>PVKZ01000687.1:0-654625 GCA_004027375.1 Macroglossus sobrinus
AAAGAAATAATTGTACTGCTACTTCTTGATTATGCAATGTTAGCTATTACTTTTGACTTCCCACTGTTGAAGATAAGGATTTAGCTTTCTTTTATGACCTTCATCCCCGCTGTATACACATATTTCTGTCCTCCATCTTATATATATGTTAGCAGTTAAAATGTTATTTGTTTTTTTGATTTCCTATGTTGCCACCACAAATTCGTTTCTGAATTCTGTTTAAACTGAAAATATCTGAGTTATTCTAATAATTTCCACATCTTGGAGATATCGCTCCTGGAATCTTTCAGTTAGGTCTGGTTATTCCTTAGGTCCAGTGCATAGTTCTCATCTATTGATCCCCTTTTACCATTATCTTGAGAGTGTGTTCACTTTTCTCTTGGGTTGGGTCTCCTAGTAGCAGGAATATATTCTGTTTTCTTATTTATACTTTCATTTGGGCAGAGTATCTCTTTAAATAACTTTCTGAGAAATGTACATGGAGGTAAACTTTTGGGACTTTAAAAAATGTAAAATGCTTTTTTTCCTGCTCTCATGTTTGATTTATAATTTGCCCAGGTGTTAATTTCTCTCTTACTCTTGCTCTAAACTTAAACTCTCCTTTGCTGCCTTATAAAATTTCACAAAGCATACCTTGGTGTGAGTCTATTCATATCTTCTATAGGTTCTTTCAAATTAAGAAGATCAGGATTTTCAGTTATGAGAATCTTGCATGATTTATTTGATGATTTCATCCCCTCTATTTTCTCAAGTCTCTCTTTCTAGAACTATTATCATTCAGCTGTTAAATTTTCTGGATTGATGTTTTAATTTATGTAAGTTTTTCATCTCTGTTTTGTTCTACATTTTGGAAGATTTCCTAATCTTTATCTTTCACCTCACCTACTGTGATTTTCATTTATGCAATCATATTTTTAGATTTTCTTGTTATTTCCTTTTCATAGCAATATGTTTCTGTTTCATTGATGTAATATATTTTTTACAAAGCTAAGTGTATTAATAAAGTTAGTAGGTTTTTATTCGTTTTCAAGGGGCTTTTGTCTGTATATACATTTTGTTCTCAGCTTTTGATGTTTAAGGCTTTCTTCATTTATCTAATGACCCTAAATTAGTCACCTATGTTAAGAGAAAGAAGCACTATGAAAGCTGATTGAGAATTCTGGGTAGATCTTATCACCAGTGAGCCTCACTGTAGGATAATGCCACAGGACTGTTTCACTGAGAAATTGCCAGTTTCCCTGCCTTTAGATATTCTGCTTGTTCATGACCTGGTCAGATTCCTGAATAAAGAAAGCATAAGCCAGACTGTATTGAGTTCTGGAAACCATGTAGGTGGGGAAGATGGAAGGAGTCAACACCCAGTGAATGTTTGTGGTACTCTTGCCTGCCTCTATGCTTGGTTTCCTGTAGTCCCTTGATGGTAAAAAGAGAAAGTAGGGATGGCATCTCAATGCTGTGTATATCAGATTTACCCTTCTAGTCTTCTGCAGAGGTGGAGAATGAAGGTTTATTCGCCTGTACAGACTGAGAAAGTTTAGCTGAAGCTCTTGTGACTTCTAAGAGAGATTTAAGCCTCCTTCTGTTTTCAATACTCCCTTCACTCTCACTTCTAAAAGTAACTTGTGGTACTACTCTGGGACCTTTTGGGGGTTGAGTGGTAAAATTATTTTGCTTCTTGGCTTCTCTCCACCTTTGGCTTAGGATCAGCATTCTTGATTTTGTTAAGTCAGTTTCTGAACATCCTTTTGCTTTCTAGGTTTTTACTGCTAGTGTCTTCTCTTGATCTATTTTATATTATAGGTTCATTTTTTAAGCCTTTTTTCCTATTATTGTATGATATTTTATAATTAAAATACCTTGTAAATCTACCCTTTTCAACAAAATTATATTTTAATGTTCTGTCTTTTAAATAAATGTACTTCCACCTCAACATTTTAATGGCCATAGGAATCTCAGTTTAGAGATCTAATTTACCTCCTATGGTTTTAAACGTGGATTGCTATAAACAATATTGCAAAAAACCTTCTTATAGCTGAATTTGACATAATTCTGTAATTTATCTAAATTTGGAATGTGAGAAAATCATGACTCTCAAAATGTTTCTTACAAAGTGATACCTTATTTCCAACAGTATGAGATATTTGCTTTAAAATGTAGATCATTCTGTATAAACATTTTATTTAATAACTTTTTCTACTAAGTGGTAAATTCTGTGTATCTTTAGTTCATCCTACTTACAGTCTGTGTCTAGAACAGGGTAGACAGCTAATAAGTATTTGCTAAGTAAACATATGCATAATAAATGAGTTTTATTATTTTACTTAAAACTTCAAAGAGATGGAGTCTGGTATGGAGGGAAGCAGGATATAACAAGTTTTAAATATCTAATTTTCACCACTTTGTGTTACTTTACGGTAATTCGGGTTATAAAGTTAGTGATATTGATAACCAGAATTCAATTAATTAGCTTATCACACAGAAAATCAGGAAAAATCACAGAAAAATCTTTTTCTAAACTTCTCATTGTCAGATGTAACCAAAGGCTAGAGGTATTTATTTGTTGTTTTAAAAAGTAACACATGCACACTGTACACATCTATATTGTGCATTGCACTTTGACCTAGAATTTTATTTTTTTAGCCCAACAGTCTTTTAAATAATATTTTTGTTGAAATTTTGATTTAATTATAGGCAAGCTGGATGTGTTTTGAGAGATTTTAAATCAAACAGTGCTCTGGGTGACAATTTGTGCAGTGACATAGCTTGTATGAGAGATTTTATTTCAATGCCTGGAAACGTAATAGGTATCAATTAGTGCATGCCCCCTTCTCGAGTATAGGTACTATCCAAAGGTAGTGATAAAGAAGGAAAATATGAAAACTCAGTGATATATCAACCTATTTTAATGAAACATTGTTCTTTTTATTTAAAATGTAAAAAAATACATTATTTTAATAATATTAGCTAACATTTATCAAATATTACTATGTAACATATACATTATAAGGTTTTGACATGAGGTAGGTGCTTATATTATCTCCATTTTAAGGGTAAGGAAATGAGACCTAATAAGATTATTTCTGAAGTTATCTGAGGTCAACCAACTGGTAAATAATGAAGCTATAAAGATTATATTTTATAGTGTGTTCCATCAAAGATGCAGAACTGTCACTAATATAGGTAGGCACTTTTACATGTAAAAGCTGATGGGAAAGATGTACCTTTTGAAATATATCTCAGTTATAACTAAATTTTCATCTTCCAATGTAATTTTTCCGATTAAAGATTTATCATAATTTCTTTAAAAATATATACATCTCAAGTAAAGAAACTCCTAAAGTAAAGAAACTGCTGTCAAGAGAGTTTTAGGACACAAACAATCTGGGTTTAAATGCTGTCTTCATGATTTATTAGCTGTGTGAAGATCACTTAAACTTTGAGTCTTCATTTTCTCATCTGAAAATGAGAATAGTATTTACCCACATATTTCTATACAGGGTAGAGATAATCTATATAATAATGTCTTATTGACCTCCATGCACTTAATCAATCAAATACAAGTATTATAATGTATAAATACTATCCTGAAAGGATTATGAGAATTTCTGTATTCTATATCTATAATTATGTAATCTACTTGTTATAGAAAGCATAATTTTTAGTTTCAAACATCAGAATATCTGTTTTCTATTTACATCTTTAATTATCATGAATACTTAATATTTTATTTGATGTTACATTATTCTTTGGACAAAAGCCTTTGGCTGGGCTCTCCTACATATACTTACACTCTTACTCTTTCTTCTTTTCAGCAAAATTCCTTGATAACATGCTTTTGCGAAGTTCAGGAAAATTAAATGTGGGCACCAAGAAAGAGGATGGTGAGAGTACAGCCCCCACACCTCGTCCAAAGATCTTGCGTTGTAAGTGCCACCATCATTGCCCAGAAGATTCGGTCAACAATATTTGCAGGTTGGTCATATAATTATTTAAACCTAGTTTTAACAGGAAGTCATACTTTTTGGACTAAAGCATTGCAGGCTATTGCTTCCAAGAGCACATTTTGGGGAACAGTGCCTAACCCTACTCCCTCTTAGAGCTGTGCCTGTATTGCGTTGCATTTTGCCCTGAATGGTTCTCTGAGATTCTTCTTCCTTCCTCCAAACACCACACATTCACCAACATAGAGTACTGGTCCCAGGGTCCTGGAGCAAAAACCAGTATTTTCTTTCAAAAGACCTTGCCTCTAAAATAAATTCAGCAGCAGAGAGTATCAAGTTTTTTTTTTTTTTCAAACCATTTATCATACTGATGCTGTTAGTATTTTGGAAAGGACACCTAAGCTGCTAGGAATATTTATAAACTGATTCTGGAATGCAGTGAAGTAAGAGAACTTACATTAGTCCAGATGATGGGAAAGACATTGTCAAAGTCCTAAAGAATAAGCTTCTTAGTAGATCATCATGTTGTATAGATACTGTCTAATATTTGGAACTGGACTATTTGCCTCTTTCTTCCTTATGCATCTTCATGCAGCAACATCCATTTTGCTGGTCACTATATTGACTTTCACTCCTCAGGACAAGGACAACCGTGGCATGGACTAATGAGGCCAGAGCGTGCCCAGGGAGAAGTGGCTGAGTTGACCAAATGAGTGCATATCTCAGAAGTTAAAATTTTGAAGAGGCAGAATCAGCTTCAAGAAGGGTAATGGACCCAAACAGGGAGATGGCTGCCAGGTTTGAAGTTTAGACAGAGTATCTGGGTAGCCATTTGGGGCCACATTATCCAGGAAGGAGCATGAAGATGAGTTGAATGCTTTTTTTTTTCTTTCTAAAACTTTTTTTGTTTTTAAGATTCCTTTGAAGGTACAATCTGAGTTTACCAGTCTATCATGAAATATATAGCCTAAGAAATATATACTAATGGAAAGTTAGGTATATTAATAAATTTAGATCTCATTTAATCATCAAAACAGCTCAGCATGGTAGGAAATGCTATATTTTACTTTTAGACATAAGGGATTCAGGACCCAGAAACATCTGGGAACTTGGCTCTTATATGATAGAACAAGGTTGGGGTCACTGAGTCCTGAAGGTAAAATTATTCCAAAGATCAGACCGTATTTTCTGGGAAACACTTTGTAGTAAATGAGAAAGTATCATGAATTTTACAAAGTTTCCTGAAGAAAGTAGCAAGAGGAAGTGTATTAGAGGGGTAGTTTACTATTTTTGTCTGAGTATGCAGTAATTAAGAATAAATCTCTGTGTGTCATCTGAGCCACAGTTCTGGTGATCATATGTTCAGGCTTTCCAGAATTATCCAGTTTCAAATATTTCTCCTGTTTTCCTTACAGGCCTTTGAAGCTGATTTGTAAGAAAGTGTTTTGGCAGGGTTAACTGTAATGGAAATTCTCTGTAGTGGGAAGGAAAAGCTTGGCAAGTTCAAAGAAGACTGGTTTTCCTAGGGTACAGGGTATAGGAGGAGCTGTAAAAGGAGTTAAGCCTAGAGATCAAGGAAAGATTACTTATGGCCTATATTACGAATGTTTGTCTTATTTCAAGGAGCACTAGGAAGCCATCAAAAGGGATGGTTAAGCAGGAATAGCAGTAGAGATTAATGTGATCAACTTAAAACACTTTACTGAAAAATTTTCTTTGCTGCAGGATATTGAATATATTAGAAACAACTAGGAAAGAGAAATTGAAAAGTCAATTCATATAAGAGAAAATGATTTTGGACTAGGGCAGTGGTAGTGCAGAAGAGAATTGGTTTGCATTAGAGAAATTAGAGAAATACTTAGAAGGAAAGTTTTGTGTTGATTAATTGGGTATGAGAGGGAATCAAGAGAGTCTTCACAAAATTCTGGATGTACATTTAGATGTATAGTGTAGTTTTTTAATAAAATAAAGGTTTTTTAATAAAGGAGGACAGAGGATCAAGTTCCAATTTGGACATGCTGAGTTTAAGACTTTGGATGCATTCAAGTGGCGGTATCAAAGAATAGTTAATCGGTACACATTTGGGGCTCAGATAAGAGGTTGTGAGGAAAGTACAGAGTGAGTAGAACATTAGTTAGTTTTTATTGTGAAACATACAACCTCAAAATCACAGTGACTTATAATTAAAGGCATTTGTTTATATTTTATTCCTGGGTCTACAAATGGGCTGTAGCTGTGTTGATCTCTGCTGGAATGGTTGGGTTTGGCTTCAAGCTTCCTCTCGAGTTTAGGCATGCTCTATGTGTCTTCATTCTTCCTGGACCAGCAGCTACCCAGGGCATACTCTTTCACACATTGAGTGTGAGGGAGCAACCTCTTAAAGGTTCTGTTTGTGTCATGTCCTCTAACATCCTGTTTACCAAATCAAGTCTTATAGTCTATCTCCAAGCCAAGGAGAAACTGTGGCGTGGGTGGGGCATGACAAATTGAATAATAATAAAACAATCTAATCTACCAGAGTAGGCCTAAACCTTGAGACATTTAATGCTTGGGTAAAGGAGACAGGAGACTCAGAATTAGCAGTAAATCAGTGAGTATGGTGTCATTGAAGCCAAGTTTTTAGAAAGAGGAAGTAAGATCCACTGTTTTGGATGCCATTAGAGTTAAATAGGATAAGAACTGAAATATAGCAGTCATATGTATTGACCTTGATAACTGTAGTTTAGAAATATTTAATGTGGAAGTAGAGATGGAAGCCAGATTGGAATGGGTTGTGAATTATATGGTTTCCAATCTTTGATTTATGAAGCAAAGAAAAAGAAAACAAAAATACAACCAAAACAAAAACAGTAATAAAAATGGAACCCCTCAAAGAAACAGGTGTACCATGACAGTCAACATGAATCAGTTAACTTTTTGACTCAAATAGAAAGACTAATATTTATTGAGCTTTTTATAAAAACTGGCATGTTTACTTCTACCTATCTTTAATTATCACAGCATTCCTGTAAAGAATGTAACATTGTATTTTAGGTGAGAAATCTGAGGCTCTGAAGCATTGGTAATTTTCACTAGGTCACTGTTCATGCTAATATGATGAAAAAAAATCATGGCCAAAATTCCAAAGTTCTGAATCCTTAACCATCAGCCAACCCCTGACACTGGTTCTCAAGGGAGCAAATATTCACTTGGATAAAATGCACATCCATTCTGCTAATGTGGTATTGACTCTAGCTGAGTCTTCTGTGCGCTGAGATCCATCATGGATGACTCACAGGGGCTGCTTGTTCCTGTGCCATAAGATCTAGAATAAATCCAGGCATTTCTGCCTGCATTTCTGTGAGCCCGCATGCTTTTTGACCTCCAAATTAGTACTTCTCAAGGTATCTCAGTTGTAAGATAACCTCCTGCACAATAAGTTGTACACTGACACTTTTCTAAAGTACAATGAAAATGAATTATAAGTTAATTAGAAAAACAAATTTTAAAATACTTACAAATTACTGTTCTATTTTTTCTATTTTTTATTATTTAGATTCAACAGAGCTAAATTTATTACTATACAAATTTTGATTTCTGTATGAACCTCCTCACAGACCAGTAACAAGCAGCTTGCTGACCTTCAAGTGAACACACTTTGCTTAATACTGCACTCAATCTTGCACTCCTAGGTAAACATTTATGAAGACAAAGGTGTGCTCCCTTGAGGTTTAGATAAGGGCTGGTCTAAACTGTCTTACTTGAGGCCTTGTACTAAGCAGATCTTAGTCAAGCTGCCTGTCCTAGGTAAACCTCATGCTCATTACCATTCCCACTTTCCTGGAGACAATCAAGAGTGCACCATGCTTAAAAGACATTCTGAAATCCAACATAATATATCAGAGACCAAGTGTAAAGTTTAGAGGATTTTTAAATTCTTGAGTACCATCACCTTACCAGCCAACAACAAGGCCAAAGTCATACTTGGCCTTGTTTCCTATCTAGTGCAGAAATAGCGGCATGCATATTAGAGGATATAGTGCAAATATATCATGCTGAATGCAGTGTTAGAGCCTTTTTTAGTATTTGTAATTCAAAGTAAGGGGTGATGCCATTGTCCTATCTCTCCCAAGATAATATCTATCTTCTAAATATCTTTTGGGGCATACTTTGCACTGTTAATTTTTCCTATTCCATCTCCAGATTCGGTTCCGGCAGGCTATCACTGCATGCCCGGAACACAATCAAGTCTCCTTGAATCCCTCTTTTTACATGACTTTCACCATACCAATGTTCTGCCTTACTTTTCTATCCTATCATGTGTAATCTCAGCATTGTTTGTTATTTTTTTTTCTCTGTATTACTTGGTCCCACTTTATCTATCTTTCCTTGTCTTACTTGACTTGGTCTGTGGTAGTCATTTTTGTCTCATCACCTCTCTCAGGCTCTTCCACTCCCTCACACATGTCTATCCATTTCTAAAAAAATTATTTCTTATTCTTTTCAGAGATAATTTTAAGTACTTTCTAATTTATCTAGTTTGGGTTTTGACCAGGAATTCTCCTACCTGGACAGTACTTAAGGTTTATAGGTATAATAAATCACATTGGATATTGGCATGAAGGATGTGCAGATGACACTAGGCTGCCTATATGAGGAATTAAATAAGTCTCCAACTGCACTTTGAAGAGTCACAGAGGGCAGAAGGAAACACTTAGGGTCTGTGAGACATTTTTACAAAATTTGTATTGACTTAGGGCTTTTAAATCTCTTGCTGAATACTGGGGGTGTGAGTTTTCAGACAGGTGCTCCAGACTCAGGGTCTCAGGGTACACATTGTTCTTACTTGTTTGTACATCTTCCATTGCATCTAGTTTATTCCACTGTTGCCCAGGTCATCTGAATATTGAACCTTTTTTTTAGTAGAAGATGTTGAGTTCAAACCATTGCACTTACAAGAATGGTGAGTCCTGCATTAGTACTTGAAATTTAGTTGGAAGAGGCTGTGATTTCAAATTTGCTTCTGCAGGCTTTTACAAGGAATAACTCCTTTTGTGCCTCTCGTTAGTTATAAATGAGAATGTGAAATGGGCTCATTTGTCACTAGACTTAATAGAAAGTGAGTAGTGTAGGGCTCTTTAAAGTTAGAGAGAGAGAACCATTAGATATATTTGAGCAGAGAAGAAAAATGTTAAGATTTATCAGGCAGTGCTGTACAGAACAAGTAGAGTTCAGAGAGAGGGTGAGGGAGTTCTACTAGAAGGTTCTTGGAGCAGTCTAGGTGAGAGGTAGTGAGAGTTACCTGATCAGGGTGGTGGGGGTGAGAATATACAAATGCTTGACGAATATAAAAATTGAGACAAATTCAAAAAAATTCATACCTCATCCAAAAAACTGAACAAAGCGCTCAATCACTTAGCATGGCTGTTGGAAGAGGATGTATGATAGCTAAACATTCTTGAGGATGAAGTAATAAAAAGGCATTTTTCACATTGTAAGTTTATCATTAAGGCTGTAACTTCACCTTTCCCCAGGACTTTGACCCCTTAGAGGAAAAGCCAGAGAAGGGGAATGATAGTAGCCATATAGGTTTTACCCTCTTTTCTTCCACTACTATAAGAATCCACCCAGTTAAGATAACAAGGAAACAAACAACAAAAATAAAACAACATAAACCTTAGGATTCTAGCACTTTGGTAATTACTGGTGCCCAATATTCTTCTTTGCATTTTTTCCCAGTAAGTGTAAAACACTTGACCAGCTTATGATTTCTGTTCCTGCCCCTTGAAATTGAGTGACTTTTCTCTCTCCCTGGATCAGTGGTGTTCGTTCCTAGACTAGTAGCTCCACCAAAGCAAAGCCTGCATCTCCCTCCCCCTTGTATTCTCAGCATCTATGAGTGAGACATAGTGTGTTCAATACATGTTTATAAAACGAACTACTGTTAACAAAGTTTTAAGTAACTTTCAGCAGGTTTAGTTAACTAACATCCACATGATTTAAATAGCAAATCTAAAAGTTGTATGTATCTTTGAATTTACCAATGACAGAAAACATTGAAAACCTTATTCCCTTGAATGTGAAACAGTTATTTTAGAAGACAGAATGATTTCAAGGACTTATTTATAAATGACCTAAAATCAATCAACCTTTCCAAATCTATTCTGACTGAAAAGTTAAAGAAGTTTGAAAGATGTTTAAGACTTCTGGTATCTCTCACATACTGAAAAAATATCAGAATACATATTGATCAGTCAGGAGAGCTATTAATCCTTATGAGCACATGCACTTGAGAAGATATCCATTTCTATAATTAATTTTTGTTAAGAGCAAAATTTTAAACTATTTATAATTAAATAATAATTTTTAAGCAATTTAATAATTTTTAATTTTAATAATGCTTTAAAATTTCCTGTCAACTTGATTAAGCAGAGCAGATAACCTCTTTTTAACTCATACTTAAAAATATATATTTTATAATGAAATTAATATTTATAAAGATTTAAAATTGTTAGAAGAAAAGTTCTACAGTAATCCCTTCTCAACTGCGGAGGTGATGTTCCTGAACAACCCTGGGGTTTGCAATAGAGAAACAGGAAGGGATAGTGGAATAACAGAGTTAAAGGGACTAAGATTTCAATAAGCCTTGTAAACACTGTACTTGCTAAAATAAACTAAAAAGTAGAGCACCTTAAATAAGGATGTTGTCGGTGTAATTTTAGACATTATGAAATTGGTTTCCAACCATCCTATAAGAACTAATGAATAAATTGGGTTCCAAAATATTGTTAATAAATGCATTTGACCACAAATAAGAGTCACACTTTACAGGCTCTCCATGCACAACCACCTAAAAAGAGTATCACTTGGTTCCTCAAAGCTTTAAGCCAGGTGTACCTCTTTCTTGTGAACATTTCTTGAAATGTTCACTTGGGCATGCCTAAAATCTCTTGAGGCAGTTAATTCCCCTATAATCTTTCTAGATGTCCCAGATAATCATTTGCTTTTGGAATATTGGACAGATTCAAGGAGCCTTGAACTAGTAGCACCACCCAAGGGGTGTAACAAAAGTTTCATTATCACTACTTTGACCACATGTGACTCTCAAATTCTCAAATGCTTTGCTATTTCATGAGTTAAGATTAAGCTTTTCAGTATTGATGACTGATCATCTTGATATGCAACTGTTGTTCTATTTTGTCAATTACTTTTCTTTCCTATAACTCAAGGGCAGCATTTTTGAAATGTTACATTTGTCTTTTTTTTAAATTCATAATCATTGCTAGAATCAAATGATTGATCCTACATTTTTGTATACATATCACTACTTTTAATTTTGTATAAAATGGTTTATACTTTTGTTTTCTTTATTGTTCTTCATCTCTTCCTGTTATCACTTTCAACACACTGGAAATAATAGGGTAATAATATATATAAAACATATCAAAACTAAGCTTAACATGGCAACCAGGCAGCAGAATGTACAGACAAGCCAATGTAAGAGTAAAATGCCTTTTGTGGCATTCAGCAGCCATCTCATAATGACAGGTGGAGTTGATCAGTTCTGACTGGAGCACAACTTTGTTTACATTTGGGCCTACTGTAAAGTTGAAAAGTCCCCAGCTAATTCTTAAGCTTCTGTAATTATACTGTAGTTCCTAGTAAACCTTGATTAGCACACAATTTCAATGAGCTTATAAATTGTTTTTGCTTTGTTGCAGACAATATGCACTGAAATGATTATCTTACCCTCTTATATGTACTCCAATCAAATATTTGTTTTTTATCTGAATTTACAGCTAACGGGATACCAGCTCTTTTCTTCAGGGTCTCCCTCTCTCTCTGCCTCCTCTTTATAATTTTATATCTACCCTCTTTGCAGACAAGGGAGTGTATTTTTAAAGCTTAAATTTACTCTCACTGATGTTTCTATATTTCTTAGGATATTGTAACAGTAACTTGCCAACAGCTTTACCAGCTTTTTCTATTCTCATTTTTGATTTTTATAAGTTGCCTAAAAATACATTACCATATACTCAGAGTTTGAGCAAGGAGAACTCACGATTAAGGAGAAATTAATTTTTTTAATTTAACATATTATATCGACTTTTCCAGCATTTATGAATTCTTAATGTCAGATAATTAAGATGACTATTTCTGATAATGCATGAATTTTATTTTTGATGAGAAATATGTTACACATATAATAGTCTCACTGTGTAGGAAAGGAATTTTTTAAAAATCACATGGATATTTTTTGCTTATATTGTTTAAAATAAATTTCTAAGGGACAGCTCTTCTATTTATTGCCTTCAGTATTTACATACCTTAGATTTTCATAGCAATTTCAGTATATTGGCTAAAAAGCCCCCAAAGAATTCAAAGCATGGGCTGTTCAGAGCCCGTCTTTCTTCCGCAACAATATTCATGCGTTTGACCTTAGTCTAACAGAGATTTATCATTGGCCCTTCCCAGCCTTTCATTAGTATGTTTGAACTTGGCTGTGCTACTTATAAACTGAGGTATTTTGGATTACTTGAAGCTTATAAACCAGTAAACAATTCTAAGGGTGTTGATGATAATGGAAGGGCTAATGTATGGCAGAATACTGCTGCCACTATGACAGAACAGACCAGCCCACAAATCATAGCCAATACTACTCAGAGCTGTCTTCCTCGACTTTTCAGGTCAGCATTGTCATATTTGTCTTGGCTGCTGAGCATGCATAAATGAGAAAAAGATGGCGACAAATTTTAGTAATTTATTTCTTAGCACATGTAGTAGGAGTTTATGGCTTATATTGGGAGTCTGCTGGCATTCATCACCCAAACTTGTGAAGACAGTAATGTCTGTTTATAAATAGTTCTATAAAAAGTAGTTCTTGTTTTTCATTTTTAGTCCCAGGAGGGGATAGTAGAAAATGTGTGGGAAAGAAGCAAGAGGTCTTTGATTCAAGGCCTAATTCTGTAACTGTTTGTTTTGCGACCTCGTGTAAGTTATTTAGACTCTCATAACTTCAGTTTCTCTGTATGCAAAAGAGAAATAATATTATTTCTAATTGTTGTTGAAAGGGTTAAATATGATAGAATAAGAGAAAGTTCTTTTTAAATCTAAAATCACATACAGAAATTTAAAATATTGGTTTTTTTTTTTTTACCTTCTATGGTTTTGTTAAAACCTCTTCCTTCTGTTGCCTATCTTTACCCCACCCCCAACTTTAATCCAAACTATTTAAAACAAAGCTTGATGTTTTTATATGACAGGCCAGCCCAGAAGCAGAGGTCAGAATTTTAGTTACCTCACTTGCTATGTGCTGATCTCCATGCCTACCCCTCTTTAGTTTGTGTGCTTTAGTAAGAAATCAGTTTATATCACTACCTCAGAGCAAGTAGAACCAGCATAAACGTTCACCTGCATGGGTTCAAACCTCTACTATGCCTCTCACCAGCCGTATGACCTTCAAGTTCTCTGAGCCTCAGTTTCCTCATATAGAGGGTTAGAATAGTACTACCTTCCTCACAGAGTTGTTTTTCTGGATTTGTGAAATTGAGCCTTGGAAAGGACTAAAATAAGAGCTTAGTAATTGGTATGCATGGTTATTGATGGTATATGTTATGTGAAAATTCTGTATCCTTTCTTGCAAGTTTCTGAAGAGAGGAGCTATTACCAAATGTTTTATGATAATTAAGTCAATTTTAAGAAAAGGAATTTTTGAGATTCTCCTAATAGATTGAAACCTGTAGTGATTCTTGATCTTCTTATGTGTAATGCAACAAATAATAAATATCTTTATTTCTTTTTCTCCTAGCCTGCCCCACCCCTTTCTCTTTCTCTAATATTCTCACTCACTCTCAGTCACTCACTCTGACTTTACCTGTTTGGTCTTTAGCACAGATGGATATTGTTTCACAATGATAGAAGAAGATGATTCTGGGATGCCTGTGGTAACTTCTGGATGTCTAGGACTAGAAGGCTCAGATTTTCAGTGTCGGGTAAGCAAGATAATTTGATTCTACTCTGTAACCTTTCATTAGCTGGATTTCAAACAGTTAAGTTTCAAGTCGTTTAGACTAGCCTGTTTGTAGTAATTTGGAAAATAATTTGAACATTCCCATTGGGCCAATTGTCCCTTCATTTTAAAATTGAATATTTTTATCTTTGCTGTTAACTTTTTGCTTAGTGACCCATTAGATCTTATTGCTCAAATTCCAATTTAGTTAATTGCATTAAGTCAAGCCTTCTGCCTTAGTTTATGCTGTGCACACTGGTTATTACAAATGTAATAGCAATTTTGTTGAAATGCAGACATTGCAGTAAGATAATACATGGTAATTTGAAAGAAATTACCCAATAGAAAACAATATTTTCAACATGTTTGTGTAAGAATTTTAAGTGAGTTCTCCAAATTGTGTTAATTTTTTTAAGTTTCAGATTATGTGACTTATGAAGTTTAGAGGACACTCCCTAATAGCTCTTTGGGTTCAATTTTAGGACACTCCCATTCCTCATCAAAGAAGATCAATTGAATGCTGCACAGAACGGAATGAATGTAATAAAGATCTGCACCCCACCCTTCCTCCACTGAAAAACAGAGGTAAGGAGAGGAAGGTTTCCAGGCTGGAAAAGCTTTAGGCATAAAGAAAATAAAACCTTGAATTATTTTCTCTTTTCTGAATGAATCTACTTGCACCATTTTCCATTGCTGAAACATAGGACAAGGCACAATGACATAATGAAACTGTCATTCAAAGACTTGTACAAGTAGTTCTTGGGAAAATAGTCTTACATGGCTTCACTCCAAAGAATCTTATTTTTTAACTTCTCCCTACTTCCCCTCAGAAAATTACAGTTTCTAGAACTTGTAGTATGTTTCAGGGGGGTAAAAGAGGAAGACAGTGTTTTATGTTTACTCCTAAATATTATTCAGAAGTTGTACTTCATTCAAAAACTGCCAGTTGTCTAAATTCATTTTAAAAATAAGGACCTCATAAAGGAATAAATCAGATTATTTGCTGGGTGTCCTCTCTTCTATCAATGCTTGAGTAATTACTTTTTAGTCAAATCATATATCATATATTGATAAAATGAAGAACATACCTAAAAAAATTAATTTCAAGACTTATACATTTAAGTATTGCCTGTTTTAAAAGACAAATTAGCACCCACAAAGACTTCTTGTTATAAACAGCTGTCACATTTTCTTTTTTCTGCTTACTCTTGCCACAAAATAAATGATTTGCAATTGTCATAGCGTCCTAACTCCTACATAAGTTATTCTAAATGATTCTTCATGGTTGATTTTATTTCTAGTAGAGAAAAATCTTTCCAAAAAAATATGATATTTCATGGTTTTCGTGATAACATTTTATAACCCTTGTTCCTACTATAGTTTTGAAAGCTTTACAAGATTGATTTATAATAAATCACATCAAAAATCAGTCAATTAAAAAAAAATTTGCCTATGAACATGTGCACAGTAGGATGTGAAAGAGAAACATGTAAATAATTATGTTTTGTCAGGAATACCTCAATAGTAGAGTTAGAGTATAAAGCGTAGTAAGGACACAAAAGACTGAATAGCTTACTCTGTCTGGAGGTAGGGGGATGTCAAAATAGTTTCAAAGAAATAATGCTTGAACAAGACTTTAAGGATGAACAAGAATTTGCCAGCTAGGTAAAATGCAGGAATAAAAATTAAAAAAGATTAAAACAGCTAACATAGCCAAGCACTGTGCTAAATATTATATTAATTAAACCACTTGAGCCTCACAACAATCCTAAGAGGTACCAAGGGTCATTATTCACCATTTAAAGATGAAGAAATTAAAGCACAGTGAGGATAATTAACTTTTTTATAGTTGCACCACCTGTGAGTAGCAGTGACTCTAAACAGAGACTATAGTAAGTGCACAGGTTAGGTTTGTAATATTTGAGAAATATTTGCAAAATACAGGCATATGAAACAGCATGGCTGGTTGGAGAAAATGTCCTAATTGAGTTGTTTGAAGCCACATTATTCAGAGTGGGCCTATGGACCAGCAGCATCGTTATCACTTGGAGCTCATTAGAAATGCAGAATCTCAGGCCCCATCCTAGACTAGTAAACCTGCATTTCTAATAAGATTCTCTAAGTTACCTATATACACAATAAAGTTTGTGCAACACTTACGGTAGAGAAAAACAGGTTCATATGTGAACATAGCCAGTACTACTGTGTCTCACCATGTGAGCTTGACTACACCTGTTCAAAGAGAAGTCCACTGATGTAAAAATGTTATAAAGTTCTAAATGTTTTGTTTCAATTTTTGCAGTTATTGTGGACCAGTTTCAAAACGTAGGCGGTCTATTGATGTTTTGAATAGCCCTGGTGTAGGGCCTTATATGATGAAAGTGTGGTAGGAAGAAGGGCAAGGTAGAAGTACCAGGTTTTAGAATTTCTGCCCTCAAAGAAAAAAGGTTTTTCACAAGCAAGTGGAAGTGATTTTTCTTAGAAGTAACAATAGGGTTTAGGAAAAATTTACTTTTTTTCAGATGCTGAAAGGGCTGCAGTGCAAGGATTGTCCTATAGATGGAGCCAGATTCTAGTTAGGACTAGGCAGGCGAGGGAGTATTCTCTGAAGTTGAGAATGCAGAGACTTTTAAAAAATAGTGGAATAAGTCTCTAGAGAACTAAGTGAAAAGACTTTGAGAAGAAGGGCAGCGGCAATGAGAGGTCAAGTCGTCGGTTCAGCGCATTAGGAAGGAGGATGCAGGTGGATTACACTGAGGATTACACAGGTGAGATGCCTGGGTGGAGTTTAGCAGTATTATGGTTTACTGCTTTAAACTCTGAGGATCCCAGGGAGCGCCTAGCGGGGGTCACTCCATTGTCCTATGAGAACAGTGGCGTCTTATGCCATATAGTTGCAGGGCTGGGAGTAGTGGGGGAGGGGTGGTGATTGGTAGTGTGTGTGTGTGTGTGTGTGTTATGCCTTCACCATATACAGCGTTTTGGGGGAGCTGTGAAGGGGAGTATACTATACATCTTTACTGGTTGTCAGTAATGCCTTGGTCGGAAGCATCAGAGTTGCAGCCATATTGGATATCTGTCTATGTAAGATATGTTAATCTAAAAATAAAAGGCCAAAGTGAAAGGCAACAAGTCTTTATTTGAGATACAGAAGAATAGCTATTCAGGAAGCAGTGTTTCAGGCAGAAGCCCAATTTATGTTTCTGTTAGTAGGTGAAGGCAAGGGTTATTTATTAGAAAGGAAAGGGGAACGATTCCCTGAATAGAAAAAAGAAACTTCTACAGATGGAGTTAAGCTAACACAGTGATGCTAATTCTAAATGTCTTTAATTTTCATAATGTCAGCTTTCTTGTTGTCTTTGCAAACAGTTGTTTGGTATACAGTGCAGCTTTTAGGTTTAGTCCAAAGGTTATTTTGTATAGTTTTAACATTCCAAAGGTTTGAGACTTACGAGGCAGATCCTCTGGGATAGCAGCTCCAACTCCATTTTGAAGGATTCTGTTTATATTATTTTTCACAATTCCTATTTGAGATATGTGCATATTTTTTTTTTGGTATAAAACACCAAATAAAGAACAGAGATGATGTTAAAGAAGCATAGAACTACCTTCTTTTGATATTTTTAATTTTAACTGTATTTTGTTTTTTGTTTTTTGTTTTTTTTTATACTCGAGACTAGCCTAAACTTTTGTGGAACTGGGGCAGTAATTTAAAAAGAGGTCCACATACTATTTACGTACATGTTTAAAACCTTATACACCAATATAGAAGACTGGTAAATACAGTATATTCTGTTAACAAATACATTTTTAAAACAATGGTGAACTTGAGCTTGGCATTTAGAATGCTTGAACTGAGACTTACTCTCTTCTGTGAGTGATGGGAAAAGCCCCAATCTTGGCATGGTGAAGGGTCTCTCACATCTGCATATGGACACCTGTTTTGTGTCAGTCTCAGACTACTAGTGATACTGTGGCTAGAAATGCCTGAAGCACTCACCTGGGCCTCTGCTACTTGTGGCAAGCTCACACAGACATTTCCCCTACTGGAGCCAACGTTATGGGGGCTCTATCTTTATTAGGTGCATTTAGCAAGAAATGAAGAGATATACAATGACATTCATTCAACAAATATTTATCAATGTTTATTTATATCCCTGAAATTTTATGTAATCTGTTTAAAAAAGGAGATAAAGGGTACCCAGAATGCAGCTTAAATTCTTTTATGAATATTAGTTTTCCTTTTGCTTTACTTATTCCATTTTAGCACCAGCAAAGCAGAATACCCTAGGATAACAGTCTTTCTCCTGAAGAAGGAAATGTGAAAAGTAATTAGATCAGATGCAGCACCTTTAACATAAAAAATAAAAATAAAATATGATCTGGAAAGCCCAGTAATTCTGCAGCTGATGGGAAGAGTAGGAAGAGATGTCTGTTTTGATGGAGAGGCTGAAAGGAAGAACTCATGGTGCCTGGTTTCTGCTCTCTGCCTGCAAAATTAGTGATGAAGGGGCAGCAGGATGCTGGGAGGGATGCTGGGAGGGATGATGTATGCCCAGTCTCAGCATCAAATGGTTTGACAAAGATACTGTGAGTGTCTTTTTGAAATGGCGTGTAGACTGGAGAATTTGATAAGGTTTTCCCCCTCCCCCTCTTCCAAATTATTTATTATGTTCATTTATTTTTATTTAATATTATTTAACTTGGGTTAAAGTAAAATGAACAGAAACCCTTGCTTTATTAAATGGAATACTCTTTTACAAAACAAGTTTGTATAATTTTTTGAAATAAGCATATATATATTACACATATATTATATACATATGTATTACATATATACTTCATAGAAAATAAATCAGAAATAATATTCTGTTTTGAAATATAATAATTTCAATGTGGTTTAAGGCAAATTATAATACAAGATTTCCAAAGTTAATCTTTCTCAATTACAAATATATTCTAAGCAGTTTGTAGATTTGTTTTAAAATGCTATTGCTTAGCATAGATACTGCCAGTTGTAAATGAAACTATTTTGGTAATAGGTATTTAAACACTGAAACATCTCTCCTTATTCTCCACAACACAGATAGATCAAATATAGGATAGTGTTCAGAATGCAAAGGTGAGTGCCACAGTTTGCTTTCTGATACCTATATTGTACCATGGCCATATAAACCAGTACATGAATTTGAGCTAAGTTTCTTGTCAAGGATTAGTTCTAAAATTTCTTGAAATGTTCAGCTCCTATTTTGGAATTCTTGTTAATATTGTATTTGGGACAGATGAAAGTAATTTAGAAATAATCTTTTTATTTATCCTCAAACACAATAATCTGAATATGAAAATTCTGCCTTCCTTTGTTACAAGGAAATTGCTTATTCAATTTCCTATTAAAATTTTTATTGCAGTTGTGAACCTTCGTCTAGCCTTCTGAAATCAGTCCCGTCATTTTAAGCCATTACCAAGCACCTAATTATCCAAGAGGAGACAGGTAGTGACAGAATACTGTTTTGTTAGGAAACCACTGGTGACTCTTACTTGCCTCTCAGGGTGAGCCAGATTTCCCTGGGGAGTTCTCTGTTCTACTTCGCTGAGCAGCTGGAGTGACAGTGCAAGTTTGGAAGTCTGCTGCCCTAGCGAGAACTCCAGGCCTTTTTCTTTCCCTGATAGGTATCTGGAAGTATTGGCTTTCCCAGACTCTGGAGGTGACTTGAATGTTTACATTGTTAATGCTCTGAGCACAGGTAATGCAGATTAAAACATGACCAGCATGACCAACAGAAACAAAAGTTTTATTGATAAGGATCTCTTATTTATGACAAAAGACAGGGAGGCAGAGATGAGGCTTCAGGGGATGAAGTAGTCACTGGGGCAAAGAAAAAGAAAATGAGAGGGTAATACTAACCTTAAAAAGGTGCTTGATGGTAAGGAAAGAATCCCTTAGATCCTTTCTGGTCTCATTGCTTTCCTAAATCAGAAATATAAGATGAGTAGTAATAAATATAGTGTCCTTACAGTTCAGAGTATATTCTGTATTTATATGGAAAAGTAAAAGACAGTGAGGCTGAGAGTTAGTAAAATTATAATACTTGAATAAAAAAGTAGTTTGTATTCATATACTGATAGTATGTTGTGCTTATGTAGTTAGTTCCTCTAGTTTTGAGTATCCATTGTGCTCTTTGGTGTTCCACTAATTCATTTTTTTTTTTTTTGCTTTTGTTAGCCTTAAAAATGAAAATACATTTTAATCTAAGTTTCCAAAAATAGTATTTTCAGGTATATATGCCATGGTATTTGTATAACTGCATAGGTAAACATTGTAAATTGCGTTCTTACTGGCAGAGGTATTTGCTCACCTTAGGTTTATTGTTTAACTTCACCTATAACGTAAGTGAGGGAGGGATAGAGGGAAAATTTACTGAGATAACTCATTGTGTAAAATCTTAGCCCACTTAATTTTAAGATCCTACAAATTATTTTCAAGATTTCCTGAGCAACTTTTCATACAATGCATATGCTAATTCGATATTAATTTCTGTTGGTGTTAAACCCTGAATGGCTTTTTGATATGTCCTATATTTGGGATCAATTTCCTGAACTCCTTTTTTTTCTGGACCACTGGCAAAGTTTCTGAATTTGTTAATATAAAACTGTTTATATTTAATGGTCTCTTATTTAGTCTTTTTAGATGCAGACTATTTTTAATAATATTGGCAAGTAGTGTAGATTGTAAACAATTGTTAAGCATATATTTAGACTGATGAGTGAATCACAACATTAACCATCACAATATTTGGACAAGAAATTAGTATAAGGAACTACAGATTTTAGTTTATTATAAATAATCTAAACTTTCTCTGAAATATTTCAAATGAGATTGATTTTCAATTTATATGTTCATGTTAACTTCCTGACTTGGTAAGACAATTTCCTTATTCTTAGAGAGTGCACTCAGAAGTGTTTATGGGTAGGGGCATTATCTCTATAATTTAAGGTCATCCACAAATTATACATACATACAAATAAACAAAAATGTGAATACATATCCAGTCATTCATCATTTAATGATTGAGATGCATTCTGAGAAATGCATCATTAAGAGATTTCCTTGTGCGAGCATCTCAGAGTGCACTCACATAAACTTAGATACTACAGCTTCGTGCAAACCTAGGCTATGCGGCATAGCCTATATCTCCTGGGTTACAAGCCTGTACAGCATATTACTGTACTGAATACTGTAGGCAGTTGTAATGCACTGCACTATGTCTTTAGGATGGCTACAGTGACACTAGGCAATAGGAATTTTTCAGCTTCATTCTAATTTTATGGGACTACTGTCATATTTATATGTAGAGAGAGACACATGCACATACTGAGAGAACAAGAGAATTATAAAGCAAATATGACAAATTTTTTTAAATGGGAAATCTCTGTTAAGGGCATATTGGAGTTCTTTATACTTACAGGTTCCTTGTAAGACTCAAATTATTTCAAAATAATTAAAACATGTTCATATCGATGGTGAAATAAAAACTGTACAACCTTTTTAAAGGATATTTTGACTATATATATATATATATATATATATATATATATAGCCTTAAAATATATATCTTTTAAACTAATAATTCTTCTAGGAGTCTAGATTAAGGTAATAATCATTGATGTATAATGATGTATGTGTAAAGTATTCATCACAGAATTTTGTGTGTTACAGCAAAGATGTGTTATAACAAAATTTTGTAGTTCCCTATATATATGTCATCAGAAGATTGACTTTCTGGCTGTGTCTGTATATATACTCTATAGTCTTTAAAACACATGTTGCAGAAAAATTTTTGGTTTTGTAAATGTTCACAATAATATTCTATGTATGTGTATATATATATACACACACCAATTTTGCTTATTCATCTTTCAGATTTCTTCTATGTTTTAGCTATTGTGAATAATGCTGCTATGGACATGGGAGTATATAATGCCTTTTTGTGAAATATTTTGCTCATGAACTTTTTTGTTTATTAAAATGATACTGCACAGACAGTATAAGATAATATGTTAGTAGTAACTTTCCTAAGTAGTAGGTAGTGGTGATTTTATTTATTTTAGTTTAGTTAGTTAGTGCTTTTCAGTTTTCTTTACAGAACATATAATACTTTTGACTGCTTAAAAAAAGAAGTTACGTTGGGTGGGGTAAGATCCACACCCAAAGTGTTTAGATACCTATACAGTTAAAGGTACACAGCACAGTTGGAAAACCTGTTCTTCTTAGTAACCATAGTCATAAATTATAATAATACCACTTAAGATTTCATAACAGCAATCATATGCTCAAGGGCCTATGGTGCCCATAATAAGAACGGTGCTAATGCTATTACTAGATAAGTGCACTTGGTTTTATGTCAGTTTTCTCAAAATATGTTCCAAAGACTGCCAGCATATAGATCACCTCTGATGATTATTTTATAAAAAAGTACTTTGAATAAAAATCTCTGGGGTCGAAGTCAATAATATGCATTTGTGTAAAGCTCTCCAAGTCATTCTTATTTATACAAAGTTCAATAAATCATGTCATAAGTAAATCTGATTTTTTTAAGAACTGGAGTTAGAACAACATGAATAATATTTAATTTTTTTCTGTAAAAGATTACACAATATTCTTTTAGTAGAAAATACCCATTTTTTAAAATATAATGCCATTTATGAAAAAATTTTGCTAAATTTTTTTGCTAAAAAATTTTTTAAAAAGTGATATACAACTACATATTCTATATTTGGCAAATTTGAGGAATCATGTTCCTTTGTATCCATCATAAGATGACTTTGTGTTTTATGTACAATAAATATAGATGAGTTTTTTCCCAAATTCATGATACAGAGTGCTCCAGAAACCGCATGAGAAAAGCCTGCAATGCTATCAGCCAGATCTGAAAGATGAAGCACCTACTTATATTTTAGGGGCATTGATCCATTTACTACATTTGTTTATATTCTGTGCTTTTATCTGATGTTAAGCGTATTCCTTCCAGACAGAAAGAAATGCATGTTCTTGAACTGAGTGCCTAGATGAATGATAATTCATGCTAGTCAACATTATTTAATCTGAAGTATATACATGCATGTGTGTGTGTGTGTGTGTGTGTGTGTGTGTATTTTTCTTATCAGTTAAATTAAAAGGATCTCTCACATCTTGTATATGGAACTTAGAAGCACTTTTAGGAAAGAGTTGTTTCTTAATTTTTAAGTGAAAATGTTCTCTGTGTTATAGTTCTCTTTACTTTCTTTTTAATTTCAGATTTTGTTGATGGATCTATACACCACAAAGCCTTACTTATATCTGTGACTGTCTGTAGTTTGCTCTTGGTCCTTATCATTTTATTCTGTTACTTCAGGTAAGTTTCCAACATGTAGAAGTAGAATTTTGAGTCTGTAATACCTTTCTCATACTGCTATTCTACCTGTTGACATTTTTTTTCACATCATTCTTTGACCTAATTAGATCTTATATTTCACTGAAAATATCAGTTATTATTGATAAATATTTGTTCTAATGAAGCCATTCATAGATGATAATCTCATTTCTGCTTCAGACATCAAACCACCCAATTTTATCCCTAGTGAAATTAGAGTTGTTAAGGAATTAAGGAACTAGTTGCTATTGAGTTTGATTCCAAGCAGAGAAAAGAGCATGTTGAACATGAAATCACTCTAATGATTCCTTATTTCCTGAGCTAACAATTTTCCCCTTAGTATTGAAAATTTTAAAGATAATCTATAATTTAATTATTAAAATAAATTGTTACTGTATTAAAATTAAGTATGGTGGTTGCAAATGATTTTGTCACTAAGAATTTATTTTGTAGTTTGTGAAATATCAAAGACCTTTAAATTCATATTACTTGCCTTTTGTAATTACTCATTTATGATACTATTCTGCAAATGGGAGTTGATTCAAATTTATTTCTAATTGGAGACATAATTATTGACAAAAGCCTTTAAAGGTTAAATTTATTTCACTTATCTATATTATTGCTCTCTATATTATCTTGGATAAGAGAGTTCACTGTAATGTTTTTGTAAACTAGAAATTTGCATCTATAATTAGACCTTAAAGGGAAAAATTTTAGGGAATGAAAATTGGAGCCACAAAGAAACATTAACAGAATGTAACTGACTAGAACATAGTCAACTAAAAAGAATAGAGAAGAAAAATTGTAAATAATTGAGACTGAGTAAAAACATGTAATTTATCATAAAAAATAAGTTAGGAAAATAATTATGATTTGTTTTTTGGAAATCATAACTGAGGGTAATAAAAACTAAATGTTTAATCTTGTATTTATGTGCTAAAATAAAACCTGCCATAATTAATGTTTTATCTGCAGTGTTTTGTCCATATCATTGCAATCCAGTGTCTAAAATAATCTTCCTTTATGCATTGCTAGGTATAAAAGGCAAGAAACCAGACCTCGGTACAGCATTGGATTAGAACAGGATGAAACTTACATCCCTCCTGGAGAATCCCTGAGAGACTTAATCGAGCAGTCGCAAAGCTCAGGAAGTGGATCAGGCCTTCCTCTGCTGGTATGAGGAGATCACAGTTGAATTTAAAGGAAATGTCTTCTGAGAGGAAATGTCAGTAAATACGGGTAGGACAAAGTAGGGCAGGACAAAGAGAACGTTCTGTACAATCACTTAGATATCAGATCTCAGATGTTGGGATTCCTGATAACATTTTGACATATTGGGGGTAAGGTGATTTTTTTTTAATGTCATTGTATGGTTACAATCCAGACCCTCAGACATTCTGATCAAGAGCAGATTAGAAAACAATAAACTTGGGCTTTCTTCCTCCTGTTTTCAGTAAGGATAGCATTACTGCACCTTGGCCTGGCTTTTGAAGGCAAAAGTATTACAACCAACTGGGATCTGAGTACTTTTACAAGGGAATAAGTCTGCATTTCAGCTAGACGGTTTCTGTTTCAGAGTGAAGTCCTGGCTTTTCCATTTAGGAGAGGTTTAATTTTCTGATGGTCAATACTGCCAGCCTTGAAGAAAATATACACTGAAGCCAAGGCACTTGCTTTAATGAGAAAAACATTTGATTCCCTTATGGACCATGCAGAAAGATTGTTGGGACTCAGGATGGAAATAACAATTTTAATGAGAAATATTTTCCTTTAAAAACTCTTAAGGTTGATTTTCCTAATCTTTATTGTCTGGTTTAAACTTTGGAAAACCTGTTTACTGTATTCTTTTGGTGACCTTTTATTTAGTACTAAAAGTAACTTTTATAAAATCTCAACCCAAGGATTTATTTTATAACATTTTTTGGACATACGAAAATCTGTATATATTTTAATGTATACAACTTGAAGAGTTTGGAGATGAGTATGCATCTCTGAAAACATCACCATAATCTATGCCATAAACATTTCCATTACCAAAAGTTTATTTCAGCCCTACTTATTTGTTTGTTTGTTTCTTTGTTATATTATGATAACACAAAATAAGATTTACTCTCTTAGCAAATTTTATAGTATAATACACTATTGATAACTGTAGGCATTACAGAGCTACAGGACTTATTCATCTTGTATAACTGAAACTCTGTAGTCTTTGATTAATTCCTCCCTAGGCGGTAATAGACCAGACAGAAGACCATTTGTGAAGTAGTCATAATGATCAAACTGATGCTACTTGGATATAAATTTTTCTTACGTAAAAGTTCTTATTATCAAATAAAACTATTTGATAATAAGCTATTTGATTTTTTATTCTTAGAATTTAATTAATATATAGCAAATGCAATTTTCAAATTTAAAAGTCTTGTATTTTTTTCAAAAGAAGAGTACAAATATTAAAGTCCCCTTTAATAATAATGAATCATACTCATGCTCTTGGAATTGAAAACTACTTGTTTTCTCTATCTAATGCATCTTTCTCATTACTGTAGAGTTCTCTCTCTAAAATCTTTGACCTTACTATGTTACTTTCCTGGACAAAACTTTCTACTATCCAATAGCCTTTTTGGGTCTTCTTTTTTAGCTTGGTCTGCATGGCATACCTCTTCTCTCACCTCTCTTCCACCTGCTTCCTGAGCTCTAGTATCAGCCTTGAGTAATGGTTTCTCAAATACAGTAAGTCCTCACTTAACATTGTTGATTGGTTCTATGACTTTAAGTGAAACAACTAATAACAAAAATAATTTTACTAAAGGTTAATTAATATAAACAAGAATTCAGTTTCAGTGGCATCTCAAGGTTATAATGAAACAAGATGGAATGAAGCGTTATTCTATTCGAGGACCTGCTGTATATAACGTGTTTTTAAAGTCCATGTCTTTGCAAATGTAGTATATTTATGGAGAGTTCCTGAGACTTATGGCTCATGATCTACCTCATGTTTTATCTCTGTGATGACTTACCTCAGACTGAGACAGTCTATTGTATTCTGTCATAACATTTTGTTTGTAGTATCAATACAGCAGTTTAAAATACTCTTATAATTGATGTTAGTGTGTCTATGTCTTTAAGTGGACTCTCATTCTTTAAGGATGGAGAATACATTTTGTTTACCTTGTATCCCCCCAGTTGATTAAAGGGGGCAGTTTAATACTTTGTTTTAATAGCTTTCAACTCCAATTTTTAATATCTATGAAAATACTATCTTATTTCTATACTGTAGGTACCCAAAAATTGAATTTGTCTTACATTAAAAAAAGAATGGTTAAGAGAAGCCAGATTGTCAGGGTTCAGATTCTGGCCAGACACCAGCCTTCACAAATACAATCTCATTTAAGCTTCATGGCAACCTTGGGTGGTTGTTCTAGAATATATCCCTGTATTACACATTAGGGACATAGGCTCAGATAAGTCAACTAACTAGTAGTATGTGGAGAAGGCAAGATTCAAATCCAGATTATTTGCCTCTAGAATTTGTGCTCTTCATGTTTGTGAGATGTGAACCAAATGTTAATTAAATAAAACAAGGGAAATACATTAGATAGGGGCAAGATGGGAAGGAGGATCCATAAAACCCAGTTTGGTGAACAAAAATCCTAGTATTACAAATTTAAGATCTTATAAGATAATACAAAGTGTGTAATACATTATTATGCAAGTATCTTACTTTAATACTAATTTATTATTTATTTCAGTAACATAATATTTGTTAAATGTCTTTATATGTAAGTCCTTTAAGGAAGGAATATCACAGAGTGGTTGCAAGTATTAAGTTAGTGTATTTCTCTGCCATTTAATATAGTGTCTCCCATATTATTTAATACATGGTATATATATTCAATAAATATTAACACATTATTATTTTTTATGTGTACCCTATTTATCTGGCCTTGTAAGTGAAAAAAGGGTAAATTCTCTTACTGAACATTAAGCCTCTTAAGTGAAGAGTCTTCTCTGAAAAATATTTCCAATATACACTATTAACTCAGCCTTATTAAGCAAAATATTTTAAACTGTATATTTGTGTGTAGGTAGGTGTGTGTGTGTGTGTGTGTGTGTGTGTGTGTGTGTGTGTGTGTTTTGCTAATTCAAGGACATATTAGAGTGTACAGAGCACTATTTACAGCTACAACTTTTTTAGTGTCTAAACATGTACATGGACTTAAACATTAGACACTTTCAGACATCACCAGATAAATGACATTTCTGAAATAATGGTAACTCCGTTTAAATCCATATGTACTCAGTTCTAACCATTTTACATGAAACAATTCTTCTCTTTATGGAATCACAATTATAGCAATTGTATCTTGCAGGCATTTGATTTATACAATCAAGATTTCAAAATCCATATCTAAGAATGTAATATAGAATGAAAATTTAGTTAGAAACATTAGTTAATCAAAACTCAAATAAGTCACATAGTTTAAATTTTTTCCCAGTTGTTTTTTAGGTCCTTAGATGTTCTAATAAATCTCAACATATATTTGTAATTTTTTAATACAATTTAGTGACACTTTATATCCTTGAGATTTTTTTTATTCTTTCAAGTATTGCCAATTTCATCAGTATTTTTATTAAATTGTAAGATATTTTAGCATTAGAAAAGGATACCAAACTGTTAAGAAATGTTCCAAATATTTATATAAGTAATATTTTGTAACATTTGTAAATTAAATATAATATTTCTTTTATAAATGTGGGAAGTTTCCTCTAAGTCAATAATTTAACTACTTGTGGATTTGGCTCTTAACTTCTTAGTGCTCTTGATGCTTCTGTTCCTCGTTTGGAAATGGAAATACACTGAAATTATACTCTCGAGAAGCATGTTCGACTCTTGAAGGAGGAAAGCTGCTCAGCGCTCATACTTGGTTCTTATTTCTTTTAGGCTGAGTGGCTTAAAGGCATGTCAGCAATGCTTTTATTTTTCAATCCTGCTTTTAGAAAAAAATTTTTAAAGACTTTATTTTTCTCAAAAATAGCTTTTAATCGGCTGCATTAGTGCTGTTAATGGTTATGGCAATGGATAGCATTATCTCTTGAATCATTCATTGTGCAAAAACAAAACCAATCCTAGTTGGCAGACATCTGTGATAGGCAGAATAATGCTTCCTCCCCCAAAATGTTCATGTCTTAATCTGTAGAATCTGTTATTTTGCATGGCGAAGGAGAATTAAGGACGCTAATTAGCTGGCCTTGCGTGGACTCAGTGTAATCGCATGGTCCTTAAAAATGCAAAAACGAAAAGAAACACTAAGTTTACCAGATGCAAAGCATTTTTCTGCAGAGCTTATTTAAGTTTTTTGATCAGGTTTTATAAGAGTTCTGTGCTAGGTTTTTTCTACATGTTTCCTAAATTATGTAAATTGTCACTGATACTTGGCCCTTCAGTTATGGAGTTCTTAAAATATTTTATTGTAAAGTTGGACAGAAAAAGTTGAAAACCACACAATATCACTTATATGTGGGATATAAACCTCAAAGCAACAAACAGGACAAGCAAACAGAGACTCATGGGCATGGACAATAGACTAGTGGTTACCAGAGGGGACGGGGGAGGTAGATGGGGTAAAAGGGGTCAATTATGTGGTGACTTTTTCATAATTATAGTAAAATTTTAAAAAATAGTAGCTATTGTTACAAAAATATTTTATTATAAGTGAAGTTGGGATAAAGATTATGTGTAAAGAGACATTTAACCTCTCTGCAACTTAACTTTCATATTTTCTTTTTATTTGTCTCTACTGCACTCTGTAATTCTTTAGAGCTCTTTCATGGTTTAGTTTAACTTTCTCTCCATTTTATAATCTGTTGTTTTACCTGTCCATTTTACATTTTTGATTCTGACAATTAACTGTTCCCCTTCAGAGTATAATTTTCATTAATTTCTTGCTGCTTGCTTATTTTTCATTTCATCTTCTATTTCTTTACATATTTCACATATTGTTCCTTAGCATTCTATGTCTGAAAATTCCAATATCTATAATCTGAAGGGATTATTTAGGTTTCTCTTGAAACTCTCACTTATAGAGGCTGTTTCCTTTTGTCTTAAGGAATTTATTCTGTGGGATCTTCTCTTTCTTCCTTTTCTTCTCTTCCTCCCTCCCATCTCTCTCTCTCCTCACCTTAGGGATTTCCTTTATTCTCTTTGTTGACATAAGAATGTCCAAACTTGTAGAGAATTGTTATAAAAATTTATCTCAGCTAAAGAGAGAATATAACTAACTGGAAGGAAGATCTCAACAGACTGAGAAAGTTGCTTCTCAGAGTGGTAATTTACAGCTTCTTTTATGCATTTGGATTTAAGGAGAGAAAGTACATGAAGATGAGAGAAAGCAAGGCTGGATTGGATTACAGGATAGTTACTAAAATGGTGTGCTCTCCTGCTGGTGGTTTAGCTTCTGAGAGGTCTGAAAAGAGGCATTTCAAAGGTGTGTTAACCTAGATGCACAGAAACAATCCTTAAGGCAAAGATAAGCCTTTAACTAAAGAAGTTATAGGCCTGGGGTGTGACTACTCAGCGACCTGCCCAATTAGGAATTTATGATCAGATCACTCTGTGAGGTTACTTTCCTTAGAACCCTCTTTTTTGGTCCATACTTGTGAGAGTAACAATGTATTATAGTTTTTTTTTTAATTTCTTTTTTATTTACCCCATGATTAACAGATGTGGTGGCAAGAGTTCCTTCATAAGTACCTAGTATCTTACCATAGTGGTAGGATGAAAAGTATTCTGCAAATGATTCCCTTAAGAAAGGATTTTGCTGAATGCCACGGGTGCTACCATCATAGGACAAATTTAGTACCATTCAGTGGTCCCAGCTTAATGCTGAAGCCTTAAATTAGGTTACTCTACTTCTAAAGGGATTAAAGTTTAGATTCTGGATCCCAGAGCTGGTATTATTCTTAGCCTAGACAGCAACCTGGCTTTTGTATATGCTAATGCTTATTGTTTCCTGCTGTGATCTTAACTCTGTTCTTTCTCTTTTCCTTCCTCTTTTCTTCCCTCATTTCCTCTTTCCCTCCCTGCCTCTCTCTCCCTTACTTCTTCCCTCCCTTCCTGGAGATTTCCTTTATTTATTTATGTACCCAACAATGCATTACAATTTTGTTTTGTTGTATTTTATCCAAGTGTATAGAGGCATGTGTCCCTTCAGAGTATCTGGTATAACACTGTGGTGGTGGGAATGAAAAGTATTCTTTTCTACCAATGACTGTGAACCCATTTAGATTTTTTTTTAATAAAAATAATAAAATGAAATATTTAATAATTTGGAAGCAATATTTCAAACATTCAGAATCTACAACCAATTTTAAATCTTAAAAGAGGACAGTATAAATTTGTAAATAAATACAAATAACTTCTCTATGTAAAGAGAAACTACTGGCTAATTTTATTTTATATGCAGTAATTGTTTCTTCTCTGGAGAAAAAAAGGTTAAACAAATCTGTAGTGCTGCGAATATACTAACAGTGTGTTTTGGGATTTAACAGGTCCAAAGGACTATAGCTAAGCAGATTCAGATGGTGAAACAGATTGGAAAAGGTCGCTATGGGGAAGTTTGGATGGGAAAGTGGCGTGGCGAAAAGGTAGCTGTGAAAGTGTTCTTCACCACAGAGGAAGCCAGCTGGTTCCGAGAAACAGAAATATACCAGACAGTGTTGATGAGGCATGAAAACATTTTGGGTGAGTCTGTATAGCAATGTTCAGGGTTTCCTAGCTTTTCTTTAATTTTCTGTTAATATCTGCCTATTAACTCATCTGTCTAGACCTGTTATGAAATATATAGACATTTTCTTCTTGGCATGAGCCCAAGAATGTCGTAAGCTTCAAATGGGAGACCTCACAGGAGGAATGACTAAGGTACTTCTATGAATGAATGTTGGGCTGGAAATGGAACACTCTAATTTTTTTCTTGAGAGACAGGAAATACAAATGTAATTCCAGCATTTCTTGAGGTTTCTTAGAAATTTGAAGGAGCACATTTTTGTTAAATTGTTGTCAGAAGTTATAAGAATTTTATTTGCAGGATTTATTTATATCCAGAATTTATATGAATAATCAATTTCCTTTTTATTTTCTCCAGTTAGAAATGTCCTAGCTAGATCTTTCAAGTGTCAAGAGTGTAAGCAAATCTGAAGTGTATGCTTTAACTATAGTCCCTGTTTTGTAAACAGTGTCTTATGTGTAACTACAATACCATGAGTTATTTACTGTTAACTTAAAATTAATTCAAATATAAATAACTCACTAGAAAGAGATCATGTTTGCAACACAAACTCAACGTTTTCTCTACTTTCACTGTTTTAATAGCTTCTAATTGGTATTAATAATTTCATACTGACACAGACATAATCAGAAAACTGAATGAAATGCTAAACAAAAGACACCTGTGACAGAAAATGAGAGTTGAGAATGTGAATTATTCTTGATTATATTCAGAAAACACTTAGCTCCAAACTTTTTTGTCTCTCTTTTTTTTTTTTTTCTTTTAGGGTTCATTGCAGCAGATATCAAAGGGACAGGGTCCTGGACACAGTTGTACCTAATCACAGACTACCATGAAAATGGTTCCCTCTATGATTATCTGAAGTCCACCACCTTAGATACTAAATCAATGCTGAAGTTAGCCTATTCTTCTGTCAGTGGCTTATGTCATTTACACACTGAAATTTTTAGTACTCAAGGCAAACCAGCAATTGCCCATCGAGATCTGAAAAGTAAGAACATCCTGGTGAAGAAAAATGGAACTTGCTGTATAGCTGACCTGGGCCTGGCTGTTAAATTTATTAGGTTAGTATCAAGGTGAACAAGTCCACTTTTTATGATTCTTTTCTATGACTTTATATAAATTACACATTTGTAGTTCAGTGCTTTAAAGATATTTAGTAGAGGAAGGATTTTATTCATTTTGACCTTTCTTGGGAGTGGAAAAAGAAGAAATATTTTATTTGCAACACAGTGTGTTTTAGTCAGTCCTGTGGTTTCTGTGCTTATCAGTGTCCTGGCTTCAAGACAGGGTTGGGTCATTAGGTTCCTAGCTGCCATGAAGCTATTTAGAAAAGAGGTAGTTAATATTTGGGATTATGTGGTAGAATTCTGAATAATTTATGTAAGTAGGAAAAGGTTTTAGGAAAGATCTACAGATTACATAGTGATAAAGGCAATGTTTTTATATGATAGAAGAAAGATAACTTGCCTAGGTATTCTATGAGAAATGTTAGAAACTAATAAACAAAACACAGCCAGTGAGCAGTACTGTTATTCTGTAACATAAACAGTGATTATAATATCTGGATACATAAATCAGTACATGTTATAAAGCAGTGGTTTTCGGACCCCTGGAGGCTCCTTGGAGTGATGTCAGTAGCTTCCACAGAATGGAGAGGAGGAATGCCCAATAGCTGGAATATTATTTTGCTTACCCTCACTCTCATTAGAGCAGCCCCTTTTATCTTACAGATGATTTCATTAGGGAAAAATGGTTCCTCTGCTTTCAAAACCAACCAAACAAAATGAGTTTGTAAACCACTGGCATAGAGGGGAATTATCATATAACCTTTTAAAAAACTCATCTTAGGCTTAGCTTTTATTAAATTTTTGGACCCTCTCATGGATTTTTTTTTTTTTGAAAGGTGACTCTGTAGGATATGGAAAAGGGCATAAGGGAAAAGCCATGGAAATGATGAAAAGTTTGGAAAATAAAACTCATGAGGAAAAACTAGTAGATTTGTATTTTCACGCAGAAATAAAGAAAGAGGTGTGATTTAAAAATAGGCCCCAGATACAAGAAGGTCTACACCATTTAGAGGATGACCAATTGAAGTTCTTGATCTTTAAAAACAAAGCAGGAGGAAATGATTTGAATTGTAGATTTGTTTGAAATGTGAACCTCCTGCCTATAAAGATTATTAAATCCTCAATCTCTTATGAATTCTTTTTTTAACTTACAACCATTTTCAAGTCTCCTTTACCAAATAATTTTTCCCATTTTGTTTCTCAAGTTACCACCCTCTCTCCTTTCCTTCCCATTTAATTTCTCAAGAGTTCTAAAGAGTAATCTACTTTCATAATCTAGTAGTTCATTATATTGTATAATTTGATTTCTGCTCCTTTTTCTTCTGAATCTCCTTTATTGATCTTTTGTCACCATAAGGCTTTCTAATTGTCTTTCCACTCTCCACAGTACCTAAGCCTTCCTTCCTTCTGTTTTTATGATGTGCCTTTTTATTCCAGGTTCACCTTCTTTCTCTCTAGAGGGTCTGCCTCTGTCTACTTAAATATTTTCCCACTGCTAGATTTCTTGCCATATCTGCTTTTTCCCCCTAGTTCCCAGTTTTGATTGGTCCATTGTAAAGTGTGAGGTGCTCGACATTTTCTTTGTTTCCTGAGTTTTTGGTTTACTCATCTGAATGAATTATGTCCCCATGATACTCTCACTTGAGCTGGGCCAGTTTGAGTTCTCTCTACCATTTTTATAGATTCTAGAGTAAAGCATTTTGTAGTTACTTCCTCTTCATCTTTCCTATTTCTAATTTTTTTCTATATGATGCTGCTAGATTTATTTTCTTGAAGCAGTTTTAGACAGAATAATTTCATGCTTTCCTATGGCTTTGGGTTAAAATGTAGTTTACATTCTGAACACTATACTTTGTCACACCTTCAAGTATTTTTAACATGCTTTTATTCTAACTTGAATACCCAACGTCCCCTCTTCTGTTTAGATAACTGCTACTAATCTGCACAGTTTCTTCCTCTGGAACACCCACTATTCATTTACAAGTCTGATTATAAGTTAGTCTTCTTTAAAAAAAAAAAGTTAGTTTTCTTATATCCTCCTGTGAGACCTTAGAATACTATTATGACACTTTTCACACTGTTCTACAGCAATCATTGACTATTTATCCGTCATTTGCATTGGAAACTAAGCTTCATGAAGGTAGACACCATGTTTTTCTCAAGTTTGTATCCCTAGTGCCTTTCCTTGATGCTCATTATTTAGGTGTTGCTTCAAAATCTTGCATGATGGATAAATGAGTGATTCCTTATGGACTGTGGGATGAAGAAAAAAAGCACATTTCTTAGCTGCAGAAATTCTACACGTTCTGAGTTAAATCCACCTTTCTAGCTTTATATCCCACAAACTCTCCAACTTGTATGCTTTTCTTTGGCAAAACCGAAGTACTTGTGTTTTTTTTCATATATATTCCATGCTTGTTACTGCTTTGCATTTGACTGCACAGTTTCTAGCTTGGAAGGCCTCTGCTTCACCATGTACCTTAATTTAATCTCAGAGTTACATTTAAGTCACTTTACTCATCCCCCAGCTAGGAATAATGACATCATCTTTTTACTCCTACAGTAATTCCCTGGTCCTTGTCTGCTGATATTATAATTATTTTAGTACATACATCATCTTTTTCACTAGTTATTGGGCATCTTAAGAGCAGGATCCATTCCAAATTAATTAATGTATTTCCCATGACATAGTGAGTTACACATTATAGGTATTATAACATTGTTTTGAATCAATAAATGTTGGCTATATAAAAGTAATTGAGAACTCATCTTCTTTATAGACCTCAAAACAAACAAGGAAAGCTTGTATCTATAATATTTCTGAACCTTAGTTCTGATTAATGTAAAGGGAATGTACTGAATGACCTTTTAAATTCCATGCAAACTCTGATTCTGGGAAGTAGAGGGGAATACTTTAAGGGATAATTCAGAGATTTATTTGGCATATATAGACTAGTTCATCAAGAGAGGAAAGATCTGAGGATGTTGGCTTAGATGTGCAACTCTGGTGGCTGTGGGATGCACAGATCTCATGGCTAAAGAGAAACTGTGAAACCACTTACCGTTATAGCCTCAGTTTCCTCTTCCATTAAATGGAGGTTGCATGTGATGATTTCATATGTCCTTTTTACATCATTATTTGCTATGTTTCAAAGGAACTATGCTCTTCTCAGTATTTGAGCCCACTTTTAAACCTTGCTTTATATGTTTCTTTGGCTTCCACTCTTTTCCTGACTTTCTTATTTTTTGGTGGGGAGGTGTCTGCGCGTGTGCACACACTCAGATACTTAGTATCTCTGTAGGGTTACAGTTAACTCATTCTTGAGTTCTCACCCTTCATATGTGAACTTCCTATGAAAACTTAAGCTTTACCCTGGTTTCTATGTGGTAAGTGTTCTCTCAGGCTTTGAGTCATTTCTGGGAGGTTCCTAGGAAAGTTGAGAGCCACAGAGAGTGGGCTGTGCTTTAGAGATTTCCTGCTCATATAATTTGTTTTTTATCCTGTATTGATTTCTTCACACACTTGCTTAAAAATGATGTAAGTGCTGATACATTTCCTGCTCTACAGAGATTTAATCCAGGTGATGCCATGGCAGACATTACCTTGCCTCCAGATCTCTTTTGTGGGGAGAAAACAATGACACATGAAATCCCTTGAAGGAACTAAACAAAGCTTTTCATGTTTTACTCTGGAGGATCAAGCAACTTCTCTGGTACTTCAGTGTTAGAATAATACATTTTCTCAGGGGGAAGATAAATCCTGGATTAGGGCTTCTGAGGTATTAAATTTTAAATAGAAATCCTATAGTGATGACTGGGCTGTAACACAGATCTCCCAATTGGTGATTGTCAAACTGTCCAAGTGCAAAGGAGACAGAGTGGCATGGCCCAGAGGGCAGTAAATTTCCTCAGTCTTACTGATGTCACTATTTTTAGCACTGTGTCTGTATACTTAGTGGGTTTTGAAAAAAGTGACATGGCTAAATGACTTGCCAAAGTCACAGAACTAAGCTAATTAGTGGCTGAGTCAGCTCTCCCAGTCAAGATTTCTGCAGCCCTATCTGCCTTCTGTTGAGTTTTCAGTTCTGAAGTTCTGTTTCTAAGAAACCTTGAAATTTCTCAGGATTTAATTATAGAAGTAATGAATCCCATTGAAAAGTACAGCAGAAAACTTTCTTCTTTGGTTAACATGTGACTAGGCAGAGGTCAATGCAGCACATCAGTTCCGTAGCTATTTATAAGATGTTCCAGTAAACACAAATGGGTGTGCACATCCTCTTCTCAAAGCTCATGAGAAGAACTGTTCATGCTTTGGTCATTTTTGTCTAAGAGGTGATTTAATAGTCTCCGTTATCTGTTGTGTGTGGTTAATTTCAAGCACTGGTTGTAAACCACAAGCAAGCCAATGTCCTCCCTCTCATGTCTTCTGCTCCCAACACTTTCACTGTTCTTTAAAGTTCAGCAATTAGTTTTAAAAAGCTTTTAGCTTATTAAAGGTGTACAGTATTTGCTTCTTTTCTTTCTCTATTATCTCTGTCTCCCCTTTCTCCTTCTCTCCTCTTTCCTTTCTGATTTGGGCATCAGCAACATCCAGCAGACGATCCATACATGTACCCAAAGGCTCAGTGAGGTAGAGCCACAAGGTGGCTGTCACTGCCCCAGCTTTCATGAAAGTCTCTCTTCCGTTGACAGCCTAGTGGGAATGTGCACTGTGATGAACCCAGCTGTGGCTTTTTCCTTTACATAACACTTCTTGTAAGAATTCTGACTATGGGTATATAATTAGGAAGCTTAATTATCATGACAAATATTTGATACAAAACAAAGTTGAGACGGGTACTATATTTTTAAATTCCTTTTATTCCCTGCCATCAATATCAAAATCTTCATCCAGTGCATGATACCGAGGTTAAAAGGCGTGCCCTGCTCTGCTGAGTCCTGCCTGTGGGGTGCTCAAGTTTGTTCTCCAGCCTGTTCAGGATCCTAGCTAGGGGCTCCACTTTCAGCCTGTCTGCATCAATGAGACTTCTGTGATTTTCTCCCCTAGTTACTCTGAACCCTGTGGAGCACACACACTACTCGGCACCAGGGGGACACTGCAGGCAGCCCACCCGGTACAGGCAGTAAGGTGGTACACTGTCTGTAGACATGAAACCCCATTACAATGATCACCATGTGCCAAAATTCCAAACAGTGTCAGTGGAACCATGCATCTCCCAGCAGGGTGCATTGCTTTCACCATCCCTTACCTAGTAAGCCCCTCCCTGGCAACTGCAGAAGAAGAGAGAAGCATCTTAGTTTTGTCTTTTTTCCTCTTCTCAGTCTCATGTCTTTGTTTCTTTCCTCCTGCCTGAAGCAGTGACCTTGAGAACTCTCTCTCACCTATGTGTCCTACACTCAAAGTGTGCATGTACTTAGGAAGCCTTTTGGTCATCAATGTACACCTCTTAGTTCACTATGCTGGCATTTTCTATATCATACCGCTGTCTTCCAGGGGACTTTGGCCAGAAATATGAACTTCATGTTTATGCCTCTTTATGCAGCCTCAGCTGAGGGCACTTTGCACTTTAAAATTCAAATCAAATTAGACTTTGTCATCCATGTTCCTATCCAATACAGTAGGGAGCTCAGTGTCATTTACAGCGAATATGGGAACCCCAAGGAGCTTCTTTTTCTCTGTGACTTCAGCCTTAAACCTTTGATATTTGTGGTATCATTTCCAGTTGATACAGCTGCTGGATCTTCTTCTCCAAACATTATCAGCTCAAGGTTGAAGTCATTACTGGGATATGTTATAGAGTATTGCATAAAATTTAGTTAGAAAATTTAGTTAGAAACCAGAACATTTTTTCTGATTTTTTTTCCTGCAGAGAGTTAACATCTTGTCATGACTCTAGGCCAGAGGGGAGAACCCCTCTTCTCCCTTGCTGAGTTATCCCTTACCTCCCAAGTTACTGTTCCTTTCCTACTCAGTAAATTATATATTTTTATTTTTTTTATTTATAATATATTTAATTATATTTTAAACATATAGAAAAGTGTAACATTAATAAACATTATCAATTTCCATATTTTATCTGGTCTTTTTAAAAGAAGTATAATGTTGAAGATAGCTCTGTTGCATGCTCCTCCCTGTTGTATTCCCCTGTATCCCTTGCGGAAGTAACCAGTATCTGGAAATTAATATTGTCTTTCCTGAATATCCATTGTTTCTTGCTAACTTTATTTCTCATTCTACCCCACCTCTCCATGGAAAAGAAAGCCAGGGAAAGCCGAAGGCATCCTGACCTTTTCTGCTTCCTCCTTTCTCCTTGGCCCTTTTCTTCAGTTACTTCATCTCCTATTGTTACATCTCTATACCAACCGACTGTACTTCCATCTCTTTTATTTTTGATACCCCAGTGTTCAGTCACTTTAATTTCTGTTTGTAGACTTGAAGATTAACAACTCAGTTTTTCTCTGCTCTTATTTAGGACAGGTAAGATGATGTTTCTGAAGACCTGAGAGAGAAATGTGGTTTAATTACTTTCAAATGTAGACACATTCCTGAGGGAAGAAGGGGCAGAGCTCTATGTCTTAGAGGATCTGATAATTTATAATATCAGATATGAATTAGCTTATAATTGGCATGCTTATTGTTTAAATGTAGTGCTAAAGGCATTTATTATTATATTAATAGTAATCTTTTACAAAATTAATTTGCTTAACAAAATTCTGTTTATTTTCCTAGACATCGATGTCTTATTTTATGAGCTATACAAATAGATATTTTTACATTTCTCTTTAAATTATCCAAAGTAGAGCTTACTGTAAACAGTTTTTTTTTCTTCTTTCATTTAAAGTATATTACTAACTACCATGTGCAAGGCACACTGTAAATGGAGATGGATCAGGGCCATACTCTTTACGGACACACCAAATGGTTATGAGGGATGCTCGGGGCTGAAAAAGCTTACAATCTGAGGTTCAAAGATAGATATGTACTCAGATACTACCAGATGAGGACATTTATTCAGGTACAGTGAGGGAAAACTCCTAGGGTGGGAAGAGCAAGGTGGAGGAGGGGCAGTAGTGCTGAGTATTAGTGACTTATGTTAAGGGGCTCTTTTTTTGGATTTGATGCACCAAAACAACAACAACAACAACAACAACAACAATAAACTTGATTGTATTTTATTCAGTGTTTGAGGGATAAACTATATATAGTCTGGACTTTGCAAATCTTAAATTGATTCTATCATTAGGTAACAATTCCCTTTCAGTATTCTCATAGATTTTTCGATGTCACACATTCCATTAGCTCTTCCTGACCCCCAAAATCCAGATGAAACATTAAGGAGCTAAGAGTAATAATGCAAAGGAAATGTCTAAAATCTTTATCAGCTGTGATCAGAGTGTATGTCTTATCTAAAGCACTCCTGTCGGGACCATGCTGAGCCTGGTCTTGGTTTCATTTCCCAGTACATATTCTGAAATATCATTTAGGCCCTTTATCATCTTCTTGCCATCTGCAAACCCTCTACTTGGGGCCACCACTGTCTTTCTCTAAAGATTTAAAATTATAAATTATAACACACATGGAACACATTAATGAAATACCTACTGTGTGCACAAGAGAGGTGTCTTCAGGTGTTAGAAGAGGAGAGAAATTTATCATTGAAGGTGGAGTGTTTGCAAAATCTGATATTTTTCTATTTTATAAGTAAACCTCTTTTCAACTCACTTTCCTTCCTTACTATTTATGATTTTGGTACATAAATGACATTTTTCTGTTAAACCATGTGGGTAAATATTAAGGATTAATGTTTTAAACTGTTTTCCTAGTCAGGAAAGAGTCCAGAACACTTTGACTTACATTTACTGCTAGTAAGGAATACTAGCTGTTGTGCCTTTTAAAAAATTTTTTTTTCATTTAAAAAAATTTACATGTCTACTTTTATTTTAGAAAAAGAGGCTCCTTTGGAGTCGTAGCTCCTAGGACATCATAAGGGGCCTAATGAGCACACTGGTAAAAAGTCTGGTGCAAGTAGATTAAAGATTTTAGCTGGAAGTTAGTTTAAAAAGTTCTTAAAAAGAAGCTTTGTGTTTATAAATTTTAGTCAGTGTAAACAGTTTGAAATATACAGAGGTACATCTGTCATCCTTCAAGTTTTCCCAAATGATACTACCTATTTTATGTTTTAGAAGATACAGATTGAGGCAGTAAGTTCAGATCCAGAGGGTTTTTCCAAAAAACATTAGCATTTTAATAAATTTAGTATCGTCTGTAACTCAGCAGGATAAAGGTGATAGTCGAAACACCTCTATTTAATATTGAGTAGAAAAAATATGCACACACTTGAGAGTCAATGAGTGTGACAAAAAGAAAAAAATGCTTTCTGGGGGATCGGGAGATAGGAAAGTTTATCTAAGATTTTCCACAAACTTCAGTTTAATAACGGAGTTTTTGTACCTTTTTTTGTTTTATGGTTTCTTCATCTATCAACGCTGGAATTTATTGCTCTTCTTAGTTTTTCTTTTTTTTTTTTTTTTTGCAGGTGCTCCTTTTTTAACCTCTATTATGTGCTTAGTTCTGTGCTGGCAGTGATTTTGTACCTCTCTTTTTATTTAATCATCAACCTATCAAGCACTAGTAGTTCAACCACTCTGAAACATGGTCTGAGAACTTCTTCTCCAGCTCACTGCACTGAGGCAGTGATTCGCAAGTGCCAGTCTGTAGACTGGTGACCATCCAGCATGCATTTCCTCCACGTCTGGGGGAACTAATAACAATGGAACATGTGAAATTTTCATAAAACTGAAGATATTAAATTATTTTTCTCCTTTTATTAAAATATATCTTATTTGATTCATGAAATGATAGTGATAATAGAAAGCTTTTTTTATAGGTCCCTGCTTATCAAAGTAAAATGTTTGCAAATCTTTGCTAGTCCTCTCCTCCCTGCTCCTCATTTTTTATGTGTTTGTAGATCTAAAAGCCTCACAATACTTAGGTTAAAAAAAATACTGTCTCAAACAGTCTAAATGGGCCTGTGTACATGCCAATTTTAAGAGCAAAGCTATTAAAATACGAAGAAAAGGAAGATATTTTTTAGACATTTAATAAATAGATATTTAGAAATTATATTGAGTTTATACTTGATCTAGTGGTAATACAGTCTTATATGCTGCAGCTTTGTTGTGATTTAATGTCATCTTCATTGGGATTTTACCTTCGAATATTTACTATAACTTTTGGGAAGACATGTTTTTCAAGGAAATGCTATTCCCTGAAGAGGTATATCCTCCCTGACCTTTTACTAAAGCCTTGGTTCAGGACTCACCTTGATTTATTTGTTGGTCCTCTTTAATGCTGATAGTCTTCTGCTTTACTTTTTTTCTTAGCGATACAAATGAAGTTGACATACCACCCAACACTCGTGTTGGCACCAAACGCTATATGCCTCCAGAAGTGTTGGATGAGAGCTTGAATAGAAATCACTTTCAGTCATACATCATGGCTGACATGTACAGTTTTGGACTCATCCTTTGGGAGGTTGCTAGGAGATGTGTATCAGGAGGTAAGTAACGATGATACTGTTGGAGCTATTACAGATTCTTTGTTTCTGACTGGAAGTCCAAGTTACCATTTTTCCCATAAAAAACAGATTTTATTTTTCTCTTTATTTCTGTTTATGCAGTCACAATTCTCCCAGGAAATGATATCTCACATCTTAGAATTATCTTTGACTGCCTCCTTCCTCCACCTACTACTGTGAAATTTTTTGTAGACACATTGTCAACTTCCTCTGACTTTTCAAAGATCAACATCTTCTACTATGTGTGTTGTCTCATTTCTCTCTTAAGCTCTTCCTCCAGCAGTTGCTCCATCAAGTCACCGTCCTTCCTTGCCCCTTACAACTTCTTCTTACCAACCTTCTGAGCCCCATCCCTGACTCCAATGCCCCATTTCCTGTGTCTTTCTTTGTGAAGATGAAGTTAGAGATATAAGTGTGGGGTAGGATACCCATTCTTTAGAACCGCCCTACTTATTGACTTTCTATGAAACTTCCTCATTAAGCAGTTTGAAAATATCAATTTACCTCAAAAGGAAATTAAAGCATAAATATTATATTGGTTATGATGATTTTTCTACAAACATAAGGATTTCCTAGTAAAACTAACTGAATAAGAAGACATTCTTAAATATTCTGAGGTGTTATTCCTTGTAGTATTTTGCTTACTGCTACTTAATAGGTCACTAAGTAGGCTCCAGCATCTGCAGAGTAGAGTCTTAGACTAGTATCAAGTACTGTGTTTATGGTCCTACTCATGGTTGTGCTTGTGAAGAAACGCCGATGCTGCTGCTGTTACTCAAGTTAAACTCGCCTTCATGAAAGCTCAAGTTTGCTCAAGATTCTGAAAGTGTAGCCTATACTTAATTAGTACTGGTATTTATTCTTCAAGAAGTTACTCAACTTTTTTGTGTGTCAATTTTCTCATCTTAAGAAGGAGGCAAATTATTATATCAACCTCAGACAGTTGTGAGTTTTCAATGATTGTAAAGACAATTCGAACTTCCTGGTCTATAAAGTACACTCAGTACACATTAGCTACTATTTAAAATTTTTATTTTGGTTGGTAGAAACTTAACTTATTTAAACATAAGGAGAAACAGTTAATAACTAGGCATTCACACTTTTGTAGAAAGATCATCTTCAGTGATGTTATGCCTTCTAATCACTCTGGGAACTCTGAGCCTTTCATAAGCTTAATTTAAAGTAGAACCCATTCTCTCTGAAGTGATAGAACTTTGTCCAATAGGAAAATTAATGTAGGAAACTTCTCCTAACCAGATATTGAATAAATCTCCCATCACAATTATGAAGAAGTAACCAAGATAGAAATTAATATAATTTACATTAACTAATTGCTTATGCCTTGATTTTATTTTTTTAAAGAGACCATTAGCTTATTTTTTACTAAAATGTTTACACTTATTTGAGATAGGTTTATAGGAGTAGTAGAGTATAAGATTACTTTTCTAATTATGTTCTCCTGAACATCTAAAGCAAATAGGGCCACAAGACGCCTGTATTTGAAAGCGTGTGGGCTGGACTATAGGAGAAATGCTTCTCAGCTTAAAAACAAGGAAAATATTTCTTGATTTGCTAAGGATATCTTTGCCTCTGGAGATTTGAGAGGAAGCAATCTCTCAAATGGAAGGAAATTTTAATATAGATAATACATGTAATTATGCTCTGCAGTCTCAACAGGGGACAGAAAACATGGTGAGTTGGAATGGTCTGAAAAAACTTTTGAATTTTTTGGTCCTTTATGATTACATATGCTTTTGAGTTTACTTTTTAAATGGCATAATACAGACTCCAGATTTTGTCAGAGTGAATTTAATGATGCATTTGATAATCTGCTAGACTGGTGGCACTAAACCGTTCCCTTGTCTCTGTATGAAATTTTCATGTATTTGTCAGAGATGTGAATCCCAGCTCTACCGCCTTCCAGTAACTTAATCCCTCAAAACCAAGTTTCCTCATCTATGCAGTGTAGATAATAATGCTGTCTCATAAATGTGTTTGTAAAAATTTAATGTTATATAAATGTTGAATTACTATGTTTTACACCTGAAACGAATAAAATATTGTATGTCAACTCTATTTTAATAAAAATAGAAAAGATAAATAGCATACCTACCTCTAGGCTTGGTATATAATAGGCTCTCAACAAATGACTTTCTTTTTCAAAGAGGCAAAGCACACAAAATTCTTTTCTTAAACTCCTTTATGAAGATGTTAGAAGTTTGGGGCTAATCTTTCTAGTTCAGGTAGTTTGGGATGAAGTAGATGCATCCAGATGAAGGTCTTTCAAACTTTGGAAGGAAAAGAAAGTTTTGAGTTTTTGGGAACAATTAAATGGCAGCTAATATGGACATTTTGATAACGTAATTGCATGATAATGAGAAAGGAATAAGGCCTATAGTTCAAAGGTAGACTTTGGTTAATTTATAATTTTATATTATTAGCTCTGTGCCTATTGTACTATATACAGCTACCCCAGTGTCGATGCATCAGTCCAGCCAGGCAATGACTCCAGTGTTAGGCACTGAGAAAATATGAAATGAATAAGAGGGACACAGTCCTTGCCCTCAAAATGTTTCAGAGCTATTGTCTTAAGAATTAGAAATGAAGTGAGCATCTCCTATGTGTTAGACCCTGTGTTTCTATTATCTCACATAGAGGTGTAACAGAATGGAAGGAAATATTAATATAGATAATACATATAATTATGTTCTAGAGTTTCAGCAGGGGACAGAATATGGGGTGAGTTGGAATGGTCTGAGAAAGTTTTTGAACCCTCTGATCCTTCATATATGCATTTGAGTTTACTTTTTAAACAGCATAATAGAGACTCCAGATTTTGTCAGAATAAATCCCCAGTGAATTTAATGATAATCTGCTAACCTGGTGGTATCATATTGTTCAGGTAAAAAGCAGTGACATTTCTATAAAAGATGATTTAAGACAAGGGAGCAAAAGTGCTCCAGAAAGATTGTTCACAGCAGTGTTCTCTGAGGACAGCCTGCTTATAATTATTGTGAGGAGTTAATCAGATAGGATGCGAATGAAGTTGTAAGTAGCCTGCTTTTTTAAAGGATAAGAGGAAAAAAGTAGAAATTAAATACTAGGAAAAATGAGATAGAATTCAGCATAAATGTCATTTCCCTAAAAATGACATCAATTTGTATTTCCTAATCCTTTTTTTCACAATACATATTTTTCCTAATAATAATGTAGTCCATGTAGAAAATTTGGATAAGTACTGAAAATTAAAAGAATAAAAATCAGACAGTTCTGTGCCTAAAAAATCATGGTTAATATTTTTAGGTGTGTATGATTTCCAAAATTTTAAATGTATAAAAGTGTATTCTTATGATTACGCAGAAAAAATGTAAATCTGACATTTTTTCAAGTAAAATACACTGCCAAATTTATTACACAATTCATAATCTCAAACTGCAATAATAGAAACAATCACATATTATGCAGTATGAGTTTGGGATGTGTCTGCCAAATTTGTGTTGAGATTTAATATAGCTTTTTTTTTTAATTTGGCATACAGGAGCCTTCATAAAATAGGAAATAAAGTTGAGATCTTGTTTTACTTTGTTTTTGGAAATGAGAAAAAGGCTCGAAGACCTATAATAATATGTTTCAGTAGGCTTTCTAGTCATTTAAAAAAATCAGATTAAGGGTCATTTGGGCACCTTTTAAAAAATATTTATTTTGCTATTTTTCAGCCCGAACTTGTCTTTAGTACTGATAGAACTTTTTCAAGAACAATTTGTATGTTAGACTTTTGTTTCCACTTCACAGAAAAAAATAATAAAATCATATTTTCAGGTATAGTGGAAGAATACCAGCTTCCCTATCATGATCTAGTGCCCAGTGATCCCTCTTATGAAGATATGAGAGAGATCGTGTGCATCAAGAAGCTACGTCCCTCATTCCCCAACCGATGGAGTAGTGATGAGGTAAGGCTTGAGGTAACTATATGCTAAATAGACTTCTCTTTTTTTGCCCAAACTCTAGATATTCTTTTTTGTTCTGATGGTGATAGGAATGGTGCCTCACTGCAATAATTTAAATGGAGCTATGGTAAATTATCTGTTCCTTTTTTTTTTTTTCTAATTTGATGTTGCCACTTACAAAATATATTGAGTGGGTTAACATTTAGCCTGCATGGTGGATAAGATTATTTCACTTATTCGTGATGTCCTCACATTTGCATAAATACTATTATTTCTCTCTGTATGTGTTTTAAAGCATCGTGAGTTTTCTCCATGACGAACCCACATACAATCTTCTCTCATTTTGATGGGAGAAAAGACAGCCTTCTGAAGAATCCAGTTTTCTGTATACAGAAGTGATACAAGTTGATCTAGTTGAGATACCTGACTGTGCTGTGCATCTTTGTTAATAAGGATGATAGGATGCTATTTGAATAAATCCACATGCAGCGAGGCTCTCAGGATGTAGTGGTGAAAACTAAGGTGTGCAAAGGAGCTGTTCAGATGGAGGAAATGCGTGTGGTGGGCCTGGCATTTCCTGATTCATATTCTACTCTACATTCTGTGCATCCATCCTCTAAGCATGTAAACTCATCCATATCTTGGAGTGCTCTGGCAGGCTGGAACATTCAGAGATAAGCCTGAAGCATTCCCAGAGGGGAAGGGAGGAAGACTCGTTGAACATATACCAAAGCCATTGCAAACACATGGACAGAGAACTGGTTATAAACATACTTTAGTGTTAAATACACTTAAAAATAACCTTTGGTTCCTTGATTTTGTGTCTAGTTACTGAAATGCTAAATAATACATGTTTTTCAGTAAGCCATGGAGAAAACTTTATCAGATGCTAGAGTTATATTATTTTGAGGGCAGTTATGAGCACTGGTATTATCCTGAATTCCTTCACTGAGGATTTCTAATGAAGTAAAATTATGCTTTTCAGCATAAAGGCCAATAATTGTTGTGCCACAGGAGAAAACAGGAGAAAGTTTTAGTGAAGCTCTCATAGGTCATTAATCTTGTTAAATGTGACAGCATGATGCTATTATTGTAGCACACAGCTGTGATTTAGGAATAACCAATTTTTTTGAATAGTATGGAATTAGATAAAAGATTTAAGCTTATCAAGTGTTATAAACAATCTTGGCATGTGGAGTGGAATACAGACTCTCTGGGTATTTTTGTATTTATTTAATACTGACTTCAAAGACATTCTTTTACAAAAAATCAGTAAAACCACCTGCTTGCTCTCATCAGAAGGAAGACATGAAAATCTATTTTTGTCATTTAAATTTGCATGAAAAAAGAATTTTCACAAAATGTTATCTATAAGGTTTTAAAAGTATCTTTTAAAAATGTATTTAAACTTTGGAAACCCAAAACTAAGTCAGATATCATCAAGCACTGATCTTGCAGGTAATAAGAACATTTCTCTAGAGTTACTCCCAGTTTCCCTTTTCCCTTCCCGCAGTGTCTAAGGCAGATGGGGAAACTCATGACGGAATGCTGGGCTCACAATCCTGCGTCCAGACTGACAGCCCTGCGTGTTAAGAAAACACTTGCCAAAATGTCAGAGTCCCAGGACATTAAACTCTGATTTGAGGGGAAAAAAATAAGCACCACTGGAGAAAGCCAGTAGATATTCTTCTGTTTGTGGGCAGAGCAAAAGATGTTCCAGAAGCATCCACAGTACAAGCCTTGAACACAGTCCTGCTTCTTAGTGGGTTCAGCCTGGCCTCTCAGGGAGCAGCCTGGATGGAGACAGAGAAGTTCCCAGAAACACGGATTCATCGTGTCTGTTTGTAGGAGGGAGAAACCGCTCGGGTAACTTGTTCAAGATATGATGCATGTTGCTTTCTAAGAAAGCCCTGTATTTTAGGATTGCCTTTTATTTCCCCCCCAAAAGATGCTTTAATTTTGCCAAAATAAAACAAATAATTTAGATGTTTTAAGGTTTATACTGTTATAGTTTAAATAATAACAATGAAAGTTCTTCCCATAAATTTTTCTGGAAGGCAAATTAAAATATGTTTTTTTCCATTGGTAAAAATTGTGTTGCACTCTACAAACCAAAAGAAAGTCTGTGAAGTTGGAGAATACAGAATGGAACTCATCTGAAAAGCCCCTGCCCCCGCCTCCTCAGACCACTTTGGCCAGCCCTGCACTGAGGGCTGCCACAGCAATGTGAATGCACCTGGGTACAAGTACCACCTGTCTGAGCCCACATTTTGGGATTCCTGCAGGTTAACCTTTTGCAGCTTCAGATGATGTGTAACAAATGAAGATTTTATGTGACTCTATCAGAAATAAGTGTCAATGCTATTCTTCAGAACCACTTTGTGTTTCTGATTCTGTTAGGCATTTCTTTCATGATAAAATTTCTTCCTTCTCATTAAACATAAACAAATCTCTTTTTTATGTGCAGGGAATTGACCCATGCACACTTTTGATGTCTTAAATGAAAGGATCACTATTAGATAACATTGTCGTCAGTTGTGTTGAAGACAAGGCATTTTAAAATAGAGATACTTTGCTCTTGCATTGTAAGAAGACCATGTCAGTAAGGTAGAGGGTGGGGATGCAAATGACCTGTTTCTTATATATTCAGAAGAGCCAATCACAGAAGCACAAGGGGAAAAAAGTATGCATACCTTATTATGTATAAAACAAGTTTCATTTTGTTATTGTCTCCCTTTTGTGTATGAGTTAAGGGAAGGAAGCATATGTCAGGTTAATTTAACTGAATTTTAATTTAAATATAGATAAATATAACCTCCATTGGTACAGCAGAAGAGTTAGTTGAAGCCACAAAATATTATGGCTGCTGGGATTTTTTATTCTAGAATAGATATGGATGAAGTATGTACATCTTAAATGATAATTTCACATCTTAGGAGTACTGGCTCAATTTATTTAATTTTATTCTCAAGATGTTCAATTCACTTTTTTATTTATTATCTTTGTATACTCTCTGCACTTGTGTAAAACATCTCTTCACCTACTCAATTCTATGGGGTTTTAACTTTTGAGCAACATATATCAAATCATTGACAGGGTCAATATTTCTTGCAACAGGAAAATAAAGTTTAAAATTGTACATGTCCCTCTTACCTTTATACATTTACATTTCCTTACTATGGTTTTCTTTTGCTTCTTAGAAATTCTGTAGTGTTTAAGAATTGGGAAGTGCTTATCCTTGGCCTTTTTAAAAAAAGATGTTCCTTCCAGAATACTCCAGGGGGCAGTGTTTTACAATACTTTTCCACCACTTGGTGACTGAAGGATGGACGTGTTTTGAAAATTTGACAGCTGCATAAAAAATGAGAAAATATTTTCCTCACTTCTGAAGTAGGCTTGCAGCTGGTGACTTGTTCATTCAGAAAACATCCTAAAGCAGAGAGTGGTTGTGAGCTGTGTTTATAGTTTGGGAAAATCATCAGGAGAAACACAGTATTCTACATTCAGCATTTGTGTCCCAGTGCTTCATAGCTACATTTTGTTTGTAACAAAGGAAGAAGGTTTTCTCAATTCTTGAATAGGAATAAAATTTCTGTTTTTACAAAGATGAAAAACAGTTGGTTCCAAATATAACTCTAATTAGAATGCTGCTTTTGATGATATTAAAATAACCCAAATAGCAATGTAAAGTTTCCTTTCTCTTGTGTCAGATTGTATTCTTTGTGATAGCTTAGAAAGAATATGTGGCAAGAACTAAGCATGATGATCATCTGAACCAGGGAGAGAAACTTCATTGCCTCTGATCAGATCATCTACAAACACATAAGTAAACATTTATGCTGGTTAGTGGGGACATGTTTTTGTTTCTTGACTTTCTCTACATTTAAATGAGGTTGGACATATCACTTACATAAAAACGTGTGTTCCTTTGGGCAGGTTTTATACATGGATAACTTCAAATCAGAATATTTTGTGGGGAGATGATGATTTGAAAGTATACTAGATTTCTAGGGAAGTATTGGTTCCAATGAAGAATGGCAGAAAAATTTCTTCTATGTTATTTGTTTAGTTGCTTTGGAAAAATCAATAGCTTACTTTCTAATACTCAACCTGATGTACTCACTATGAACATTTAAAAACTATTCCTGAGATACTTTAAGAGACCCATTTAGTGTTTATAGTCTCTCAATGTGACAAGAACTTATTTATAAATAGATTTTTCTCTATCTTACCCAAATCCATTTTACTTAGGGAATACTAAATTGTTCTGAAAGAGACTACCTACTCACTTTCAAATTATCCTTTTTTAAAAAAAAATTTTTAAGTTCTAGTAGCTCAGAAATGAATTTTTTTTTATTTTTATTTTTTCTTTCGATAGAACCTGGAAATTAGTAATGTAGTTGAATTCTTACTATCAGAACTATTTCAAAGACTAAGATTTTCTTCTAGTTGCTACTCATCCTATTCCCCAAGGAATTCTAAAATATTAGTTGTAGCTAATATAAGTTTTATATGCTAAGATGTTCAGGTTTATAGTTTATGTGTGTATATATTATATAAATATATATGTATATATAAATATTATGTTCAATTTGGAGTCTGGCACAACTCCATTTTGTGGATTAGAGAGTAAAATATTATGGATGATAAAGTACTAAATAAAACATAATATTTATTTATGAAAGTGTGTAGATCGTTAAATCACAGATGACAGTGCTATGAACGTTGTGTGTGCGGAGACAGGCCTTTGACCTCCTGGAAAGCACCGCTCAAAAGTCATTAGTGACCATTCTTTTTATTCTCAAACATAAAGCTTCTTAGAAAACATGCTCAGATTTTACAGGGCATTCTTTGTTTCAATTGTTGTGTAGTCAGGTATAGTGAGTACTGAATACAAACCGAATTTCATGTTCCTAGAGTTATGCATATTCATTAGAAGTTACATTGTTTTATGTTGTTGGTCTGTTCTGGTTCTTCTTTGTTTGTAGGTGGAAAGGCACTGAAAGAAGTACAGTTTTTAAACTTGAATAGTTTTGTAGTTAAATCTCCTTAGAAAACTCAGTTACATAGTAGAAACAAGAGAAATGGCATCAGAAGTGATTTAGTATAGCAATTATGATTCCTCTTTTAAAACAAAACAAAACAAACAAAACAAAAATGCCATATTTTTGGAGAAGAGTTGGTGATATATAAAGGGTTTTGTTGTCTTTTTAAAAAGAAGACTCATTTGTGTTCTTTTGGGGAACCAGTGCCTTATTGAATTTGTATATACTGTAATTATTCAGGACTAGGGAACAAACAATTGTATTTGTTACAAATTGTATATGGCTTTGTTTGAACATTCCCCCAAATAAAATGGTTTCATTCTCCCCTTGGAAAGAACATGTCTGTTATCTTATAGTTGTGCCTTTTTTTGCTCTTTGAAAATATCACATTGCAATAGCTATGAAGAAGAGTGATGCAGGTAAGTTTGTACATTTGCTGGCAGGGGAATAAGAGAAATGGTCTGATGGCATTTGTTTTCTCTGTAATTAGGAGGTACTCTCATCTGTTGAGACTGAGAGAAAAGGTAGAGAAGTCAGTGGTTTACAAGAAGTGAGAAGGTTTAAAATTGTACTTTGGAAAATGACAGCCCTATGATTATGACCAACACTGAGGGCAGAGTTGAGGTTGATGATAACTGTGTGGTTTAGTGGCTGACAGTTTGGCCTCTGATCGCCAGACAGCTTAAGTGACAGTAGACATCTTTTGACCTCTCAAAAACTCAGTTTATTCTCCTTAAAGATGAGAATAATACTCATATATACTGCAAGGAGTGGTTCTGAAGATGAAATGAAATATCCATGCACTAAATGTGAGTTAAACAACTGTTACTAAACATTAGCTATTATTACAAATTTATAATGCCCCTTTTCTATGTAGTTTTATCGTTTTATTTTTCTATCAGCAACCCAAGTATAGGCATGGAGACTACAACATTGAATTCATTTAGTGTTGGGGTTTATCGGTCATATAGAGCAATGGGTCATGGAAAATAACGATTATTATCATCAAGGATATGGCTGACATTGTCAGGGTAGGGAAGGGTTTAAAGAAAAAGCAGCCAATGAGTCCAAAACAGGGAACCCTGATGGGGTTGAGTTAATGCAGGTCCTGAGAAAGGGGTCAGAGTGAAGACTAAAAGAGGGAGCAGGGAGAGTAAGTACAAGACTAAAGGTGTGATCACTGGTGTGGGAAGGCTTAATTAGTGGACAAGATTACAGGTAATAAAAGAGGAGCCCAAAAGCAAGGCCTTGCATCTGTCTTTATGGATTTTGAGTCTCCCCAGCATGATGACAGTCTAAGGAGAGGAAGATTGCAAAGCAAAATTTAGCAGAGCCACAGGAGAATGGGTAGGCAGTCAGTGAGGGACAGAGGGTAGAGATGGAGGCTGGTAGGGCATGCTGGGCTGAAGTGTAAAGGAGTGGGTTTCTATGCCAGAGCAATGATCTGGAAGCAGCAGAATAGTCAGAGATATGTGTGATCCTTCTTCCCAACTATGAGGTACTTGGGCTATGGAAGAATGGAGGGTACTGTTGTTGCCCTTGAAACAATGCCCCCAGGGAGGAAGAAACCTCTGCAAAGGGAGAGGGAAGGTGTTAGATCGTTTATCCGTGGGTTGTGAATCCTGGTGGGCAGGCAGAGTGGAAGTTTGGTTTTGAGGGGATCCATTGGAGACTGAATCAGGAGAGAGGAAACCCAGAATTGTTTGGATGTGGAGGGTATGGGAAGGCTTGCATCTCAGACTCAAAAGTTTTTGTGTGATTGGCTGTGCTTAGGCAGTTCCACTTAAGACAAGAAAATTCATCCCAGCATTGGGATTCAGATCACGTTGGCTCACAAACCATGGTTTTCACTTTTTCATTTCTGTGGATGTACATAATCTGAGCTCCAATCTTTTCCCCTGTAAATTGGGATAAAAATATCCACCTCACAGGGCTCTTATTAGGAACAAAAGAGATGAGTATGTGAAGTATGTGAAGGCCCCATGCCAGACACATAGCAAGTCCTCATAGATCTTACTTTTCCTTACTGGCGTTAGTTTTATAGAATATAAAACTAGCAATATTTCAAACAAACCAGAGTTGCTATGGGTACACCTCTCCCACTCTCTTTACACCCAACTTCTCTATGCTGTGGGCTTGCACAGGACTCAAAGGCTGATATGCAGTAATTCTGGCTGTGGAGAACCAGTTCTTCTGTTGATGTTGGTCATTTTGTAAGTGGCAAGCTTGGTGGTTCCTTCTGGTCACAGCAGCAAAGTACCTCACTTTCAGAAGGGCTGTTTTTTCTGCAAAGTAATTTCTACCCTATATTCTGATATTAATGAGGCTGTAGGAACTCTGGAACTGATGAATGTTCTTTGTCTGGTGCCCATATGCTGGCACAGAGGGACAGACAGAGGGTGGCCAAGTCTGAGAACTCTCCAGTCGCTTCAAGGTGGACAGGGTTTCAGTTGGAGCCCTCAATGATGTGACTGTGAAACTGTGTCCATGCTCTCTTAGGGCAGCTTTCAGAATGGAGATCTCAGCTATTGAAGCTCCAAATTAGGGGTCATGGGTGGTATTAGGCTGAGTCTGTGCTACCATATATTTTTTTTTTCTGAAGTACTGTTTTGTTCTTTAACTGAATTTTCATTATTTTAGATGGAGTTGAATTGTCTAATTCAGCCACAGGACCCACTTCTGCCATTTGTTCTACCTAGGTTCTGGTTTATATATTGTCACTGCTTCCTTAGCTCGGACTTATATGAGTTTGTGACTCCAGCTTTGCATCACTTGTAAGTCAGTCTCCCAGCTCTCAGGAGGGGGCAATTTCTTGGTACTGGGTCACTTCGCACTCTTTAGCTGACTAGGTAAGGATGGGGGCTGGTCGCAGACAATCTAAGCACACTTCTCCAGTTACAGTTGACCCTTGAACAGTGTGAGAGTTAGGGGTATCGAACCCCCACAATTCAGAAATCCACATATAACTTTTAACTCTCCCCAAAACTTGACTACTTACAGCCAACTGTTGACTGGAAGCCTTAGCAATAATATAAACAGTCAGTTAACACAAAACTTTGTATGCTCTATGTATTATATAATGTATTCTTACAATAAAGTAAGATAGAGAAAATGTTATTAAGAAAATGTTATTAAGAAAATCATAAGGAAAATACATTTACAGTATTATTGAAAAAAAAAATCCATGTTTGAGCAGACCTGCACAGCCCAAATATGTCTTGTTCAAAGGTCAGCTGTAGTCTCTCACTAAGGAAAGAGCTGCTTTGGTGGTCCACACCTCAGTTTCATACTTGAAGCCTTTCTCTTGCTCACCTAAGGTAGCAAATGGTGTCCTGTGCCAAGGTGAACATGTTTGTGTGGCATTCACTATAGCTTTGGGCACCCTGTGTTACTAGGTTCACCTTTCATTTCCTACCTATTAGTGCAGTGATTTTAAATGAGCTTCATTTAAAATCAGATCTCTAAGGGCAAGACCTCCACACTCCTTTTAGCCATGAGCTCCCTGGGGCATCTTATACAGCAGTTGAGACCCTGGTTCTTTCCCTCAACTGTTTATTAGTATTGCCTGAGAACTTGAAAAACCCTCACTGCCCAGGCTCCACCCCAGGACCTTGAAATCAGAGTCTCTGGGTGTGGAATCCAGACCCTAGTATTTGTTAAAGCTGCTCGAGTGGTTCCAGTATACAGAGAAGATTGAGAAGCACCGTTCGAGAACCTCATCCTGTCCCTGGAGAGGTGGCAGTTACTACCCATGCAGAGTCCAAGAGCTTTGTGTCCTGCTGAAGAAACACATGGCGACTGTTCACGTGGAGAAGAGCTTTGTTAGGAAGAAACAAGAGAGGCAGCATTCTCTGTTGCTTATAAATATAATTTATTACCTGTTTAAAAATTCTTTCTTACATTTTGTACATGTTGGCTGACAGAATAAGTGCAGGCAATTTACAAACCAAGGGGACTGCAAGAAAATGGGGAGAGGCAGCCAGGGAGAGAGCAGAGGCACACCAGAGCTGGCACCCCTCACCTCTGCCACACAGCGACATGGCAGGCAGGAGGCCTGGGGAGCACTCCTCCTCCACCAGGGGTTTGCTAGAAAAGGAATTGCATAGAAGATACAGCAAGAGGGAACTCCATGACAACAAAAAAGTGTTCCATGTCTGAAAAGCCAACGCTGTATTGTTGTGTATGAAAGAAAAGAAATATGACAAAGCACAAAACCTCCATCTGACATTTCTGCAGTTCAACTGTTCCAAAAGGAACAGCAGGTGGATGACACAGGCTCTTCAACACACACTGCTGGGACTTTTTCTCTGACAAACATTGGTTGTCTTCTTTAGAAAGAGCAAAGAGGAGGGTCACCAACTTACTACAGCTCAACGTTAAACGTAGTGAAAACACACAGCACTATGGCATCCAGCACACACATAGAGAGATGATGTTCCCTGCAAGTGGGCTAAACGTACTCTGGAGAATGAGGGCTTCACTATCAATAGAAGGTCTAAGAAAGAATGAAGGGAGAATGCGAAATGCAAATTGCATGTTCAACTTGTTTTGAAAGCTGTCCTCTTCCTTCAAGGCCTGGAGGACTATCCGTTTGCATTTATAACCCTACATTGGCAGGTGTCATAGAGACTTTAAGAATATAAAAAGGCAAAGGCATTTCCACTAGCTGTAGATTTCTTGCTTTTTTATGCCATTCTAAAACAGGTTTGTTTTAACCTGGAGAACATAGCTCAGGCCATGATCTCGGATGTTGCCTCACTGTCGTGCTGAGGTTCAGAGGTCAAGGGTTCATCATCCCTCAGGCTGCCAATCAGCAAACCTGCTTATGATTCTCGACTCCAGGGGCATTCCCCGGGTCAATGCCATCAGGTTCAATAGCAGGTCTGATAGTGTCACCTCCAGTAGACCTTTGGAACTGAAGGATGACGACGCGTATGATTTAGATATATTAGAAAAGGACCCTGAAGTGTTATAGCCTTGAGAGTTAATTTTGCTGAGGCACAAATCTGAAACGGCATGTGAAGAGGCTGGTATACAGTAGCACATACTTTGGCTGTTGGGCAGCTGATGGTATCTCAAAGCATCTTCCTTGTTTTCTACCCAACAGCTGGTGGGCCACAACGTGAGACTTTCTGCAGGAATTCCCAGCTTGGAATTCTGGAAGAGCTCTGGACAGATCTCATTAATACATAAGAGTCTAGTTAACAACAGGATGGGAAATAACCTTTTAATGGCTTGAATTAGTGTGCTAGTTCATTTGTGGAGCTCCTGTCTTTTGTCCTGTGATGCTTTCCTCAACCAAGCCAAAATAGGTCTGGAGCATACATTACATTTGGTTGAATGAACCCATTAATATCCTACCACAGATCAATACAGAGAGTTGACAGGCCCACTGGAAAATCTGGGAGCCACAAACTCTTTTGAAAACAAATTTTTAAAGTTGGATTTCTGAAAATGGGGACAACCACAAGGCTGTTAAGACCAAAGGATCAGAAAGTTAATGGTTAGACTTAGTCTGTAGAGAAAATCCACCCAGTGACATACAAGACCATCTTCCAACTTTTCAAAATAGGTTTTCAGGCATAAATTCTGGAAATATTTATGACTCCATTTGGTTTACTCGACCTGTATGGACACAGGCTTAAGTTAATATTGGTTACAATATATTTATTCCCTTTATGCCTTATTCCATTAAAAAAATCTTTAGAGTTACAAGAGAAATCTTTCAAAGTGATCATTACAGCCAGAGATTATACAAATAGATTTCTTAGGGTAGAGAAACAGCATGTCATTGCACAGAAGCAAAGTTCTAAGAATTTCAGTCAACATTAGCTCAGTAAAGGTAAAGAAAAAGAATAACAAAAAACAAAAACAAACCCAAAGTATAATAGTTGGTCCTACGAGGCACTCGAAAGGTTAAAAAAAAAATGTTTTATTACTTTGAGATAATCAATAATAAAAATATTTTCTTTATTGGATCTATAAATTCTAATGCTTATCAACCATTACCACCTTTGTAAATAACTGACTTTGAGCGAAGGCATTATGATCCCCAAAAGCTCCTCTGTTCTCAAAGAAGATGGATAAAATCCAATTTTATTTCAGCTGTTTCCATGGTGGTTCTTTCTCTCACCGGCCTTGGATTGATGCTGAGGTCTCTAACTGAAACTGATAACTGTCTGTAGCAACCACTTGGCAAAAGCTAAAGCTCACATTGAACCCGAAGGCTGAAAATTTGACAAGTAAACTTTTCTACTTTCTTTACTCTCTCTTATAGGTTTTACATGTTTTTTATTTGCTTGATCCCATGGGGGCAGATCTTATAGTGGCAAAGGCTGTTGAATTCTGGGGAGGCTGATCACCTCACTGGCTCCCTTCCCCATACACTGATGAGAGAGGAGTAAGAGCTGCTGTGTCCCTGACAGAGACACACAAGAGCCTTGTTTGCTCCTTTCCAGAAGAAGTAAAATGTCTTGATTCTATCTGAATACTTACCTTTAGAAATCTTATAGGAGAAGTAACTTTCAGAAATATTATTGAATATTTGTTTCCAGTGTCCTGAACTCAGTCTTCCTAAAGAATAGTTCTATTTGAAAGTTGTGAGATTAAAATATATAAAATAATAGTATATATGAAAATGGCTAATAATTATAAAGTTTAATATTGGGCACCTCACCCAAAATGTCACCTTGACTTGAAAGAGCTTACATTGCTATGTGTGAATGGGTTTTTCTGTGGAACTGGGTATCCATGTTGGTATTCATGCTGTATGAGAAAAGCTGTTAGCTGTGAATACCTTGATCTTACACACTTGACATCACCTTATGCCCAGTTATCAATTCTGAATTCAACTTCTATTCCTTCCAGATCACTTTAAGGAAATCTGAATGAGTGTGGTGAGAAGAAAATGAAAACAGATGAAACCTCTGCCTTTAGTTCCCCAAATTCAGAGGAAGGGAAGCTTCTTTCTTCTCGATTAACAGGCATAATTTTGACTTCCTTAGACACAGTATTCGCATTCGCATATATAAAAATTATTTCTTCCCAAGTGGATGCTTCTTACATTTCCAAAAATAAATATTAAAGAACCCATAATAAGGAGATTTAAAATATATAAAGATCAATGAAAAATACACATGTTAAAAAATGATAACTTTTTCAGGACTTTTTTATACAGATTTTTATGTATTTCTATTACCAAAAACCAACTTGAGACGTGTCATGTATGAATTAGTTGATGACATACTGGGCTCATAATAACATGCAATTTTTGATTTGGTAATTTAAGTGAAAAAAATGTGAGGATTAAACTTATTTGAAGTGAAAATTTTCCCATATTTATTTGTCATAAAGGTCCTGTTGACTCTGGGTATTCATTCCCTTTGACAAACCTTTAGTGAGTTTTTATATTAAACTCAGGGTAGATTGTGTTATACACCTACGCATACGCTAGATGGCACCATGCACAAGTAATAGGTTTCCCTTCTAAATGAAGTCTGTATCTCCTCATAAACTATACAGAAGCCCTGGGAATGAAAGGCAGGATGTGTCACATAGAATGGCTATAAAGTGGCTCCCTATGACATGAACTGTTGAGTATGGACCTTCAAAGTTTGAGAGCAATCTAACAGCGATTACTTTATTCCAAAGAAGAAGGAAATCAGAATTCACAGTGAAAATTATTTGACCTAAGTGGTGTGTTCTATGTACGGAAGTTGCCATCCACTTGATAGAGAGCATAATGGGGTTCTATGACACATAGCTACCTTGCTTATAAGGAATGAACCATTTCTAGTACTGGGATGTTGAACCAAAAAATACGAAGTATCTGAAGTAAACCCCAAAGGCTGTCGATGGCTTTGAAAACATAGCTCCTGCTATGTTCAATATTTCTGTCTTGATGACTTTTTAGTGACTTTTTTCTAGTTCAAGTTTTTAATTGATTTATTTGGATAGCTACATATTTGCTCCTCTACTTTTCACTAGGCATGGAAGTTCCTTCAGCATCCTTCAGATTTCTAATTCTTGATTTCCACAGATGACAACCAAAAATTGAGAGCAATCTTGAGAAGTTACTTCAAGATGCAGCAATAGACAATACCTCTCAGTTCTCCTCCTTTTTAAAAAGGGTCCATTTAATTTTTTTTTAAATGTAGAATGCAATTTTACTATCTTTTGGTCAAATATGCATTGGTGCAAACATTATCCACTGAACTTGTTAATTAGTGCAATCTTTCCTTTTCAAATAAATGTCACATATTTTTATATATGGGGCAGGGGATGGCCTGAGAGAGATAGATTATAGAATAAGTGCTTAAAACAGAAAATAAATAAAAGGCATTAAAGAAAAGGCTCCATATCATGGTATCAATATCTTCTCAATGATGAGGATGGAGAAGTATGGAAATATCAAGAAGTCACCAAAATAAAAGAAGAACTATATGTGAAAAAAAAGGAGAAAATATATGAAATTATTTCTAATTATAGTTCATTCAGCAACCTAGATATCTTTAGCCCAAAAGTAAATTATAGCCATGTTTTGAAGGTTTTGATTCATACACATGGGTCCTTGTTTTTCTATCTTGGTTGGGCTATTAGCAATTTTCTACATGCTGAATGATTTGAGTCCCTGTTAAAACAAAGAGCTTGTGATGATTTTAAAGAAATATCAAAGTTTACACAAAGTAGTCTGTTGATTAACTGTTTTTCACTTATGATTTGCAACTAACCAGGGAAGGCAAGTGGTCCCAAGAGAGAAAAGAAAGTGATAATAAAGGGATTCTATCTCTTGGTGAACAGCATAAAGCAATGAAACAAAGACAAAACTGGAAAGCATAAAAGCACATTACAGGTTAGAATAATTGCCTTCCGGCATGGAACTATTTGAAAGGCATAATGTTTCCTGGGCAAAAGACTAGCTTTTATGGATCTTTAAATGATCCAGCTCAGAGTCCATTGTGGTCTTCACACTGACGAATGAGACTGGAGTGGAAGTCTAGCATTTTAGTATTTTAATCCCACCCCTTCTGAGGTCTGGTGAGATTAAATGACTTTCCCAAGGTGGCACAGTTAGACAATGACAAACCCAAAATGAGAACTGGTTTCCTGATTTCCAGCTCAGAGACTGTTCCTCCAACCTCATTGCCTCTAAGGTAGACAGAGTACTGAGGGGAGTCACTGGTGAGGCCATGTGACCCCAACATTAAGTGAACTTGAATAGAGAATATTTCTCATAACAAGACTCAAAGGAGAAAGACCCTGCCTGAGCAGGCTGAAAGAACAGACTGACAAAGCCAGTAAGCATTTACTACCTTCCTGGAGCAGAATAGTGAGGAAAAGATGAAAGCTCAAGAAGAAATGCTTGTTTAATTAAACTGGTAACCATGCCCACCCCATTACGGGAAAAGGTGAGACAGGTCTAGTCAATACCTAAATACTAACAGTACTGCTAACAAAAACAGAAGTTAAAAGAAAATCTTTTTACTAGAATACTTGTAAATATTCATCGATAATAATGATGATGATAATAATGATTAAAAAAATTTGGAACTGCATATTACAGACACATATTGTGAAGAAATGCTTGTTTGTGTGGTCGAACATGAATCACTGTCTTTCCTACAATGCTATAGCTGTATTCCCAGAGGACACTGGATGGGTGTCCTCAAGGAATAAGGAGTCTTAGTTATTTCTCCTTCACACTTAGATTCTCCACTTCCCTGATACAAACAGTAACACTGGTTCTACAGTTCTAAAAACAGAACACTGATGGGAGGATTATCTGAAACACTTGATGCACATGATTCGTAGCAAAAGTCTGTAATTTCTCTGTAAATTACTAATCTGAAATAGACACAACAAACCATCCACAGCTTCAACTTCAAATGATTTAAACAAAAATAGAACGAGCCATGGACAGTGTCTGCATCCCTGTCCAATGCGATGTAAACAACGTTTGTAGAATTGGGTTTGTTAAGAAAGTTTATCCATATATCTGGATAGCAATAAAAAGCGTTTCCTAGGAAACTGTAAGATCCTGTACCACACAGCATACAGCCCAACAAAGAGGAAAATTAGGTTGGTTTCTGAATTCAAGGTACAAGTGTATATAATTGTTCTTAACTCCTGTGATGATGTCCAAGTAAAGTGGGCATGTATATCGGTAGTTGTGTCTGTTTTCCTTCTCTCCCCCGCTGCCATCTTGCCTGTGAAGCTCATTGGTCTAGTCAGATTTCCTCCTCAGCTGTGATCCCCTGGACGGCCACAGACGCCCTGTGCATTCTGTCCTTCGTTGTCAGTCCCAGCATGGGTCAATACTGTCCTTCTGCTGCTAAAGACACAACTGTTTCATGTCTTCCCATTTCTTCCAAGACAGCTGCCAGCATGCTCAGGTTTCCATCTGGGAAGTTCTGTGCTTCCCAAAGATCCAGGATTACGCCAGTTGGGCTCGATTTGGTGGCAAAGTAATTCAAGTACCTGTCATTGAGAATGGGAAAATGTGGGATAGCATAGTTTATAGATTTATTTTCTCTTTGGTTTTCACTAATCTGTTTTGTCTCTCCATCTGCCTTTTAAATATCCAAGCTCTACTTTAGAAACTGGTTTACAGTGAGCCATCCTATATAAGTAGCCCATACTTAATTAGATCAGTCCCAGACAGGAGAAGTGATATTTACCTTTGTTAACCTCAACTCTGAGTAAGATAATTTAACAGATAAGATGTGTATGGTTCATATCCTAAACAGGAAATCAAAAGACATGTTTTCTTTCTAGCCCAGGCTCTGATCATCTTTGACAGGCCATGACATGTCTTTTGCTTGGTAGTGATAGCAACATTTTACAAAGAAGACGCTCCTGAGGTCTCTTTATAACTGAATATCAATGATGTGTTTTGCATATTAGTGACCCATCCAACATTAGGTCTGGCTCAACAGGAGATGGGGAACAATAATTACTTTAGCAAATCAATATATTTCTTAGGGGAATTTAGTCAATCAGGTTTGCAAGTGGATAAGAAAACTGAATACTTATAAACGTCAGATAAGTCCAGAATGTCTCTCAACAATGTGTTTGCAAGCCCACAGTGCAAGAAACAAAGAAGCAGCTTAACACATATTTGCAGAATGAAAAATAAATAGATATATGAACGGGAAAAAGATAAATCCTGTCTTATGTCTCGGAGTTATCAGCTTGGAGCCCTATGTCTAACAGAAACTGATCTTGAAGCCTAGCCATACCCACCTGTCCAAGTTTAGCTTATGGGCCAGCATCCTCCAGTCATGACCTCTGGTCTGTGGGGCATCCAGGCTGCTACAGAGCTTCTGCCGGATAGGGGGAGGGATGCTGAAAGCACTGGGTCCTGTCATAGTGGTGATGGTGCTTGCTGGATCCAGCAGAGGCAAATCAATGCCAGTTGGTTCCTATAGTTCAGGCACAGCACAACATTATTTCTGAAGATAAAAGCAATCCCTATTGAACCAATCACCATAATGCCTTGCTTTGAGCGATAAGAAGAGAATGGGTGCTATTATTCTTCCTAGTAAGAATGGGTTCTTCCTGGCTGAAAGTTGTGATTAGCTATCTGTAACCTGGCTGAAAGCAAGAGGTACATTTTGAGCTGACTTTGCATAGCCTTGGATTTATGGGTGAACAGATCTTGAACAGATCTGAGATCAGAAGGCTGAAAGTTCAGAGCCTCTAGAAACTCTCTGACCCTAAGGGGAATGCCACAGGCAAATGCCCAAGTAAATTCTTGCTCTCACCTCTGCAGAAGATGCCTTGGTTCTGCCTTTGTTGAATGAAATGTAACACAGTTCTCCTCTAAATGATATCAAATTAAGACTAATTTTTTAAAGAAAATGGTGAACACAGTATATTGCCTTAGGGCAAGCTGCTAATGGCATCCTTCAATTGCTGTACACGCTTATTTTTTTAAATCTAATTTTAGTAGAGAAAACCATAAATTGGCTCTTAAAATAGTTTCAGCTCATAAAACAGCACAAATGCAAAATTTGAATTTCATCTGCAGGAGAAACTCTAATCATTTTCTAATCTTCTGCTGGAAGATTTTGGAAGGCAAAAGCAAATGTTGCCTGGGAACTATTAAAAAATAACAGAAAATCTGCTTAATCTACTTTAAATGTCACCTCCCTTTCTCTTTCTAAAGCAGGTAACTCTTTGGTATACATAATTAGTTGCTAGAGGATAAACTAGCCACACATGGTTTCAGCTACCAAGGGGTCTCTGGTATCTTGCAGAGTGCTCAGCACACACAGTGCCACCACTGCCCAGAGCCCCCCAACCTTGCTGTTTCTGCACTGTGGGGGTCACTGCTGTCTGTGTCCCATTTTTGACTGACAATGGGTTCCACAATACAGCCAATCCTCATTGGTAGGTTTGTGTAATCCCACTGCACAGGGCCTATCTGGGGGCTCAGATGGCATGTTAGAACTAAAGGAATTTTTTTGCATAATACCCACAGTGGTGTTGGCTGCCATCATGGTATATGGCCTCAAAACTCAAAGCTTGGCAAATGGAAACTCCCAGGATTCCATTTGCTCCTTTGTGTTAACTCCAGCAGCGCATGAGAAGATTTAAAAGACTAGCATAAAACACAGAAGCAAAAAGGGAAGTTGGAATCCTTGAATGAGGACAAGACCAGTGGGTCTTTCCTTGCATCCAACACAGAGAGCTCCTTTCAAGGGGCCATGAGGAGTGCGGGTTCTTGACCTCCAGGGCATACAGCTTCAACAAAGGGGCCTAAAAGAGTTATCAGAGAGCACTTGTCGGCATTTATCAATGAATTTATGTTGGAAATGTCTGAATCCAAGTGCCTAATGCTTATATTAGGTATTAAGCGATGTACATATGGGTTGGGGAGGTAGAGGCTAAGAGAAATATCATGGTATTTCCACAACTAAGTGTCATCACCCACATTGAGGTCCTGCTTGTCAGGACAATAACAATCTTGTCTGGAAGGAAACCCACCATGTCCCCCAAATGCAACCTCACCCTGACTGTCCCTTGCTGGCAGTGGTGGTTAAGTTCACACAAGGAGGAGTCTGCTTTGTGAAGTGCTGTCCCCAGAGATTTTTCCTGCTGTTGGATACAGTAACTCACTCTTGCTTACATGTGATCTATCCCTATCTGCCACACCGATTTTCCCAAAGTGCCAGACCGATGTTTTTATTCTCTCTCTCTCTTATTAAGAAACGCTAAATGCCCCTCCCATCACATGGAACCTCAACGTTTAATCTGGCAGTGAGGGATATCTGCACCATCTGCCTTCTTGGCTGGTATGAGGCCCCAGAGATGATGCTTGTAAAGTGCAGAGCCAGGCCTGACATAACGTAGAGGCCTCACACCTATGTGCTCCCACCACCTGACCACCCAACCCTTGTCTTTCTCAAGTTGCCTCAACATCAAACTCTCATCAGAACAAACCACTCACTGTTTTTTCCAGATCTACTTCTGAGTGTCCCTCTGCCCTTTCTCTTAATCTCTGTCAGGCAAACCCCTCAGTCTGGACAGAAAGCATGTCCCCTGAGTGCCCCCTGAGGAAACCCACCCAAAGCCATCAACCCGAGGACTTCCTACAGCACTTCTGCCATCCTTGTAGTCTGCTTTATGCATATTGGTTATGTTTATGAGTTACTCCCTCTGATTTCCCAAATTTCTTGGAGATGAGAATATCTTTATCCTCCTCAGAATCTCTGTGATACTCAGCACGATGCCCTGCACATGGAAATGACTCAAGTCACACTTGTTGAAATGAGAGAAAATATTTTTCTAGTACAAAAGGGGCTGAAATCAGTTTCTAACAGAAGTGTTAGTGTGTTGACCTTTCTTTCAACTAAATATAGCTACAGATATGGCTCTTCTCACTGTTAAATCCTGAAAGTATACTCCAGGTAAAGGTAGGAAAGCCTTCCTCTCAGGAAGGTCTGCTCACATGTGCATGTTGTCATTATAATGAATACAGAACCACCACCACTTCACATAGGCCTTCCAGCGCTGGCTCTCCAGCCCTGGCTACTGTGACTGTTTACTTCTGTGTGGATGAAACAAGCTCAATAAGGCAAAATGTCTTTTCTCTCTTATCAGATGGATGACAGTAGCCTTGGAGGTAAAAGAAAAACATACCTCTACATTTACATTTAAATTTCATCTAGTAATTTTAGTTGATGTTAGTTCTTCCTTTACTTCCAGGTAGGGTTTACTCTCATAGACTGCTTATTACAATAATTGTTTATGATATTGGTACCATCTGTCTTTGATGTTATGAGTCCCTTAGTTAAACATATGATTTTTCACCATTAACCAACAGCTGCTATGTGTGATGGCACAGATTTTCAATATTCACTCTACAGTAGGATCAACAATCCACTCCCATATTCTGACTCAATTAGAAAAACTAGATTTTTCCCAGTGGTCATTTTGAACAGATTATAGAAAACTGAAGAGGTCAATAGCTGGGATGGCCATAGCAGAGTGATGTTACTTAATACATTTTTAATATTATTCTTTGTGTACACCATATTGTCATGTGTCAATAGTTAATAGGGGTTATAAAGTCTTTGTCTATAGCTAAAACTAAACAGAAGTCCTGAAGAGGTGATAAGTTACTTTCTCTACACCATTTTTTTCTCTTGGTGGTGATGGGTAGTTTTTCCATTATTACTCCCCCATTCCTCTAAAAAAAACCCAACTTTTAATATCGTTTCTATTTTGAGATTCATTCATGACCATACTTATCAGACATTTTCATTCTTAAACTGCTTATCTGTGGGGACTAAAGGCTTTGTTTCTAGTTAAGGAATCTCTGGCCGAAGCACCCAGAAAGGAACAATTGGCTGGCTTGTGACATTGCCATGGTCTACGTCAAGCACAGCCTGGTCTCCCTGGGGGCAACAGGTCCTCGCCTGACTAGAGAGGGCAAGGGCCATGTCACTTTATAAATGACTGCTGGTGAGTGCCTTGGGAGGTGGGTGGCTGGTGGGAGGGGGAACAGCATATTCCTGACAAGCCAGCTCGTTCTTGGGAGACAGGACATTGGAACTGCCACCCCAGCCCACCCGCCAGCTTGCCGGGTGACAAATGGCACAAATAGAGCCTTTTCTCTGTTTGTTTATGGGTTATCAGTCACACTGTACCCCTTCTCAGAGCTTTTGATGAGGATCTGGGTCTTGGGGCTCTCCAGAGCCGATTGTTCAGAGCTGAGCCTCCCTCCCCAACCTCAGAACCCAGCCCCACACTTCCCCGCTCTGTAGGCCACATGCATCACATTCAAATGCTAACAACAATGATGGGACTCAGTGACCCAGAAGTAAAAGCAGCAGAGTGCCCCTTAATCCCCAAAGTCATCTGACTCCAGTTGTTTCTGTCCCTCCCTCTGTTAAAGGTACTTGTCTGTCACACATGGGCAAAGGCTTCTGACAAAACTGAAGGGATGGCCTCTCTGAGCTGACTGCCATCAAGTTGCAAGAGAAATCATCTCTATGTTGGCACAAGAATGAAAGTCTTTAAATTGTGATTATCCTACGCAAAGCTCTCTCTTCTCAATGAGGGGGCGGCGGACGGAGCAGGGAAGAGCCCGCAACAGCACTCTTTCATTCTCTCCTGCATCTGATCCACCTTTTCATCACACAGCAAACATTCAGCTGAACAGAAAGCAAGCATCAAAGGAGCAGACCTCCTCACCCCCTCCAAAATTCCACAGCCTTTGTTGTCACTGGAGCTGGGTGGTTATTGAACTTTGTGGACCTGCTGGGCCTGGAAAGTGAAAACACCCTCCGAAGCCAGCAGGGGTGGTGCTGTGTGCCTGGGAGATAGGGCCTGCGCCTCAGGAAGGCCTGGCGGTTGCCATGGCACCCTGACACCGAGATCATTCCTTATGAATGTCACCGGGGTCTGTGACTAAAGTTGTTTATGAGTCAAAAGTCTCACGAAGCTACAGGAGGAAATGATGACCGCACCTCGGCAGGCTGTGGGAAAGAAGGATGAAGCATCATCAGGGCTGACACGCTTCCCTGCTCGTTTTGCTAAGGAAGACAGTCTTTAAATACAACATATGGAGTGAGACCTGCTGAACACCCTGACATTTCATTCGTCACCGTGCTTGAGACAGCGAGGAAGTAGTCTTTTAAATCACATGCTGTCCTGCTGTAGTTTTAAAATACGACAATCCTGTGATCTGCAGCTCAGCAAACAGCATGGAGCTGAGCTCCTCAAGGCGTCGGAAGACATGGCCTCTGACCATTTTCTCATTCTACTTCCTTTGTTCCAACAGCGTGAAGAGTTTTCACTGTTCAAATTGTAGCCTTGGGGTTCAAGGTACCCGATAAGTTCATGCACACCCCTTCCTTTCCTACAGAGAGGTTTTAAATACCAGTACTCATGGTTATTTCTGTAATAAGAACATATAAAAATGCCAAACTGAAGTGAGTGAAGATCACAGCAGAGAAAGGCAAAGTGATGGCCACTAGGGGAAAAATTTGTAGATTTTACTTCTATTTCTGGAACATTTCTCCCACCCCGGGAAAAAGACATTTATTTTCATAATTATTATATTTATTGAGATATAATTGGCGTGTAATATTATATTAGTTTCAGGTGTACAACATATTGATTCAATATTTGTATAGATTGTGAGATGATCACCTTAGTAAGTCTAGTGAACATCTGTCCTCATATATAGTTACAATTTTTTTCTTGTGATAAGGGTTTTAAAATCCACTCTCAGAAACTTTCAAATATGCAATACAATATTATTAACTATTGTCACCAATGCTGTACATTACATCACCAGGACCTATTATTTTATAGTTATTTTATAACTGGAGGTTCGTACCTTATGACCCCCTCCACTCATTTTGCTACCCTACATCCCCTGTCTCTGACAATCTTCTTATATTTGGAGAATGATGTATGAGAAAAGAGACCAAGAGGTTCCTCCTTTCACCATGGAGAAAAAGGAAGAGAAGCAAAAAGGCAGAGGCTATCTCACTTCCTCCACCCCACTGGGCAGCACAGGATTAGGCACAGGCGAGTTCCCTGAGGAAAGAAGGGGACAGGGAGGAGAGGTGGAGAAGTCGGCCATGTAGCACATCAAGGGATGCTTTGGGACAAGTTTCTCCATGCGCGTGTTACTTAAATCTTATGCTTGGAAATCAGATTTATTGTAAAAAATTGGAACATGATCCTTAAATTCATGTCATAAAAAATGAAGAACTTATTTTTCAAAAACAGATTCCCATTATATTCTTTTCTGTATCTAGCTCCCTGTGTTCATTAAAAATATTCTATTAACAAATATGGCCTATAGAAAGCTTTCTAGGACTCCCCATGTGGCCTATATTGAGATACCTCTATTCTCCACACTCTCTCTCTTTCCCGTGTTCCTTCTCTCACCTGATTTCTGAGCTGTCTAGACAAGAGCTCCTTACCTCTGACATGGTGCAGTTTAACTGGAAGATCTGCCCTTCTCCTTCCACCTGTCGCACACAGAGTTTGCAAACCAGATCCATTGTGTTCAGGCTAAATCTTTCCAGAGTGAATGTGCAGTGGAGGTTTCTTTGAGACCCACTCCAAATATGGTAAAAAGAAATTTCCTAAAGGATATAGAAGTGTTAACCACAAATGAGAGACTAATATTAAAAGTAACGGTCAGACACTGGACTGCCATGTACTCTTCTCGGTATTACATATATTACCTCATTTAATCCTTACAACAGGTCTATCCATAAGTACATCTCAAACCCTTTTCAGATGAAAAAGTCAAGAAATATTAAATAAATCAGCCAAAGTCCCATAGGTAGTAAATGGCAGAGTTGAGGTTTAAACTCAGGGAGTCAGGCTCTAGAATTTACACCTAACTAGTCTGGCACTTGTCTCTCATTTACAAACAAAACAAACAAAAAAAAAAACAAAACCCCCCCCAAACAAACAAACAAACAAAACATTGTAAATGATTTTATGTTTCAAAAATTCCCAAAATAAAACCTACATACTCAGGTCATTGATCATTAAAAGTTTTCCCTGCCATGGTAGTCTGAGGAAAAGCAAAGACGCTCTAAAGGATAACGCTCTTATCCAGTCCCCTTTCACACCTGTACCCTCCCTTGACATAGGACGGGAGAGGGCAACACACTACAGCAGGTAACCGGAGACTTGGTTAGCTGCAGCAAAAAAGTCACAGGCTTAAAAGCACCACGCTTCCAACAGACATACATTTTTTAAAAGTCTAGACCACCTTACAGAGCCCATACTGGAATCTTCTATCAATAAAGAAAAGAAAGAAAGATTGATACATAAAAAATGGGTGAATACAATAGTTAAGAGCAGAGGAGTCAATACAAATTAGAACACTCTCCCTTCGCATACTTGATGATTTGGACAAGTTACTTAACCTTTCTGTATCTCAGTTTCCTCATCTGCGAAAGAGTAAGTAAAAGAGAACCTAAGTCACAGACCAGCTGGGTTTAGATGAGATAAACCAAAGTCCATGAGTGTCTGGCAGATGTTAAGAATTTATCTAGGCTTAGCTTAAATTAATATAAAATTATCTTATTATAAAAATAATATTTTCTGTTATGATTACACAAAGGAAATTGTTCATAAAAGGGAGGAAATTGTGGACTTTTATGGCAGCTGCAAAATAGGGAGAAGAAAGCAAAGGAAGAGATTTGAAATGAGAAAGTTCAAAGTCGGATATCTCCGTCAAGTGCTGAGTGATTTAGAAGAGTGTGGAATGCAACCTCTGTGGAAACTCGAGATTGTTAGCAAATTAGTAGGTTTGTTTCCCACAATTTATGTGTGAGTACTAGACCTAGAGAGTATGAAGAGAGCTGGAAAATCTTCCCTTTGCTCCTAGTATGTTCTTTGAGTTATATCAGGAAATCGAAACCAGTCTAGTTGTAGTGCTGGGCTGTGTGATGAATCTGCATGCATGTAGACAAGGCTTCACAGCTTATCCAAGTGTGTCTGCATTTCCTGGGACTGGGTATGAAGCTAGGGATCCCATCATCACACAGCCTCCTGAGAGCACAGGCTGACTGATGGAGAAGGAGATGGGAGCCCCTGGAGAGTCCTGAGCTTCCACAAGTACATTTAGTGAGACTTGGGAGCAGGATTTTCATGCTGTTATTTAATAAAATCCTAACCAGACTTTATTTTTTCATGTTATTTCAGTTTCAAAACTGGGGTTCCTTCTAAGTTTTCAACGTAAAACCTAGCAAGGTTGAAGCCTAATTTGTGCCACGTGGGATAACAATGTTCTTAGATTTTTTTCCTATGAATTAATTTTGAGGCTTTTAAACATCAATTCGGTAGAACATTTACTCAGAAAATGAATTGAAATGATGAACTTGGAAGTCTTATTTGTTAAAAATAAAACGATAGTACAATTATTTGAAGGAGAATTAAGAAAAGAGCATTCCTTCAAATATGTGTTGAGTATTTTTCAAAAATCTTAAATAATCCCAAACTATTTTTAGAGAAACAAGTACTGATGTAAGATTAACATATGTCTAAATAATTTTATGTCTAAATAATTTTAGTTGTTCTACGTGGCACAGTCTCTAAGCTGTTAGTTCATTCAGCGCAGGAACCTTACCTGATATTTAGCCAGCAATTTGCTCTTCCAGAGGGAATGGGTGATGTCATGAATTGACAGGCGCAGGTTGTGGGTGCTACCTTTGAAATGAAGAGCCTTAGGTTCTTCTAGGAGCTGTCCTCCCATCTGTCTCTCAAGCTGCAAAACTTCCTACAATGACATGCACAAAAGCAAAATCAAATTACTGAATTGTATCACTTCCATCAGCTCCCACATTAGACAAGTATGTTTCCTCATTGTGCCTCCTCTGACACTGCTAACTTGTACAACATGTGACATCCACTTCTGTAGCCTTGATACCCTCCAAATAAAGCCCCTACCAATTTGTATGAGACTGGATCCTACTGACCACCAACTATGCTTCAACAATTTACATCACAATGCTGTGAGGCAAATTTAGTACAGTCTGCGCTTCCCGACAGACAAGCAAAATATTTAGTCAAATACAGAAAAATAACAATCAGAATCCTAAATGGTGAAAAAACCCAGATGAAAGAAAAAATAGGTGGACATATAGATACATAGATAAGTAAGTAAATTTTCAGTGAACTTTTAGGGAAAGAGACAAATAACTAGTAAACAAACCCATGTCTTAGACTTGGTAAAACAAACTAATGAATAAAAATTTCAAATGTGTTTTTGTCATTTTTTTCAAATTTTCATAGTTTCTTTACCTATATAAATAAAACAATAAAATTTTGCTTAAAATTATCCATTGTGTGATTCCAAATTTTTAAAACATTAAAATATGCTCATTATATGTTATATTAGAGGAAAATACACTGATGCAGATTAGGAAGGTTTTTTCAGCACCAAATATTGAAATAAACAGTTATTCAGATTAAATTTTAAAAAGAACACTTCATTTCTCAAAAACTGTGGCTGATGCAAAAAGTTGTTATGTAAATTCATTTATACTATAAAGATGTAAAAGAAGACAAATTCTATATATACTTCCATTTCTCAAGCCAGTTAATGGGAGTTAATGAAGCATTTCCAAATACAGCTGCAATTATACAAACAACTTCTAACCACAAGTTATCAATGAACAAAATATTCTAGGTTTCCTTTGCTATCTGAACCATCCCTGTGCACACTTGACTCCTCTCATGCTCCAAAAGTTTTAGTGATACAATATGTAGACAATTTGAGACCTTTTTTTTAAAAAAAAAAAAAAATAGGAGTTCAAGAAAATAATGTATTTTATAAAACTATAAGAGCAAAATACAACTTTCATCTTTGGTGAGATTTCAGCAAAAATCCTGGGGTTCAAGAACACAGGCCATTATTCAGGTCATTCCATACACATGTATTGAGCACCTACCAGGGTACCAAGTACAGAAGGGTCATAGTGGAGGACTATAAGTATGGAACCAGATTGCAGAGCTCACTAACATCATTGCTTAGATGTAAACAGCTCATTTTAAGCTGCTTCTTCAGTGATTAGTTGTCAGCATCCATCATCTCTGAGTCAGGCCACTGTTCTGAACAATGCAAACTGTTGAAAGGTCCTATAAGGTGTAGGAAATATAGGATAATATGGAATGTGGTCTCAGGCAAGGATTCCTCTAATTAGTGTCTAATGGAAGAGATGAGGCAAAAATAACATGTTGACAGAGAGATGGGCATGGTCCAGCTGCTTGAGAATATTGACGTTGAGAGTATTAAATATTGCTGGCTGATGAGTAGCTATTACTTGTGACAGGAGCCTGAGTAGACAGCCAGCCCCCAACCAGTCAGTTGGCCACCTGGACACATATGTTGTGTCATTGTGCACTGGTTCTGTTGTGCCTGCAGATCAAGAGGCTCTGAGGGTCCCTAGTAGGCCATACAGATGCACCCAACCCAGAGTCACACATGCTCTTCATGGAACACCCTCCCGCAACACTTCATACTCCATTCCTGGACAAGAACCTGGCCATGTGGAAATGAAAATGAATAAGAAAAGTGAGGGTTAATTGGAGTTTCTTCTGCTTCAGCAGAAAGGCACAATGAGCTTATGTTGATCATGTTCATGTTCAGTGTCTAGTTAGCATAATAGAGAAAGCTGATGTTCCCAGTGAACCTGGCACCTGACAAATTCTAAAGCTAAAACGATGTTTGTTTATAAGCCATTAGAAGAAAAGAAACACAATTAGAAATCTTTGAGATTACAGTCATGCCAATCAATCCATTCCAGCTTCTTTCCAGTATACCCTAATTACCTCATCAAGACATCTAAAGAGCAATCGATAGTAATTATCTGATTACTATAGATCTTCATTATGTCCAAATTATCTCCCTGGGATGTCTGAAAGAAGATGCATTGCATTCCGGGAGGTAATTGTACCCAACGATGTATAATCCACACCCCATTCCTACAATCAACATAGATTGCCAGAGGATAAAAGCGTTGTCAGTTTTCTTGGCAAGGAGGATCACTGGGAAAAAAAAAAAAAACTTAAATTGTCTATTGGCCATGACCTTGAAGTCAAGAAATTTAATGCCAAGTTTTGAGTGCAAAGTCTAGGTTGCAGTCAGCTCAAGAATGGCTTTGGCATTGACCTCAAGTCATAGTAAAGAGTTCTCCCTAGCGGAGAAAGAGACTGGGCTGGTTTGGGCCCTTTTTTGAGAGAAAGTCCTAAGTAAAGTGCCATTTTAGACAATTGAGTTAGAGAACAGACTCTCTCCATATTCCTAAGCTCCTCCTCCTGCCACCAACCAGGAATGACGCAAAAGCTGTGGAGAACTGAGAGAAACCTGACTTTTTTCTCCCCTTCAATTGGACATGAACCCTGGTAAAAGATAAACTGCCCATCAGGATGCATCCAAGCTTCAAGAAGAGGTCTCTAAACATATGTGATTGAGTGTGCCTATCAGTTAAAAAACTGTGCACACATTTTAAATGTTTCTTTTTAAATTATGTAACTATAATAATACATTAGTATATTGCTATATTACATTATAAAATATAAAGTTACAAGTATGAGCTAAGGCAAATATAAGAATTAATGTTTTCTTTTTTTGTCCCATGGATTTATTGGGCCTGGCGTGTGTATCTCCATTTCGAAGACTGGTGGCTTGGGCAGCTCTCCTCTCACTAGGACCTTTGGGAGAAATCAGCCTAGAAGTAATCAGTTAGAAGAATCCTTACCAAATTGAAATTTAACTTTTTTTTTTCTCCAGGAAAGTAGCAACTGGTATCATCACACTCAGGATGTTCAACTTAAAAAAAACCCAACAAAATAAAAAAGATGATAACCAAAGCACAAATTAAAAATATTAAAGTGCAAATTAAAGATATTACAATTAATCAGTAAAAAAAACTCCTGACAACTAAAATCATGTAAAACCATGCATGAGTTTGAAATGACTTGCCACGTACAACAAATCCCATATATAAATTTTGTGTTAGAAGACAGAATAAGCAAGCCCACCTGACAGGCTAATCAGGTTTTTCTTCCATTTTGGTGTGATTTAAGTATAATTTCAGGTACTTTATAGTTAATCCCCCTTGCAAATACTGTAACTTGTATTTCAAAAAGTTGATTTTCAAAATTCCTTTTAGAGGTAATCATTTTGGTTATTATGCATGTGATACAGGTAAGAGAACATAAAAATAATAGATGTATGAATCAATAAGATATACTTCACAGTTAAATGCTTTTTTCTCCTTATTCTTCCTGGAAGCATTCATTCAGCATTAACGAAACACAAATGCTCTGCCAGGAACTATGTCAGGCTCTTGGGCACACAGACAAGTAAGTCCCTGTCCTTGCTTCAAACCACTCATGGACCATGGCAAGGAGACCAACATATAAACACGTAACCTCACACGGTGTGCTCAGCTCTGAGACAGCTTCCTGACAGGCTGCTTTTGGATCCCAACAATTAGAATTTCACACACCTTAGAACAGGAACAAAATATATTTAAGGTCAAAAGATTTAGGAAGACTTGAGAAAAATATCGTGACCTTGGAAGGAAATGCCAAAGTAGGAATTAGAATCATCTAGGCTTTTTGTTCTCAGAAATATAAATGTCACCTTCCTTTGCAAAGGTTGTCTTCCCCTTGGCAGCACTCCCACCTCAGTACCTTATTTGGCTCTGGGTGACTCTGCCTGGTGCTCTGATGAGCTCGTAAGGCTTTTACAGAAGAGATCCCTTTCTGATTTCCGTTGTCAGTTTCATTTCCATCCTTTTAAGTTAACCTTGAAAAGATGGTCGGTTATCAACAGAGGTATCTGTAGCCCATCGCTACACCAGAACACACACAAGAACCCCAGTCGTCATGTCACCAGGAGCAGGGCCCCATGCATCAGAGTCTGGTGCCCGTGGGCATCTGTTCAGCCCTGTGAAATGACTGCTTCCCCAGAGCAGTGTCTGCCCCAACACTGGCTTCTCCGTGGCTCTGAGTTGGGGCTGTATTGATTTAGGGAACCTGTGAGGGATTGCTCAAAAGGCAGGGACAAGGGATTCCACAGTAGTAACAAGCAGCTTTCACAATAACCAATTAAACCAAGACATTATCCATGCCAAGCCATTAGCCTGGGTCACTTAAGAGCCATAATAAATCCAAGCCGTTTTAAAGGCCTGTGCATACAAAGGGAGCCCCTCTGGCCTGGACCCAGAGCTCTCCCAGGCTCTGAGATGACAGGCTCGTCTCTCATTAAGCCCGACAGAGCAAGGCGATTGGTAGGAGCTGGACAACTCCTACACTCTGGTTTCCTCACCCCTGAATGTTTCACTCTGCATCTGCCAGGGTTATTCTGTCTCTGGCTCCACTGCTGCTCTTGTTCTTCTTCCTCCTCCAGTTCTTTCCAGCCTGGGCAAATTTCCCTTAAGTCTCTCTCAAAAAGGGTGCACAGAAGAGCCCCCAGGTGACAGAGCTGTATACAGCGAGATGCCTGAAGTTCGTGTTTAAGACTATGACCAGTCTCTGCCTGAGTGCAAAGCAGTGACTTTGCACTGGGAATTATGTGAGATGCTGGGACCCCAGCTCTGTCTCCACATTCATGTCTTCTGATCACCCTCTTCTTGCTCAACAACTTGCCTCCTATCTCATGCTGCTGCTCTGAATCGTGCCTTATTCTTCTTCCTTAGGGCACTTGTCTTAGCTTCCAGTTTCTTAGATGTCCTATCTGTGGGTTATTTAGCCTTTAGCTTCTTTTTATGTCTGTCTTGTTTTCCCTCAGACATCTCTCCTATTGCTCCTTTTCTTTTTTTATTAGAAATCTTATCAACCAGAGAAAGGAAGACACAAATGACTAAACTTAAATCTCATATAATTCATTAAAATCTCTTCTGGTAGAGAACGTTGGAGGAGGTTAAATCAAGGCTTTGTTTTATTTTGTCTTGCTTCTTTCTCTGTATTGTCTGGATGTGATTTGTCTGTGCACTCTTTATTCTTGATAGAAACAGAGCCTTGAATCGACTGTATTTAGTGCTGCCAAAGAGCTTGGGGATGGTGCCAGGACCCTGAGCAGGTGTAGTCAGCTATTGTGGGGAAACCACTAAGATCACCCCCCAGAGGTGAGAGCACAAAGGGCAGTAAATGAAGTAGCAGCCAGCCTGACCCTCCAAGGGGTTTTTGTTTGGCTAGGCTCTACTGCTCTGTGGAGAGGGACCCACACTTCGCACTCTGTCTAGGGCACTGGACCAAGCACCAAAGGCTGAGTTGTACAGTCAAGACCTATGCCCACCTTCCCCATCTGTCTGCCATATGGACATAGGGCTGTGGAGGCACAACGAACAAACTGGCAGGCGTTCAATGTGCCACACGTGTTAAATCTCAAACAACTGACCTTCAAGGGCTATGCTAACTTGTGTTTAAAAAAAAATCACATCTCCTATCAGATTTTATGGAGCCTGCTTTGCTCCGATTCATGCTTTCATTCTGTGTTGAAACCTGCCCTTGTTGTTTGGGGATGAGAAATTTCTCTCTTTCCTACTAAGGCTGTCACTACTGTCGTTATCACAGCTGTGGGCCTGTACTCTTCCAAAGCAGAGGCCAGAGGGAGCGCCATCCTTCTCCCTTGTTCCCTGCCAGCTTTTCAGCCACATTGCTCTCAGCTTGCCACGAGCCGACTCCTCCTCTGGCCTCAGGCCTCAGGCTGCAGAGCTGGCTGTGGGGAACATCTGACTGTCAGCCGGCCTCTCCCATCTGGCTCTGGTCAGCACTGCTGGCATCTGGCCTGGCTGTGCTACTTTCTCCTCCTGTGCTCACGCTGGGGAGCTCTGCTCTCCCCCTGAGTTTGTCTGCCATACTTCATCCCTAATAATAACAAGGCTGGACTCTGATGACCATGTGCAAATATTTCCCGTCAAGTCACTCAGTTTCTAGGGCTCTGCCTGCTGCTCCCACAGCTGCCGCCGCCACGGATGCTTGGTTTGAGCTGCCACTTCCAGCCTGCTTAGTCAGGGTGGTTTGTGACACTTTTGAAGCAAAATGCCAAAGGGTAGCACTCAAGGAAGTGGCTGCGTCACTTGTCTACCACTGGGCATACTTCTAAGGAAAAGATGATCTCTCATATCTACGTATCAGGAATAGGATTTTTTAGGTTATTCTAGAACTTCTGAAGTCTTCTTGTATTTCTTTTCACTCATAACGTTATTTTTTTAAACTTGCACATAAGTTTTCTATTTCTTCAGTGATAAATTACCATACACTTAGAAACTCTAAACAGCAAAACTTATAACCTATAGTTCTGCAGGTCAGAAGCCTAACTCTGAGCTAAAATCAAGGTGTCATAGGGCTGCCTTCTTTCCTGGAGGCTGTAGGGAAGAATTCTGTAAAGTCTCTTTGCTAGGTAAAGTACATATTCACAGGTTCTGAACATTGTATGTAGACATCTTTGGGAGGCACTATTATTCTGCCCACTACAACTTCTATTTTCTGTTTTCTTTTTCTCTTAAATAATAAATTCAGTGTGGCAGGTTATTTCTAAAATATGAGAAGGTGAGAAAGATGGAGTATATTTAGAGGCACCCAAAAGATCCCTGCCCTAAATGGCTGACCAACTAGCCTGCCACCAAACCTAAAACTTACCCCATATTTAGACTGCAATTAGAGTTGATACTTTCATTGAGTCATTATCTTCAAAATGCCAGTATTATCTAAATGCCCACCTAAGGATAATTAACATTATCGAGTACCTATTTTGTGCCAGAAAATTTAATAACTATGATCTTCTTGAATCTTCTGTGGGTTCCTGATGCCAACTAAATGACTGTCCAAAGAAGGCAAGTTTAATGACCATAGCTTGAAAAAACTGGAAGAAAAGATATTGTTTATGGGACCAATTTGATGGAGGGCCAGCCTTAGCAACCTAAGAAGAAGAAGGCCTCAGGTGTTCTAGGTTTAGTAGAGTCACAGTTTGCCCTGGTGGGGGCATCAGAAGGACATTGGTGAGAAAGGTACCAGGTGGCAGGAAGAAAACTAAACTTTTTACAGGCCACTTGACTGTTTATAAATGCAGCCCCCCCACCAAAAAAAAATCTGAGTATCACACAATTCTTAACTAGATTTCCAACTTCATTTTTCAGTGTTACTTTAATTTTCTCCTATTTTTTCACAAAATATGATACTTTATAGCATTACTACACCATATTATAGCCTAGATTAGGGTATGTGAAAACTGAATAAATAAAAAAAAAGACTCTTCTCCATGTCAAATGACTACATGAAGAAAGCCAGCTCATGTAAACACACATTTCTTAGATTATATTGCATATACATTTGTCAGAAATTCAATAAACGTACTGCCCAGATTGTGTGCAAGTAACTCCTCTTTTAGGTTCTGAATCTGGGAATTCAGAATAAACCCCTATATTATGAAAGAAAATTCTCATAAATTGTGCCATTAGCATAGTGGGACAGAAATTACTTATTTTCATATAGATGTATGTTTCTCCTAGAGTTTAAATGTACCCCAGATCTAACCTCGTTCTCTATTAATTTCTGGTCTATTTATATTAAGATTGGAGTGAAAACATCAATATTTTTAATTTAATCACCTGATGAGGAAGGAAGGAGAAAAGCTGTGATAACACCCAACATGATCTTTTCAATAGCATGACTTCTCTTTCTGAGCGTGAGATTGGTTCTAAACTACTTTCAAAATTCTTAGCATCTTTATCTCTTTATGTGAACTCAACTTGCTCGTGGCTCCCACCACTTCTTCCAGCATATGCGCAGAAAGAAACCCACCTGAAAGATGTTTAAAATAATTCCTTTGTCTTCCAGCAGCATTGACTTTTACTACAGCAGTCACTGCCCAGCATTCTAATTCTACATCAGTGCTTCCCGATGGCTAAACACAGCTTTCAGGTGACCATTTTTGCCCTCAAGCTTAACAAACTCAGAGAAATTGTTAGGAAAGTAATTGAACTTAAAGAGGTGGGTGGGGAGATGCAGGAATGCTTGAGACTGATATGGTGGTATCTATTTTTTCCCCTCCATCCACAAGGACAATATAAGCATATATGATAAGAAATGAGAATTAATATTCTCTCTATGTTCAGCTCCAGACTTCGTTTTTTTCTAATAGCTCTCCAGACTGTGTGGTTCTGAACCATGAGAATAAGTGCCTCACTGGGCTTCCCTCTCTGCCCCAGTGCAACATTGTGGGAGGCTTTCTGCAATTCAGAAAGAATCCCCAGTGCAGTAGCTCTAAGAACATATCAAGTCTATGGGGAACAATTCCAGGGCATCATTTGCCATGCTGGAGATGGAGGTGGCATAGAAGTTGAATTAAAGCACAAACAAGGACATAGAAATCCTTTTCATCAGAACCCAGGTTAGGTGAGAAGAGGCTGAAAAAAAGGTTTCAAAGGTAAATGACAACAGCTGAGGGATTGTCCCTTGAGTGGTACAATAGAAGTTAGGTCTTTGCTAACCATGAAGGGGCTGTGACACAATTAGAGACTTTGAGAAAGCAGAAGAGATACAGAAGTGCTCTGTGAAATTTAATGAGTCAAGCAGAGAAATGAAAGAATGGTGGAGAAACAAGGGAAGCACAGCTTATGACAAATATGTTGAGAGTGCAATAGACTCAATTAAGAATTTATGATTTTTTTAGAGCAACTCAACAGCCTGGAAGTAGAACCAGAGGGCTTGTTCAGTGGAAGTCGTCTTTAGTTATAAGAATCAGAAAAACCTGTAGCATCTTCAGAAGGGAGATTTCAGAGTGGGAGTGAGCTCCCTATATACACGGGTAAGAGAAGATGAATAGAACACAAAAGGTTGAGGAAGTTCTTCCTTAAGAACAAAGGGTAGCTTGCATGCATCTTTGTGTGTGAGAGATGGAAAGTCAGATGGTTATGGTTAGAGGAAGAGTGGGTGGTTCACAGGTGGATATCTCAGCAAGCAGAGATTTGGGTGTAGTTGCTAAGAGGGTAAAATCTAGAGTGTGTCTACACTGGTGGATAGATAATGGGGGGTGATGTAAAGTCTACCAGAATAAGTTTGGGCACAGGAACCATGATTAAAAGGTGATTTTGAATTTGAGAGGATGCTGGAAATAAAATGAGTGGAAAGAAAGACTATGAGGCAGGTACTGCTAAGGTGGGGATATATACTAAGGGGATTGTGCACTAAGGGACTGAAATGCGTAATAAATAACAAAGTAACAGAATGAAGAATAACAGAGCAGAGAACCAGCCTGTGAAGTAGAGTGATGCACCAGGAATGGGGTATGAGAACCATTGGCATTTTTCCTCTTGGCTTTGTTGTTAGAGGGTGTGGTCTTCACTGCAATGGTTTTGAGGGATGCCATGTTACTTGGAAGTTCCAGCTGTGATTAATGTGAACAAGTAAAGAAATGAGGAAGAGAATGATTAGAGGATGTAGAAAAGTTTGTCCTTAATAGGATTAAAGTTCCAAAAAGATTTTTAAAAATGTTTTGGATCATAGTTCTAAATCTTGGCTGCACAATAGAATTATCCAGGAAGAGCAACAAACAAAAACCAATACCCAAACCTATTAGATCAGAGCCTTTGGGTTGGGATCCCAGAGCTGGTCTTTTTTTTAAAGCTCTCCAACTTTTCCTTTGTGTGTGGGATACAGAACTACTGAGCTGGGAAGAGTATGAGTGAGGAGTAGGGTGGACCTGAAGAAAGGGGAGGTATTTGGAAAGGGTGATGCCAAGGATAGTATTTATGAATAATGGATATTAGAGAAGTAAAGAGAAGGGACAGAGACTGGTAAGGAACATTAGCAGGTGGGGTGTCAAAAAGGCAGAACTGAGGTAATGAAGGGCTTTTCTGAGTTTATCAGCCCCAAGTTTCCAATTGAAGGATGGGTATGAGGTAGTGTTGACCAGAACTAATTACCTCTTTGGTAAGCTTGATAGATTGTTCACTTATAACTAGAATTTTGGTATTTCTGCATTACAAGGCCATGGGGTGCAAGAAAGCTTTATTCTTTATTCACATTTGTTTCAGGCTGAGTGCTGGATCCCCAGATGCTGAGAATTTATAAAATTCCATTCAGAAAGCACTGACCACAATACAAACTGCTCCTGGGTTATTTTCGCTGCTTAAACCTGTACATCAGTCTCTCTGGGTGTTGGCCACTAATTAAAATATTCAAAATCATTTTATGAAACATTAAGTTTTAAACATAAATTTGTATGTGTCTATTAGAAAGAAAGGTAAAAAATACCTAAGTATAAGAACTATGTATGTGAGTTAAAATATGTGTACCATATATATAAGATCATCTATGGTATGCTTTTTGCAATGACTCTTCTTGTAATTGTTAAAAAAAGATTTGCCTTAATCAGACCACATGGATCCTCTACGAATACAGTTTTCCTTAAGAAGAATTTAAGCCAGGGATGATTTCTATCCTGACAGTGCTTTAGAAGTATGACATTTGCAAAGAATATAAAAGAAATAACCTTAGGCTCTACACTAGAGCTGTGTGTTCACTACATTTATTCTACATCAGAAACTCCTATAGGCTCGACCATCAAAAATATATCCAGTGACTGACTCTATCTCATTCGTTCCATGGACCCAAGCTGCAATACTTAGTTTTCATGACCAGAAATACTCTCTGGATGGAAAGTCCAGAATGAAATACCTTGATTTTCAGAAATATTGCTTCCTTTGGCTCCCTTGACACATTTTTCTTTCACTTCTCTTCTTCCTTCTGTGGGAACTCATCTTTCTAAAGCTCCTTTGCTGGATGCCCATTCTCCTTCCTTGTCATGGCAGGGCTTTCCTTGGTCTCTATGCTCTAGAGCAGGGGCCCCCAACTCGGGCCATGGACCAGTATTGGTTTATGGCCTGTGAGAACTGGGCTGCACAGCAGGAGGTGAGCACCAGGCCAGACAATGAAGCTTCATCTGTATTTGCTGCCATTCCCCAGAGCTAGGATCATTGCCTCAGCTCCACCTCAGATAAGTAGGCATTACATTCTCATAAGAGCACTGCACTGCTCTCTGGTGTCAAAAAGGTTGGAGACCACTGCTCTAAAGGGTGGCTCTTTGAAAAAAACACGTTAGTACTGAAGAGTACAGACTGTGGTCAGATGCTTGGGTATGAAGTTTGAACTTTCCACTCAATAGCTACGTGACCTAGAGCAACTTAAACTTTCTGTGTCTTAGATTGCATACCTGTAAAATAGGGATAATGGTATCTTACAGGGTCATCATGAAGATTATATGAGTTAATAAAAAATATTTAGAATATTGCACTGCACATAGGAAGTTCTCAGTAGTGTTTATTATTTTTTAAAATTATTTTCTTCCCCTATTCTCCCTTGATATTCTCTCTGACCACTATGGATGACAAATATTAACATTTTATAGTTGGTTCCCAAGTCTCTATCTCAGGATCTGCTCTCCATTCAGAGAGCCACAATCATATTTTTAATTGTCCCTTGGGCATCTTTGTCCTGATATCTAATTCATAGCTCTGACTTAATCTTCTCAAAGCACAGGTGGTATATCCATACCCCAAAGTTACCTGCACCCTTGTGTTTGTTGCTGTTACTCAGAGGTAGACTTAATCTTCTCCTCCACCCATTCAGTGTTAGTCATCAGGTCCTACAAGAGCTACTTGAACAAGACCTTTCATAACTATACTCCCCTCATGCTTGTCATCACCCCAGCTCTACTATTCTTTTCTTCTTGACTCTTTATTTCCACTGATATCAGCCTATTTCTAATATATATTTCCAATCATGTCTTCTTCTGTTTAAATCTCTCCAGTGACTCTCCATTAACTCAAGAAACCGAATTTCAACTCCTCTCTGGCAGCAAGGTCCATCTCAATAAGACTCCAACCATTCTAAGCTTACTGGTAATAATATGCCTGTATGGTAACTGTATTTACTGTTCCCTCTGTGTTTCTTCATGCTGTTCCCTTCACCTAGAAATCTTGTATTCTTCCCGTTATTGCTGGTCAAGCTGTATTTTCCATTAAGGCAAATATAAAATGTTAGCTTCTTTTCAGATTTCCTTAAAATAATAAGATGCCTCCTTCTCTTGAACTTCCATGGAACTTTTCATTCATCTATAGCATTTATCACACTCTGACTTGTCTCCTAGTCCTTGGCATGCTTCTTTTATCTCTCCTTCAAGATTGTAACTTCTTCAAAGGCACTTACTATATCCTTTAAAGCTTCAAATAGAATGAAATGAATGGCAATAATAGCACCAGAAATTAAGCTCATTTATTCTGCAAAGCAGCAGCCTGTTGTCAAATGCTAGCACTCTCCCTTGCAGTCCTCATAAAAAGAATGGGAAAGCATATAAATGCAGTGGCACACAAGAGGAACATACAGTGTGAGCAATTATGCCAATTCCATTTATAGGAAGAACACAGCTGAGATAAACATGGAAGCAGATTATTTACCATCCACAGGTCCCATTGCCAAATTCTCCTATTTCTAAATTTTTCATTAGAGGAAATCAAGGAAAATAAACAAAAGTAGCCCTTGGGAAGAATCAGCATAATGGAAATAGCTCATTTATCAGCATGGCTTCAGAGAAATTTTTCTTTTAACTGCATCTTTTGTGGCCAAACACTTGTGTTTATGCACTTGGGCACACACATGCATATGCACCTTCTTTAAGTGTGTGTAGCCACACCAAACCTGGCCTTCAGCATGAAGGTGAAAAGGGTGGGTCAGGCAGGAGCCACTTACCTTCAGGGCATCTTGGGTGTCATCCAGACAGTAGACTCGAATGCTGTACTCCAGAGAGGAGCAGCAGAGTGGCCCGAAGATGGCCAGCTTCAGGCGCTTTGCAGCAGCTTTGGTGGTGGACTGCCCGACCAGGGTGTAGGTGCTGAGGTTCTCCGTGAGGAGGTGGCAGGCCTCTGCATCCAGCTGAATGTAACAGGGGGTAGTGAAATTTTCTTCTCCTACTACCACCACATCCTGTGAGACAAGAGGAAAGGGGCCATGGCTGAGCCACTGTGGATCTTGCTGTCATGGTGGCCACTGGTGGTGGGTAGAACAGGACCTCTTCTCTTGAGTTTTATTATTCTTTTCCTTGCTCTTTTTTCTTTTTCAGGCTTTATTATATCTTTATTTCCATTATTCATCATTATCTCCTATACTTCCCTTGTCTATAGTGCTGATAATTTTATTTAGATGTCCTTTACTTAGTATGTTTTGATCTTTCGAGAATCTGCATTACTGGAATCTACATAAAATACCGAAAGAAATTCATGAATTATCCTTTTAACTTCATTATACCTGAGTTTATTCTCTGAGTTTCTGAGAATTTAATGTTTTGATATCTAAATTTTTTACGAATCCAAAAGTACTATTTTATTTCAATAACATTATAGCATAGTAGTTATTCCTCCCTAAAAATTTAGGGTTTTGAAAAAAAATTAGAAAAATTTAGAATTATACAATACTACTCTACTACGTTTTTCCATATTCACCCATCAATTACTTTCCAAAGCAACACACTATTTTTCCTCAATAATCTGGGCTGCACTCTGAAAAGCACAATATAGCAACACCCATGAATTTTTCTCTGTTAATTTTCATGTAAGCTTTTAAACAGTCTATCTTTTGACATTTTGGAAATATTTAGCAAGGACTAAAAATAAGTGGAAGTGATGAATTTTTATAAAAATAGTTACCAACTCCAGCAGGTTTTGATTTATCCAAATGACTCAGACCACAGAAAAAAATTATCTGAAAGACCAAGCACAAAATTCACAAGCCAAGGGTCACAATTCCACAAGCCTCTCAGAGAAGCCGGGTAATAAGAATAGGTGAGACAGGAAGGGCAAGAGACAGTAAGGTGTGGTGGAGACTGTGGTCAGGCAGAGCACAGGCCTGTCTACGGAGCCCAGTCTCTGCTTGGCTTCATACCATCACAGCTATGCTGGAATGCAGATCTGCTGAGCACAAAACCTTTACTTTTTCAAAAAAAAGCTAGAATTTCAGATATTCATGTGAAATCTTCCAACTTTTTATTAATTCAGATTTAAAAGAAAATTTCACACAGGAGAAGTAAAATACATGTGTGCGCAGGACTCAGCCTCTGCATTAGGCTACTTAATGTCTGCAGAGGCAGAAACTATATGTACTTTGCTTCCCACAATATTTCAGTGGGCCTGCCTTATGGTAAGTAAAGGGTTATTTGTTCAAAAAATAAAGGAATGATTCATCATAAATTAAGTCCTTGGTGCTGGACAAAGATATGAAATAAGTAGCCCCTTCGGGTGGTTGGTTGTTTGTCAGTTAGATCTTAAGACATCATCTGAGTTCTAGTAAGAGCTGTATTTTCACAGCATCCGTGAAATTGTTTCTTCAACTTAACCTGTGCCCAATGATAATGATGAAGCACAAACTGAACCAGAAAGAGAGATAGATGCGTAGTACCTCTACGTTTATTCCAGTCCCAAACAGACACCTGGAAAGAATCTGCTTTCTCTAGCAGAGGGAGTACAAGCCTCAAGCATCATCTAATGTTATAGAAAGTCTCCTAGACAATATGGTAAAGAATCAAGATGCCACATGTCTCTGTCACAATTATAAGAGTGTTTTCATAAGCATTGCCCTTATCTCCCCACTCTCTCATCTCTTCTTTTATTTTCTTCTTATTATTGATGTTATTATTACTCAAATTATTATTAATATGCAAATTACCTAGACACAGGGTATTAGGGCATTAGGCAGAAAATCATGCAAGCAATTTAGGGTCGCCTGAGACTAAAACTTTGCAAAGTCTTCAAGATAAATCATTTAAAGTTTAATGTAGTTGAAGCTAGATTTGGTTAAGTCTGGTCTCATCTCAACATATAGTGTATCCCTGGACTTCAATCCTGGACTTTAAGTCCTCTGACAAAGAGTGATCTCTTCATGTGGCCAAGAAAAGAAAATGTCCATAGAAAGGAAACTCCAGTTAATCCCAGGGGCGCCTACTGCTCTTTTTACTCTAATACTACTTTTTCTTAAAATATTAGAGATTGAATTTTTATGTATATTTTTCCAAAATTTTTTTCCCTAAGAAAAATATCATAAGTAATCACAGAAATTATAACATACAGATTCGATACTTCTCTTTGCAATGATTATATAAAAATTCAGGATTAGCTTTTAAAACTATTTGATATTTTTTGATAAATATATTTCTAAAATATGCTTTCTTGAGAATAACCTAAAATGTAATACTTTACTTGGCTATTTTCCATTTAAACAATAGAAACTGTTTATTTGAAGGAAATAAATAAATGAAAACATACAAACTTTAAAAAAAATTACTAGGTATAAAATCTTTGTAGTAAATATAACTGGGAACCCTTTTGCATTAACTGAAGGGTTCTGATGTTAAAAACAGGATATGCTTAAAGCATTATCCTTAAGAAGTTGTGATGGCAGTACTCATCAAGAGCCATGATGCCATGGGTATTCTTCACTCTCATAGAATTTAGAAGATGCACCATTTCTGTTTTCCTAGGTTAAGTTCAAAAGAACTAGATTTCCAGTACTTATCTGCAAATAAGTGCCTAACTTTTCTGACCCAGGTGCAATGTTTCTCTATTTCCTAATTTGAAATACATACATGAGCAAAGAAACAAACAAATATGTGCATATTTCCCTTTCCAAGATCTAGTATGAATATTCCAAAAGAAAATTGTGTAAGATTCCTAAGTGCACTTTCTCTATGCTTGACCATCATTTTCTTTGTGTCTATTAGTTGGTAGATAAAGCAATCAGTGGACTGTCTATCTCTCTCCCTTTCTACCTCCTTCCCTCTTTCTCTCCTCCTTTTGTCCTTTCCTCTCTCTTTTTCCTTCATTTTGAGTATAAGATAAAATTCTATTCATGTTTTGCTTTGAAAATAAAAGCATTCCCATGATTGCTCCTGCTTATTTGTATGAACTGCTCCTGTGTTCCATCTTTATTCCAAAATAATCTCACCTCCCACTGTCCCTGTGCTGCCTGGTTCTTGAGCTGTATCTTCCAGTCCTCAGTACTGGGATCTGCACAGTGATGCATAGTGAGGATGACAGGGCGGGTCAGCAGGGCTCCTGGAGGCCCACAGCTCACCACAGGAGTCAAAAGTGTCTGAGTGTCTTCCATGGGTGGCCTAGGAGGAGATCAGAGAACAGCATCATTGAAATTTCCACAGTATTTGTATGTATGTGCTCTTTGAGATTTTATAACTAAAATTGAACAAATAATTTCTTCTTGGAGGTTATTTTGGGGGGGAGGTAAGGGGGACAATGTTGGTGGTGAGACAGAATTAAATGGGAAGACATGTTCTTTACACCAAGACTTTGATCTTTCAAGACTTTATGATAAGTGGATCTGCCAACATCTCTTTGATCCTCTTCTCTCAGACACAGATCTGCCTTTGGTAACTTCCTCTGAATTCATGTACGGATACTTTCGGAATGGAATGAGAAGGAATAGAGTCCTTATGAGGTCACATAACCATGTTTTCTGATAATACTTGTAATTGTGCTCACAGGATTTTAAATATTTTTGTGTTTGTTAGGATCTAACTTTAAAATACTTTTAAAAAAATTACTTTATAATAAGGGCACCATAGAGCTAAGCTTCATCCAAATGATTTTCAGGAATAATTCAGGCTCTGTACAACAGCTTCATTCTTTCAAATATTATCAGACAGAACATAGAACTGTATTTCTATAGCAATTTAAAAAGAAATCTCTCTACTTGTGTACTTCATACTCTGAGAGTCTGGGTGTAAAGAACCTTAAAAATGCAAAATCTTTATTTCGCATGTTTTTTAAAAATTGCCTTAAATTCTTTCCTCAATAAGACTGTAATCAACAAGTAAATGGGTAAATGAACTTGAGCCATAAGCCAGTATGGAGAAGTAGTCCCAAGGTGTTGAGTGAATTGCCCCAAATCTCATGACGAACAGTACTAGTCCTGGGACTCAAACTAATGCTTTCTAAACAACAGTACTCAAAACTACTCTGTCAGATAGAGTGGCTTAAGAAATCATGAAATTATAGAATTTTAGAAGTGTAAGGGCCCTCGGAGTCAACAAGCACAACCTTCCTTCCAAAGCAGGAGCTTCTCTACAATATGCTGACATGTGGTTAGTGCTTTAGACACATCCCAAATTGTAGTCCGCTACTACTGAGGGTCACCTCATCTATTATGGACTCGAATTTGCAAAACATCTTACTTAGAATGAACCCAATCTGCCTTCCTGACACCTCTCCACATATCTTTGATCTACTTTCCACTTTGGCATAAAAGCCATTCAAATATTTGAAGATGTCTCTAAAACATCTGCATTTCAGAACAAATTCCTAAATTCTCAGACTCAATTCCTGAATATTTTAGACTTCAGCTGAAAGAGCATAGTTTCCAGATCTCTCCCTACATTTCTGTCTTCATTTTCATATAGATGTTTGTCTGTCTTCATATCGAAATGAGTGTAATACTCAAGTAGACAATACAGAGGGATTTCTATTTTCTTTCACTTGGAATACATAGTTTTATCAATGTCCTCAAAATTGTTGCCTTAAATTATTCTCAATCAATATTTATAAATATTATTCAGCAGGCTTGAGTTAGATGGGAAGATGGAGATAATACAGTTAAGCATCTCCTTTATAAAATGAGGCAATGAAGCCCAAGAAGGCTGAGCAATTTGTTACAGCTAACCACTTTATGTATTCTTAACATGAAAGGCTCTTAGGCTAAGTCTCTATAGTTCTGTGGTTGCAATGATGGCTTTTGAACCTATGTACAGAAATTTATATTTAGCTATTTACTTTCACCTTAATAGTTTCAGGGAAAACTTCAGGTCATCTATTTCTTAACACTATGTCTTTCCTCTAAATACTGGCTGTCTCTTCCAGTCTTTTATCCTCCATAAATCTGATATGCCTGCCAATTATGTTCTCATTCCAATTATTGATAACATTGTAATACAAGAATAGGGCAGAGACAGAGATCTTTTCAAGGACACCACTTGAAACCTCTCTCCAGTCTGACATCAATACTTTGAGTTATTTAGTTCAGTCACATATAAATCTATTAAAGGTACGTCGTCCAGATCACATCTTTCCATTTCACTCACATGGGTATTATAGGGACATATAAAATTCCTTTATAATTGCAACAGCTACTTAAAAAAATTTTTTCTGTAGTCTATCTATGGTTTATACATTGAATACTACATAATATAAAAGTTAGCTTATATCTATGCCTTCACTTGATGAGTGATAGCAGTTGTTACTATTTTTTAAATATCGTTGGAAGACAATTCTCCATGAATCTTTTATAGTTTTGCATGTTCCCGACAATCTTTTCAGTGCAATTGTCTAGCAATCTCCTTGGAAGATGAAGATAGTGCTTGCCTCTGGAGCAAATGGCAAACATGTCTACCCCTCCATTATAAAATACTCAGTTTTCCTAAACTCAGGGGTTCTTTCCTGAAGTGCAACCACTGAGTGAGTAGATGTCATCTGACTCTCTTTGTATCATTCTTTCAGGACTGGAGCTCAGGAGACTAGCACAAAAATAATGACACTCTAGATAATGCTATCGCTGTGAACAATAAACTGTCCTTTGTCTCTGAACAGGAGTCTTGTGTCATGTATCAGCATCCACAAAACTATGGCAACAAAATTGGTAGCTCACAAGCAAGGTTAAATCTTAGAGATTCCTTAGTTTTGACAATTATTATCATCAGTTCTGAGAACTCAGTTAAAACTTGGCATATTTTCCCCTTAATAAAACTTGGCATTCACTGCTTCCTCTCTCTTTCTAAAATTTTACTAGGATCTCACCAATGTATGGCTTTTCTTTCCTTCTATCCAGAAAATCAAAACAATTTTGTCTCCTTTTAATCTTTTAATATAATCTTCATTCTCACTGAATAATAACACAATTTTATTAAATCTAAAGTTACTGAAGTACTTGGAAATGTATTTTTATTTGGAATCTTAAGGTTGGCAGCTTGATATCTCTTTACTGTCCCCTTGGCCCCTCATTTTCATTTACTCTTAACCTAGTTTTTCTCCTTCCTTCCAGTCTGAAGTTCATTCTCTCAGAACGTGAGCAAAGTTTTGCTTTTATTGTAACATTGTTAATAGTACACTATCTGCCCTGAGCTTCTTTAATACTACTTTTCCTATCAGGGTTAAAAAGACAAACAAACAAACAAAAAACAATGATTACATTCTCCTGAGCACTACTCTTACCTTTTAGTTATAAGTATATCTTGAAAAGTGAGCATTAAACTTTTAAGGAAGGAGACTAAAGTGGAATCCATTTCAAGTGGTCCTTGCAATAAAGTTGGGGGTTGGAAACATCTGTCTCTCAGTCTGCTGTTAGCAGCAGGTGCTTGAGGCAGAAGGAGAAGGGGTTCTTCTTATCACTGAGTTGGAGCAGAAGGGAGAAGACTCTCTGGCTGGGCTGGGGAATGGTCATACATGAGCTCTCCAAACACAACCCTGGCATGCAATATTGATGGGTGCCATTCTTAGAGGAGAGATAGCAAGAGAAGGAAGGGGCAGTAGGTGTCAAAAGAATTTATTAACCCAGCGAGGTGAAAAAATGTAATGAATAGGGAAGTGGTGAAGTGGAATTCATAATAAGAAATGGAAAACAAAGAAGAAATAATGATAAGACTCCTTTTGTGTTTTCAAAATGAAAGAAGTGTTGAAACTGGAAACATTTCCAAGCATTGATAGAAGTAGTGACTTAGAGATGGTTACTATTTAACTATGTGAAACCAAAAGTCGGAGTGTTTAAATTCACATTTTCTTTATTTATATAAAGAGAGAATATCAAAATACATAAACTGAAAATAATAGAAAACAAATATAAATAATCTGATTCATGTTTTTGCAGAGAAGGTTTTGACTCCTTTCGGTCTCATGTGTTATCTGAGCTATTTAAAGCAAACAGTGTGTGAATATTAATTACAGATGATATGAAAATGGACACAAAGCAAAAATTAGCTATAGAAGCAGCAATTAAGTAGAAATTCAGTAATGAAAAATGATTAACATTTAAAGGCTTTTCAAAGCCCAACAGTAATAATATCATGGTAAATGCTGGATGTGTTCTAAAGCCTATAGAACAAAGCTCTTAGAGAGTTTTCATTTCCTGTCAGAGAGATGTTCTCATCCTTTGCTTGCTGCTATCAGTGAAGAGAAATTCTCCTACATAGAAGTGCATAATTTACAACGCTTTCACAAAAGCAATTGCATTTGCTGCTCATGGCACACCTGTAAGGTAGTTAGAATAAGTATTTATGTTACCTCTTTTTTTCAGAAGAGGAAACTGAAATCTGGAGATATTAACACACTTGCCTAAGGCTGCACAGCTAGTCACAGGCAAAACTAGATTTCAAACACAATCATTTGGTTTATTTCACATAATGGTATATTTTGAGTTGCTTATCTGAGGTTAGGGCATTAAAAATTTTATCTGTTTGCTCCACCAGGCTTGAAACTGCTTCTTCAAAAGAAGCTGTCTCCATCCACCTCTGTGTGGAGACAAGATTTCTTCTATTAACATGCACATCTTCCATCAGGTCCCTCAGGATGACAATCTCACCCTAGGCTCAGCTGTCTTTTAAAGCACACGGTTTCACATACATCTGGCAACTTGAAATATTTGCACTTAAGGTATCTGACAGGGATTATCTAACTCACTAGCTATCAAAAGCTCAATTGAGCAAAAAAAAATATTTATGGAAGCTGCTCTGAAGAGCATGCCACCATTTCCCTAGACAGGCCAAAATCTATCCCAGATTACACTAGAACAGCTAAGTATTGTGCCCTAGACTGTGTTACTGAATCCATGTGAAATTATTTTACTGGACATATACTAGGACCTTATACTATTTACTTACATTGAAGGACAGTAAAAGAAGCAGCTCTATGAAATTCATTGATGTTTTTATTTTAAGGAATCATTTAACTTCTTATGGGCATATTTTTTCCTCATGAACACATGGATCTGTAACTTACCATGTTCCCCTCTTGAAAGCTTCAAAATAGTAAATTCACGATCAATTACCAGAAAATATTTTATATTCTAACCGCTCACCTGACCATCTTATCTTTTCTAATCTTATTTTTCTTAGTGTTTTATCTATGTATTTAAGTTTTTCCCTCCCATTGAAAAGACTGTTTTTTATAAATCGCCTTGAATCATTTTTTTACAAGTAGGATTTCAATAGCTAAAAACTGTGGAGAACAGTGAGAGAAAGATTTAAATGTACCTGGATTAAGTCTCCTTTCCCCCTAACCTTTACTCTTTTTATAACTATTCCTTCGAAGGAGGAATGTGGGACTCTGCTTACAAGGAGAACATCCTGGGTTTCACTGAGAAAAAATATCAACTACTGTTCACAAGGTTAAAAACAATATGTTTAAGTAAATTAAAATTTTATGCTATTTGAGTACCTACATAAAAGATTTTTGGCTCATTATCCTAACATCACTTTGTTATTTATATTCAGTGAACATACATGATAGTTTTAATTGTGTCACCATGAATTTACACCTTAAACTCTTCCTACTGGGATTTTGTCCAAAAAAATTTAAATTATCCTTCTCATTCTTTATATTTTAATTTTAATAATACCTCTGTCAACTACTTCCTCCACCTTGAAAATCTCTTTACCATTGATTTTTTTTCCTGTTACCCTTACAATCATTTAACCTTTCATTTAAAATATTCATTTGAGTAGCCACTATGTTAAGAATCACGTATGATGAAAATTCCTTATCTGCCTTATCCTTGCATGTTCTATTTAGTTTTGCTCATCACATACAAACTATAAATAGGAATATTTTCCAAAGTTTTGTCCACAGTTTTCTTCTTTCTGCTTCTGCACTATTTCCCTGGGAGAATCCACTCTTCATCTGCCTCTCCAGCATGAAACCCATGTCCTTACTTGCACACACTGCTGTATCTATCTTAGAATTTGCCCTTACTCTCCTTGAACCAGTTGCTGCTTCTGGCCTCTTTCATTGCTCTCACACAAGTCCCTAAGGCTTGATTCTTAAGTATACTTTTTTGGTGTGGTTTTCATCTCTTCTAACAGTTGTGAATACATTTCTTCTGAAATATATTTCACCTTTCATTCTCCAAGCTCAGGCCTGGCTCTGTACCCTCTCCCCTCACACTTAGATTATTGCTACAGCCCAACTAGGTTCTCAGACTTTGGGAGAATCTTTCTTTTTCCTCCACCGGTTCATCCCGCACACCATCACCCGATCAATCTTTAAAAAGCACTGCTATTCTTGTATCACTTGGCTGCTCAGAGACTTTCATGGCCCCTTACGGTTTACTGAAAAAAGGGAAAATTCTATTTACCTTTATATTTGGAATGTCTAAATTGATTTTTTGGCTTTTTGAGAAAACTACTAGGCAAGTATGGAACAGAGTAAGGGAACATTAATGCTCATATCTTCAATTCAAATTGTTTTTCAATAAGCAATGACAATGAACAAAACTTCAGCCTGTGTGAGGCTCATTTTTTTTTTAACTGTTACTGGAAACAAAGCAAAATGGCCCATGTTAGTTCTATTAATTGTAGAAATTGTATCCACAGAGGAAAACAGGCTTTGCAGTCTCTCCAGAGATCTGTAAAGCAGGGCAGATAGAAATCACAAGCACAGCCTTGCAGCTCTGCTCCGTGTGGTCAGAGACAGCTTGTTCTTTCTCTGCAGCTCATTTAGGCTGCTCATCTGCCATTCAGTGCTTTCTCTTAGAGCATATTTGGTAATGACAAGGCCTCTCTTGTCACATTCACTATGCCACATGTAATTAAGTTCACGCCTCCCTTTAGACAGTTCACATCAGCAGATGACCAGCTGGATACCATCCAGCTGGATAAACACCCAGTTTGGGATGCAATAAAGGGAATTGAAGAGAAGGAAAATGGAGAAAAAAATAATCAGAATTTTCCTATAAATCCTTTGAAGTAACATTCATATCTCTTAATGTCCTCACAGTGTCGTCTCTGTAAGAAGTTCCCTCACACATCATGTAAGGATAGAAAGAGTCTTTAGGGAGCAATAGAAAGAAACTGTTCCAGAATGCACTGTAATAAGAAGGCAGGAGCTCTAGTTACACACTGGTGAGATGGAGGATGGATGACATGTGAGAGAGTGAGCAGAAGACCTTCATGGTTGTGATAACTTGGGTGTGAATTCCGCCTTCTCTCAGTCATTAACTGTGAGGATTTGGCTGAGTAACTTAATTTCCCTAAGCTTAGTTTTTCATCTTTAAGGTGGAGCTTCTCATAGGTTTCAGGGTAGTAAAGAGGAATAAACAAAATTAAAAGTATACTGAATAAATGGTAGCTATGCTTTGTGTTATCACTATATCCTAAAACACGTTCTTGACATTGTGTTCTTACAAGAAAAAAAGCTAGTTCACAACAGAAAATTAGTGAAAAGAGGACTTGGTCATTTGTTTGAGACAGTTATCTTGAGGTTGTTTCTTATTTTATGGTTCCTTGTGCTTATTTTCTTTTGAGATCTTGAGGTTTCTTTAGCTTCATGTTTATAAACAGAATTTCTTTGATGCACATTAAATTCAATAGAACAATTTCTTCTGCATCTAACATCAAGTGGAAGGCATAGAAAGGTAGAATTTACTTTCCTTTTCTTTAGAGTCAAAGGCAGAGGCACCTAAAAGCAGAAGTGTCTAGCTTTATCAATTTTCTGTTTTCTCTCTCTTTTATCTGAAATGTACAGTTATTCTGGTCAGTGTGCCAACTAAACTATGGGAAGGAAAACCATGGGAGGCAGGTGAATGCGCACATCTTAGAGCATCAGCAGGCCCCTGCAGCAACCCGCTTTGGCTTGATCTTCAGCTCAAGATAGTGGAGATCAGATGGAAAATAAGAGACCACAAACGACTCATTGCTTCTCAGAATAAAGCACCAGCCAATATTCATTTCTGTTTAAACAAATGTCCATGTTGGCAAAGGCCTTGAGGATGGATGATGTACTTAGTTGCTAACCTTGACTCTGGACAAGAGAAAGAAGAAAAAAAAATACAAAGGGATCTTGGAATTTGCCAGTCTTCATTTTCTGCTGCTGTCAAAGAAGGGCTCTGAGGGCCCCCAGGAATATTACTTTGCATTGAGAATGAAAAAATGAATACTTGATGTGAGTAAATACAAGCCTTTTAGTGATTTCCTTTTGCTCAAATTTAAGGCATGAATAATGTTCAAGAAATTTTATTATTTTCTTCGACAGGTTAGGGTTTATGTAGGTGAAAGTACACCCGCTAAGGAAAAAACATTCCGAGTCCTACAGATGATAAAACATCAGTATCTCCTCCTGAGAACATGATAAAAGAGCTTTTCGGCTAGTGAAGAACAAGACTAAAAATGGATGTTTTTCAGAGGATGAGAAAAGGGAAGAGAAAAGGTATAATGCATTATAATGATAACCTAATTCTACATTTGTCACTAATGCTTTGCATTCAGAGCTCAGGGCTGAGGAGCTGATGCCTTTCCCCATGGGATAAACAATGAAAGTTACATGTAAGGATCTTCAATTCAACATCTTTTATTTTAAGATCTCTGTTTACTTCAGAAGCATTAATTAGGCCTCTAAAGCACTATTAAAAGATGTACTTTCTATGAGAACTGAGCAAGAAATATCATATTTAATTTGTTAGAGGCCAGACTGAAAATTGAATTAGGACTTCAAAACTTCTCTTGTTATTTTCACTTAAAATAACATAATCTTTATGATTATGACACATATGAAATAGAGCCTTTTGATTCAATTTAGTTTTAATCAACCCTCGATCAATTTAGAAAGGCCCAGTATGAAACTTAGAGGTAGTAAATATAAGAAGGAAGTTGATAACACTTAAGTTAGAGAGAGTCACAAAAAGAAGAACCTGCAGGTGAGAATAAAGTGCTTTGCTGAGGTAGAGGTGCCAGGTCAGGGGTTAGGGACCTGTCTAATTCTTTGTAAACTTTAACCTTATAATAGGAACAAGCTGGATCCCTGAACTGATGTCTCTGGGTCAACCCACCTATCTCTCTGGACAATCTATGGGTCATGTTTCTGGCCATTTGTTCAGCGAATAAGGCCACAAGTCCACTTGGGAAGAGACCTCTGGCCTTCCATCCATACTTAAGATCTGCAAAAGTGTCAGGAGCCTCAAAGACAAAGAGAAGTCAAGCTGACATTTTACAGCTCTAGGGAAACCAGGGCATGACAGAAGCAGGGCACTCAAGACAAAAATATGTAGGGTTTATTCTTTCTGTCATACAATTCTCCTCCAAGTCAGACATTGATAAAGTCAAGTGCACCAGAAAAAGCATATTTACCTCATATTTTCTTTCCTGTGTACAGTCACATACATTTCGTAGACTCTCCCTTGGGGAATGGCCCCAGCGGGAATCAGCAAACTTACTCCTGAATAGCAAAAGAGAAAAGCAATCATATAAGACCTATGAATCAAAAGAAAACTTCACAGAATGCCTTTGAAGCAAGTGGAAAGGAATGAGGAGATTTTGCAGCCATGTAGCCATAAGCTCGCTTTTTCTCTAAAGACATGTAAATATTCATGGCTGCCCTGATTTCCTTCCTTATTGGCCTTATTTGTTACCACAGCTCCCTCTGAACAGTTATGGAATTACTTAAAGGAATGATGTAATTTTTTAAACTCTTGTTTTATTTAAGGAATAGACAGATGTTTCCACTGTTGTTTTCCTTGTAAAAAGAGGGAAAAACCAACAACTGCTCTTAAAATTTCAAACAGCTGTAATGATGCATTGTTTCTAATTTAAAAAAAATCCCCACAAGATTCAAAGTCAGCGAAATGCTAACCTCAATATCAAAAAAAAAAAATTACTTTTGAAATATCTAGTTAGAATCAGTGTTTTTCTGTAACAGACCAATAATTGATGAAGAACTTTCTTTTATCATACATAACTTCAGAAAGTGAACAATAACTGTTAGTTTTAGTCACAGCAGGTCAAGTAGGTTTTTGCTTCATTGCTAATTAGTGCCAGTTTGTAGGACTATTGGACTGACCCGTATTCTAAGTTAACTGTTCCTATGGCAGTGGTTTGCAACTTGAGCTTACAGCAGAATCACCTGGAGGACTTGCTAAAACACAGATTACTGGATCCTACTCTTAGAGTTTCTGATTTTACAGTTTCAACAAAACTATAAATTTTTGTAGCTCTAACAAGCTGCCAGGTGACAATGATGGTGGTCTGCAGACCACACAGTGAGAACCACCGGCCTGCACCGTCGCAGTGTCACCTCACAGAGGAACTCTGGGTGGGCAGCAACCTGAAGATACTTGGCTCCACGATTTTACCCCAACAAATGTGGTTTATTTCAATTTAATAAAAATTCATGGAGCATCATTGTTGTGGGTATAGTGTGGAGAATGCCCAGAAGTAAAAGATAGTGTTGTTATCTTTGAGTAGCTTTATAATTTAATTAGGAAGGACATAGAATATGCCAAATGAGCACAGGGCAGTAAGGAAGCCTGCCCCACCACATTGGAATGGCTCAAGAATAAAGAATAGAGAATTAAGGAGGAATAGTTATTCAAAGGCCTTTGTATAACTGAAAATGTTGAGTCATGACCTTCTTGAGAAGAAAAGTAATGTGAGCACTGTGGTGCCATGGGAAGTGGTATATCACGCTAGTGCAGAGAATGGTTTGCTGAGGCACAGACTAGCAGGAGGACCACACAGGAGGCCAGCAAGCCTTGGTATTTTTTTTTCCCAATGGGAACAACCAAATGTACCTTTATGTTTGTTATGAGGATGAAATTAAATTAGAGATGTAAAGTAATAAATATAAGGCCTGACTCGTAATAAGTAACTATTGTTACTGTATTGAATTAAAAAATATGTAAATAACCATTGCTTAGTACATAGAAAATATCTAATACATGCTAGCTCTCTCCTTTCCACTTGAGAAACCTATATAATAATTCATATATAAAAAAGCAACAGGTGTAGAAATGGAAAGGAAAAGTAGAATACAGTGAATATTGTAAAAAAAAACTGTCTTGTGAATGATACTTAAACAATGCTTAAACGAACACTAGAGTATATTTTGAATTATTCATTTGTCAGAATATTAAAATATTTTTAAAATTATGATTTTAAAGAGCACACAATAACATGAGAATTAATAATGAAAAAGCATTTTATATAACGTATTATCTAAACTGTAAAATATATAAAAAAGGAAAAGTATTAAGTATTTCATAAGTATTTCAATTTATTAAAAAATGTTTCTAAAGGTATGGGGTGAAAAATTGACAAGGCATTGAAATGGGGGACTGAATAAGAGGAAGAGTCAAGGCAAGTTCATGTTCAGACCAATTGGTTCTGTATATTATTTGGCTGTATGGTTGTATATACATTATGTTCTTTTCTTATGCTGTATAAAGACTTTAGGCCAATAAAATTGTTTCTTATTGCTGTTTTGCAAAATATTCAGTCTTGTCAAAAAGAGCTAAGGTAGGTTCATAGAGGACTGCATGACTCCTCTAATGACCCATAGTTCCAAACTTATTATTACCCTCGATTGATAAATACAACTTTAATTGAATATTATCGATCACTAGCTTAAATTCATCATTTAAGACATTTATGAGATTTATTCCATAGAATCAGATAATTAAATAATAAACTGAAAACTAAATAAGACTACAAAAGAACACATGATGAAGCTGTGATTCTGAAGAGACATAAAAGACATAGGAGTGAGTCCCTTTTAAATACCTTGAGGCCGTTACTCTGTAACAGAGTTAATAAATGAAGATTCAATATCTATTATGATGTCCTCTGATCATGTAAAATTAGTATTCTGAAGTATTGCTTCCTGTAGTAAATTGGAACCAAACCAACTGATATGTTTTCTAATTAATTTGTCCTTTTAAAGTGAGATGATAACTGTGAGAGCCTCTGGCTTGATGTTGCCTTCTGAAGCTCTGTTAAAAAGAAGGTCAATGACAGTTTTAAATTACACCTTGGCAGAAAGTTGTGAGCATAATATTCAGAGAGGAAGTGTATTCAGGGTTGGTTGGAGGAAGATCAATGGTTTTGCTGATTTTCTCTGAAGTCGTGTTGGTTTATGTTTAAAGTAGATTTGGGTTAGATAGGCTACATTTAACTTTTTAAGCCTAATGAAAACAAACAAATAAAAAAGAGTTCAGTACAAAAATATGTTTTTCAGCTCTGTCATTGCAATTTAAACTTTGTGGAATTACCTGAATTGGGAACAATAAGGTGACCTCCGAGAGAATTGAAGGTGCCAAATGCAGTACAGGATGGATCAGTCTGCCTTGCTAGACTCTGATTCTTCAGATTGAGGGCCTCATTCTCCAGCAAGGATTGGGTCATCTGAGGGGACAGCTTTGATGCAAACTCAGAGAGGTCGTCTTGGGGGGTGACAGCACCTGAGTTGTTATATACTTTGATTTTCAGGTTAGGCAGTGGATCCAGAATTGGAGAGTTGGTCATTGGGATTTTTTCCGATACATCATGCAAAGCATAGACAGGTCCTCTGTACATGGCTGCAGCTGACGTGAGGTCGGGGGGTACTGCCAGGAGATCTGAGTCAGAAAGAGAAAGGAAGTCCACTTGCATTCTCCACTCAGGCAACTTACATTAGTCAGACTCCCCTGACACTTTCTGAGTAAAAGGGAAGCAAATCAGTGAACGTTAAAGATGTTTAGACGCTAAGGTTTTGCTGACGATCAGGCAATTAAGTAACTAGGATCCATTTTATTATTGGCTATAAATAAATAGACAAGTTCATTTTGTGTCTTGCCTTTAAGTTACTCATTGTTCCTAATGTCTTTAACAATTTCAATAGATCAAATTCATCAACAGTGATCTCTGCTAGGTGACTATAGGTAATAGTTTCCCTTGTCCACACTGAATTTGGGTTCACCTGTAGACCCAAATGTAAATCACCATTGCAAAATATTCATAACCATACAAAATATCTTGTCAAAAGAGGAAAAAAAGGAGATTCAAGAAATCAGTCAATCAATTCATATATTCTTTTCAAATAATAGTTAAAAATGTAAGATAGAGAAACCTATTAGAGAAAGAAAAAGATTCATGCTCCTTGTCTTTCTCATTTGTTATGTGAATGAAGTTAATATAGTAATCAATAAAGTAGACCAGTATTCCTGTCCTTGTGGAGCTCATGTTCTAGCTGAACTGGAAGATTTCACTGATTCTGAAGCCACATAGGGAGGCCGCTTACATGCATAAGTCAGAGGTGTGAAGCGCAATGTCAACTGACCTTGCCTTGCTGCCTTGATGTTCACAGGCTGAAAGCCTCCATTGAGTGCTGAAGAGTCAATAATATCAGACTCAAAGTCACGATGATTCTTTCGATACACAAATAGAGCCACAACTACAGAAATGGCCAGGCAAACAATCACAGCTATCACAATGCCAACATACAGAGCAACATCATCGGAATCAGGAGCAGCTAGACAGGAGAAGGAAACATTGGACCAACTGGTTAGAGAAATTTCCTGTGGTACACATACACATTGCTATGATTTTTTTTACACATTTATTGCCTTTTTTATAGGTTAATTTCAAATCTATTGCAAAAGCTGTACAAAACAACTATTACTGTTCAATGGAAAATTATCTGATTTTTTTTTCTTTCTCATTCTGCATCTATCCACCAACTTATCTATCTTCAATTGGGCGGCATTAACAAATCATTTATTAAAAGGCCCGAAAAGAAACTAGAGCTAAAATTATCCTTGACCCACAGGAACAAAAAGTTTATTACTATTTTCAGGTAGAGAGTTTGGAATTAACTGATAGTTCTTTAAAAACATAAAAAACACTTTGTTAGACATATCTGCTTTTTTCTGAATCTACATATTTATCAAATAGAATATTTTCCTTAGTATCATTCCAAGTCATAAAATTACTTTCCATAAAGAAAGTTAGCAATCTTCTGACTTTCCCCTAAATCAATGAATAGGTGGGTGGGAATGGTGTAACAAAGCAAAACAAATATTAGGAACAAATAGGTTGGCTCTGAAAGGTGTGCTTTCAGAAGACCCAGATCTGAGGAGCAGAGGTTAATGCCAGGAACTCCAAGCTTTTGATACAGACTTGGTATTACTTCTGAGAACCCTGAGCTTATCACGGTCTCTTGTCAGACTTACATTCAAGCTTCCCATTACTGGAATAAAACATAGCTCTACAGTGTACTGAGTAAGATAAAGACTTGGTTCAGTGATCAGAAAAGTCAGACAGACTATCCTGGAAAGCATTTAAGCATTTGACCAACAAAGTGTGTTATCAGTTGGGGGTTCTGTTTCTGGGTAAAGCAAGAAGAAAATTCCTGTGAATGTTGCTTGTGGTCTTCGTGGCATAGAACATGGTTTGATTCAACTGCAAAAGGTGATAGAAGCTGATAATTAAAACAATGCAAACAAAAGTAAACCTTTCCTGAATCCTATAAACATTTTTAAGTTTCTGTTTTTAGTTTTCTATGAGCCATAAAAAGTTTTAGCCAAATTAACTGAAGCTGCTTGGCTTACTGTAAAAAAAGTGTTTAAACAAGTACTTTAGGTGGTCAGCAACAGCCTTTTTATGGTCAATTTTATGTATATGCACATTTTGGGGGAAGAGAATTTTCAAATTTGTACATTCCATGATGTTTTAAGAGTTGATTAACCACTGTTCTCTCCTAAGACTCATAACCACAAAGTTTATATAGTGAAATGACTTGTCATTTAGATTGTCAGTGGCTATTGGGATCACTCACATTCATGTAATGGTATCTTTGACATATTGACAATATAAAAGAATTCTTTGTTGGAAATCATTCCATCTCTTCTAATATTTTGCATTTAAATGTACTGTATGCAAAAGTTTTTTCTTCTTTTTAAACTACTATCTTTCTCAAAGTTTTCCGAATATCTGCTTTCCCAACAATCAAGTCAATATTGACAGATCATTTCAGAAAACCAGTAACATCCTAATACACTCTTGTTTGTGTGAGCACTGCTTTCAAAGTGCTGACTGCACTTTGCTGCTGTGTTTTACTTGAGGTTCTGCAGCAGCATTTTGAACTCTGGTCAGAATATTATATTGAAATCCTTAATGTTTTATTTTACCAGGCTGTAATTACTGATTCAACATTTGTGATTTCTAACTCAATAAATCTGCATTTTCTCAATCCTTTACATTTTAGCATTTGAACCCTGCCCTTTATTTATATCAGCATATTTCATGATATGGTTTGTCAGCTACTGGGACCTGAGCTTTAAATGGTAGGCTGGTAGATTTTAAAGCTGGCAGAGACTTGAAATGACCCTTTCTTCTCTTCAGCAGTGAAAATTTAATTTGTTTTTCATGTTAGAATATATTAGGTGCCCATTTCCCGTGTGCACATCTGTGATCTAAAGAAAGGTAAACTGAATTGGGAGAAATATCGTTAAATGATTATTCAGCAACATAAAAACCAAACATCAAACTTACAAGAATATCCATATTCATTCTGGGTTCTCTGTTCGGTTGAAATGGGATAAATGAAACCTTGAAAAGAAACAAAAAATGAAACAAAAATGGGAACAAAATCAAATTAATGAGAGAAACAAAATGAGAAGCATGAAAAATGGTTAATTAAAAGAAAAGGAAAAGAATCTTGCGGTCCTTCAAAATTCTCGTTCAGTACAGAATTATGATTTTGCATCTCCTATCTGCTCTGGAGTCTCAGTAAGTATTAATAAGCAGGCAGATTGAATTTCAGAGCAAAAAACTGGTCTCGAGTCACTAACTTTGTACGTAAAGTCTTTCTTTTATTGAGCATAAACTCTAACGGGTCTAATTTATTTCAGACATCAAGGGTCATTAGCATAAGGAAAATCTTTTCTCCTTCTCCTTGCCATATGCTTTAATTCCCAGGACATATGCAGAAAGCCTCGAAACAGTTTTTTTTCCTCTTTTTATTTAATCATAACAGCTTGCTCTTGGTCTAATAGAACTAAAAAAGGCCCATCATCATTGGTCAAAGGTTAAATACCCACTTACAGAGCTGAGCCACGACCACCTCTCCTGCTCCATCTCAAATCCACTTTGTTGTTGTTGTTGTTGTTTTCTGCCCTCTCCATGTAATAGGAATCCAGGAGGTTTTTGCTCAGGGACTGGGCAGTTTGTCAGTGCAATGGAAACTATATGCTTTTTATTAGAAATCACTCAAGAATAAATAATGCCTAGAGGTTATAAGGTTATTTAATTTAGGCCTTCAGAAGAATGGTGTAAATTGGGCCAAATAAAAACCTCATCTCAAGTAAATGAAGAAATCACACTAGCTATTTTATTTTTCTTTCTGTTTAATATATTTCAAAGTAAGAAACTGAGAATAGCAATAGTAATGATAATTAATAAAAATAATAATGTGAAGTAGAAGATTGGGAGAAAACATTTAAAAACATAGAACACAAACTTTTTGAAATGAAAAATCTATGAAGATTATTAAAGTACAACTTACAACTGGCACCTGTGATGTCCTCATATTTAATATGCTGCAACATATGAATTAATCAAATGATCTGGCACCATTTGAATTAATCAAATGAAGATGAATAAGAAGCATATAAATTAAACTTCCTTAGTGATACTCAAGGGCAAAAAGTAAAGAATCTGTAAGAATCACAATTAATTGGTTTAAAATTCAAGGTGTCTAATGCTTTAATATTAAAGGTAACTATAAATCGTGCCTCAGGTAGATTTTTTATAGTTTGCAGAACACTCAATCCTTACAAGCTATTTACCTATTTGGGAGAACTAATTCTGGAGAAACATGCAATGCTCCCTTAATGAAAGAGAGATTTGCTGCGGCACATACAGGTTTGCTCTGAATTAATTTTTAATGCTTTATTTTAGAGCAATGATTGCAACTGACAATTCAATTTTATAAATATTATATTTCTTATTCCAGTTGTCTGAATCTATGTATTAGGTTTGATTTTCATTTTTAAACACTTTTCTCTGGTAATAACCTTTTCCATTTGTATTCTCTGAACTCAATAAAAGGACACCTGGGACATATACAGGCCCTATGGAAAAGGTTATTTATTTTTGAAACCCAAAGACTTAAGACAATACATGTTCATGCTGGGAGACAGGTTCACTGATGCTGTCATTTTGATAGGGATGTCAAAAGATTTATTTTTTTGTAAGTGAGAGGGCTCAGAAATTAGAGTAAAATAGGATATTTGGGGGCAGTTTGACATTCACCATGAAAATTTTGATAAGAATCACCAAGGACCTGGAGTAAGCAGAAGAGGTTGGTTTATAAAGGGAGAATCCTATCTCCAGAGAGATAGAACACAATCTGAATTTTCTCCCTGTGAAGCAGTTTTAAATTTTCTTTGGCTTTTATCCCTATTTCCAAACAGAATCCCCATTCTTGACAAGCAGACCAAAGAATAATAAAAAAATAAATTTTATAATTTGGTTTAAATCTCAACTTTCCAATATTTATGTAGATCTGGACCACTCAATAAATATTTTTGTGCCTTATTGTATTTATCTGAGGCATATATTTTATTCCATGCACAAAGCTGGAATCCATTCATTCATTCATTCATTATCTAACAATACTCTTGAACCTTATTATATGCTGGATTCTATACTAGTAGTCACAGGGGTATAATGACAAATGAGATGATGGAAAAAGTCCCACCTTTAGTTTTAGTTTTACAGAAAATAAACAAGTAAAAAATAACAATAAAGTCATTTCAAATGCTGAAATTTTTTTTTCAAAAATAAAATAAAAATATAATATTATTGGTGATAAAATGATGACCAACTTAGGAAATCAGGGAACAATTTTCTGTAGAAATGAATCTGAGCTGAAGTTTGAGAGAAAATGAGAAAGTATTAGCCAAGCAAAGGTCAGGAGGGAACAATGTTCCATGAAGGGAGACAATAAATAAAAGAATCCTGAAACAGCATGGTTAGAGGGTAGTAAATGGGAGGGGAAAAGGACACCTGAAGAGGTGAGCAGCAGCCTGATCATGTATGCCTGGTGGTCCATGACAAGGCATTTAGATTTTATTTTAAATGAAATGCAAATCCTGTGATCAAATGTAATTTTGAAAAGATCACTTTGGTTTCTCTATAGGTAATGGAGCAAAAGAACAGCATTTTATGAATGGTTTCTATAACACTTGGCTTGAGAGATGTCTATCAATAGGTATATCAATATATTTGATGAATTGTTTTATTTGCATCTGAGGTTTTTTGGGGGAGAAAAAAGTCTCACTAGTAGTTATTCCTTCTAGCCAAAGAGAATCAATTTGCAAAACTGTTTTCCTATGTGGGAACATTTAAAACACATAATTTAAAACAGTATTAAATATATTTGCCAGTGGTTCAACACCCCAATTTACTCCATTAGGGGAACACTGATAAAAAGTTTTGGAAGGCAGCTCGGCAAAACTTTTTCCATCCTTTTCAAAACACTTCTGCAACTGTGAAATTAAACATCAATTAGGAAGCTGAGAATCAGAAAAGAAAGGGATTACTGTTCCTTCCTCTAAATAGGGGAACACAGAATCACTTTTCTAGAGTTTGTTTTTATGCTTCTCCATGTGATCCTTCTCTCATGGAACAAGGGACATTTTCTTCAGCTAATGAGGTGACCTTGCTGAGAGTTGTCCTAGCTATAATGAAAATAACATCTCTAGCAGAACACAGTGCAAAATAATTGTTTTTAGTGTCACTATCAATAGCCTGGTTCATAAGTTAGGGATTTCAGTTAACTTTCCTACTACTTGAAAGTAAAGCCGACTGAAAAAGCACCACGGCTATTGGCTAAGACAGTGAAATTGAGTTTTTCAGTATTGTGGACTTCAATTTGAATCCTAGCTCTGTCCCTTCTTTAACCATGAGAGCTGGGTCAAATTATTGCACTTCTCTAAGCATCGGTTTTCTAATCTGTGTAAGGGGATAGAAATAATCACTTCAATATAGTTGTGGAGAGAATAGAGATTTGTAAAGTGCTAGAATATTGCAAGCAATCAACAAATGACAACTATATCAATATCATTATGATGCACATTATAAATACTCAAAGATGCAGAGTTCTTAAGGGATTTTATTTGTAGAGTCAATGCAACCTATTATTTAATGAGTGACCTTAGGAAATGTGTTTAATATTCAGGTTCTTCAGTTATTTCTGAGACGAGGAGTCCAGTGTTTCTTAGAAACCATGAGCAATATACTCTTCTGAGTCCTTTTTAAGAGGTTTAATCCTGGCCTTTGTGGCTTCTGACAAAGATATAATGATACGTTTCAGAAGCAAATTTCCAGGACCAGGGTGCAACTTGATGCTAAAACAGTGTCTCAACCACTTCTAAACAGGGTTTTTGAAAAGGGGGAAGCAGAGCTGTTGTCATTATTATTAGGGAGTTGTTTGTGGTATTTAGTGAGCGAGGGCCAAGATTACTGCATGTCCTGCAATGGGACGAATAGTCTTGCCATGAAAGAACTGTCTAGAACAAACGCTGCTTCAATCATAACTTTCAAAATTACTTCTATTGAACTGACAGAAAGAGCATGGACACTGGGCTTTGAGAAAGGTGCAGAACATGCCTCAGCAACCGCAGCTAAGGGAACCAACGCAGAGCAGTGCTTCCGCTATGAGAAGTGCCTCACGTCCTATGACGTCCGTCCTTCCTTCCTTCCTTCCTTCCTTCCTTCCTTCCTTCCTTCCTTCCTTCCTTCCTTCCTTCCTTCCTTCCTTCCTTCCTTCCTTATTTTTATTTATTTATGGTAATTTCAAAGAACATGTATTTTTCAATGGAGAGATTTTTCTGACCCAGGGAACAGGGATTAGAGGAACTTTGTGGGGGAGAAACTTTAAACAAAAATGTAAAAAGTTTAAAAACCAGAGCAAGAGTTGACTCTCTTAAATAGTGAAATGCTCCTTATGCCAGAAAGCCATCTCATGATTGCTCAAAAGATCATTTTCACAGATTATCTAGTCCAATCTTCTACAAATGAGAAAATTAAGTCCCAAATCTGAGAAGAGATAATTTAAAGTTATTGAAAATGTTGAGACTAAAATTTTGTTTCCACCCTCCTGTCAGTAAAACTGATGATGTGAGAGTTTTGCATTGTCCAGCTCTGGGTGGTCACATTCACATTTGTGTTGACTATATATCTAGATTTTCTGGCTGATGGTGGTAAAGTGACTTGAGGAAAAAGAATGACTTTTTCTAATTTTCTTCAAGTCATCCTGTGGTCTAGAGGTGCGGTTGCCCATATTTTTCAGCTAATATCCAACTGTTACAAAAAATGAAGCCTATGCCCAAATATCTTTAAAAGGAAAGAGGGCCTTCCTTGTTTTTATACTGATGTAAGTAACAATAAGTACATGGCTCACAACTGCACAGTAATATGCCTGAACTAGCCTGCTTGGTGGGTTTATATTTGGGAAATCTCAGGAACCATACCACAAACCATATATAAACCTTCATTCCCCCAGTAAACATCAATTGCTTTGATTTTTTTCTAGGCTTTAAATAAAACTTCTTTTCCTACCCTATGAATGATAAGTAATAGTAAAAAATGATCATGATTTCGTGATTAAAATTTATAAAAAGATAATACAAATGCTCTTATACCACAGATAATATTTTAATAGAAAAAAATTACTAAGCATATGTGTTGATGTGAGAATTGTCAGAACTTCTGAGCATCCATGGACAGGTTTATATTTCTAAAAACCAGTCTATGACCTTAATAACTTGCAGCCCCCAGGATGTTGGAGCTAAAAGAGATCAGTGATTAAAATTTCCTAACTGTAAACTTCTTTATCTGCAGACTAAGGAGCAGAGGCATAGATTGGTAAAAGGACTTGTTTAATATCACAAAGCTGGTAGAACAGCAAAGACAAGGTCAGATCCCAGCTCTTGTAATTATTGTCTGGGCATTAATTAGTAGATTTAAATGAACAGAGACAGGGAAATAATAGTAAAGGGCTTGATATGTTCATGGCTTACTTTGCAAATCAGTGATTGAATGAGGCAATGCTAATTATTTAGACTAAAATACCTCTCTATTTGAAACATTATCATTGACATTCATGAAAAAGTTAAGATAATAATGAGATTTTTGTCCTTAAATGAAACAAACAGTATCTTTTGTTTTCCAAACAGTATCTTTTGTTTCAAATGTTGGGTAAGCAAAGAGGTGCACCATACTTGAGGATATCTACTCTACTGTAAGTAGAAAGCTATGCAGAATGATATAATTGTTAATGTATAATCAGCACATTGTATTTAGCATAAAATTCTACAATAATAAATATTTAAAAGAGAAACATCATTTTTCTCAAATGATACCAACAGAAAAAAAGGAATAAACATTAAAAATTGGAGGGACACTACCCATCAGAAGAAAATCACATTTTAAAGCAATAAACACTGATAGACAGTTGCTTCCACCATCCAACAGCCCACATGAGAATCAGAGCAATTTATGCCAGGGTCTAAAGTCAGTGCATTGGGGGGAAAGTGAATAAAATTAATATTCCATCTGGAACTCCTTTAAAGTAAAATATATGTGATACAATAATGTTTATGTTGAACAAAGTTTGAGAACCACAGAACCAGATTTAAGGAACACCTAAAAGGAAAGTCTTCATTTATATCAATGTCTGGAATTAAAACACTCTGTCTTTAGATTAGCTATCAAATTAATTCCTAGCCAAAAAGGAGATGGGTGGAGTTTTATAAAGTGTTTCTGCTTGCCTTCAAGATTTATTAATTACTTTTCAATATGGGACTGCTTTTATGAAAATATATAAATAGATTTTATGATATCATGAGAATTAAATGAAATAGAGAATAATTCTTATATGAGGGTTAGAATGTAAATTATGAATATAAAAATATTAAGTATGTTTTATAAAAATATATGTTTCTAAACCATCATGTTTTGGGTTAATTTTAGTCATATTTCCAAGTATACTACTACTTCACAAGAGCTATCCCCTTTTTAATTATTTTAGCATTAGAATAATCTCCTGGCTGCTCGGTCTTTCTTTTTGCCAGTGACTTTACCCTAAGCCAAAATATGTAATATTTCTCATCCAGATTACATCTTTTCTGATGCAAATGTTTTTATTAAAAACCTCAAGGGCCATTCAAAATAAGCATGTCCAGGTTTTGTTTTTTCCTTTTAGATCCATTCTTATCTAGCAAACCCATCAGGACTGTACTAATGAGGTTAAAGGTCAGGTCTGTCAAAGACACTCAGGTCATTTATTATAATTTATCACTCTTCCGAGAGTTTATTTATTGACAGGAGCTTAGGAATCTCCAAATAAATAAATTAATAAATATTAGGACATGACAACAAAAACTAAAAAGAACACTTGCTTATCACTGATGTCGGTTATCTAAATTGCTGTGTTAACTCAAACCCCAGCCTTCACAGGACGGTTGGCCACTCTCACTAAACTGATCCACAACTCTGTTTCTGACAGTAATAGCTACACTCTCTGAAAATGAAGAGCAAGGAACTTGCCCCTTAGGATGTCCTGATTCACAGTAGATGAAGAATAAATGTCTGAAATAATTCAACAGTTGAGTAACACCAAACCCACAGATCAGCTGCTCAAGTGTTTTTTAATGCAGTAGACTATAACTCCATCAATTTTCCTTAAGAAGAATGATGAACTACTAAACCCAAAAGCAATGGCATTATAATGCACGGTAGTAAAGACATCTGATAGAAAAATGACAGAGTCCTAAAGAGGCTGATTTCTAGCATACATTACTATATCTGCTGGATTTTTAGTCAAAAAGAAAACACAATTGAAAGCTCTGGTCCTGCTTCTATGTGATCTTGAAGAGTCCACACCTTACTGTGGTCGTGAAAGGTGGCAGCTTTCCTGAACCCCTAGGAGTTTCCTTGCCATTATAGAAGCTGAAGACCTTGCATTTGTCTTCTCACACTAAACCATATGGGGGCTCCTTGGGTGTTCAGCAGGTCTCTGTGGGCTACAGTTTTTAACCACATCCTTGCTTTCAAAAGCAGGAAAATGTTTTACCAGAAAGGAAAAAAAAAGCAAAAGCAAACCACACTTATTACACCAGAGACAGCAGAGCACTGTGTTGGGCAGCCAGTCCACATACAGAATATTTATTTGCCAGCTGGGACACTACGCATATTAAGGACTATACAAACACAGCTATGACATCAACTTCTTCCAAACTATAGATAAAAGCGCTCACTCTCTGACACTCACAATTATGCATTCCCTATCAAACTGCTGTGTTGACAAGAATTTCACTGGAAACTGAATGGCACCTTCTCAAATACCTACTTCGGTGGTTATAAACACATCATTCTAAAGTCAAGAAATGACTATTTTTTGTAAGGTAAATTATTTCCTCACATTAAATGCACCTGGGATTCCATGGGCCCTGGTATGCAGTGTGTCCACACCACAATTTACACACAGAGTTCCGCCACTTCCTCTGTACATGAGAATTAATGGAAGAGCTCCGTGACATGTAAGTTTTTTAATGAGTAGAAACTGCTAAATTTGCAGACTGCATAACATTTTAATTTCCTAAAGTCAGGAAGTTTACTGATGCAGACACATTCCCAGGCAGTTCTTGTTTGTAAATTGCAATTTTTAATTTGTCTACTGTGACATAAACCCTCTTCAGCAAGGATTTAATTCTAAATTCAGATTGAACTGTGACATATTCCTAGGTGGGACTCCAATCTTCAAATGGGATTAAAAACTAAAGTCTATAGGAATATCTGCAGTAATGTAATACCTAATTTATAAATATATATAAAACACCATTTCTGGATTAGATTATACACATAGTCTTTAGATTGATATTTTCAAAAGGAAAAAGTAAGCATGGATTCAACCACTATATGCCAACCATGACAAAGTAGATCTTACTACAAATTCATTATAGACATTATAAAAGTTAAAAGTTGTCAGGTCTTGGTAAGAAAATTGTATTTCAACATAAAAGGTAAAGAGGTAAATATGCTTATTGGCTTAGCATTTTTGGAGATTGTCTTAAGTGCTTTTTCTTTTTTCTTCTTTTGTAATCTTTTTCTGTGTCTAGTGTCCTTCCTTGCTCCCTCTTTCTCTTTCTCACCAGAGCCATTTCATGTAAATCCTATTTCGAAACTATCTGGCAAAACTAGGGGCTACTTTCATATAGTTTTAGAAATGATATAAAAAAATCTAAATACACAATGCAGTGAATCTTCTATTACTGCCTTCTCAATAAGATACATTATTTTGTAGTATTATCAAGTGTAAATAATATAATTTTGTTCCTGTTCTGTCCTTAGAAATCTTATTTTAAATTTATACATTCACATTTTATGCCAGTATTAACATTTTAACTAGAACACTTGAATCAGTAAGGTCTAATGCAAATAGTTTACTGTTCTTTTCCCGAACAATATATGGAAATTAGAAAATGTTAATTTTGATCACATCTTGCCATATTCTGTTACTACTATCTGTAATTTAATTTCATCTTCTTTTCAATTGCCTCTTAATCGGTTTCTCTTTTTCAAAAAGAATTAATTTTTATAGTTTTAGTAGTTTACTGTGAGATTTTATGAGTAGTAAGCTTTCTCTTTCTTGATTGTCTGAAAATATTTTAAATTTTGCTCTCTTGAGTAATAAATTTTGGATTATCTTATTTTATCCTTCATGTATTTTAACCTCCCTTTTATGGAATCACTCACTTAATCTTTTTTCTCTGTATTCTGAGAAGTTTCATGAGCTCTATATTCTATTTTACTAATTTTCTCTTTAACTTTATCTAAAGTTCTTTCTGATCTGATCTGATTTTTAATCGTGCATTGGGTTTCATTTTCAATCATCATGTTTACAATTCTAGACATTCCATTTGATTTCCCCCAAATCTGCCCTTTTTACAATATTCTATTCTTTCATTTGTACTTACATTCCTTTAAAAAATAGTTCATCTTTTTACTTTTATTATATAGTCTCATTCAGAATTCTCTGTGAGACTGTTATGATAGTGCTAACTCACCTATTTATTATGTTGCTGACTCTCCCTATAGCAGACTGTTCCCTTGGGTGATATGAAACTTAAACTATAAGCTCGTTTTCAGGAGTAGGCTATTTTTATCATAGACCAGTGCACTTTAGTTGTAAAAAAAACTCTAGAGAATAGCTTGCTGTCTGCTTTTGCTAGTTTACCAGAGGTTTTACAAATTATGTAAATTATACATCTTCTGTTTTTTGCTCCCCATAGTGTATATTAGACTCCATACCAGAGCTGGGTGTAGAACTATGGTTTTATTTAAGTGAAGATTTCATTCTTCTTTACTCTACCATATATTTCCCTTCCCTAGGTAGGTGGGTAAAATATTTCTAGCTGTTGTTCATGGTGGCCATTTATGAGACCCAGCTTTACACAGGGTTCTTACTTTCAACTCTCAGTCTCAGGTTTTTGCAAATCCAGGGCTTTTGCCTCTGTGCCGAAACTGAAACCCTAACTTCCAATCCCTATATCCATGTCCAAGGAGGATTTATGTTACATCCTACATTCATAGTGCCCTTCTTAGTTTTTCTGGTATTCATTCAGTTACATCTCTAGATTTTAATTTCTGCTTCATTTCTGGCACTTGAGGTTTTTCCTATTTTTCTTTTAAATTTGATTCATTCCCTGCCCTCATCTCAAACACATTCCATATATGTATGTATGTCTCTTAGGTTTTAATGTTTTATCCAATATTTCTACATATTTTTAGTCAAAATATTTGTAATGAAGGAGGTGGTTAAGGAAGTAATGTGCCCAAATATGGTTGTTATGAACAATTCTGAATAAGCATAAATAGTAATATTTTCTATATATTTTACATTATATTGCTTTTAAGTACCAATTTGACTTTTAAATACACTATACTAATTATCTAGGTAACTGAATTTTACTGACATTCATTATGAACTTTGAATTTCTCCTATCTAGTGGTATATCTACATTTATATCAGAATCATTTGTAGATAATTTCAAGTGGATGCAGCGGTTGTATTGCATACCTGGTACAAAGGTGAGTAGGCTAGCTTTATTTTGTGATAATATTGATGAAGAATTATTAATGCATCGAAGATACTAATTCTTTTAAAGTAAGTAAACTTTAGGTGATAATTTCTAACCATCAATTGCAATTTTCTGGCTGTTTTTCTACTCCCATTCTTTTTCTAATACTGACTTTTTCCTCTTGCAAGCATGGTACTTTCACTATTAGAAAACCTCTGTTTTCCAAAATAAAGGTCAAGAACAATACCATTACTTTGTAAGACTTTGGCAACAATGTTATGCCAGAAATGCCCAGCTTACTGGTAAACAGAAACTATGTCTGACACTGTAAAATACTATAATTACACAGCACAGCAATTTGTATGTGGTTTTTTATCACGGAGGAAATCAATAGTACAAACTACAATTCACTGTTGCACTAGAGTATATATAGGAGGGCAGATGGGAGAGTTTATTGACTTACTAGAGGCCATTACCATAGCAAATCAAAATTGTAAAATGAAATAGTTTTTTAACTGACTGATTTTAATCCAAACATTTGTGTTCCATCTTGCTGCATTGTATCTTTTGTAAAATAGGTTACTTTGGGGATTTTTAAATATGCACAATAGAAGCAGTAGGCATTAAATCATCTAGAGTTGAAATATAATATTGAAAATAATAAAGAGAGGGAAAAAGGGAGTGAAGGAGTAAGGGGGGTTGGAAGGGAGTGAGGGAGGGAGAAAGAGAGAGAGAGAAAGAGAGAGAAATTTCAAATATTGCTACTTTTAGATCACACAAATCAATTTGTCAAACAATAAAAGGAAGAATACTAAATTATAAAAATGTTAAAAGAATAACTTTCATGTATTTTTATTTTAATTCTCACTCAAACTCATGCCTAGAACAAAACCCTGTATCTCTGGATATATGGTTAGTAAAACAGCTGTATTCTTTTCATTCTTGCATTTTAGGTACAAACAGTGAGATGCACAGCAGCAGTCCTCAAATCACAACCAGAAGCTGTGCTTTTTATACTCAGCAGCAGCCAGTTCTCAAAGGATGCAACCTATCATAGACAGAAAAATAAAAGGCCTTTGGATTTTTATTCTGTATCAGCAACATAATTACTTATTTGTATTTTAAGTAAGATTTATTTTTAAAGGTGTATAAACTCTGCAAAGTAAACAGAATTTCACAAATGGTGAAAATAAAATATTTTATTCTTAAAACAAAAACAAATGCTTCTACACAAATAAATTTGGTGTCTTGTATTGTGCAAGCAATGGTGATATGTTACAAGAAATGTCAACATTTGGCCACCATTAGTTAAGATCAAAGACAGTATGTTGTTTGGTCCATTCATCTGTATAGGTGTGATTTCAGAACAACTCTTAGTAACTTAATTCATGGTAATGAAGGAGATGCTTTGTACATCTAAGGGCTGCTCGATAAATGGGTAAGAGTTCACAGGTATGAAAACCAAACAATTTTGTTAAGAAAATCAAAGGAATAAACTATGAAAAATGGGAAATATTTAGCTTAAAGTACTCATGATATTCCTGAGCCAATCTTCTACACCCATTTTTATAACCTATGCTTTTTTTAAACATTATTTTTTAAAATAAATATTATAATTTCTAACAAAATCCAGCATTTTTAAGTTGTGAAGATGATCCCACTAAACACTTGTAAATTGGTAAATCTACCTGCAGAAACATTTCCTGTCCTTATATATATTATACACCCCTATAAAACTTACAGGTATTAGCTTGTTAACAGCAATAAAGCTTACTTTTTTGGAAGTCAGGTGACCCTATGAGAATTTTAGGAAGTCCTCTTGTGCACTCTTAATAAAATCGGGTAGTGGTTCCCTGGTCTGGAAAGAATGACAGCACATCTAGAAATGACTAAACCACTCTTTGCTCATCAGAAAGTAATAATACTGTGCATGCCATTTCTTATATGGACATAGTTATTATTCCTTCTGGTTCCTGAGAGTTTAGCTTTTTCAATTTGGGAGAAAACAAGTATATTGGTATATCACTGAATTTTTTTGTTGTTCAAATACTTTTTAATTTCTAATATTTCTTTCAAAAAAATCCAAATGGTTAAATTTCAGACCTCCCCAGTGTCTGTTCTTTGCTCAGACTTACTCTGCATGCAAAGCCCATCAGTGCAGTTCTTGGATTGTAAGACGAGACCGTCGCAGTCCTTGCCTCCGTTCTTGGGGGCTGGTGCCGTGCACTCCCTCCTGCGCCAGTGTGTGCATTCAGTCCCACAAGTAGACCACTTGCTCCAGGAGGTCCATCTGCCATCCACTGCCACAGGAAAAACAAAAAAACAAAACAAAAACAAAAAAACAAACAAACAAAAAAACGAGCATCAGGTCAAAGGGAGAAGGAGCTTCTTTAGGGCATAAGAGCTCAAGTATAAAAACAACAAAACAAAAAACAAAACAAAACAAAACATAATTGAAGAAAATGCCCCACTAAGGAGGACTACATTCATTTCAATCACTGGAAGTAGAGCATGTCTGCACATGACTGGGCTCTGTGAATTTTCCTTCTGAGTTATGTGACTTTTCCTCACTGAGAAAGCAAAGGAAGCTTATTGGGACACATAGAAACCAAAGCTGTCACTAGGAGCTACATAAGAATAAATTGTGGTGGTGCCTCTTTTTCTATTAAAGGGCAAAATTTGGGGAATTCTTTTTAGATCTAATATTCCTTCATGCACAGTACCATGTGGGCAGCTCAAGTAAATCTATGTGGGAAAAATGAGAAGAGATTAGTAGAGTGGGGAAGAAATCTACCTATCTGCCCATACATCTATCGTCTATCTATCTATCATCTATCTATCTATCTATCTATCTATCTATCTATCTATCTATCTATCTATCATCTGTCTATTGTCATCTATCATCTATCTATCATCTATCCATCTGTCTGTCTGTCTTCATTTGTCTTCATCTATCTATTGTCATCTATCATCTACCTGTCATCTATCCATCTGTTCATCCATTCGTCTATCCATCCATTCATTCATCCATTCATCCATCTATCTAACATCTACCTATCTATTATTTATGTCTTATATACTCTTTTTATTTTATTTTTTCATCCAGGCTGCTTGATTCTGCTGAGATTTTCAATGCCTTCTTGAAAAGACTATATTATTTTTCATTTATTATTTGATGATTCCGTTCCATTATTTTATGGCATTGACATTTCTATTTTTATTTTAAAAATATTTTTAGTCACATTACTATTTTTTGTTTTGGTTGTGATTCCATTATTTAGATTTGACTCACTTTCTTGATTTTTGTGGCTGGTTTGTTAGTAGTGTTAATGATAATGAGCTGATATACATTTATTTTTAAGGACACAACTTCAATCCCAATTTGAAAAAAATATATAGTAAATTTCATTAAGGTCATATTTTAAAATGTATTCTTTAAAGGTTCTTATATAAATAAAATAAAATACTGATGAGTTAATTTTAAAAAATTTTTTCTTGAAATACATAAACAATTATGATTTTCTAGAATTCAATGTACAACAATGTAAATATCATTTATTAAACATCTAATATACATAGCATTTTATATCAGCACATTTATAGAAATTATATCAATTTTAATAGTTTACTATATGATTTGATATTCAAATTACTGTGTAAATATATTATGTACAGAGATATAATGCTCACATGCTCACATGAAAAAATGATGAAATCATTAATACTTGAATCATACAGCATTTAAAGCTGGCTCTACAAGCAGCTCCTAGCTATCTGGAGAAAAGCATTTGCTTTGACCTAGACCATCCCATAATACACACACAGACACACACACACACTTCTATTTCAACTTGAAATGCTCAGTGCATTTTTAATTGTGGAAGTCAGCATCAAGAGAAAATATAACAGAATACAAGATAAAATACTGAAATTCTAAGCCTAGCTAAGAATCAAAATTTGTTCCATAAACAAAAGTTCTCAACGCGTTCCGTGTGGGATACTGTTTTGATATTTGTAAATCAATACAGGAATATAAAATATATATTACATTTTTTTCTTTAGTTCATTTCTTCAACCTTAAAGAATAAATCAGACAAAAATTAGGCAAAATAAAAGAAAGTAAGAAGAGTGTGTATCTAAATAATCAAGTTGGCAATATAACAACTACCTCAATAAAGTGCACAAAGTTTATAAATTATTTCAAAATAATTTTAGCTTAACTTTTCAATTTATTTTACAGTTAGGCATTTTAGTGGGTTTTGGTTTTAATTTTGGCAGATATTAACAGTTTACTTAGGGATAAGAACTGGTGACAATATAAAATAGCACAGAAATATGCTCAGAGGCAGAGGAATGCAATCTTGGCATAGGTATTACTGCAAATAACTCACAAAATAGGTGACAACAGATACAGATAGTAAAGAGCTGACTGCATTGTATTTTCAAAATCCATTAGCTTATGTGTCACAAAGCTTACACTTCTTTTTAATTCATTCCAAATGTTTTATTTGCCCTTGCCCATGAACTGGCACCGAATATCAAATATTTCAGTCTAAAACATTTCCTAAATTTCAGTTCCAATTAATTTCCATGGCTCTCTGAAGATCAAGAATTGTTATTTTTAAAATGTGTGGCTTTCAATGCTGCTCAAATCCCTTTAATTATAGAATTTTAAATCTTGGATTCACTATAAGTGATTAATCTCTTGTTTTATATGATTTTCAATGTTTAGATAATAAAGTTAAGTACTCTTTTTGGGGAAAATACTTGATTTCCAAACAATATAAACATTGAATGGTATGATGAATTTAAATAATGTTTATTACACATTCAAGTCAGAAATAAGGCTTTATGTATATCTCTTAAAACATTTTTCTAGAATGGTAGGAGACATTTGAAATAAAAGCACTGTATTATTTACCTGGACATAATGTGGTACAGGCTATTTTCTGCACACTCTGCCCTTCACAGAAGGCACCTCCATTAAGTGGTGCTGGGTTGGTGCAGGTCCTTGTGCGTTTCTGATACCCTCTTCCACAGCGGCTATTACACACAGACCACTCTGTCCAGGTGGACCAGCCACCATTTACTGAAAAGAGGTAAATAATAAAATGTGGATTAAATGTATGAGCATGCACACACAGACACACAAACCATACACAGCACATAAAGAGTTATCTCCCAAGTGATCATAAAAAATCTAAAATTTCAAATCTAAAAGAGACATTGAACATTATTTCATTCATAGTTTTATTGCAGAGCTGAAGAATCAAAGCAAAGAGATAATTAAATGAATTACCAACATTTACTAACCTACGCAGAAAAGTAAATAGGACTGTGCTCTCTTTTTCTTAGCCAGTGTTCTTTAAAAAAAAAAAAAAAAAGAAAATACATCCCCTTACCCAGTCAAGCTCCAAAAATTACTTTTGACAGCTTATCTCAAATAATAAATGTTTATATCCTTATGCCAAGGCTGTAAGTGGATCTGAAACATGAGAACTGAATAAACTCATTTACCCTTTTTTTAACAGATGATTGATTTTTTTTTTTAGCATATATATACTTTATAACCTTTTAGGGATTTGTAGTTAGTTTTATTAACTAACCATTGAATCTTGTTAAAAAACAAAATCTTATATTGCTGGATTTTTAACTAATTGAGTAGCTATTTGATTGATTTTGCAATTATTTGATGTCATTGAAATGGACACCTATTTTGTGTATGAAGGCTAATTATGGTGTTTGATGGTGATGTTAGTATAGATGAGATGATAAAACCTACACTCTAACATTGTATTTATTATTTACTCATGGAGATCTCATTCTAGAAAATACTCTGATATTTTAATACTCCAGTAATGTGAGCATATGAAATTATTATAATTAAGCAATTTCTAACAAAATTTGTTAGTAGTTAAGACTTGACACAACTAGTATATGCATATGCCTTCTGATAGTAAAAAATGTTAAGCATTCAAGTAACACAAACTTTTTATGTGCACATCATATGCCCACATCCCCTTTTCTAGAAACCTGTGCAGTAGGGAATAATCATGAATGTGTTATATATACAGACTAAGATGAGTATTTTCGTAGCAGTTATTTTTTATACAGAAATAAATAATTGAAAATAATTATAATATTCAGCAATAAGAAAATGGTAAAGTGAACCATGTATTTCATGTGACTGACTTCTAAGCAGCCATTAAAAATGATGCTGAAGAAGTATATTTAATAATAGGTGAATGTTTCAACACTATGTTTTAAGTAAAAAAATGGATTTATATTCTTTATTTTAAAATCCTATCTATGCATAGAAAATAGTAATATATATATCACTCTTTTTAAAACTCTCTCTGACAAGTTGGCAAGTTTATATGTATTTTCTTTTTCACCATATCTGTGCTTCCCAAATTTTATGTATTAGATATATATTTACATTCTAAAAGCAACAATAACAAAAATAAATATATACAACTGACTCAAAAATGAAATACTGGTTAGATGTATATGTTTTTCTGTGGACTTCTGGTGAGCCCAATCTGTGAACCTTGGACAACTTATTTTATGAGGCCATAAAAAGGACAAGCAGATGGCTGCTAGGTAGAGTCTCAGTCTTCCAAAAAGCAATTGTAACTTGTTAAATATGACAAAACTCCGAATGTTGTGAAATTATCAATATAAATTACTAACTAACATATCGGCAAGCCAATATTTGGAGTTATAGTATACATGTATTGCTCTATGAGGATTTTAATGAGAAATAATCATAAACTTTTAGAGAAAAAAAGTTTTTGAAGATTCTAGGCTTATTCTCTCATTATATGAAGAAGGTGGCAAGGGCCCTGAGCTTCCTGGTTAAATGTCAGTTGAAGGTCAGTTACTGGTAGAACAAGTCCTAGAACACAAGACTCCTGAACCCTGGTCCGATGTTGTTTTTTGAAATTAAAATGCTTGCTGCTTATGTATGATCCTTCCCGAAGACAATGTTTGGCTTGTAATTCTTGATTTCTTGTGATTTTTAAAATTGTAATTAGTAGCTATGAAAAGTATACATAAGAAAGGAGATTTGCTTGTGTATTAAACTTCTACTTAACACATCTATGCAGAGTCTGCCTTCATTAGTTATTTATAATTGGTAGTGTGCCCCATTTCCCTTTTGTATTTTCAAAGCTGTTAAGTCATCAGTTTAGAAAAAGACAAAAAGTAGAAAACATTTTATTGTGACTTAAGAAAGGCAATTGCTTATGATTCAACATAGCCAATATCTGACTAGGAAATTAAACCTCAGAGTATTCAGAGGACTAAGAATATATAGTATGCATCTCTCCTACGATGAAAATGTAGTATCACTACATTCAGCCTTTGGAACTGCACAGTGGTTTCTGTTCTCCTAACTCCTACCACATGAAGACACATCTATCCAAATAGTATTACCTGCTGTAAGTCAGTGCCATGAGCCAGATACTTGCTAGTGATTATCACTCCTTCGGTCATCCAAACACTAAGACCCTTGAAGTATATTTAACACTGAAACAGCCATTAAAATTTTCTTTGCATTATTAATAAAAGCCATATAATTTTGTAGATGGCATAATCTCAAAATCCTTCCCAGAGTAGCTCAGTATCCTCTGAGACAATAACGTATCAAAACTATGAAGACCTACTATGTGTCTAAACTGAGAAATACATAAATGTACAGAGTTGTCTCTTAATCCATAAGGGAATTTAAAAATTAGCTGGGGAAATGGAACCACTCATGAAATGACTAAAAATCCACTGAGTTCTAAACCATACTGGGGCATAAAACATTATATGACACAGCAAAATTAAGAGGGAAATTGTTTACTAGTTCTGAAGAGATGATAAGCTTGAAGATGAGATAGATTAGAAAGGGCCAGAGAGTTGGAGGGCAGATTCCTAAAGAAGTCAGTATGTTGAACCTTGCCACATGGTTAGGATTAGGACAAATTGGGAATGGCAGTGCTTGTCTTCACTCTGAATACCCCTGATGGAGTGTGTAAAACAAGGTCTAGGAAGCTGAAGTTGATCTGATGTATTTGGAGAACATGTCAGCTCCAGTTTACCTGAGGGTTTGCAATCACTGGACTGAACCAAGGCCCACAGAAGTAGTAGCAGGCTGCTTTATGCATCTTCATTTTCAAACTCCCTTTAGATCTCAGTAGTCCAGAATATGGAGAGGGGAGGACTTAGGGAAGCAGGATCATCTACTGACACGTAGGTAAATTCCTTTCACTTCCCTATGAACTGACTGACAAACAGCTAGGAATTTCCAAGTCTAGTCTTTATATGAATAATAAGGGAAGCAGTGAAACTTCACCGTCCATGTGAGAAGCTGGAAGAGATAAGCAATGGGTATTGAAAGGGGACTTCTTGTTTGGTATTTTAAAATTAAAAAGAGAAACTGCAGTTTGACGAGAACTAAACTAAGACCCAAAAAGCTCACTCACCATAGACGATGACAGTTGCTGTTGTACTTTTCCTCTTGGCAACAATGTTTTTGGCGACACAAGTATAGTTTGCGGTATCTGACAGGCGGGCCTGCTTGATGATGAGGTTGTGATCAATAGTAATATAAAAATTCCGATCTTCAACGGGATCAATTATGTCTTCATTTTTCAACCATTCCACCTAAAGATGCACAAAAGAAATAGATATTCCCGAGTATGGATCCCTTAATGGTTGTCTAACTTGGGTTTTGCAATATGCATAACATTGCTACATGCTATAAACTTTACAAACTGTGAGGAATTAAGTTTCTGAGGTCATATGAAGTATCACTTACCTGCCAAACATGCTGATTCTATCTGTACTATGCTATTGTCAAATGTCAATGAACCCATTGGGAAATACAGTGTTCAAATTGTTTTCACTTTGCCCTGTAGGCAGGAACAGGGAATGTGCACTGCCAAATTCAGAACCCAACCAGAAATAATAGGCTAAGCATTTCCAACGGAACTCAAACCTTTTGTTATTTGATTTGTTTACTCTTCACAATTTACCTGCTGCTTGTCAGTAAAGAGTATAAGAACTATTTAAAAAGCTCAAAATGCATCTCACACATCACATGTAGCTCTAATAAAACAACATTTAAATGTTGCCTTGGTTTACATGTAGCCTTGCTGAAACATATGGATTAAATTTCCCTGAAAATGCACTTACTTTAAAATGTAGTAAACATATATTTGGAGATGCAACTAAGCTAAAACACTTGGCAGAAAAAAGGTTTTCTACCAACTCTCAATATAACCCAAATAGCACATAAGTCATACTCAAATCTCTCCTTTTGTGTATCGCTAGCATTAAATCTTTAGCTAGTGGTTTTCTTCTGAGGAACCTGACCTTAAACTACTTTTTTCTATGTAAATAATATCAATTTTGAAATAGCAATGTGATCCCTACAGAATGAAAGGAAGGAAGATATAGCTGTATAAGCTGTCTTTATGAGGAAGGATAAACTATTTCTTGTCCTGTGTCTCTTCTTTTTTTTTCTTCTGCAGTTTTTTTTCCCCCCATAAAGCAAAACAACATTGATATTTACCACACTTAAACTTTTCTTTTGCATTACTGTGGATGTGGATACAGGTAACCTTTAGTGTTAGGGAGTCAATAGTGTTGCCATTTTCAAAATCTTAAGGAGCTTCTCTGGCACACAAGAAGTCTGGAAATTAATCTCTAAATCTGTCAGTGGGCTTGATTTTGCACAGCTCTAAATTAAATCTAATGCAGGGACTCTAAAATAATGCTTCTCTAATCCATAGAGAGGCCATAATTTAAAGAGAAAAACAGAAACCAATGACAATCCTGAAATGAATGTATGAGGAAGTAGATAAGAGCAACTATTTGTAATAATGCAAATTTTGAAATAGGTAACCATTCTTGGCATTTACACTAATGGAAGTAAGAAAGAGAATGGAATTCATATAAAACAGTGGCGTTTTAAACCAAGCATTATGTTTTTAAATACAAATAGCACATTCATTCAAGCCATGCATAGTATATTTGATCAGATATACATACCCACTTGACCTCGATTTTCTCAAAACAGGTCCCTATGTGTGTGGTAATATGATCCTGCTAGATGTGCCTGAGGGAAGGTAGTAAAACTCAGACTGTCGAAAATCTACTTGATAGTAATGGAAAGCTGATACTCATATGTATTTTTTAATCTAATCTTTATCTAGGTTATCTATGCCATTCTAAAGAAAGCTTTCTCTTTATAGAAGGCACTGTCGGGTTCCTCTGAGCTGTTCTTGGTCTCTTCCAATTGTGTGTGTGTGTGTGTGTGTGTGTGTGTGTGTGTGTGTGTGTGTGTGTGTGTTTTCTCTGTGTGCTTTTCTTTCGATGACCTATACCTGCTACTTTGCTTTGAAAGGTGGCCCTCAGACTCTTGGACTCTTTTCCTGGAGGTGCCTAGGGGTTCACAGCCTCCTTTACAGCTTCCTCCTTTCCATTGTCTCACAGGGTGTGTCAGAATCTGAGCTGTTACTGTCCAGAGTCCCCTGCAAAGATTAGGCTGAAGTTGCCACCTTGCGATTTAGCCTGAATTCACACTTTCCGAGCTTCTATTTTTCTCTCCTGCTTGCTCCACCCACCTTTGAGTCTCTCCTGTGAACTCATTCATAAAAATCCACTTAGACTCAAACCTTGGCCTTATGATTTACTTCTGGAGAGTCTGCCCTAACTTGTGACTGCTCAAAACCAGGGTTTCTTCTATGTATATAATATCCGTTAACAACAGTATAATTAGCCTGATCATAAGTGACATAAAGAGATCCCAGAGGATATTGCAAATGACTTGTTTATATGAAGAGTATATTACATGAAAGAAAGAGAGCAATAGAACAGTTGACAAAAGATTTAAAAAGACTTACATGGTTACTGGGTATATGGTCTTCACTTTCTTACACATGACTTAGCATTTCCTTGGGTGTCTCTCACCAACCTTGGAGCTTTGAGGACCTCTGAGGATCCCCAATGCTGGGGAGGCCCATGGGCTCTGCGGGGTGGGGGGTGCACCGATCTCCACCCCAAATTTTAGCTTTACCCAGAGAAACTCTTATTTGGTCTGTTTTCCACACTGGGCTCACTTTTGTACCTTTGTTTGAAGGAACCAAGGATTCTACCAGATGTAGAAATGAAGGGGGAGCCAAGGACTTCTCTGACTTCTAGCAAGTCCCTGCCCCCCAGTTTCCTATTCCCAGGCATGCCACAACACCCTGCTTTGTCTGCCATGACACCCTGCTTTGAGACTATCATCTCCACCAGAAGCTCAGGTCCAGACAGCAGGTCATTGCTCCCGCCTGTACTAGAAAGAATCCTCATCCTGCTCTTTGTATCTCCGTCACCCACCCTCTAAAAGTCTTGAAATCTTTCCACACTGCCTCGGAATACAGCAGCAAAATTCTCTAAAATTTCTATGTCTTTTTAGATTGTTTTCTTCACTTTTCTCTCACTAAAACCTAGCTCTTCGTGATGCTACTGTTTCTTCTGGAATCTCCTCAAATGGGGGATATTTGATTTCCAAAATCCAACATACCACTGGGCGTGGGGGTTCAGTAAGTGTTCTCCTTGTTTTGCATTGTCTGTTCTAGACCATTTTCTTCCTTCCTACAATGATCTTGGCCTCTAATTATGCAAAAGCCAGAAAACCTCTGGCCTCACTCATACTCATAGTTCTAGGGCAGAGGCACTGCAAAATAACTTGGAGAACATTTATAATATATCAATTCTAAATCTAACCCAGAGAAACTCTGATTCACTGGTCCAGACTGGTCTAGCATCAATATTTTCTACACTCCTCCAATGGCTGTGGTTTACTGCTAGGATTGAGAAAACTACTCCAGACCATTGTCTTTTAAATGAGATCCTTGGACCAAGAACATCTGTGTCACCTGGAAACACCATAGACATGCAGAATCTCAGGCTCTGTCATCTAGATTTACTGAATCAAAGTGTGCGTCATAATGTGCACATTAAAGTTTTAGCAGCACTTGCCTACCTCTTCTTTTTATCATTAATTGTAACCCGCACCATAAACTCAGTTTCAATCATCCCATCTTTTACCGTTTTCTTTCCTGTTCATTCTCTCTAAGGCCTCTATTTCAACAAACGTGCAACAGGACCCATAACCTGTTGAATTGACCAACTTTATCTCTCAGCCCTCTCATGTCCTCTCTTCCTTTTTACCAAGTGTAAATCCCAATGTCTGACTTTACCAACAGTCCCTTGCATTATACCCTCAATGCTCTCATTCTTCTCTCACTTCAGGGTGCTCACTTGGTCACTTTTCCCCTATACCACCTTTGTATCCTTGCACTGGAACAGCCATATTTAGTGGAGTCATTTTAAATTCATGACAGAACTCAACCTGGCCATTAATTCTGCTCAAAAATCATACTATATTGTTATTATCTGTTCATTGCCCCGCACTCCTAGATAGCTATTTCATACCTTCTCCTCTCTCCTTAGGTACTACCTCACTCCCTAGCCTCGTTTTCAGCTGATGATCAAGATTTCTACATTGCTGAGAGAACTGACAATTAGGAGACAACTTCCCAAGCTATTGCTATGTGCCTACCCAAGCCTGTTCTGTTCCCTCTGTCTTGTTACTGGGTCAGCTCTCTGTGCTCCTATCTGTCATCTTGCATTTGTGCTCTGCATTCTATTTCTTTTCTCTTATTCAAGGGTGAGTCTCAGCAATTCTCTCTCTCTTAAATCATTCATTTTCCCTCTCCACTGAATCATTTCCATTAGACATGCAGTTATCTTTTACAACTTAAAACAGACTCACATCCCACTCATTTCTGCCTCTAGTCACCCTCAGATTTCTCTGCTCATCTCACAAAACATCTTGGAATTATTGTTTATATTCTCTTTTTCCAGTTCCTCTCCTTATCATCTTTATTAAACTTATACTAACCTGCCTCCACCTGCACCATTTCCCCAGAACGGCTCTTTTCAAAGTCACCAATTACTTTCACTCTGTTAGATGTGCTGGTGAGGTTTCAAAGCTCTCCTGACTTGACCCAGCAGCACTGTTTGACCCAGTTGGTCTTTCCTGCTTCCTCACTTGCTTTATCTGGACACAGCACTTTCCTGTTTTTTTGTCCTATCTTACCCAATCCCTCATGACTTCCATGGGCTGAGGTCTGTTCCCCTGTGGTGGCTCAAACCTTAGAACCCTTCTTTTTTTCTATTTTCTATCCACATTCACTTTCTTGATTAGCTCATCCAGTCTCATGCAGATGACTCCTAAATTTATCTCCAGTCCAGACACTGCCCCTGAACTCCAGACTCATATATTCAATTGCCTTCTTGTAACACTACTCCTACTCGGTTGTCTAATAACAACCTCTTGAACTGCCCTTCCAAACTTGCGCCTCCCACAGCCTTACCCATCTCAGTTAATGCTCTTCATCCTTCTACTTAGACAAAAACTTCAATCTTGGCCTGAACTCTTCTCTTCCTCTTCCCTTGTTCATTTAATGTCAGAGCAGCACATTGAAATCTCATCCCCTCACTACCACCCACTTCTTGGTTCAAGTCACCTTCATTTCTCTCCTGGATTATTGCAATCTTCTGGATTGTTCACATCCTGAAAAATCTTCTATATTATTCATTTCCTTCATCATTTACCTTCTTCTTTTCCCCTTGGCCCTCAACAGGCTACTCTCAACATAGCAGTTAGGGTGATCTTTATCTCTAAGTCAGATCATGTTATACCACATCTCCAATCCTCCAGTGGCTCCTATTTCACTAAATGTAAAGCTAAAGTCCTTACATGGACCCACAAGGCTCTATATCGCCATGACCCTTGCCTTCTCTGAGATCACTTCTTTTACATTTATGTGCTGCTTAATGACCAGTCTGACAAATGTATCATTAAGCGATTTCCTTATTTTGTATATATCACATTGTGCACTTACACAAACCTAGATGGTCTAGCCTACTACACACCTAGGCTGTATGGTATAGCTTATTGCTCCTGGGCTACAAACTTGTATAGCATATATAAAATGTTTTGTATAGTTATTGTACAAAACAATAACATTAAATCAAGCATAAGAGAAAATGATGTAAGCAAGAGACATGGTAAACAGGAGATGTATGAAGTTATTGCTGATATAACATGACATATTGTTTTACAGCAAACATTTTTTAATAAGTAAAGAGACCACTAAAATAATAGTAAAAGTATAGTATAGTAAATACATAAATCAGTAACATAATTTTCTATTATCATTATCAAGTATTGCATACTGTACATAATTATATGTGCTCTACTTTTATATGACTGACAGCTCAGTAGGTTTGTTTATACCAGGATCACCACAAACATGTGACTAATGCATTGGGCTACAATGTTATGATGGCTATGATGTCACTAAGTGATAAGAATTTTTTAGCTCCATTATAATCTTATGGGACGACTATTGTATATGTGGTCTGTGGTTGACCTAAATGCTGTTATGTGGCATGTGACTACACTCTCTCCCTGTCTCTCCTCACTTTAGCATGCTAGCTCTTTTGCTGGTCCTTATGCACATCAGGGGTGCTCCTGTCTTGGGAGTTTTGAGTCTGCTGGTACACCCTTCTGGCATGATCTTTTCCCAGGCATCTGCATAGTTTGTTCCATTCCCTCCTGTAGGTCTTTTTTCAGATATCACCTCAGTGTGTCACTTCCTGATCAGCCTTTAAAACTGCAACATCCTCCTCTGCCTATGCCCCCAATTTCTCACCTTCTTTTTCTTTATTTTCTCGACAGCCAATTTCACCATTGCATATAGTCTACAGTTTACTTATTATGTTTTTAGTTATTAATTGTCTTCTCCACCAGAATGTAAGCTCCACAATTTTTTTTTCAATTATTGTTATATGCACATGGCCTGGAATTAGCAAATAGTAGATGTTAAATTGGAATTCACTGAATGTATAAACAACATCAGGATGTGGTGAAATCAAGCCTATTATATATACACATTTTTAGATCTCTATAAAGTTGGTGCTTTTACTGTCAAAATTAATATTAAATACATGTAGTAAGACTATTTTAAATAGCTTTTCTCATTAAGTTCTGTTGGAGATTAAGAACACAAATCCCCACTGCCTAAGGAAAAATCCTACAGAGCTGGCCTGGATTCTGAATGGACTAATTAGAGAAATCATGAGATATATGAGGGCCTCTAGAATTATGCTGGGGATCCCCAATGTTTAACTGCCATTTATGAGTCTAAAGTGTTCTGTGTCCAGTATGTTTTTAGCTAAGGCATCTTTGAAAGTAGCACACCCCTTTAGCCCACAGTATACCTATATATTTGCTAAAAAATTTTTAAAAAGTTGTTTGAGTAATTATTACAGATTTTTTTTCTAGCAAACACAGAATCTAGATGATCATAATAACTTGAGCCTAAGACACAGCTTCCCAAGAATTTTAATTTTTAACAAAGAGTTAAGTATCTTGTGATTGAAATTACATTCCACAAACACTGAATATCTATTATGTGTCAGGCACTGTGTTAAGTGCTGAGGGACAGAGACAAATCAGATAAGTGTTTGCTTGTGGAGCTCTCTGGATAAGAAGACAAACCTATAAACAAGTAAATGCAGTGTGACAGAGAAACCATAGACATACGTGCAGGATGAAGGTAAAGTGAGGTTCAAGCTGTGTGAAGAGAGGACATTTGAGGAGGAAATTGTCTGAAGTAATTTCTAAAGAGCAGGATTAAGTTAATTGGGAAAGCAAAGAAGGAAAGTGGAGGATGAAGAGGACATTCGAGGAAGAGTAGGGAGGTTCTCCTGTACGGACTTGGGGCACCTCTTAGAAAGTCTGAGCCCTGGACAGTTAGGTATAAACTATTGTCCGAGGAAAGAGAGTGGAGCAAGGATGGAAAAATTGCTTTCAGGAGATCATCTAGGGACTCCAGTGCTATTCTCTGACCTTTACCTATAGTTGCTGCAATCTAGTGAAGTATTTAAAATGAGAAAGCATAATGACACTTTGCTTTAAGAAAAGTTTTTATAAGGGACAGTGTGTATTAGAAGGGAGGCACAGGGGAAGCTAGAGACCAGTTAGAGGTTCTTGCCACAGTCTTGGGGAAACCACAAAGAGAGAATTAAGGAAGTAGCAATGAGACTGGGGAGAAAATAAGAGATCTGGAAAATAATTTGAAGGGACAAAGGATAGAGAGGAAGAGTCAACCTTATCTGGAAAAGAGGATGCAAGAAGAACCAGTCTCCAGTTTCTGGCTTAGACATCTAAATGTGGATCAAAGATAAAGGAAGAAGAAAAGATTTGAGGGCAGAAAAAATAATAATGAGTCCAGATTTGGCTGATCTCACAAGAAATGCAAGTAGCACAGCATGATTTTGAGAACTCAATTTCTCAAAATTCCCATTATTTCCATAAATGAAGTGATTTTTCTCTCTGAAAGTTTAGAAATATCAAAATAACAACAACAACAAAATTGTGATGACTTCTGCTTCTCTTAGATCAGTCTATCTAGCACTATGAACTGAACATGGAGATCGATAGGAAAAAAAACACATTTTTCCTTTTGTCTTAGACAAAAAATGATAAAGTATTAATCGAAAATTTAGGAGAGGACATATGGAAGGGACAACATTGTATGAGAATAATTCTGTTTATCATGTAAGAGATTGTTGAAATCAACAAAAATAATCTATATAAGAGCTTTGTTAAATATATTCTTTTATTGAAAAAAATATCATTTTCATGAGGTGACTCCAGAACCCATCACCACCAGATAAAGTGACACACTTCCATTTGAAGGAATGTCACAGTAAGTCTCCTTACATAAACTATGTAAAATCCCAAGAAATAATACATCATTTGTTGTGCTAGATTTTTATTGTAATGAATAGTAAGTAATTAATTATTCTTTCAATCCTATTTATTTGTAAGGTAATCTTGGTTAATCAGGGGTCAGGAATTCTGGTCTGGCCTCTGGATTTTGATCTTATTTTGGTCACTTCAATACTTCTTGTTGAGTTCATCCTAGACTTTGCTTCCTCCCATCCCTCACATTTAGAAAACCATCTGATTTATTTATGGGAGAAGTCTTTCTGAGTTAGATGTTATTTTTAGCTATGTATAAAACATACAAAAAGAAAGAAAAATAGGTTGAAGTTCAGAAAACAATAAAAGGCTTCATACATAAACCATAACTCGTTGTCAGGGTTGCAATGAGGCAAAATACCATTTCTGTCCTTGTGGCTCAGTAACCACAGTCTTTTCGATAAGTTGATGGCGGGGGGGGGGCATATTTGAAGTAATTGACTCAAGTGACATGGGATTTTATTAAGAAGTAATAAAAATAGTTACAAGGTGATTTCAGGATGTCCTACTTGCATATTCTGTTGTTATGTTTGGTGTTGATGAATACCACTGTGTGCAACTGAGAATCTTACTTTAAGAAGCAGTCCCTACCATACCAGCTAAGAGGGCTGTTGTAGAGCCAGACTGCCTGGGTTGAAAATTAATCTCTACTATTTCTGTGCCTCTCCTGGGTAAGCTTCTTATCTTCCATGTGCCTCAGTGTCTTTATTTATAAAATAAATATAATTATCCAAACCATTCCATGAGATTTTTAAGGATCAAATGAATTCATATACAAATTATTTAGTACCTGGCATACAGTAAATATTCTTCAATTATTATCAATATTATATGAGTAAGGATATACTAAAGAAGATAAGACAAAACCCAAACAACTCTAAAAAACAAACAAACAGAAATGTTGTTAATCTAAAAACAAAAAGTAAAATATCTTAATGTCTGAATTTCTTCAGCCTTCATTGATGTTTTTATTCTGACAAATTCAACTCAACATTAGATTACAAGTCTTTAAGATTGTACTAGGAATATATAAGTGATTAAGTATTAAATTGGCCAATCTAGTTCGTACGCTAAACATAATACATATTTCCAATTACATTCTGTGAGTCCATTCTAGAGATATAATTAGGATGCACGTATTTTAGAACATGACATTTTAATCAGTCTATATAAATATTATTTTCTAATTCTTTTAGGTTATAAGCAAATCATCATACTACATTAATATTTAAAGGTATAAGTAGAAAATATTTTTAACAAAAGAAATTTTATAACATTAATTTGATATTCATTATTGTACTTAGTAATAAGGTATAAATAATAGGAATTTATATATTACTATTATTTTACCTAGACCTAGACCACCTACATTTTTATAGTTCTCATTTTACCTCTCTGAATTCTCCAGTTCTTTTCTCTTGCAACTTCAACACAGTCATCACTTGCTCTTTTAATGACATCAGTCTCTACCCCACCCTAACCCCATACAATGGCACATGCATCATTAGTTTTAAAACCTTTATCCAAGTCCCAAATATATGAAATTTCCTCCTAGCACATCTGCTCTCCCCATTGTCTCCCAGTTCAGGAGTGAGCATCCTGAGCTCCTTTTTCTGCTTCTCTTTCTCCCTACACACAAAAAAATTCTGGGGCAGAAAGACTGGCCTAATGGGAAAGAAGAGGAAAAAATTATGAAATAGTCCCTAAGGTTATGGAATATTTACTATCCTTTGAGGTGGGAGAAGTAGGAGATGTAACGTGGAAGGGAAGAAGTCACCCTATGGTCCCTAATGTGAATCTTGGCCTGGTTTGAGAGATTCAAAAGCAGAATATTTTTCCTGAGCTGAAATTGGGAGGACAGAGAAGAGGGTGAGAAAGATACAGTATGTTGGTGAAGAGTAAAAAAGGAGGAGAACAGCGAGCTTGTGTTGAGCATTCCTAGCGAGGTACTTTATATACCACACAAGAGCACTGTGAGGGAGGTATTTATATTTCCCTTTTTCAAATGAGAAGACTGACTGTCATAGAGAAGAACTAGCATTGGCTCACACAGCTCATGAAGGAGCATAAATCTGAAGCCAGGACTTCCTGAGCTCTGGGCTCTTCTTTGCCTACTAAGCAAAGAACTGAGAGGAGACACCCATAGTGCTGTAGAAGTGAGCATTGACAGGGTGGGCTCAGGATCATGTAGTGGTGTCTGGAAGAGGCTGGGACACCAGTATACACCCTAGCCATTCCAGAGAGAGGCTTGGGCTAGCTTCTAGCTGGTGCTCCCCAGGAAAGCAGTACCATCCATAGGAAAGAGACTCGTCCTCTGTTATCACCATCACCTTGCTCACTGATGAAACCAACAAAGGTCTACTTTCGGAGCTGACAGGCCTGAGTGAACTTTTATTTCAGTGGAAAGCCTCCTTGCTCCCCAAAATTAATCCCCAAATTGTTGACAGTGACTTAAAATGTCTTTAAGAGAGACCAGTTTTTAATTCTACCATTAGAAGTTTCTCTTCATATGCAAACTTCCTAGAGAAATGACATCTTAAACTGAAGTATTATAAAACATGACATATAAATGTCAAAAGGAAAATGCTTTTCAGTTTAGATAAAGAGGCGTTTGAAGGCTCTAGGATTTCAAACTGGGATTCAAGTACCCCAACTTAAAATATATACTTTATATATTATGTATATTATACATATATAAAATAAAAATATATTAGTCTATATAAGCTCTTTTAGAAATCCTAACAAAAAATTTGAAGATCACTGCACTGAGGCCTGGGAAGATGGTGGTTCTGTCATCAAGAAGGGAACTCTATCAAGGGAGAATGAGAGAAGCTGAGAATTAGGAAGACCACATAACAGGATAATAAGAGTGGGAGTTGGAGACCAGTGAACAGAATCTTCCACATATTTCTCCTGGGTGCTTCTGCAGTTGTGTATATCACTTCACTTTTACATAAGGCCAATAAGATCTTTCCAAAAGATACTTGCATCTCCGATGAAGGCCTAGAGTTATGACACAGCTATCCATCCTACTCATTGATTCTATGTTTTTAGGCAAGTCACATAATATCAATAAACCTATTTTTCTATCTTTAGAATAAGAATACTAATATATTTCCTACCTTCCTTATAAGCTTCCTATGAGATATTAAGAACATAATACACATGAAAGAATTTTTGATGATTGCTATGCGACTTTATGCTGGTGTTATGTTATGATTATTTTTCCATATACTAAACAATTTATTCCAGGACTTCAGGTTAGTATTTTTATTAAATGACTTTTAAAAATTAAAATTTAACTTTAATAAACAGAAAAATATTATTTCTAGTCCAAAATGAAAGATATTTAAAAATACTTTTAATAGGCACATTTTTTACCTAACAGCAAATTTATTCCTAAAGACACCTTCAGTTTGCACATATCCAGATGCCATGATTCACCCATATTAAATCTAAGCACTTCGTGGCAAGGATACTGAGAATGTGATATAGTTGTATAAAGAGCAATTGTGAGAACTTGTTCAACATTCAATCAAGGAAAGACAAACAAAAGTAAGGTCCTCCTACTCTAGCTGAAAAGTTAGCAAATAGGAAAAAGAAAAAGTTTATCCCAAAGACAAAAACGTGAGGGTGTGTGCACCATACCCAATGCCATTCCCAACAGCCTTGCTGAATCTTGCACTCAGAAATTGTATGCACTGGCCACATTTTCCACCTCTTAGAATCTTCTGGGTTCTAGATCAACAAATCACTCAATATTTTTTGTAATGTTCCTTAATATCAGTAGATAACATGTCTTTTATTTTTCTAACAGAACAAACATAAGATATATAAACTCCTCTCAAAGCTCTTCCCTTACTTTGAGTGTCAAGTCTCACAAACATGCACATGTCTCCTCCATTCTGAAAACAAATCAAAAACAAAGTTACCTCTTGACATAACGGCCCTTCTTATCTACGCTTCCACTTGCTCTTTCCCTTGGTAGTTAAACTGCTTAAAAGAGAATATTCAGTCTCTGTCTATTCACCTGCCCATTCACTCTTCAATTTACTTCGGTCTGGATTCACACTGACCACTCTACTCAAAATTCACTTGCAGAGATGACCAGTGGCCTCCCTAATTACCCAACCAAGGGCATTTTCTCTCCTTCTGTTGTTTTATTGACACCTGGTTATCTGTTCTTTCCCATACCGCTTTCACTTATTTCATCTCTTATTTTCACATAGTCTTTTTCATTTTTATCTCTTTTAATTTTACAGCAGTTTCTCAACTTCGTGCATCGGAATTACCTAGGTAGCTTTTAGGACCTTCCCATGTTTTGGGGCCTACAGAGGATCTGACAAAGGACCTGGCTATCCGTGTTTTGGAAGCTCTCCAGGTGATGCTCCTGTGCTGCTAGTTTTCAAACAACTGGCATACATGCATGCAATGGCTGGGTGATCTCATTCACTCTTATGGCTCTTAAAAATCATTAACTTTTTTTCAGTGCCACTTTTTTGTTAAGCTCCATTCATATTTCAATTACTTTCTGGATAATTCCATCTGAATGCTCAACAAATATAAAAAGCATAGGAGTTGCTGAACTGGTCTCAGTATCTTCTCACATCAATTCTCTCTATAAATTTGTTCTTCCTGGTCTTCTTGATTAATAGAATCATTATTCCCTTATTCCTAAACTCAAAGCATACAGCAATCCTCACATCTCTCTTCAAAACCACTCCATTAAGTAATAAATGGTACCTAAAATTTTTTTTCAAACCTGGCCCCTTTTCTCAAGTCATATTCTTAAATATTGTGATACTATTTTAATTCCAACCATTCTCACTAAAAAAAAAAATAATAATAAATCTTAACAGTGCCTCCAACAATAAAGTTCTCCATTATGTCGTTATTTCTAGGTTAAAATCCAAACTTCTTAAGATGCATATAAAACCTTTTACAAGCTACCTCCAATTATTGCTCTAGATTCACTTGAAAACTTAATCCTACTCTCTAAACATAATGAACTTCCTAAAGTTTCAACATGTGACCATTACTCACATGGCTACTCATACCTTTGTATTTTCTGTGCAGTCTACTCAGAATGTCTTTCTCTTCCATTTCTGCTGAGAAAATTCAGCACTTTCTTCAATATTTACCTCAGGAGACACTTCCTTTCCAAAACCCTTTGTACCTCTGCTAAGCAGAGTCAGTTTTTTTTATTTTTTATGTGCAACTGCAGTACTCTTTTCAAACCATTTATCATATTGTACTGTAATTTATGTTAAGTTTTCAGATTCATACACTGGGAGATTTTGAGAGCATAATTACACATATGTCTGTATTATATATTAAATATGATACATTTTGTACATCTCTGAATATATATACATTTTCGTGTTCACAGTCTCCAGCACAGAGCCCTAGCAGAGATGTTCAAAATGTATTGATTGTTCAAAAATGATTTGTTGAGCATATACTATGTGGCCTCACTATTCCTGGTACCTGGAATGCATTAATAAACTATAAAGATGAAGTCTGTTCTCCAAGTAACTCTCAAGAAAGAAGAAAGACAATGTATAAACAAATAGACATATTGTATAATTTTAGGTCCTAAGCGCAAGAAAAAAATATCAATCAGCATTATACAATGCTTTAGACCAGGAGTCAGAAAACATTTTTCTGTAAGGATCTTTTAGTAAATATTTTAGGCTTTGTGGGCCACGTGTTCTCCAAACAGCAGCCATTTACAATATGTAAACAAATGAGCATGGTTGTGTTTCAATAAAATTTTATTTACAAAAACAGGTGATGGGCTCTTTTTGGCTTACAGGTTTGCTGACTTGTTTTAGATGAAAAAGAAGGCCTCTCTGAAGCGGGGACTACACACTAGGACATGAATACCCAGAAAGAGTCAATCATACTGAGCCAGAGTGTTGCAGGTTCAGGAAAGAAAATTGCCAACATTGCTGTTTCAGGAGCAGAAATAAAGAAAGCCTTCATGGCTGGAGTGTGACGAAAGAATAAATAACTGAATGAATGTGTGAACAGAGGCATGAATGAATGAAGTTTACTCATATGTAAAATAAATACTATCATAAGCAAAAGATTTAATAAAGAAGCATTCAAAGAGAGGAAAGGAAGACATGACTGCATAGGAAAATACAAGTCAATAGTATCTACTAAAAATTATTTCACTCCACTGAACACCTACTATGTAGCAAGGCCTATCTGTTGGTGCTGGAAATTAGACAAAATGTTTAATAATTATGACTTTTAAAGTTTCAGACAATCACAATGTTGGATTCTGTCGATTCTTAGCAACATATATATTTTGATTTCTAGAAGCTAAAATATGACTTCTAAGTACAAAGAAGTGCTGTTTATCACAAAACTAAGGGTAGTACTGTGGTAACCAAAAATATGTAAATAGAACATTCCAAATAATTTTATTTTAGAAAAATATTTGGAACAGAATTTGGGATATCACCAAATAAAATGCACTTAGAATCATTGAGATATTCTTTAAAATGTATAATTGAGTTTATTTTCTTTTTTAAATCATAAAATTCTAAAATTTTCATATTTCATAAAGTGTAGATAATAACATGCAACACAAATAAATATGCTTACTTTTAAAAAGTTGATGAGATGGTGTAACACCTTTTAAATAAATAACTTTTCCCAAAATGTATCTTTGTCTGGATATTTTCTGACTAGTTCATGAAAATTGGTCAGCTAAGGCTATATATAATTTGCATCATTTTAATGAACTAAATTTCAAAAACATATAGTCAATAAAACTTTTTTTTGGTTATAGGAAAAACCATAGACCTTGGAGTTAGTCACAGTTGGCTCTGTGTCCCAGCCCTCCCAAATACAGAGTTTGAAGCATTGTGTCAATAAATGTAATTGCCTCTTCTCTAAGGTGACCCAAACAAAGCTATGTCTACATCAGCGTGTTTCAAATATTGAGGATTCATTGTTCCTTCATGTCTCTATTAAGAAGTACTTATCTTCAAATTCATAATACCAATCCAGAAAAGCAAAATCTGAGAGCAATCTGACTTTCACTTTACCATTGTATAGGACTATTGTTGTTGGTTTATGAGTCTTCATTCATAAAACTCTCCCAATGAGGGAAGTTTCCCTTATATACAGTCTCAATTCCTGCTAGTGTGTGTACCAGAACTATCATATTTCTAGCTTTCCTATATGAGGATTGGTTCCCAGCTCTTATAGTAGGAAGGTAAAATGTTTAGAAATCCCTCTAACAGTTGTCTTATTGGAAGTTCTATTGGAACCCTCAGTTCAGCACAGAGCTCTCAAAACACTAACATGATTTTATTAATGAAGACGAGTGTCTCTCAATTTGATTATGTTTTAGGACTGAAGCATTCTGGCCCTATTGTGTGTTCCCAGAAAAGGTGTGTAAAACTGCCATTCTTTCCTGTGTGTGGTGTGATTTAAGGATCAACCTTTTTATTTTATGCTTCCTAGATGCATGGTTTTATAGTTTTATTGTTACAAATATTTTATAAAATTCAGAACTATTGGCTGTATAAATGCTGTCAGGGAGAGGGAAGTTTTGCAGCAAAACATGGAGATCATTTTTCAAAGTCTCAGCCTTTCGTAACCTCCTCTGAGCAGCTTTCCAGCACTCAACAATCCTCATATTTCAAAAATTCTCTATTATCTCTTCCCTAAAAACCTTATTGTTCAGTTTAAATTTACTTTTTGATTTATATCATCAGCAAAGAGAGGAAAGTGGATTAACATTCCCAATAGATTATCCACTTATAGCTCATAATTAAATATGGCATAAATTATAATCTTGACTTCTCAAACTCGTTCCCTCACCTTTATTCTCTCCCCTCTCCTCTTTCTAATTAAACATCATAAAAGATAGACTGCTTAAGACAGATTCCCCAAACCTCCAATGTTAAGAGTATATAAAGTAGGAGAACTATTTACACAAGATCATTATTTTCAAACATTTTTTAACTCCAATAATTTTTTTCATAGTTTACTACTAAAATTATTTAAAATATAACTGTTCATGTTTTACTATTAAAAATAAAATACAAATATTTTGGGCAGAATGATGTAATAATAATAAATAACAACACTTTCTTCCTTCTGGTTGCTTCATTCTTCCCAACCCCTGGGGAAAAGGAACATATCTCAGGATGATTCATATATTAGGGCTTTCTAGGAATGCTTGGCACTAGTATTAGCAATCATAACTATTTCCAAATATGTTACATCTGCTCTGAGTTGTTTCTTTGTTTTGTTTAAGCAAATCAGTGTCACAGTAAGAAAATGAATTTATAATATGAAATTCCAGTTTTATTTTCTGACCAACTGTTTCTAAAAGAAATGACAATATATTTGAAGCCACAATAATATAGACTTTATAACAAAGAAGATGATGTTTTATCTTTAGATAAGAAAAGAACATAGTTGAATATCATTAAACATTAGGAATGTGAGCCATATTTGCTACAGTGCATGTACTTTAAATTCTAAAGTAAACAAAAAGCTTTATCTAAAAAGTGCTTAGGAAATGCCTTGACTACCTTCAAGAAGACTAATGTGTTGTTTTCATAACTCTCTTCTCCATACTGCCAACATCAACACAAGGGTAGAGGCATTATTGTGTTATGACATAATTTGGCTGTGTCTTCACTTCTCTGAAACCCTGCCAAGTGTGGACCACAAGTGCCAATAAAACAACAATAGAAGCAATATCAATTTTTCCATTAATCAGAAAGCTCCAAAGTTAAGACATAAGGAAAGATAACAGCAGAAATTGTAACCAATTATAAATCCGATGGTGATTTACATGTTTACAACACTTACAATGTAATTCCAAAGGCTGAAGTTTGTGATTTATTTCAGTGTGATCTTTTATATCAGTAAAAATGAATTCTTTTTGAGAGTTTTAAATATTTCTACTTCAGAACTTGTTTCTTTCTACAGTTCATGGTAAATAACATTACCTGCATTTTGCTGATAGAACAGTGTAATTTATTTTCTTTAATGGAAGGAAAGGCCACTTAAATGCTTTGCAGAAGTCCTTGAGAGACAGTTGGACGTTGTTAGGAAATTACTCGCAACAAGAGGTGTTCAGACTCCCAAAAGGCTATGTGCAACTTTTGCCCTTATGATACATGGACTTGTTAACCATGTGATTGGTTAAGGAATTGTCTAATCGTATATGTCAATAATATAGAGAAAAACACCTTGCAGTTTTCTTTCCTATTCTACCACCCTGTGAAAGACAGATGTGTTGTGTCTAATTATTCTCTGATTGGTATCGGGAGAAACATTAACATAATTGGCACATTTGTTCTAATTAACAAAGGGAAACTGCCACATGCCACCCAACATGAAAAGTGAGTCCATCAACCATTAGCTAGAAAAATCCACATCTATCCAAAATGTTACCATTAAACTCAAACTGGAGCCCCTCAAGTCAGAACAATGAGGCTGAAAATGAGACAATAGGTTTGAGAAGAGTGTTTACACCTAAAGAATGAAGATTCAGCCTAAAATCGTTGCATGCAGGTACATTAATCAAACAAATGGGAAAAGCAATTATGGGGCAATTATCAAAATGCACACTCAGCCAAGCCAAACTTCTAGAAGGAGAATTTAGCTAGAAGTTGGGAGTCTGCCAAGTTTTACTGACTGGTTTAGAAGTGACAAATTTGAAGGTTTTTCTGTATGTATTCTGTCTTGTTTGTTTTGTTTTGTTTTTAACCTTGCCCTTTAGATCAATGATTCTCAAACTTTGTGGCATTTTAGAATCATGGGGAGCTATGAAAAATCTTGACAGCCAGGCTGCTCACATACCTATCAAATCAATATTTTTAGGGTGGGAAAAAAGCATTAGTATTTTCTAATGATTTCCAAGTGATCCCAATGTATATCCCAGTATGAGAACCAGTACTGCAGATTGGTTCTGATGATCTTGCTAAAATGCAGATTTGATCAACTAGTCTGGGATGAGACTTGAGATTCTGCCTTTCTAAGAAGCTCCCAGGTCATGTCAATATAGATAATTTATGCATCACACTTAGAATAGAAAGTCAAGGACAATTTTGAAAGATATTTATAGTTAATAAGACTTCTGTAGACTTTCACCAGATAGGGTTTAAGCTCTAATTGCTCCAGAGTTTAAAATCTCAGAATTATTTTCTTCTAGATCTTCACACTGGAAACAGGGCTCTTACCATCTCTAATAGGTGCTTCACATCACCAAGAAAGTCTTCATCATAGGATGCAAATGAACATTCTTTACCCATAAAAGTTTTAGATAAAAAATGTCTTAAAATACAAGAAGCAAAGTCTATTTTTATAAAAGTATGACAAGAACCACCTCCCCACCAGGTTATCATGTAGACACTGTTTTACATGTTTTCTCTTGTTAAGAATCAAAGTCTACTTTGTTTATGCAGCTATTTGCTTCTTAGAGTTGCAGTAAAAGAAGGCAATGAGTCCACAATGAATTCACTTCTTTGTTGACCACTGCCCAATACACTTTGCACCTGCTAGTAGGTTTGTGAAAGTATGTGCATTTTTTATGCTTTAAAAAGGGCTGGTCTTCAAGCAAGTTAAAATTATACCTTTAGATAATTGAAAAAAAAATAGCCAAAGGATAAAAAGGCAAGTGGAAACTTTAATGACATTTTGATCAGTTGCAAAGAGAAGGAATTTGCTAAGAAAGGGCATTTGTTTTCCTGCTGGAGAAATGCTCCCTTAATTGCACATATGTCTGGCTCATTGCTTTTGAGAGCTAAGTATATGCAGACCATATTGGAGAGGCACATTTGTCTTGAAATCTGAAAATTTCCATTTCTAAAGCCTAAATTTTACAATGAAGAGATAAAACCAAGTTAGCATATGAACTAATAGTGACAACTACCAAAACAAACTCAAAGTAGAATGATTATAATTAATATCTTCCAAGGGAGCAAAATGACACTGAAATGTCCTTAAAATGCCAATTTTTTTTAGGGTAAAAGCACATAAATTGACTAGTTCATGAATAGTTCCTAATCAGTCTTTATTTACTAATAAAGAGTATTTGGGACTCTTGCTAAGTGTGACCACCTTTAGAACGTAATGCCTTTTTGCTCTCTCCATGACTGCCATTTTTCATCCACAATGAGTTAACAGTAAATATGGCCCAGTGAAAGAAATTCCAAAGCAAGACAACTTATGAAAGAAACAGAAACTTTTTTTCAAATAATAAAGTCTGTGGAAGTAAAAAGACTCATCTCTGTGATTACAGACACAGGTAGGCCATTGCTTGTTGCTGAAGCACCATTGAGAGAGAGATTGTATGTGAAAACAGCTGAGGTCTATTGACCACTAATTTGAGGTCATCTAGGGAAAGCTCACTCTAGTGGGTCTACTGAGTCTAACATGGAAGATTTTACTCTCTTCTGAAAGGCCAAATAGATTGTGTTCATTTAATGAAATAAAATTTAGAAACCACTTTCAGAATTTTTTCTTCCACTGAAATGAAAATTCATCCTTTGTTGCTCCACTTTCTTCATTTCCTCTACTCTCACCTTAAAACAAGCGACCATCTTCCTTTGCTTGGGTTAAGGCAAGATCTACTACATAATGTCCCTGCTTCTAGTCATATATTTCTAAAATCTATTTACAGCAGCAAGAATGATCTTCAAAAGACATAATAATTCCTTACTAAAAACTCTGAGGACTTTTCATACACTCAGAAACAACTGCAAACCCAGCACCACGTCTATAAGTCCCCAAGCTTGTCCTACCCACTCTAACTGAAAGTGTCCCTGCCTCCCTCGTGGATCACTGTGTCTCAGAGACACTAGCCTCCTTTTTAATCAGTAACTATGTCACTTACTTCTAAGGATATTCTGTTCCCCTGGCTTGGAATTTCCTGACCCAGATCTTTTTAAGTCTGGTTCTTTTGTGTCATTCAGATCTCAGCTCAAATATTATCTCCTCAGACAAATTCTCCTTGGACTTGAAAGTGAGTGACTCTCAATCCCCAGCAACCATCAGCCTCTCAGATAGCACCTTGTCTTATTTCATTTAATTTACAGTGACCCAACAATATCTTGTTCATTTCTTTCTATTTTTATTTAGTGTTTTGCTTTGTTTTATTACATTTTAAGGACTTTGACTGATTATATCTCTTGCAACTAGAAGATTATCTGGCACAGAGTGAGTAGACAATAAATGTTTCTTGACTAAATAAATTATTTTTAAAAACTGCATTTTATACTACAGGCTCAAAGAAACCACTATGTATGTGTAGAAATATAGGCATAAATCTATTATAAGTCAGATAAGCTTATTATTTCTTACCATTTTTTAAAAGTTGATGTCAATATTGTTTAATTTTATTCTTATTTTAATTTGGTTTCCTTGGTTATCCAAGCTTGCGGTGATCTCTGTGTATATGATCTATTCAGAGCAGATAATGGCAGAAAAACATATGGGGGGAACTATAACGAAGAGGTGACATTGCAAATGTCAATTGGATCAATACAAAACTTGCAAGCTGACTATTAGTCAGGAAACCTAATACTTGTGTGAATCTGCATGGCTAATAATCATCTCATAATCGTAATCCCTCGTGTTGCTAGACACATGCTAGGAGAAAATTCCAGCAGATATTACCGGGCACTGAAAGTAATGCCTCCCTTCAATTTAGTATTTTCTCTCAAACCTCTTTTGCTTACAACAGATATAAGCCACAGTTTGGGACACTGCACCTGCACAGAAATGCATTAACATAGAGTTCCAGTTATGAGGAAATGGCAGCGAAACCTGCATGCATCTCATGAAACAAAGTGTTTAGTGGCAATATTAATAAGCAATTAGATGGGGAGCCACCTGATGCTGCTCATTTGGCTGAGTTTTCAGTGGCCAGCACTATCAGCTTAAAAAAAATCTGTTCCTTGTTTATCAAGACTAATCTCAGCAAAATAATCTATTCTTTTGCACGTCACCCCATATTTTCCCACTTGCTAATTAAAGATGCAAATGTTGATAAATAAGATGATAAATAAGAAGCACAACTGGGTCAGTAAGTTGAATACTGTATCTTGTTCCTCTAATTAAACTCCTATGAGAAATAGCTCAATTATAATTAGAGGAGCAATTATCCTCTTGTTAAAGGTGAAACAAATCACGAGTTTTAGTGAAAAATTCAGTTACATTCCTTTTGCCATGCCAACAGATTTTATATCCATTGATGTTTTGATCCCAGTACTCTCCAAAAGAGATAATCAATTCAATGAAATAAAGCATCTCTGAGTATATTTCTGGCTCACTATGTGACAGCAACATTTTCTAGGCATAAACTAAAATGAGCAAAGAGGGATTTATTTCATAGAACCCTACACCAGAGGAGCAACCCATACCCATTCTTGGGCACCTTCATTTTTAGGCTTCTGTAGGGAGATGGAGAAGTTTCTGTTGAAAGGCAGGCAACTGACTCCCCAGAAATGGAAGGAAAAAACTATATTTTTGGTTTGATGCTAGCAAAAGTTATTGAAAATACTGAGCAACACCATTTTGGAGTATTTTTAGAAATTCTTTTTCTTTCTTTCACCTAGCCTAGTCTTTTCATTTTGATATGATGATTATTAATCTGCCCTATAGTCCTCAAACTAAAATAGTTCTTAATGACCTTTTATTTGTGGTCCTAGGCAATTGGTATCCTTTTGACGGACAGATTCCTATACCCCACACTGAGTTCTCTCAGTAGGGTTGTGTCTTCAGAAGTGACACACATCCTTTTTCTGGAAAGTTCCATTTCCTGAGGTGCAGTCTCTATGTTACAGTGACTCTTTATTTCATTTAGTTAAACATACTTAGAAGAGAATCTACTAAGGAACTTACAGTCTGCTGGCATTAAACATAAACAAAAACCCTTTTTGCTCCTATTTCATCAATCTAGTCAAATAGACAGGAATAAACAGATACATTTGAACACAAGTAGTCGTCAAGGCCATATTAAATCATGGTATACAGGAGCCGCCATTTAACAAGTTACTCTGGTTCATCCCTACCAAGTGCTGAATAACAAATAATTCTGTATCTGCTGCTAAATAACTGAGTGTCCCTCAGCCCTGGGATCCCTGGGCCACCTTGTGATTCAGCAGCTAATGAGTTTATACTTGTTACAGCACAGACTCTGCCCCTGTGCTAAGGAAGCCATGTGATTGTTAAACATTTTAAATAAGAAATATAGACACGAAGCAAGGGCTTGGCAAGGAGACCAGAAGAGGAAGCAGTCAAGCCTAGAGCTCTCAAACTACTTCATCCTAGGGTGCCCACACACAGTTTTTCCTAACCAGTGAGTATTGAGAAGAGTTCTTGGTCAAAACTGTCTCCACCTGCTGAGATAGGAGTATAAGAAATCCTGGGTTGGCCTCTTTTATCCTCTAAGATTTTCTCTGTCACTCTCTTTCCTACAGCTCTGAAAAAGGAGAACTACCAACAGTAGCCTCAGCCCAGATTTCCTCTTTACAAGAAAATATGAGGACTGATCCAATGTCTTAGGACCATGATGACTAAATGGAGAACAGTAACTTTAAAAATCAGAGAAAGGACAACAGCACTTTATGGCTTGCTGTAGTTATTCACATTAACAAGTCATTTGTAAAGTAGATGTTTACATAAATAAGGGCATTTGTTTCCTTCTTTTAAAGCTCACAATGTAACCAAAGTGTCCTATGATAGATGACTGGATAAAGAAGCTGTGGTACATATATACAATGGAATATTACTAAGCCATAAGAAGAGATGAAATACTGCCATTTGTGACAATATGGGTGGACCTCTAGATAATCATGTTAAGTGAAATAAGCCACACAAAAAAAGTTGAAAATCATATGATATCACTTATATGTGGTATATAAACCTCAAAGCAACACATGAATAAGACAGAGACTCATGGACATGGACTATAGACTACTGGTTACCAGAGGATAGAGGGGAAGGGAGAGGGGAGAAGTAGATGGGGTAAAGGGAGTCAAATATGTGGTGACAGAAAGAAATCTAACTATGGGAGGTGAACACATAGTGTAAATATATATATATATATATATATATATATATATATATATATATACATACACACACATGTATGTACATATATATATGTGTATCTGTATCTATATCTATATCTATATCTATATCTATTTCTATCTGTTAAAGTGTACAGCTGAAACATTGGATTTTGTTAACCAATGTCACCATTAAAAATAAATAAATAAATTCATTAATTAAAAAAATTAAAGCTCACAATGTTATCTTTATTTGTTGCATTTGGACTCTAACCAAAGCAATTGGCTAGAGGATACAGGAGGGTAACTTGGTGATTCTTTTTTTATTTTTAAATTTATTGGGTTTCAAGCATACAGTTCAATAATATGTCATATGTATATTGTATTGTGTGTTCAACATCCAAAGTTAAGTTTCCTTTGTCACCTTATATTTGATCCCATTTACGCTATCTACCTCCTTTCTTCCCCATTTCCCTCTGGTAACCTCTAAACTGCTGTATCCATGAGTCTCTGTTTGTTTGTTTTATTTATATGTTGCTTTCAGTATTGTATCCCACATATGAGTGAAATCATATAGTTCTCAACTTTTTCTGTCTGGAGTATTTTGGTGGCCAAGACATGGAAACAACTGAAATATCCCCTGATAGATGGTTGATCATTCTTCATAGAACAGAAACTTCATCCCTGAATATACCACGGCACCCTGCAGAACTGAAATGTGTTCAGTGACTCTTTTGAATTCAAGGGATTGAATTCATTTTCTGTGAATCAATACGTGATGATGATGATGATGATGATAATAATAATAATAATAATAATAATAATAATGACTGATGTTTCTTGAGTGCTTTTGACATGTTCTAAGTGATCTGCATATATCCTCTCTCATTTAAACTCCACCACTATGTTCTGGATAGGGACTACCATTATCTCCATTTTGAACTGAGGAAACTGAGGTACAGAGAATTGAAATACTTTGCCCAAGGCCAGATTTTAAAATAGTCATACTTGGGTTTAAATCTAGAGTTCTGTAGAGAAACTAGTGGAGACTAAAGGCAAAAGGGAGGAGAAAATGAAATGTTATTCATTACCTCAGAAATGCCTGTGACATTATCTGCATGAAATAGAAAGCCATTTGATTTAAAATTAGTAGAGTTCTTTAGAAACCTACTGACTTGTATGGGAGAAAGATAATTATTGCCTCCTGATATTATACAAAGAATATGTCTGACCACTTCTTCAATGGAGCTAGACATGTACTTATAAAACAAAGATAATTGACTTGATCAACCATGTATATATTGAATATTTACTATCCATGTTCTTCAGAATCATTTGCCTTGGATACAAAAGAAGCAGAATTCCTTGCCACTGTGTCCTGGGATATAAAGGACTGATTTTATTTATGGTAAAACATAGGAGTTTTACCTGTTGGTATCTCTTTAAGATCAATATTTCATTCTATGCTATTTTTATGCTTTTAGATTTCTGAAGCAAATAAATAGAATATTAAATAATTAGATTAAATATTTAATAATGAGATTAAAATAATTTTATGATCCTTTAAGTCACCAAGTTATATTTCATCCCTTTCTTCTTAAATTTATCTGCCCCTTTTGAGCAAATGACAGTTGTAATGTGTCACATTAAGGTATGCATTAGCTTTCTGATCTTGGTGATTCTAAAGGTATTGAAATGAATCTATATAGGAATGTATTAATCTGCTCTCCATTATGTGTGTTTGACCTCTCTTCAGACTTCAAAAAGAAAAAAGAAAAAAAAGAAACAAAATGCATTAAGTATAGTTCTTTGAATGTCAGTGGGTACATGATTTTTGAGCTTGCCAAGTGTTAATTAGTCTTTTCCCTAGTGATGATACAAATAAAATTCACAGCCAATTAGTTTGCAATCATGAATCTTGACTCCTTGACAAAATGAATGACTTTGTCGAGGAGACTAAAAAAATGAAGAAATTACTAGTGTCTTTTACTGAAAACCTTTGTAGGGATCAGCTATCTTTAAGAAACATTGAGTGAAAAAGTGGCTATGGATATGTTCTGATCTTTAAGGTAGTTTAGTGAGAAGTTGGCATTAGAATTTTAGAAATAAAATTAAGAAGACAGATTCACTATTAAAGTAAAGAAAATAAAATATTGAATAGTGAAGAGTTGTCTCTTTTCTAATCACAATAAATCATTTTGTTTGTCAGTGTTGGAAGATAAGATTTTGGCGTGGTTGGAAAAACCATCTATAATCATGCAAAACCTCTGGTACAATGTAAGTGTCATGGAACGCCAATTACAAGGCAAAAATAGCTTTCTTCTTTCAAAATAAAAAAAAAGAATTTCGTTAAAGGTGTCACTTGGTATCTTTTCATTGACACATAGAATATGAATGGTTGTGACAGAAAAATGGAGTCATTTTGTAAGAACACTGCCTAAATTTCTAATTAATTTATTATTATCATTAATTTGGAAAGAGCAATCATATTTTTAAACTTTATTGTCATGGTACCAGTTAACTGAGATTACTCCCACCTTTGCTTGAACTTTAAAAAGACCAAAAAAACTATAGAAATCTAACAATAAGTGCATTGTTAGTTATTAAACATTTTTGGACAAGTCGTAAGTCTGAGTAGTATTATTTTGTAATTTCTTAGATAGGAACAATTCAGGGCTTATTTTTACAAAGTATCAGCTTACCCATATACAAGCCCCAAATGTGACAATTTAATAAATGCCTCTTTCCATATAGGCAACAAAAAGTAAAAATTCCAAAGGACTCAAGGTAGTTTGGAGGACAACAAGATCCACTAACAAATTGACAGCTATGTCAAATTAAAGTTTTTCTGGGCTTGTAGGATACTAGATCAGCTAGAGTAGTAGTGCTTGATGTATATCAGATGTCTCTTAATAATTGTAAAATGATATTTTTCAGAGTTTGAAATTATTTGTTAACAAACAAAAGACACAGTATTTGATGATTTTCCTCAACAATATACTCTCAAATGATGGAAGTGTCTCAAAGAGAGTATGATACTCTCTTGTGGTACTGTGGGCCTATCCTCCACAGACAGGCATTTTCAAAGGGCATTTATTGTATGGTGCTAATGAAAAGTCATTATATGAATCAGATTCATAACACTTCATTAGCAATCAATAGGCTTGTCTTAGCAAAAACAAGAGATGAAGATGAAAAGCTTATAAGACGAAATTAATTGACACTTGTTATTCCTCAAACATTTTTATTCATGGTGTGTGAATATGGCTTTGAGATATGCCCATGATTACTTCATAGAACAGAAAATACATATGTGGAGTGCACAGGCTCACTGACATACACACATACACACAGACACATAGTCCCTTCTTACATTTTTTTCATATTATTGAGAACAATAATAAAATTGGTGTTACATTATTAAGTCATAGCAAAGAGAATGACAAAATCAAACCAAGCTGACTGCGGCTTTGTCCAGTGGGCATTCTAATTGACTCCTAAGTCATTAATCAGTTCCCAATCAATCTGTTTTGCCAGCAGCAGGCAGTTAGGACTCCATTACCAACCATTCATCATGCCATACCCTAATTCACTGCACCATTAGCCAGGGATTAGACCTCTGATAGAATAACTAAGTGCTAGTTGCTAAATGCAGAAAATTTTTGTTTCTCACCTCAGCCACTGGGATCCCCTCAGGTGGTCGACACTGGAGCAAGACTTCCTGTTCCAAGGACACTTCCTTTCCCAGAGGTTCCTGCTCAAATGTCTTCCGTAGATCTGGAAAGCACAGGTAATGAAATACATGACAAAATTAATTAACATTTATTCATTTATAGAAAGTGCAATACAATTTTCCTGGTTTAGTATTTTATGCCTTTGCATTTTTTTAATCATATATTTTTAGTGCTGTATCATAATCTGGGTGATTATATTCCATGTGGAGGAAATTATGAAATTCAGAGGCTGTTAACTGTTCCTGTTTTAATCTTCACTAGAATATTTTGGAGATCTTTATAGTAACAGTGAAATTCACTTCTTGCATTTTTTTAGTATTTCTTGATAATCAAATATGATGACCACATTTTAATCAAAAGAACACCATCATCATGATTCTTATACACAAAAAATCCCTTTTGTACATATTTTTCTCTCTCTTCACAATAGATACTATTAAAATTGTATTAACTCTGAGGTCTTTTGATTGATAACTCAAAAGCAAGTTTTTCGCTCAGAATGCAAAAACAATGCTAGAATCCCGAAGGAATGAATGTAACCTCCTAAGGTATCTCAAACACAAGGCAAGAGAAAGAGTAACTATTGAAAAGAGTCCAGAAATCTATCACTATATAATTATATGGGAATTCTTCAATTAGAAGATTAAATAGTCATTTCTGCCCAAATATACCAAGCACCTAATTATGTATTTATGTAGTTATAGTTGCCATAGCAATATGCAGACTTTTAAAAATTATTTTGGATAAACACAAAAATGTTAGAAACCAGCTTGTCATTTTAAATACCAGAATTAAAAAAAATAAATAATTCAGCCATAGAGCTGTGAAGCAGCATTTTAAAAAATGGCACTCCAAAAAATTTATCACATACTTGTATAGTTCAACTCCTTTGAATAAAGGTTATTGGAATTTTCTACAGTTGATTTTAATAAAAATTTAATGACTCCATCTTTTCATCCCATGTCCCTGATCAAAGTTAAGTACCTAAAAGCATCATTTTAGCCTATTGAACTAATAAGTGGAAACTGAAAACTCTGGAGGAATATCCCTAATGTCTTATTATCAGAAAGCGCCACCTGGAAAAAAATGTACCGAGAAAAAAAAATCCATTGTTACATACTTATCTTTTTGTTAAATTTTTTGGCAAAAGAAAACCTTCAAGAGTTTAGGGATTGTGAGAAAATTATGGATCTATGTGGGTCTGAGGTAAGACGAGAGTTTCCAAATGGTGACAGAATTTTTGTCAGAAGGGTTCTTTTCACTTAATTATTAAGAAATCGAGTATATTGTAGAAATAAATTTTTAAGATCTACAGTCATTAAACTTGAAAGTTATCTAAACTAAGTCCTTAATTTACATATAAGAAACAGGTTTATCACATTAAATCCTAACAGCAAAATAATGGATGCTTCATTAGAGCCTGTTCACTGTGATTTGATACATATCTTGCCATCCCATATATCCATTTACCATCTCTTTTAGTCAATCTATGTCCTTCTAACAGAAACATTAAAAACTTTTCTACTCTTTTTCTCCTGATATAGTAGTTTCTCTCTTTTTTTAATTTGCATTAAGATAAAAATTTTGGTAAAACACTAAATACTAATAAAAAAGAGCTGTAACAAATAGATTTATGAGATAAAATGTTTCTGACAAATGTTCTTTACACATATCTTCTCTGTAAAAAATATCTACTTTTTGAAAAACACCCATCTGATGTGGGGTAGGTAAAAGATATAATGACTAAAATCAGTTTTCAAATAACATACTAACTCACTTCCCATTAAATTATCAGCATATCACTCAATGCAAGATGAGAATAAGAAAAAATGAGACATATATGTATCCAAATAGTCAAAACAAATTCCTTTAATATTTGTTGATTATCTCCTTATGATAGGCACTTTACTAGGTTCTTTTAGGATGAAGATGTGGGAGATACAGAGTCAAAATGAGAAAGCTAAGTTGAGATCTACTTATGAAAAGTCTTTCTGCCATGTTAAGAAATGGCAAACCCTCAAAGCCTTATAAGTAAAAGAGGGAGATCAGATGTCATATTGTCCTCAGGGTGACAGAATGATTGAGGTAGTGGTGAAAAGAAAAGGCAGTTTGAGAACCATTTGAATAAACAAGGAAGGATGATTAAGTCCTGAACTCTGCTAGTGATAGTATACAAAAAGAAGAGAAAGCAAAATCTGAAAATAAATAGATCACATTAGGGAAGACCTAGGCTAGGAGTGCTAGGAGGCAAGGATACTACTATATTCTTAGCTACTGCAATCGTTAAGTTGGAACCATTACTAAATTAAATACTAGTACCGAATTGGGCAGAAAAGTGAGGAGAAAGACAGCAATTTATGTTATTACATATTCAGTTTGGTGCATCTAAAGAAGATTCAAATGGAAAAATCCAGTAGGTCCAAACCATGATTTCTCAGCATCAGCACAATAAACATTTGAGACTGGATAACTTTCTGTTGTGGATTGTCCTGTGCATAGGAAGATGCCTAGAAGCATTCCTGGAATCTATCCACTAGAAGCCAGTAGCACCCCTCCCGGCCATGACAAAGTAAATGCCTCTAGACAATGCCAATGTTTCCTGAGAGGGACAATCCCCCCAACTTGAAAATTACTGAGTCTAGAATTTGGAAATGAAATCTGAGTAGATTTGTGCGTTGTTGTCTAGGAGACAGCTGAAGCTCTGAAATATGTGATATCAGCAGGGGAAAGACTAAAGCACATACAACAACAATAACAACAACAACAACAACAACAAACTGAGGACAACAACATTCAAGTGGAAAAGCTGCCAGCAAAATGACATGCTGTGAACATCGAAGCAGGTAAAAAAACAGAGACAAGTGCCAGAGGCACTAAGAGAAGAATAAAGTTTTAAAAAGTTGGGAGGCCAACAGGACAAATGCAATGAAGAAATCAAAGGGAAGAAGTTACTGTTTGGGGAAATTTAGGAGTAAAGGGGGAGTGGAAGCCAACCAATGCACACAGGAAATGGGGAAGTAATCATAATAAGTGACTACTTTTTTGCAAAATTTTATGGTGACAGAAGTCAGCAACACCATTAAGGGGTGATGGGCTTGAATGAGGCACATTATAATTCTTAGGATATGGTGTAGTTTTTGGCACGTTTTTCACATTCCCGCCACATGAAGGGACAGACATCTTATGAAGATTCTTGCTTCCTAAATGAGAATGGTGACCACACAACAGAGGCAGGTACTTCAAGAGACAGGTTAAACAAAACCATCATGGACTATCTTATAATTACTTCATTTTAGTGGTTTGGTTTTAAACGCTCTATAAATTTTATATAATTCTTAAAATGATCTCACATTTAACCCTCCACAAGGCAATACTTCTTCCTGAAAAATCCTTTTAATTCCTGCTATAAAACCTCTTTTCTGGTTTTCAGGTAGTCTAATGAGCATTGAACATACTGTGGCTATCCAGAATTCCAGCTCCTCGTTTCAGTATGCCTCCATATTACTTGGCAAACAGAGGGTGGGTAACATTTTAAGCATATCCTTTATCATTTGGAGAGATGTGATAGGAGGCAGGCCAGGTGACGAATGAATAAGCATGAAAAACGGACACTTGTCAGCTAGGAATTAGATGTAAAACAGAATAGTTCAGAATAATGTGGGCATTCTTGTCAGGAAAAAGATGAATTTCTGCCCTTGAAAGACCTTTAAAATTCTAAATTTCTGTTTTCTTTGCATTAGTTCTAAGGCTGCTACTAAAATAAGTATGAAGTCCTTTCATTATAACCTAGATTACTTTTGAAAGTCAGTTTGGACTATCTCTGATTTAGTCATTGATTCCATCAACTAAAAGAAAAATCAGGTTTGTGATATGCATGCATTTAGAGAGAGGTTTACTTAAGAAGATGAATATTGGCTTGCTAAATCCACAGAGAAATCCAATTAGCAGATATAGAATCAGACCTGAAACTACATGAATTTCTATTTACTATTTACACAGTAATCAAAGAAAGGCTTTTAGAATACAAACACATGTGGGCACCAATGATGTCTTATTTTTTATTAGAGAATTTTGATGCTTTCAATAAATTGTCACATAATAATAATACCGCAATTACAAATTATGTATAATTCATGGCATTCTACAAACATAAACTCTATTTTTTGAGACTGTGGTAAAGAGAAAAAAAGGCTTAACTGAGAGTTCAAAGACTTTGTAGCCTTCATCTTCCTCATTTGTAAAATGAAAGTAAAGGAATGACTGCTTTTGAAGGTCTCTTTTGTTGTAAGGGCCTATGACTGAATAGACTAACTAAATGCATTTTAAATATGCATTTTAGACAAAGAAAAGCTTATCCTTTGTCAAATACTTCTTGGTTGTGATAAAGCTTTAAATAGATATACCAAATATCAGTGTTCAAAAGAAATAATAGAAGTTATTTTTCAATAATCTAAGAATTAATGCATCTTTGAAGAGAACAAATTATAATTTTCCCCTCAGGACAATTTTCATGGAACTTTTGGACACTCAAATAAAAAGATATGGGTAAGAGTTAGAAAATGGGAGATAAGTGTGTTCAAAAGATTTAGTGTTAAAAATATCAAAAAATTCTTTATACAAATCCAAGGAAGCAAACACAAAAGCAAATGAAAATTAAAGCTGATGATTGTAAAGGCATTGGAAATTACTTTGAGAAAACTAATTTTCTGTCTCCATGGGGAGATGGAGAAGGAAATGCCTATCCAAAACAGTATGCAAGAAGCCCACTATGTCAATGTGCATATTTATGAATGGAACAGAAAATTATGTTTCCCCTCCCCCTTCCCCTATTTCTCCCATTAACAGTGACATCCCTCAAGCAATTCTGCCCGACACCATATGAAAAGGTGAGCGTGACTTACAATAAGAAAGGCAAGGCTAGACAGGTCAAAGCTTTGAGTATAATGGGTCACACTAACCATACAAGCACCTGTGAGCCCTGCTGATTTTGGAGGAAACTAGGAAAAATATCAGCAAAAAGGTTTCCCTCTGGTACAGGCAGGTTACTGATAGTATCATCTTTGAAAAAGAAAATCAACATGTTACTCCAAGTTTTAAAAAATTATTTACATTTATTAAAAATGTTAATTCCATCAGCAATTCTACTTTATTATGCTGAAAATTTTATTAGAGTAAAATATTTTTTAAAAGACAAAATCTTGGCAATGTGATAGACTAATACAATGAAATCAAGAATTCTCTGAGGGGTATACTTCAGTAGACTTTTCTAGTGGAAATTAAAAATCCTTGAATTCCACAGCATAATAAGATAATTGAAATATTACATTATTAATATTTGTTACTATTTTGCTTATAGGCATCATAATGTTTTGTGAATATTAAAAGAGATACTGAATCTAAAAAGGTTTTGAAAATTTATAAAGAAAAAACACTTGTAATAAATTATAAATATTTTAATTATAATGACTCAGAGTTCTCATATGAAAGATGATTAATCATATGAGTAACTTTCTAACCTATCATTCTTTCATAATTTGACTATCTTTCTATCAGTTATGACATTACTGCTAAATTTCACTTTAAGAAAAACTAAACCCAGCCAATAACTAAATTTATAAATTTTAAAAATGTGTTGAAGTCAAATATATATTGATGCGTGGTCTTTCATGTATAATAGATCCTTGATAAATGTTGAATTAAGTTAAATTTCCCAAATAATATGGCTATCCCCTTTACTGAAGGTCTTGGAACAATTTTTCTTATAGTGGAAAACTATAAAACCCCTTAGAAAATACACGTCCAACTCCCTTACTTTCAATATAACTAACATCCTGAAAGTTTAACTCACTTGTTCAAGCTCACTGGCTATTTAGAAGGAAGCTACCCCATGGTGAGGGTCTGGAGAAGGAAGAGTATTGCACAGTGGTTGTTATTTCTCTTCTATAGAAATTACTACTTTTTGTCTTAAAACAAGATAAATTTATTTTTCCAGTCTTGAGGCCAGCAATCTGACCAGAGATTATCAAGGGAGAATCTGTAGCTTGCCTTTTCCAGATTCTTGTGGCTGCCAGCCTTCTTGGCTTATGGTGCATCCCTACAATCTCTGTCTCTGTGGTCACATTGCCTTCTCTTCTATCTGTGTCGTCTCCCTCTGCTTTTCTCTTGAGGACATTTTATGATGACATTTAGAGCCCACCTGAATAATCCCAAAATAATCTCCCCATCTCAAGATCCTTAATTTAAGCACATATTCAAAGACCCTTTCATCCATGTAGGGTAAGATTATAGGTTCCAGAGATTAGGACCTGATACCCTTTGGGACATTATAGTGCCTACCATGGAGGATTACAAACATGGAGCCTAGATCTGCTGTCTGCAATTAATTCTTCTTCTGTAATGAATTAGGTTTATGTGTTTTTGTTTCTGCATCCCTAAAACGAGGATAATTACATTACTTATAGGGTTATTGTGAAGATTAAATAAGGTAATATATATAAAAACAGGACAATCCTGTTATTATAAAAGCACTCTTTAAATGTTGTTATTTAGATACCCATTCCATTCAGTCTCTCATCAGTGTAGCTGTCAAACTGCCACAGAGTTCAAGGTTGTACTGATATTAATTAAATTAATTAATTGCTTTATTTACTTATTTATTTATTCCAAGAGGCCATACTCCAAGTATCAGAATTAAGCTTCTAATCTCCTAAATTGAGCTGGTTTTGACAAAATGGCTCTAGATCTAGGGAAATTCTGTATTTGAAAGAGATTCATGTGAAGTTATCTGCCCTTGGCTATCTTCTATACTTTCTGACACAGGCCTGACCTTGCATTAAGCAAATATAGCTGCTTTATTATGATTCACATTTTCCTACTTTCAAATTTTCAATTAATTATTTTGTTTGCTCAGTGAATAGAGGTGCTGAATACATTTTTAACTTTTCAAAAATTTGTTTTAGTGTACTTTCAAAGTGATTTTTTAGTAAATAAAATAATTCTACAGTCATAGATAGTAATAATACTTGTGTTATTAAAATAAAAAAGTTTCTTCCAATCATGATAAAGAGCGCTGATTAGGTTGTCATAGTAGAGTATAGCTTATGCTTAAATCACCAATCTAGCTGCTAACGAGAAATAACTGCTATGAACAGACCAATACAGCACATTTTGGGAGAACTAGATTAGTCTTCTGAGATTTGAGCACTTATTAAAAGCAAAAAATGACTGACTTAAGGCCATACAACTATAAAAAATTTGCCATGGTTTTATTTTTCAGGAATAGGGTATCTAATCTTTAATGAAATTTAAAAAATATTAATTTTTTATATTCAGCAACTCACTGCAATTTTTAAATATAAGGGACATAATATACAAAAAAAAAACCTGATGAAATTTTTAAAAATCTTTTTCTTCTTGAATATTGTAAAATGAAAAACAAAACAAACAAAAATCAACCAGCTAACCAACAAAAATAAACTTTATGAAGTTTCCTCTATGATTAGATTGAAAAGTCAAGCATTGTCACGTTTCTGCAAATCTGTACAATGAATTGGACTGCAAAGAGAAAAGTCTATATAAAACTCAGATTTACCATTTCTTAAACAAGTGACTTGGGTAAGTTACCTAGTATGTTCCATGCTTCTGTTTTGTTATTTTCAGACTAAGGAGAATAATAAGACCTATCTCATAGGATTGTTGGGGCATCACAATAGTTGACATGCATAAGGGGCTTTACAACAGAGTAAAAGCACCATAAATGTTGGCTACTAGAAAATAGTTTTTTAAAGTATAACAAATACGAAAGATTTTGATTTTGTTTTTATTATTATTTTTTAAATTTCATTTTGCTTTTTAAAAAGCTGTTTTGATGACTCATAGGAATTTACCTCAAAAAGAATTTTATAATATCATAGTTTATATCCAAGGACAGAGGTTAGACCTTTAAGCAAATCAGCAGAAGACTATCTTGGTTATATGTTAAGTTGTTCTGGGGCATGACAATTTCTTACTGCATTTAAACAGAGGAATCTCGAGTAAACAAAGTCCCTACAGAAGAGAAGTACAATTTCAGCCATTCTTCTTTATTTCTTGGCTTTGAGGCATTTACAGGACATATTTGTATTCAGATAGTTCTGCTAAAGCGTTTTCTAAAAAATAAATATTTTAGGACTAGAACTCTAAATGACATCCATTACAGAGAAGAGCAAGAAAAAAACATATGAGCCACTTTTTTATATTCACACTGCATCTTTAGTTTCAGAAAAAAAATGATTACATGTCATCACAATATTTTTTAAGGTATGTCTTAAGGATAAATAATAAGAAACATGCCAACTTTATAGATGAGGTACCTGACATCAAAAAGTTAAGGCTCTTTTCTCAGAGTACGAAAAAGGAGTGCAGAGACTTCAGATAAGCTTTTTTGCAAATAAGCATTTTAGCCATAAATGTCCCTTTTCGTACAGCATAAAACATTACTTTAAGGACATATTTTAGTCCAGTGGGTTACCAATCCTGCCTATAATACATAGACAAATAATTTCACCCAAAATAAAACTTAGGAGACAGTGTTCTATCAATTGAATGTCTACCTCTCAGAATAAATATGGGCTATAAATGTCTATAGATTTGTGGGTCTCCATGAATCTTGGGAACTTTGTCCACTTACAAAAGTAAATATGTTTGGAAAAATAAAGACTGATACAATAGGATATATGTTATAGTTTTTAATCTTGAAATAGAAACAACATGATTTAATACCATTTAATACAATGGTTGAGATTTATATAACACAAGGAGAAATTTAGTGTTAAAAACTTAGCTTCTATTATCCAAAAAAGTCTAAATTCTACAATTAACCTTATCTAATACAAATCTGGTCTATGTAAATTATAAGGGGCTTAGTCAGGGTTTAAATGGTTGTGCAGGAATCAAACCACACTTTAGTAAATAGGCCATTTATTGTAGTGTGCTGGTAAGCTTGCTAAGTTCTATTAAAACATTTGGCAGCAGCATCTAGATACTGTCATGATATGACCTAAACTCTTCAGAACACCTGGGTAAAGAAATGCATTATTTGGTTAAATTGCATAATTAATTAATTTTGTTTTATGCCAGGTAGATAGGAAATAGAAAAATAACATGTATATATCTATATGTGTGTGTGTGAGTGTGCCAACACAATGATTCATAAGATTACATATATATTTAATTGGAGATACTATTACCCCTACTATAGAAATATTAATTCATTCTTCCTTTAAGATATTTATTGAGTTCCCATCATTGCAAGCATTTTGAATTCATCAGTGAAGAAACAAAACAAAAATCTTTACTCATAAGGATATTACTTTCTAAGGGGGTGGGAGGGATAGACCACAGACCCAGAACATAATATACAAATAAATATATAGTAGTTTAAAAGTTGGTAAGTGTTACGAAGAAAATGAATAGGTACAGAAACAGTAATAGAGGTTTGAAGTGGGGGAGCACAGAGGTAATCACTTCAGGCTATTTGATGTCTTGAATTCCTTGGGCAATAAAACATTTTACTAACTAAACAAATGATTAGGATTGAATGGCATCACCACTTTGCTCCATCATATGCTTTCAGTTTAATTCCATTTAATTTCATTTTTTAATGTCTTTATTTACTTAACTCCAGCCTCTTGCAAGGAACTAGTTTTGAGTATTGGGGATGTTTCACAGAAAGACAGCCAGATATTTTTTCATCAAAATGGGTTTTTCAAGAACAACAAAGAATTGCAATTTGGGACATGTGGTCTAATGTCGAACATATAGAAGAAGCCATGTGAAGAGTAATAAGAAGGGTGAAGACACGAAGAGGGCTGGTCCCACGGCTGCCTGTTAGTTAAAAATCTGCAGGACTATCTTGACTGTGGAGGTCCCCTCTGAGAAGCGAGGGGTCCCAGCCCCACACCGGCCTCTCCAGATCAGAGTTCTAGTACTAGTAACAGAAGTCTCCATAACTTCTGGCTGTGAAAACCAGTGGAGATTGTGTTCTTACCACAAAAGAAAAATGTAACCATGTGAGATGAAAAAGTAAATAATTGGAACAGTACCTTCATTACTATCGTTGTTCTAAAACCCATCTGCCCAATATTAACCACATGTGGCTCTTCAGTAATTGATGTGTGGCTAGTTTGAACTGAGAAGTATTGTCAGTGTAAGCACAATGGATCACAAAGACTAATATGAAAAGAAATGTAAAGTAACTATAACTTGTTTATATTGATTATTTTATTAAAATGATAGTTCAGAGATATTAGACTAAATAAAATATATTATTAAAAATAATTTTGACTTTTTTTCACTTTTTTAAAGAGTGGCTCTGGTTCTCTTTAATTCTTTTCAGGTACTATCTTATTCCTCTCTATAGCCAGTGGCCTCTGTGACAGTGGCTGTGATTTATTGGTTTGAACAAATGATAAAAAGAAAAGCCTTAGGCACTATCATGCCATTCTCAGGAAGACAGATTCTCTGTGCACATAAACCCACTATAATTCCCAAATTGCTGGAGAAAGGTGACCATATGGAGTGCTTCTCCATCCTCAGGCATGGGGACATATTGCTGTCTAACTACATATGAATCGGCAGAGAATTTCATCTTTTAGGACTGACAGTCCAGGTTTGGATTATGAAGTGGTAAAAGGAGTGACCTTTTAGTTTTTCAAGTTAACTTTCTATTGATAAGCTTCAATATGCACAAATAAAGTTGTTTAAATCGTTGCATCTGCTGTTGTGAACATGTATTACCATTCACTGAGCATTTGGGTCTGGCACTATATCCTATGCTTTACACTTTGATTTATTTATTTATTTTTAATTGTACAAACTTAAGCAGTTTCTAAGTGACCAGAATCATACTGCAAGGCACCATAGGGTGGTTGAAGAAATTCACCATTCTGAAGGAGCGGAGGTTTTGTACTACTAAGTGAAGATCAGTGAAGAATAATTCATTCTCTTGGAGCAACTGCCCTTCACACTCCTCATCCTGGTTTCTGCACCAAGCCTCCTTGGGGAGGGCCACTCGTTTCAGCACTCAGCCCTGCTTGAGGGCCTCCAGGTCCCTTCAGGCGGTTATCTCCCCAGTCCATTTCCCAGGCAGTTAGAGTCTTCTTCTCTTCCACATTCAGACAGACCTCACCTCTGAAAATGATGTCTTGTCACTAAGGACCTTCTGAACGGTTTCAGAATCATAAACACATCGAAACCAAAATTGGGTAATTTCCACTGCTGTTAACAGGAAGCTCAATCACATTCCTCTGTTTTTGAAAGAAATCTTTAAGCTCTGATTTGTCTGTCTCATGAGGTAGATTGTCAATGAGGAGTTGGTGGCTGTCAGGATGTCTCCCAGTTCTACAGGGTTCAACATTACCTTTCTCACCAGCTTCACTGGTTGGTCTAGGTCCCCTTTGGAGAGGTGTATTTATTCATTGTTCTTGTACTCTTTGACCCCTCTGTGGCCTCTATGGTGGAATCTGAGATTCAGGTTGTGAAGCTGGTACTTTAATGTAAGGTGGTATCCCAGTAACTGGAACAGCTCTCCTGGGTGGAAAGTTCTTACTGCTCACAGTCACCCAGGAAAATGTCCTCAAGTTTTCTTGCACAGTCTGAGCAATGCCTGTAAGTGCTAGAGAATAACTCTTCTGAGCATCTTCAAAATAAATTTCTTCCAATACTGGCTCAGACTTTTCCTCTTGGATTTAAGATACAGATTCTTGCTCCAGCTCTGTTCTAAACCAGGTTCTGGTTCAACAACAGGTTCCTCTAAATGTTCTTCCAAGCCATTGCTAACAGTCTGCTTACAGAACCATAATCATCAGGTACCATCTCAGTTGTCTGTTGTCTTTCTTGTGTTCCTCTACTTCTTCCTTAGAGGGCCAGTGACAAAGCCACCGAAGACTTCATTTTGGTGTCTGAAGATATCATTGTGAATGTAGAACCTATCATTGTAGAACCTATTTGCGACAGAGTACTCAGGAGCAAGTACGAATGTCTGTATGAATTTCCTCAAAGCCTGGTTGTTATTAGAGACCATCTCAACACCTGGACCACCCCACCGTCATTCAGAATGACATGATCATGAACATGGTAAATCTTAGTGTGGCATCTGGTGAAGTTTTGTGACATCACTTTTCTGTGGATTTCCTTCTGTCCATAGACCCCATCTGCTGGCATTCCATTTGAATCTAATTTCCTATGTACATAACAAGAGTTTTTTTCCTATAGAATATGAATAGCATATCCGGGGCCTGATTCATCAGTGTGTAGCACTGTCCCACAAATTCCCATCTGACCAGCATGGGATTTGGCTTATCTCACTTAGGTCAATTCAATCTTCATGGTGGAGCCGGAGAGGAATCAGCTTCGCTCCACAGCACAGTGGAAGGTTAGAACCCCTTATACAACTGCATCCACAACACATGTCTATCAAATTTAATCTTAACAGTAACCTTATCATTTTATTTCACGGTTGATGAAACTAAAGCTCAGAGGGGTTAAGTCACTTGACCAAGATCACACAAATAAGTGATACAACTAGACTTTGAATATAAGTCAGCCTGGTACCAAAGCTTATGCTCTAACTGCTCCACTATGCAACTTGTTTCACATTATAAACACCACCCCCTGAGAATAATAATGACATAATCACCAATCACTGCATCAGCAACAGCGACCAAATCATAACCAAGGCATTTCTCGAAGAAATCAGTGTTTGCTGACATTTTGCCTGAATTACTTTTTCCTACTTTAGCCATTAGAATTTTCCTGTTGACCAACAACAGAGACACTGTAAAAAACAATCCCATGGAGCTGGTAGCTTTATTATCTTAAGGATTTTACTTTGAACAGTCATTATAGTGTCCGCTTGAGTGCTTTCAGAAGAAATGTCTCTCTCTGCAATGGAAGCTATATCCCCAACCTAGGACATCTGGTATTGCCACCTGGCAAATGTGTATGATTTTAGAACAGGCATATTATGTTCTTAGCTCATGCCTGACTGAATTCTAACTTTTATATTTTCTTTCTTCCCTCTGCCTTGATTGTTTCATAAACTTATTTTTACATTTTATATCTATCATTTAAAAGTATGAAATACAAGCAAACTTAAATAAATAAATATCCAATATTCATTTCTAGTTTATAAACTTTTAAAAAGAGTGTTTTCATGAAAGAATTATGACCCCTTCCAAAGTACACAAAATGAGTATAAATTTGATTAAATGAGAGGTAATTGTACTTAGCATCATGCTATCTTTACCTGAGATCAAATTTAAACTTTAATTGAAGTTTATGTGATGGCCATCTGTCAAACATCACTGGGCAGAGCACCACAGTTCACTAGAAACAGGGCAAGCTAGACAATCTGCAAGCTTTCTGCAACATTAGCAAGGAGTTGGCAGGGATCAGCCTTGACAGAGAATTTGATATTTATTCTTATTTTCATCATGATGTAAATCTATATGAGTACATCTTTACATAAAATTAGCACAAGAGATTCATCATTTGGATCTATGAAAACCTTAAATTTCAGCTTTTTGGCAAATCAGTTTAGTATGAAGTGTAGACTGGCAATTTAAAATAATTATTATACTTGACATTAATAAACTCTTAGTAATGAAAGACGTAGCTTTATATCATTGTGACTCTTGATTATAATTAGAAGCTAATTTTGAATTCATTTAAATATCTGATCAAAATAATTAATTTTTATTTCTTTAAAAATGTTTGAAAATATCTTTTTTTCTTCATAATTAATAAAATAAATTATTTCTTCAAGATTTGTGGTAGACAATTGTAGCAGAAGTTGTCTTATATCACCAAGATCCCTCTTCAGAACTGAGTCTACCTGTTGGGGTTGTTGGTGGTGATAGTTCTCAGCCTCTCTCTTAGGATTGTCCTCAGTTGAGGAAAGTTGACCTGACCCAGGTCGCACAAGCGGGTATGGGTGTGGGTAAAGGAGGAGCCCACATCCATAGACTAGTCTAAGTAAGGGAGTAAAGGCCCATTCATCCCCTATACCTCAAGGTGGGCCTGCTGAGCTTGAGAGCTCCCTATGGCATCAACCTTTGTTGAACCTGCCCTGCTGCTCATTTCTCCCTCTGACTAATCCAACTGTCTTCATTCCTCCACAGGTATTTTTCATAAGAGCATTCTTTAATACATTTGCTTACATGCTTGTGTCTATCTCAGTCTGTTTCATGGAAAATCCACATAAGAAATGTGCATGTCTCTTTAGACATGCTCAGAGAGGAATGATTAATATAGAATTTTAATGAACTTTGGGAATTCTTTATAACTGTTTTAATTCATCAAAATTTATTAAACACCTATGATGTTCTAGGCATTATGCTAAGCACTAAAGATATAAAGTTAAACAAAACTGAATTAGGCAAAATTGATTTCAAGAAACTCACTAGCATAAAACACAAATGTTATAAGTGAATATAATTCAAAATAGACAAGGCCTATATTGAGAGTATATCCCAAAGTTCTCATCTCATACTAAGAATCAAAAATGTCATACCTACAGGGCCCTTGGCCATCTCCACATTGCCTCTCCTGTCCTCACCTCCATTTCTTATCTTTCTCAGCTCATCTGGGAGTCTCATCTTATTTACTCTCTTCCAGCTACTCTGGCCAGCATACTCCTGCCTCAGAGTATCTGTACTTATGCCACTTGCTGTTCCCGCTGCCTGACTCCCTACTTCGCTTCTTTCAGGTTTTCTCAACTGTCAACTTTTTCTGAGGCTTTCTTTGACCACCCTCCCCTAGCACTGCATAGTTCCCTTTCCTGTTTTGTTTTGTTCATAGAACTTACTGCTTGCTCTGTACCTGATTATTATTTATTTTGAGTTTGCCCTTCCTCCCCAGAACATAAGCTCCATGAGGACAAGGACCATCACATGTTTGTTTCTGGCTTTATACCTAACACCTACAATTGTCCCCAAAGCAGAGAAAATGTTTACTAAGTATTTGTTGAACAAATAAATTTTTACATGTAATGAAGGGATAAGAGAAGGGTGAAATTTTTTATTATGAACAATTGCTGGAAAGCATAGAAATCAAAGTATTTCTAATATAACGTGAATAGAATGGAGAAAGTCTTTGTGGTCAGAGCTGGAAACATAGGTTGGCTTTATAAACCATGAAATATGTTTGTTTTAAACTGATTAATTATGTCCCTCCGAAATTTACATGTTGAAGTCTTAGCTTTTAGTACCTCTGAATGTGACTTTATTTGGAGATAAGGTCATTAAAGTGGCGTGAAGTTAAAATAAGATTTTTGTGGTGGCCCTAATCCAATATGACTGATAATTTTATTACATAGAGAAAATTGGACCTGGGCAGTGATGGAGGGAAGACCATTTGAAGACACAGGGAAGATAACCATGTACAAGCCAAGAATAGAGGCTTCAGAAAAAATCAGTATTCTGACACTTTGATCTTATACTTTTAACTTCCAGAACTGTGAGAAAATAAATTTCCATTCTTTAACCCATCTCCTCTGTGGTAGCCTTAACAAACTAATGTAATGATATATGCCACCGTAAGGAATTTTGACTTAATCACACAAGACACTGTAAAATTTTAAGCAGAGAGAGGTGAGATGAGTCTTGAATTTTAGAAAGATTGCATTTGTGATAATATAAAAGAAGGATTGAAAAAGGGAAAAGACCTGAGCCATAAACAACAACCGGGCAGTGTTTGCAATGATTGGGATCTACATCAAAGTGAAGGGAAGGAAGAGGTGAGTACAGAATTGGGGAAGCACCAGAGCCAGGATTGTTGGGACTTACTGGTACATTTGAGATAAGTGATATTGACATCTGCCACAAAAGGGAATTTAGTAAAATGCAGACATGCAAAAGGTTCAGATAATAAAACTTACATAAATTTCAGTGTTCTCATACTTGAGAAAATTTCTCTATACATAACCTTAAAACAAATTACAACAGCATTCATACTGCTCAAGATGTGAACAGTATTCACTGAAAAAAAAGGTTCTGTAGAAAGAGCTGCAGGCTATATCTCCTTCTTGAGATTAATATTAGTGTATTCAATTAGCATATTAAACATTAGCATATTAAAGATCTGAGAAGTTTTGCAATGAAGAAACCTCTTTAAGTTTGGCCAAAAAAGTATTTGCAAACTTTAATTATGGAATCCTTTTTGTGAGGCACTTTTTAACCTCTCTCTGAACATGAATACATTAACAGTGCGGAAAATAGTGGTAATTTTGTTGCACTAGAACTTTTCCAAAATAAATAGAGAAGCTTTGTTTGGGTAATATGCATTTCCAATAGCAAAATTAGTTAATATCATCTTAACAATTGAAAGAATAAACTCGTTAAAGGAATGCAGTTGTTTTTTTCCTATAAGCTAATTATTACCAGATTAAAAATAAATTCAAACTCTTTTGAAAGTAGCACTAATTCTTTTATGTCCCTAACAGAAAATTACTCAGTGCCTTGAAAAAAAATATATTTTGCTGACTTAAGGGGAAAGTGTAGCTCAAATGCAGATATCTGGGAGCTGTTTTTTACTGGTGTCTTTGACACTACGGTAATCAATCACAGCCTGAATTTTCCCATATTCCATCAGCCTCTGAAACCCACATGGGGTCCATTTACAATGACTCACATGCGATGCGCACGTAGGCCTTCCGGCTCTTTGTGGTGCCTGCTGAGCTCCAGGCTACACACTGGCACCAGTAATCTTCAGGCCCAAAGAGTTCTTCCACTTGCTGGCGTGAAATCTCAATGCTCACTTCCCGGACAATGAGCCCTAACCAGAGAAAGGAAAGATTTAAGTCAGGGAAAGATTTGCACTAAGAACGACAAAATATCATACCACATTTTTTCCCCCGTGATCCTTCTTGATGCCATAGATCAACATCCCAGATATTATCTCTCATCTCCTCTGATATTCCTCTGGCTCCAGTTACTTGACTGTCAACTTTTTCAATCTCTTATTTGTTATTTCAAATCTTCTGATTCATCAGAAGATGAAAGTGAAGATCTATCACTCCACAAAATTATACCTTTCCCCATATGTCTGACTAATATCCTTCACCAAGTTATCTTCCTCTGTATATTAAACATAAACTTGAATTTCACATCATCTAAGGATTCAACCTTAATTATATAAGTTGTGGGTAAGTTATCCATGTACTGTACACAGAATTACAAATCTAAATCTTCCTAGGAATATTTAGTTTACATGAACCAACTAAAACTATAATCAGGTTTTACTATATCATCTAGTAATTTATAAATATGTGGTTGTTATTTAACAACTTAATTACTTTAACAGTTGTGTTTCAGTTATTAAGGCACTTGTTTTTATTTTTTTGAAAGACATACCAACCTTAGTTAATAAACCTCTGCTGTTCTATCCAAAGAATGTATGACTTTAAGGTTTTCATGTATGATATTTTGAAAGTCCAAATGTTTCTCTATAATTGTAACGTAATCAAAATCCTGTTAAAGGTAAAGTGAACTCCAGCTAAAATGATAGAATAATTGGAATTTGTTTCACAGGATTATGTAATCCTAAATAATAAAATTGAACTAACAATCTGGAATTAACATTTTAAGGATATTTATCTTGAGATATTAAAACCTACTTCAGAGATTCGTTCTGCAGAATGTCTCTTTGCACTGAGCAAGAATAATGATCTAAACAATATATGTGAGTAACTGCCAGTTCTCCTGGAGATTGAATGCAAAGACTTCCAGAATGGAGTGTTTATTGAAAGAACTACCCGGAGTACTCTTTAGATGAATTTGCTCTGGGCCAAGTATGAAGACAGGTGGAAAGATTAAATATATTGCTTTGTACTGTTTATTCATTCATTCACTCATTCATTCATTGAGCAAATACTTACTAAATATCAATTATGTAAAAGACACTGTACGAGGCACTTGGGAAATGATGAGTAAGACAGTCATTGTCAATGAACGAATATTATTGTGAGGCACATATTAACTACAGATTATACAATTTATTATTTAATTATAATTGAGTTTAGTGCTCCAAAGAAGACCCAACTAATTATGAAAATTGCAACATGAGTTAGATTAGTTAAATTATATGGGGAGAGGGATAGGACATCTAGGAAGAAGCAGGATAGATAATCAGAAGAATGAAGATCCAGGAGAAGACAATGAAGTACTGGACACAAAGAATAAAAACATGATATGAAATTAGAGATAAGAGAAGAATGATACAGTTTTATAGGCTAGTGGTTCTCAATGTGGACCCCAGTACATCTGGAGAAAAAACTACATTTCTTATCAAGAGCTTGTGAGACTTGAGTCATAGAAATGACTAAACCCTTGGGTTCACTCAAGAGTCCCTAAACTGGAATGAAGTCTAGAAACATGGGTTTTGGAATTCCAGGCAAGGCAAAGACATTAAAGGGGCGACTCTTTAAAGTTTATTGAATATATTTAAAATTGTTTTAAAATTTTAAAAACTGGTAATTCTTTTATGTTTGTATAATGATCAGCTTAAAAATAATTTTTAAGTAACTGGAATATCTTAACCCCTCAACCTTCTATAAAAAAAAATAGCATATTATTTTAGCCAATGTCCAACACATAAAATAATCACCACAGCAAAAATTCCAACTTATTAACAAATAGTACTGTTTCTCTGCCTCTTTTCTGGTCCCTGCTTAGGCCTCTCATTTTTTCTATCTTACTGTAATTATTTTCATTTTTCTGATATTTAGCAATACATGCAAAGATGGAGCACAACTTTCTACCCACTCCCCTCAACTTTTGTTTAATTCCCCTCTCTAGTGTTTAATATCTTTGCCTGTTTTACTTGTTTACGTATTCTCTTTTCACACAGAAATTTACTTACTGGAAACAAAACTCTTCCTGTAAAGTTGTAGTAATTTATAGTCACCGAAAGACTGTAGTGTGTATTTCCTTAGAACTATAATGGCTCTTACTAAAATGCAGAGCAGCAACAAATGGGCTCAGGATATTAAAACCACATAAAAATTCTTTGTGCCCCAAGATGATAACTTCAGTTTTCATCTCCTGCCCTTTTTTACTTAAAGCAATTGTAGAAAATCTAATGAAATGCTAGGGGAACTTCACTAGGGCCCCTGTATCCTTTAGCCCAAGTAGGCTCATGGAAATTTCTACTGACCACAAATCTAAAACCTTTTAAGAAGCCGCAGATCACCCTACCAGCTACAGGAATTATTCATAGTATGAATGTTGTGAATTATGTGGCTAAAAACCCCTGTGAGCTCTGGAGTCAAGCACACACCTATTTTCATTGTCAACTTCACAGACGCCCCACTTGGGAAGGTATAGATTATTGCAGTTGTGTGCAGTTCTCCTGCTATATGCCCAAATTTTACATTCCAAATATTGGTCAACAACACAAGAATAAGAAATAATTGAAGCATGAAATATCTAAACACTTACAGCTTAGAATTCCCTAGAATCAGATGCATCATTCAGAGTCTGAGCTACTTGGTTACATACCATCTTTTCATTACCATAGGTAAGTCCATTCCTGGTGACATTTTGCTCATCAAACCAAAGGCTAGTGGTGTGGGTAAAACTAGGTAATATTCTTTCTCTTTGAAAGTAAAATTTCAAATCTGCTTGAAGTCTTAAGATGGAAAAAAAAAACAAGCTGCCTTAAAATATGAAATGCCAAGAGCATTACTTCCAAGGTGGGCTGCTTTGAAGAACATTTGGGAACTTGAAATTGGTTTCAGGTTATTTAAAGGTAGGGGAAAATGCTTCAGTATACAGAATTTACTCAAATACAAATGTATAATAAATCCATCACATCTGATAACATCAAAGATTTACCATCATTGTTCTTCCTTTAATAGTGACATTTCAAGGATGCATGCTGTTTGAAGTTTGCAGTGATTTTCTTTTACAATAGGATTCATTGTGGTTTAGGAGCCATAGTGTAAGAAAGTAATTAGGATGCTATTCCAAGAAGTCTTATAATGAGCATGAATACGTACTTGTTAATGGGGAGATTCAAATGATTTAGAAATCCAGATGCAAGTACAACTCTCTGATTGAATTTTTGTGAGGCTATCTATGATTATGGCAATAAAATCTGGTAATTGACATTTATACCTTATATTTAGCATAATTTTAATTTCAGGCACCACAAAGTGTTTTTCTAGAGATTATTATAAAGCTTTCACAAATACATGATGACTCCTGTTGTATAATAATTGAAAATAAGATCCATATTCCCCTAGAAATGTAATCTGTAATGCCATCAACAAATATGAAAGGTCCTCTAATGTCAAAAATTATATTAAGTAGCAGAAATATAAAGATAGATCAAATAACATTGAATAAAAGTAATCGATTGTTTGGGAAATTCTAAAAACCCCATGAAGAAAGCTGTAGTGAAATAGCATCAGAGGGAAAGATTATGAGAAACATGGAGGATGGGATATTTGAGTTTGATGCTGTAGCATGGTTTGGGTTTTAAATTTTAAAGAGATATCAGAGACACTTCAGGAGGACAGAAAAGCATGAAGCCAAAGGGCAGAGATGAAAAAGCATGGAGCACTAAAGGGGAAAGTAGTTTACATAAAACAATAGAATTAGATAGACAAGAGATTCTTGGAGAGACTTGAATGGCAGCTAAAGAAGTTTACTGTGTGGAGCAGGGAGCCTATGGAAATTGTAAATTGGTGAAGTGACATTTTAAAAAATGACATTTGCTTTAGGAAGATTAATCTGTCTCTATTAGTAAACAAGACTAATCTGATTTATTTTAATGAAATTTTAATAATTTTAATTATTATAAAATGTGTTTTCATATTTATGTTCCTTACATCAAGTCATTAATCATACGTATTAAGAGCAATATTCTTGACCTTCTGAAAACACTGACAATGAAAACCAGGCACATATACTGAAAATAATAATTATTCATCCTGTTGGGCTTTAATTTTGTACTTATCCCAGGTAGTAAGGGTAATCACCTCTGGAGTGATTATCAACTATAATAGTTCACATACAGTATATTGAGGACAGTTATTTGTTATCTTAAAAGCAACACAGTTCATATTCTTAAAAAAACTTTTAAACCAAACTATAAAGTTTCTTTAAAAAAAAATCAACACATCTAGGACAATTATTATTACAACTGGGGGACTAGACAAATATTCATCTATACATGGCAACCTAGTGATTTATGTAGATAATAAAATAAATTTCTGCTCTGTATTCACTATCCGACTTTTGGAAAGTAATTTTGGAAAGTCAAAATTATTTTAAGAGTAAAACTATATTCTATTCACAAAATCACTTTTGGAGCTACTGATGCTGACTTAGGAGAGGGGAAGAGCATCATGATTAAGTATCACATTAGGTGCATGCCCAGCTGAGAAAGACATGACTGGATTTAAAATTTTTCAGGAGCATTGGGACAGTTAGGTCTGGGTGGGGACAGCAATCATTCAGAGCAATGCAGATATGTCTACCATATTTAGAAAGGGAATTTTAACAGTGGGAGTGGATTCTAGTGAATTGCCTTGAAGTTTCTTGTGCTTTAGCCAACTCACTCAGTATTCTACCAATATTCTAGATCCTCCACTATATTGAGGTGCAGGTAGAGTGGCACTACCCTGACATGGTGAGTAGAAGAGTCTACATGTTTCGGCAACTAAAATGATCGCACAGGTCATCCATTAGGAATCCGTTAAATCCTTATTTCACAATACAGGTGAGGCCAGGACGTTAAGGAGCTGAATGAAAATTACTAAGTAAGCAAGTTCAGACTAATTTGGGGCAAAATAAACAAACTTCCATAATTAAATGTAGGTTTAAAATTGATGAGCAAAATGATGTCTTCTAGAATCTTCACTTTTCAACAAGGATGTGAGTTCCATTGGGGCAGAGATTTTTGTTTCTTAAATGCTGTCAATGTGGCCTAGAATAATACCTGGCACATATTTTAAGCATATAATAAACATCTGTTGAATTCATGAAAGACTATTTCCTCAGGACCCTATTAAACATTTATTTAAATGACATGTGATTGAGTCTGATTATATCTTAGAGGAAAGGAATTTTCAGTCATGATGGCAGCTGGACCTCCTCCCCTAGCCAGAAAGACATCATCAAACGCAATTTAAGCTTTGAACATGTTTGGCATTCACACTAAGAATGGAGGAAAAAAAGGAGAGTTATAATGCTTTTTAGAGAATCCAAAATTATTTCTAATATCTAAGTAAACATAGATCAAATACCAACTAAATATTCTTCTTTTTCTTTTTTTAAAAGACTCCAATATGTAAGAACAATTAATTCACAACAAGAAGAAAAAATTAACTTGCGAAATTCCAAGAGATTAAAAAAATTAGCATTTTATATTTTCAAGCCATTTGTGTTTCTGCTGAAACACAAATTTTCAATTTTAACTTTATAAATTTGTGTTCTGATAGTTCAAAAATATTTTTATATATTCTGAGATCTTTGCCTCAAATTATTCTTTTACCTTTCCAAGGGGAGAAATAATTTAATAAAAACAATGCAGTCAAATATAAAAAACCTAATTCCCCCCTCACTTTTTTTTTAATACATAGAATGTCTCTTGGCTCTTCTGCTGATTTTAGGTTACATATACTTAGTTTTTCATAAACATAAGGCTTTAGGTAGAATTCCAAAAGATAATACTGCTATAGATATGCCAGTAAAATCTTATTTTTAATTAATCCTTGATAATTAATTGAGAGTATGATCTTTAGAGATGGATCTGGTTCAAATTCTGATTTTTCCAGTATGACCTTGAGAAAATTCCTTTACCTCATTAAGTATCACTTTCCTCAACAGGAAAATGGGAATCAAAATTCCTAACTCAATATGTTGTTTTAAGGATTAAACAAAGTGATAGATGTAAAACTCTCAGCAAATAAGCCCTTAATATTAGCCAACTAATATGATTTCGGGAGCTAGAATAGTTTATACTGTGCTAGGTAGTAAATAACACCCCTTATTTCAGAGGCTTTACAAAATAAAAGCCTGTTTTTCTTTATCACATAAGTCACCAAGGAAGTTGTCCTACATGAGCTTTCTTAGTGACCCAGGTTGCATCTATCTTGAATCTACATCCTCTGAACCATGGCTATTAGGGTCTCTGAGTAAGGAGAACAGAGTACAGAGAGCACACACCTGCTTTTAAATGACCTAGCTCAGCAGTGGCAACATAACTTTGCTCATAGTCTGCTGGCTAGAAGTAACTACTTGTCCCAGTGTGACCACAAGGATGCCAGGACTTGCGGTATTTCTCTGTGCTAAGGAAGGAGAGGAGAAATGGTATAAGTATTAGAAGTCCTACTCCAGTACAGTTGATAAAACTACTTGAATAGGAAAACTAAAAAAATGAATTTTAAAAAAATCCAAGTTCCACTGAAATACTTATGAAATCTAATGAAATTTGAATTATTGATTTCTGTGGTATGAAAGTCTTTACTGATAGAAAGAGCTAAATGTAGATAAAAATAGAATATCAGACTAAACAGCAGTAAACCAGATTTTTGGTCTTGGCTTGGTTATCACCATGTTAACTTTGAGTAGGGTATTAATTTCTAATTTTCTTAAACTTTAAATTGATAAAAATTATTTTTCCCATTGTACTTCACAGGATTTTTATGATTCCAAAAAAGAATCTTTAACAGAAAGTATTTTTATGAACAGACTGCATGGTTCTTTAGCTCTTTCAGGGAATACAACTTAACTACATTTTCTAGCTTCCTTTGTTTGAGAAGTGGCCACAAAAATAATTTTAGTCAAAAGAATGTGAGTGGAAGGAACATGTATATTTTCTTAGCCAAGCTATTGAAGAAGCTGGTGAGTGTCCTTGCTATCTGTTTCTTTCTGCTGGCTGGATGTAGAAGAGGTGGAGGTCCGAGAGGATGGCAGAACCACAAGATGGAAGGAGTCTGGGTCCATTTCTGACCAAAGGGAACAAGGGCACCTACAATCAAGGGCACTTCTTGAGATTGTTACATGAACAGAAGTACCATTCTATCATGGTTGAGTTATTCTGTCTTTGAGGAGTAGTCTAATTGTTATTGCCACCTAGCATAGTACAGACTTAAATCATATATTGTAATATATGCTTGGTAGACAGTATGTCTTCATAAATGACTTGAATAAATGAATGAAGAAAATACTTACAAATCTCATAATATTTTGCTTTTTTTTTACCGTGATTCAGAGCTTAGCTCCAAATTATTAATTTTTTTGGAAAATGTCTTGTTAGCTACACAGAATTTCTATTAATTCTGAATTTTCAAATATCTGAATGCGAGATTACAATATTATGCTCAAATGCTACAAAACATAAGAATTTGCTTATTATGTACTAAAATATGATTTTCAAAATGTAATGCTTGCAATATTTTTCTCTTTTCAGAAGTGTGACACCTGATTCTGACTGTTGTGTGTTACTTGTCTTCATGTCCACTCTGCCTTAGCATCATAAAGAAGAAGAAAGAAAAATGATGTTTCCCACCTCGAGCTCCAATTCCCTGAGATATTTATGTAACTGTATAATACTGCCAACTGAACAAACAGTTTCAATCATGTGTCTGTTCATATCTCCAGGCAAAGTTTTGTTCTCCTTTCTTTTTTTTATAAATGTATTCCCTTCAAAGGATGCATACCCTAGTGGATAAACAATCTCCATGGGAGAAAAGAAAAGCTAGCTATTTAATATGTGTGGTTCAGTGTCATGAGGTGTAAAGTCACAGTAAATAGTATTTTACAAAAATACTAACACTAATAAAGATGATAACATTTTTATGATTAGCCATGTTTTTAGTAAAGGGAAATTAATAGATAGGACTATTTAGTCTGAAGGATACATACAACATGTTGTCAAAGAGAACTGAGTTTCAGCATAAAAAAGATAAGTTATATAGACAGTATACATATGCACCTAACATTACTGGTTATCATTCATCCAGTATTTTCTTTTTACCTACAAGTCAGAATGCATTTACTTCATACCCTATTATAAGCCCATTTAGTCACATTTCTGTCAGATCCCACTTGCATATGTAGTGTCGAATAAATCAGTGGTTAATAAATGTCCTTGGAAATATATTTTGAGATAAATAATGAACTACTGAATCTGGTCATAAATGTACATTTTTACTCTCAAAATTTTAAAAGAAAGATAGCCTGACCAATCAAATCCATATATGGAAAAAGAGGAGTAATTATAGAGCAATAGTGTAAAAGGAGCCTGGTTTATTACTCTTGAATGGATATACTACAGCCAAAAAGAAAGATGTTATAACTGTTCAAAAATTCTACTGCAAAGGAAATACTAAATGAGGATGGAGAGTCAACCATTCCATCATAAGTGCTTTTTGTTACAACTCCACAGGCTTGGGGCACTGGTCCAACCCTGCAGCAGACAGAACTGCATGACACTCAGAATTCCACGCCCTCTCAGAGGTACTGCTCCCGCTGACCACAGGCACACTTTTAATTTGTGGCAAGATTGTCTGACAAGCAGACTGCAAGGACAGTAGAGATGGAAATACAGATAAAGTACAGATAAAAATATGTTCACCTTGAAAACTAAAAGTAAGACTTTTAGGTAATAATGTACAGGGATGTATCTATTGAAAAATGAGAAGAATACAATCACTTCTTTCTCATTAATAATTTTCACAACCCCCTTTACATTGTACTCCAGTGTCTCTCCATAATACAATATCTGTACACTGCCTACATCTATACTTGCTTAAATAATACTGACTTATGTCCCCTGCACATATCTCATAAATGTCAACTCCTTCCTATCTCCCCAAGCTCCTTTCTACTCAGCCAGTTTCCAGTTTGTTTTATATGGGTGATCTCTTAGCAATACTTTGAAGTTCCATCCCTATTAAAAGTAAAGCAGGGTCTGGTGTCCTAAGAAGAGAAATAATGACAGTGCACAGCTATTATTTCATATGTTCCTGACTATGAAATAAATCTCACAGCTTAAAAAAAAATAGAACATAAATCCCAAAGTTTTAAAAAGGCAAAAATGAAATTTAGGAGGTAAAAGAAACCACATAAAGTCTTGCCAAAGTTTCATGTTTTACATAAAGCTGCAATTGGGACTTCACAAAGGAAATCTCTGCACTTTTTATTTCTGGTTCAGAGGATTTACATGCTCTTTCTAACGATCTGGGCCTTCAGCACTGGGTAATGTCTCCCAGTCCCCAGCTTAGAGCTCATGCAAAATTGAAGCACTTTGGAGGCAGTTTAGTAGCTGCAGATGAATCTCAATGTGCAGGAAAAGGCATAATGGCTGTTTAGCACTTGCTAGAAGAAGCTGAGGAAATCAGGGGGAAAAATCTATTGAATTTAAGCCATCTGGGAAGCCAACTGAGAGCAACTGCATTAACAATGTGTTTACATTCCCATTGTGTTGCTAGGCCAAGCAGGTGTGTGTGTGTGTGTGTGTGTGTGTGTGTGTGTGTGTGTGTGTGTGTGTGTGTGTGTGTGTGCGCGTGTGTGCGCGCGCGCGTGTGCCTTTAGGAAATTACCAAGTGAAGTTCTTTTAATTATGTTGGCTTAGTTTTGGCAACTATGTGGAGAAAGAAATTTCACTAGCAACACAGCTATGAGAATTTTCAGATTTCCATGAGACAGGACACTGCTAGAGTGCAGAGGTTGGCAGGGAGGCCATGGGCAGGAGGAAAAGGAGCAGTACGCAGGAGCCTGGCTGAGCAGTTCTTTTTTTTGTATCTGGCCCACAGTACAGTGCAACAGATTGGGGGAGGCTTCAGAAAGCTGGTAGGGAACACTAGGGAATACTTTCATTGCTTGTTACATTTCTAGTTAATGTAGAAAAATTGACCAAATGAGGGAAATTAGCCAGGTAAATGTCTTCACTTTTGGCTCCCACCAGCCCTTCTCACTGCTTCTACCATCATGGCCATTTTTTCGTGGTATTTAATAGGCTTTTTTTTTTTTTTTTTTCAGAGCAGTTATAGGTTCTTAGCAAAACTGAGAAGGAGGCACAGAGATTTCTTATATACCTCCTAATTCCACCAACGCATAGCCTTTACTATTATCGACATCTCCTCACCAGATTGGTATAGTTTTTACAACTGATGAGCCTACATTGACACATTATCACCCACAGTTTACATTAATTACATTAAATTAATGTTCACTCTTGCTGTTGTGTGTTCTATAGATTTCGACAAATGTATGATACGTATCTATCATTATAGCACCATATGAAGTAGTTTCACTGACCTAAAAATCCTCTGAGCTCCACCTATTTATGTCCCCCATCCCTCTCACTCCTGACAACCACTGATCATTTTACTATCTCCATACTTTTGCCTTTTCCAGGATGTCATAATTTGGAATCATACAGTAGTTTTTTCACAATGGCTTCTTTCACTAAGTAATATGCATGTAAGTTTCTGTAACCGTCAAAACTTTACTTCTTTAAAATGACTTTTTAAATAATTCTTCCTTCTACAGCCATGCCACCCTGAACAAGCCTGATCCCTCTGATCTCGGAAGCTAAGCAGGCTCGGGCCTGGTTAGTACTTGGATGGGAGACCACCTAGGAAGACCAGGTGCTATAGGCGTAAAAAATAACAAATAAGGGGTTGTAAACTGACAAGGTCCTTGCAATATGTGAGGTCAACAAAGAGTTGCCTCCCTAAAAATAAATAAATAAATAAAATAAAAAAATTTCTCCTTGATTCGGACTGGCCTTGTCTAGTCTAATGACACCGTGACTCACTTGCTTCTTTTCTTTCTTTATCTCCCCGCCTTTGCACATACAGCACGACCACTTCCTTAACCATTAAGCCCTTAAGACATCAGATTCTACTCAGCATCAAACAGGGTTAGTAGCAAAGCCTCAGGTCAATTGACCACAGAAAGAGAGTTTTGGTCAAACTAAAGATAACATTTTGATCTCAGTCGTGTTTCAGTTCTAGATCAATGAAAGTGAAAGGACCCCATCAACCAAATCCTCTCAATATCACACAATACAATAATCAAATGCCACCTACCCTAGCCCTGGCCCCAATGTCTAGAGGACATTGGGGAGCCAAGGCTTTGAGTGCTGCCTCATCTGTGTCTCTCGGCTTGGTACCATTTCATTAAGTAAACCGTTACTTTCTTTCCCTACAAACCCCTGTTTGTATCTAGTTTGGCTGGACTTCCTTTGATTTGGTACCATTTCCTCTATGTCTTTTCCTGATGATAGCTCATTTCTTTTTAGAGCTGAATACTATTCCATTGTCTGGATGTACCCGCTTATTTAACCATTCACTTACTGAATGACATCTTGGTTGCTACCTAGTTTTGGCAATTATGAATAAAACTGAAATAAACATCTATGTTTTTCTGTGGGTATAAGTTTTCAATTGCTTTGGGTAAATATCAAGGACCACAATAACTATGTCACCTAGTAAAAGTCTGTTTAATATTGTAAAAAAACTGCCAAACTGTGCTCCCAGTGGCTGTATCATTTTTGCTTTACTACCAGTGATGAATGCGAGTTTCTGTTATTCCACATTCTCACCAGCATTTGATGATATCAGTGTTCTGGATTTTGGCCATCCTAATAGGTGGATACTGGTATCTCATTGTTATTTCAATCTGCATTTCCCTGGTGACAAGGAATGCCTTTTCATATGCTTACTTGCCATCTGTATATCTTTTTGGTGAGGTGTGTGTTAAGGTTCATTGCCCTTTTGAACTGCTAAATTAAGTAACTTTATCATGACAGATGTTTGATGACTACAGTGGCCTGAATGATGGCCCCTAAAAAGATATGTCCACAGATGAATCCCCAGAATAGGTGAATGCTACCTTATTTGGCAAAAGAGTCTTTGCAGATGTAATTAAATTAAATATTCAGATTTTGAATTATGCAGGTGGGCCCTATATTAACTGATAAGTGTCCTTATGAAAGACTCAAAAGAAGACAGACACAGAAGAGAAGACGATGTAGAGGCGGAGACAGAGATTGGAGTGATGCAGCCACAAGCCCAGGTATGGCAAGGCAGCTGCCAAAAATTGTAAAAGACAAGGAACAGATTTGCTTCTAGAGCCTCTAGAGGAAGTGTGGCATTGCTGGATTTCAGACTTCTTGCCTCCAGAACTGAGAGAATAAATTTCTGTTGTATTAAGCCACGAATTTCATGGTAAATTATTGTGGCAGCCCTAGGAAAGTAATACAGTGACAAAAAGCATTTACTTTCTCTACATCCAAAATCTTACAAAAAGGTCAGATAAAGCTATCTGCCATGAGGTGTTTTTCTGGTTTCACAAATGTGCCATGGAATGAATGTGGGGGAGGTAACCTTTTAGTTGCTGACGTCATTTCATACAGAGGACATCATTGTCTAGAATCACTAAGGAGGTCGCTATAAAAAGAGAGATGTCATTCATTCCTTGCCATTCTTGGAATTGCCTTGCACAGAACATTCCTCAAGGGTTTTCCAACTCAATTTTAATTCATTGAGGCCTTGAGTCTCCCAACTCTCCCCTTCCCTCAGCTTCCCTCAGAGGCTGTTATCCCTCAGCCTGAGAAGTTTAATAGGCAAAGACAGGCAGAAGGATATTGAAGAAAGCAAGAGCTCTCCACCGTGTAACTCTGTACCACAGAACTATCAAGGGGTTTCATGAATTTATTCTTAAAATAAGACAAGAACACAAGCAAATGGTAAAGCATAATCTTTTTCTCTCTCTTCTCCCTTTTCTTTTTTTGCCACCTCTAGACTGCGATCTTAAGTACATCAGGTCTTAGTTGTGTCTCTACTTACAGCACCAAATAAAGCATCTGGGTGATGATTTTGAATAGTACTTCTATGTACTTCCTCTATGCTGGATTTTCACAACACCTCTTGTCCTGGTTTTCAAGTCTGGTTATTTACCATTACTAGAGAACTTAAAACAAGCAAAGATACAAAGAAAAAGCTATGGCCAGTTCCCAATTTAGTCATTCTCTTTGGGAATGGGGCCAGGTTATAGGTATTTTCAAGATCTCCTTTCCCAGTGATTGTCAAATGCAACCAGAGTTTAGAACTAATGCCTTAAGTGCCTTGTTGCTCTTGCCTTCATGTTCTCAGAGGTTTCTTCCAAAGCAGAGTTTTTAAATCAGGTTAAACCCTAGATAAAATCAGAAATGAGTCCAAGACTTCCATAATCTGAATTGTTTCTTATTGATAGATATTATACTTCCTACGGGCTGTGCTTGCTTTTTTGGCCAGCCCCTGATATTTTGCTAATTGCTGCAGTCATGTTATGCATACTGCTTTTGTATCTCCAAATAGTGCTTTTCAGAGAAATTGACAAGAGTGGGTATTTCAGTAGACATCTCCACCAGGGCTCTGAGATTTTCCAGTTGAAGAATTGATGATATTGGGGGAAAAAACTAAAGGGTCTAGAGTGGGTAAACCCTTCTCTCTTCAAGTTTTAGCATTAGAGTATTCACTGATTGAGGTATCTTTAACTAAAAAAATTCTCTGTTGTGTCTGTAAAAATGCTTCCCCACAAAAAAAATGTTGGGGTGAGGAGAGAGAAAATAGCATCAGAATTTTGATCCAGTTATTGAGAGAATATTGGATAGTAAGATTTAGCAATACAGAGACTCAAATAAAATAGATTATCAATTTATGACATCACAGAATAAAAAGGACAACAACCTGGGTCATTACTTCATAATTATAGCCAGGTTTATTTATATTTAGCACAATAGGTACTGATATCAAAAATAGACATTTAAATTTGGAGAGAAAGCCATGCTCTTTAGAAAGCTAACCCCTTCTTTTAAGTTAAAATTTTTCTTAAAATTCCTTAAATAAATGATTAATCCATTTTATATTACAATCCAGAATTCTGTTAAGTATATGCCTTCCTATGAAAATAAACAAGAGACTCTTCTTAAAACCCTTATATATTTTAGCCAAAGGTTAGATTAAAAATACATTATGGCTTTTGACACTTGTTCTATTCTCACTTTGAAGTGGGCATATTAAACTCCAAGCCACAGCATATGCATGGTTGCTGGGCACATGGCAAGATTGCTATAGCAACACAATCACTAGTTTTGCTCCTGAAATGCCCTATTTGAGTAGTAAGTAAACTAGATGAAGAATAGTCAGTGGACTCCTGCTTCTTATTGTAGCCTTTGTGAGGGCCTGGGATGAGTAGCATCTGATTTCTCTTTTCTAAATTTGGGGAAACACATACACAAATACATTTACATACATATAAATATGTATGTATTTGCATATCGACTTACATGTATATTCTTAAGTTGTATTAATCAGTGCTTTCATCTTAGTTGTGGGAAGAAAAAGGAGTACTACATTACACACAACCTTGTCCTAAGTGTTAACTGGCAGGGAGAATACTTTTGTGTTCGTTATAGTAAAAACTTTCACTGTATATAATTTAGAAAATTTCTGTTTTCCCCTAATAAAACACAGCTTGCTAAAACTGCATTGAAAGGTGTAATGTTTTCTTGCCTTCGCTTTATAATCATGTTCTGGGCTGGATCTGTTAAAAAAATATACGCTATTAAAATTTTCTGTGAAGTATGTAATTCAAACATTAAAAATCTCCTCCATGGAATTAAATTAAGTTAAATTACATAGTTCTTCAAATATGGTTTAGTCATGGTGTTTTGGATTATGTGCAGGATCTGTAATATTGACATTTACAAATATTGGAGTTATCAAAAATGAACAAACAACAACAATAAAAACTTCTCAACAACAATATATTGGAAACAAAAAGTATTCAAATGAACAGCCTAAAAATTTCCAAGTACTCACTTTTGTTTGTAAATTAGAAAAAGAATGGAAACAAACACCAGGTTTATAGATGGTGAAAGAACACAAACCGCTCAGCTAGTTGAGACTATCTTCATGTTAGAATAGAATGAAAGCAACAACTAACGCCTAAGTTCTGGAGTTTAATACAACCATGTTTTTATAATTGCAGCTGAGATTATGTTGGCCACATTAACTAAAGTGTTTAACTAAAGTGTTTAAATGTTTTAAGTCAATGTGAAAAAAAGATGAATCAATTGTGAACATTGACAAATGAAGAATATGAAAACGTATATATTTCAGGGTAATTAATATTCCTTTATCACTAACCACTGTCTTGCCAAGTTATTATATTTACTCAGTGGAAAAGCCTTCATGTACTACATGGGTCCTTGCCAATTTTCTGTTTTTATTTTGGGGTCCACTTTATACTGAAAAGAAAAATTGTTAGTTTCTAGTACCGAAATAAGTACTTCTAAGAAGGAAATCAACAAAATAATTGATTTATATTCTAGAATCATTTGTCTTCATTGGAAGACAAATATATTACAGATATAAGACTATTCTTGCAAAGGCAATACTTCCATTGACTTAAATTTAAAAAAAATTATGAAATAAAGTTCAAATAGAGCTTCCAAATTTTTTGCCTCATTTACTAAAATTTAAACAAAAATCATCTAACTCTTTTGAAAAGGTTCACTCTGTTAGAACTGAGTTTAAAGTAATTATTTTACATGGAGAATGACTGGTCTGATGTGTGTGCCTAATGTGTAAAATAATTCTTATAAAAGATTATTTTATCTTCATGTATTCCTCAATTTACCTTTTCATGAAATATTCCAAATAAAATCATCATGTCTCACTATATTTTAGTTATCAACATTTAGTAGGTGAATGGTTATAATTCCACAAAACAAACTTTTATTAATCTCCTCTGCTAGTGCCTTGTGTTATAAACTTCAGAAAAGACAAACTTTGTAAAACAGAGGCCATATCATATCATCCCTCTTCAACCAGTTGAAGATTTTAAAACTCTTTTAAAAATAACATGATATTAAATTACAAGAAATTAAAATTTTCATACCTCAAAAATGGTTGAATATTGATGATTTCATATGGTTTAACCTAATACACACATACAATTCACACTTATAAGTATAATAAAAATGGAAGTACAAACAAGAGAAATATTTATGTGAACTTAAGGTTTTATAGAAGGAGACATGACTGCATTTGCAATACTTTAAGAATAAGTAGAGTTTTAACAGAGGTGGGTTGGGGGAAAGTATGGTATAAAGAATCATTAATTCATACAACACATATTTATTGAGCACTTATTAAGTACCCAACACCAAGTTAAGCATGGAATTATAATAGTGAAAAAGACAGACAATAATCCATGATTTCATGGAGTTTCACTCTTGAGCGTATAATGTTTAGGCTGAAGAGGAAAGATAACCTGGGAAAAGAGACTTGATAAATTATCTTTCTTAGGTACTCTTTCTAGTATCTAAGATTAGTATGAGACCAAGAGGTGACCACACTTATTTCCTAAAGTTCCATATCATATAAGTAGGACTGCCAAGTTAAGATCATAAAAAAATCAATTACACTTAATTTAATAAAGAGCATGAAAGTAATTCATTGAGTTTAAATGACTGTTGTAGGCTCACAACTTAAAGTTTCTATGGTTCTAAGTCACAAAAATGTAAAGAGTGTTATTACATTCATTTAATAAAATTTAAACAAATCTCATCTAAAAAAATTTTTTTTTTAATATATATGAGTAGCATTTCCTAAATCATGTCCTGGTGTGACATTAAGATCTCATAGTATTTTAATATAGGTTCTGTGAAAAAGAGTTCAGATGCCAAATTACATATGGTTAAAAAAAGATTTTTTACTGCGAAACTCTTCTGGGACTTTTACATGCAAATTTTCTTTAAGAAGAATATAATTATTGCAATTTCCTAAATTATTTGACCACAAAACTTTTTGTTTGCTTTCTTGTCCCCTCCCACAAATAACATTTATAAGACTGCACTGGTGGTTCACTGAATACAGTTTGAGGGGAAAAAACAAACTGGCCTTGTATCTAGGGCATGATGTAGTGGTTGGGGAGAGAATCTATCAAAATAAAGTTAAAACAATTTATTAGGAATAGATCGTACTAGAGCTTTTGAATATTTGACCAAGGAAGGTGTGCTTTATTCCATGGACAAAGGAAAACCATTATCTATTTTAGGAAATGGAATGATACAATCACTTAGACTCATGCATAGGCCTAAAACTACCTAAATAATGGATTGCTGATGAGAAAGGACAAAAATAAGAAGGTATAGGAAGCTACTTAAATAATCTAAGAGATTTGTAATAAACACCTATAAAAGAGGAGTAGCAGCAAAATTAAAAAATAGAAGGATGTTTTGTGGAAGAATTCTAAGAAGGAATTTGCAGTATTTTTTGATCATTTTGGTTTTTGGAAGAAAGGATAGAACTGAGATTTCTATTTTTGATGATGGGATGGAGAGAAATATATGAAATATGAATATAAGAGGAGAAAGAATTTCAATTGTATCACTCTTGCAAAAAATAGGGACCAGAGTAAGAAGTGTATTTGTGAGAACTCTGTTTTAAGTAAAGGCAATTTACTTAAATTTGTGCCCAAGTATAGCTTCTCTTCATCAATTTCTTTTTTTTTTCCAGTTAAGTTAACCTTTTGCTATTTGACCAAATGTTAAACATCATCAAGAATAAAAAGAATCAATTCCTAAGCACTATCTTAAGATAGTACATTAAGGAATCACAAAAGATCACATATGGAAAACCTTACACAAGGCACGGAAGGCAGATGAAAGCATGAAAGATAAAAGTTTAGCTGACCTACTGAACCAGATTTTTTTGCTCTGAGAAAAGGGATAATTACATCATATATTTCTTCAGTCTGTTCTGTGTTCAATAGCGTAGGAAGAATTTAGAGGACACTAGGTACAAGGACCAAGAGCAAAGGCTTAGGAATCAGAGAGCCCTAGGTTCATATCCTGGCTCTGTCATCTCTTAGCTAATATGAGTAGTTTCTTTAACGTGCCAACACTCAGTATTATTTTACAAAAGGAGAATCCAAAAATTATCTTATAAGATTGTTTTGATGACTAAACGACTTAATACAGGAGTTCCTAACCCCAGGGCTGTGGACCAGTCCCAGTCCATGGCCTGTTAGGAATGGGCTATATAGCAGGAGGTGAGAGGCAGGCAAGCTAGAGAAACTTCATCTGTCTTTGCAGCTGCTTCCCAGCACTCATATCACCTCCTCAGCTCCACCTCAGATCATCAGGCATGAGATTCTGATAGGAGCACTGTCCCTCATCCTAAAAAGGTTGGAGACCACTGACCTAACACATGTAAGGCGTTTAGTGTATAAAGCCTGGAACTCTTTTTATTGTTGTTGTATTGGTACTATTGATACTATTCTGCTAATGGGAGAATAATTAAAGATGAAAAGGGAAAATCTCAGGGATTATTAAAATTGCAAACCAACTGAGGTTTTCTAAACTCCCTTGATTCTTCATAGAGGGGAATATTTGTTTTTGATGGTGAATTTTAGGTACCATGGAAACAAGGGTTGAAAAGACTTCAAGTAAAAAGAAAGCAAGCAGTCAAGCCTGTGTTTTTCTTAAAAATGTGATCATAAAATTTTGAACAGATCAAGATTTCAGTGGAATTCTGAAGGAACATAGGTACTGAGTACAATATTACCAAATCAAGAGCTTCTGAATATTAACTATTTCTAAAACATCTAATAATAATATATACTGCTTTACACTTTTCTGTTTCTTATATTACATATTTGCAAAAAATGCAAATATGATTTAAATGATGGAAAGGCAAATAGTACCAGTAATAAATGATCTTTAATCAGTACAATTTATGACCAATAATATAGCTTTGTTTAGTGAATACAAATAATCATTTGCTTAATATTTCAGAACAAGAGAGTCTATTTAATGCCTCCTTAAGTTAAAAGAAATAATTTTGTGAATTAGAAAATAATTTTTTCAGTTTTATTGTTCTGTAGTTTTTTGATGTGAGGATGCCTTTAACAGAGATTTCATTAAATGCAGCTGATTTTATTTTATTTTATTAAATGCAGTTGCAAGGCAATGTCTGATTGCCACTAAACATGCTTCTAATATCATTTTTTATGGTGGAGGTTATCTATAAAAAGTAAACTTATTTGCAATGATTTCTCTCTGTCCTGTCATCGGAGAACCAATTTGATTTTTTAAATGCCAAGAAATTTTTTTATTTGTAATATATTTCAAGACTTAATGTATTTCTAAGATTTCTTGTGATTAGGACGCCAACAAAGCTATAATCAGATTGTTTTAACTAGAGTGTTGAGGATCAAAGTTGCATGTGAATGTAGCTAAAGAGAAAAAACAAAAAACAGAAACCAAGCAGTTCAATTTCAATTTCATTCACAATGTTTCTGATTTCACAGTAAAACAAAGAGCTCTCATATTAGAGATCTATAAATTCCTCCCTCTCCCTGATGTTATACAGATTGGAGATTTATGATATCAGTTAAGGAGATGCACTAGAGTGCTTTGGGCTTTTAGTTTCAGGTTTCATTATTTATAATGAAAATAACACATTCACAGGATTGGAAAAAATCAGAGAATAAAAGAAGTCTCCTATCACCCCAGATTCGGAGCTGTCAAGTACTTGTATGTTTTTCCAGGAAATCTCAATGCATAGGCAAATATATGTACATCTTCTTTCTTTACATAATAAGAATATGTTATATGCAGTGTTCTGTACTTTGGTTTTCAGTTAAAATTTTATCTGATTTTTTTTATAGCTATATATGTAGAGAAATCTCATTGCTTTAAAAAACATCACAGTATTCCAACCTAGGGATAACTAGTCCTCAACACACTACTGCAACAGGGTAAATGGACAACCTCACATTCAATCTTTGTGCTTATTTGGAATTTTATTTTTATATAATTCCTAAATTTGTAATTACTGAAGAAAAGCTATAAATATTTAAATATTGATATGCATTTTCAAATTATCCTTCAAAAAGACTATACCAATTTGTAACCTCATCAATTAAATACAAAATATTCCCTTTCCTACTTCATTAGCACTGTATACTAATAACTGTTTTTTATGGATATCTCATTAGATGCTTATTTACCATTTGCATTTTCCCCCTGTATATTCATGTTCAAATTCTGCTTAATTTTCTATAGGGTTGCTAATCTTTTACTTAAATATATTTTAGGAGAGAGTTATATATTAATTAAAATAGCCCCTTGATTAACGTATGTCAATAGATGTAATCAGGTTTATTTTTTGTTGTTGTTTGTTTGTTTTGTTTTGGTGGAAAAGGAAGGTGTGTACCCTTGGCTTTGTGGTTTTACTTCTCTGGATATTCAAATTTAATAAAGCTATTTTATAAAACTTCTCAATTTTGTCTTCATTAAAAGGATTTTGCCCACCACTGAAGCCAACCAAACAACCAACAAATTGACAAAATTTTATGCTTAATGATGATGGTGATAATGGTAATGATGATGACATTAAAACCCTAACATCTAGAATTTATTTTATTCTAAGGAATAAGATAAAATCCAAGCTTTATTTATTTATTTTTTACTTTCCAACTGCCTATCTTGTGAGTTGAAAAATCATCTTTATCACATTGTAAAATGCATTAGGTATTTGAATATTTCCTGGTCTCTATTTTAATTTATTCATCTGTATATTTGATCCTCTGCTAAGATTCTTTCGCTTTATAACATGTTTATATACCGCTGGATTTCCCTCATTTCACTACTATTTTAGAATTCTCTCAGCTGATTTTATAAATTATTTTAAATTTTTAAAAAATTTTTATTTATTTATTTTACAAATTATTTTTATACAATGTTAGTGACCATATAAATTCATTTTTAAACAGTAAACATTTAAAAATATTTTTTTTCTATCTAAGAATAAGATATGTTATTCCATGTGTTTGAGTTGTTGTAGTTTTTGTTTCTGAGTAAAATTAAATCTTAAATTTTTTTTTCTAAAATTCTGCAAATTTCTTGTTAACTTTAAATTGTCTTTTAAAATAATATCTTTAATTTCATTATAATTTGAATTGGCTATCTGTGCTGAGAAAGGTTGATGGGTTATGTAAATCTTTTATCAGCTACTTTTCTGGACTCTTGATATTTTTTCAAATTTTTCCTTTGAAACTACATGTGTTTGAGATATACAAAAATCATGCTATTTGTCAAAAGTGATCATTTTCCATTTTCTTTACAATTTTTGTATCTTCTAATTATTAGTATTATTTTTGCATAACTGCACTGGCTAGTATGCTAAGAACACCACCAAATAACATTGCTATCTGTAAACATCTTTGCCTTTTTCCTAACTTTAGCATTATCTGGACGCTGCTTTCTTCTAAAGTTTTGGATGAAAATGAAAGTTGACAAAAAAACATATTCCTCTTCATTCACAGATCTTAGGAGAACTGTGTAAGTACTGGAGCTGCTAAATCTTCTATTAACTTTATGTATCCCATTCTGAATTTGAATGAAAACACAGCATATATTTTCATTTGCAGTTGCTTTAAAGGGTATTTTTAAACATCAGTATATGGAATATTGATTAATTTTATATGAAATAATAGTGCAATGTTTTACAGAAAGACAATCTCTCTATATACACAATCAATATAACATGAAGCTGTCAGAGATGCTCAATATCAGAGTAGTTTTGTTTTTATTTCTTATCTTCCTATATAGGCATTTTTATTAATTTAGTAAAAACAAGCCTAAATATGTTTGTGACCCTCATTTTATCTTTTATGATTTCTTTTTCCTCTTACCATTAAAACTTATGTGTTTGAAATCTTTACAGATGAATGAGCCAAAACAAATAAAATTTAATTCTCTTGAGATTTTGGAGACATCTGGTGGAATTATCTTCTGAATAATTAGTCCAAGAGGTGAGACAATTCCCTGAAGTCAGCTACCACACAGCCGGATACTTAGTCTTTCTATAGTCACCAGCTTACATGCAGTGAGCATGTTGATTCACAAATTCACAAGTAGGTAGAGCTACCATCTAATTTTCTCAGACTATTTGTGTGATATAAATATATGCCTCATAGGCTTTTCAAAAAGATGTTTCTTCTCAGTTCTCTCACTGTCTTTTTCATTTTTTTTTAGGTCCCATGACCTCAATATGCTCATTATTGACATTGAACAGAGATCTCCCTCAAGAGCTGGTCTCTGTTCACTTTTAGTTAATCCTGTGTTTGGATACAAATATGAATTAATTCCAATTTAGATTTTGAAAATGTATAAATTTGGTATGTAGAAGTACTTATGAAGGACAATGAAGATATTTTAATGCTTTCACTTGTTACATATGTCACTATTTAGCTTGGAAATATTGATCAGTGAAGTCTTAATATTTAAAATATATGTCTAAATATTATAAAATCATAAATCTAGAAGGGATCTGAAAGTTCAAGTTGTTATTCCTCTCGCTGGAGAGCAAAAGCACTTAAGATACTGTAGAAAGATACGTTTCTTTCCAATTTAAAATAACTCTAAGAGATCCCACAACTATCTTAAGTTACCTACCATGGAGAAAATAATTGTTATCAAGAAAGTTTCCTTTATAGGCAATCTAAATTCTGCAGGTTATTAAAATCTACTTTGTTATTTCTATATCTTTAGTAATACCAATAAGAATAATACTGTATCAGGAGTTACTAAATAAAATCAGGAGTTTAACTATGACAAGAGTAAAAATACTTTGATCAAGACCCACCCAGATGATGGCTACACTCACTATCTCTCTTCCTGGATCCCACACTATCACTATTCTCAATCATCTTTGATTTAACTTTAGCTCGGTTAAGTAATTAGGATTTATTTTTAGATGTAAGTTAAGAATACAGTATACTTTGAATCTACAACATTTATAAATTGTTTTTAAAAAATAAGGGGAAATAATGCATGTGCATTAACATTGAAAAGTCATGTAAACAAACACAACTTATCCTTATTTGAACTCGTTCCCCAATCCTGGGATATTTAGACCTGAGCTGACACCAGATTTGATACACAAGTGAAATTCACGAGCATCTTTTACTAGAGCATTTAAGATTATTTCAGTCTATTCATTCTCATTATTTATCTTCTTAAGCACAAATAATGTTTTTAATTTCATGTAGTCCAAAAGAAATTAAATCAAGATTGATTCATCACAATTTACTTTGCAGTGCATGGAACAAGATCACCAAATTGTAACCAAACTGATTCAAAACATTTTGACAAATAACAACTCCACTTTCATTTTCAATAATTGAATGAATAGCATGCCAACATCCTAAAGTAGTCAATAAGTAAATCCTAAATAGCAGTCCAAATGCAATAGTAAACTCACCAGAAGTTTCATCTACTCTCTCATCTACTATGTGGTCCTTCTGATGAACCCATTCACTATTACACTTGAAGTAGATCTGGGTGGCGGGGCTGGCTTTACAATACAGGTTCACAGGCTTATTCTTCACAATATAAGCTTCTTCAGGTTCGATAAGGAAATGTGGCAGAGGCTCAGGCGGATCAGATGGAAAGGTTTCTGGCAGTTCATGAAAAAAGTCATCATCTGGTAAAACAAGAAAAAGGGGAAAATGTTCAAAACATGATAGCCACTTGCCTTTTACTTGCTACTCATTTAAAAATATTGCCTCATAAATGATCTAATTAAGCCATTTAAGTGCCTGCTATGCACTAGGTAGTATGTTAAATCTATTGACTTGTTCCTCAAGTAAGGGCTGAAATTATTATTTTCATTTTTATGCATGGAAAAACTAAACATGAGGGAGGAGAACTATCTTGCCCTGAGCACCGAGGGAGTATATAGCAGAACTGCAATCAGAACTTAAATTTGTCTCCCTCAAAAACTGTGATCTTCCCGATATAGTAATACACCTCCTACTACACAGTGTTACCCTTGAAAGCTGACAAAAGCAAAAACAAGTTCATTAGAAAAATGTTGAAAAGTTTAAAGTTCATAGATAAAAATCTTAAATTCTTTGCAAAGAGCTGAGAAGGAATAAACATGAATTAAGGATCAAATCTTTCATTATTTTTAAAAATGCCAATGCAAAAATATTCATTCAACCAAATATATTTATTGAGCTCAAAATTATGCTAAGTACTGAAAATACAGATGATAACATCAAATCGGTCAACCGTAGAGTTATAGTAGAGCCTAGAATCTAGTGATGCTAATATTTGGTCTTATTTTGAAACTATACCTCAAATGTCATATATTTTACATGAGTAGTCAAAACAAATCTTAATAGAATATTACTATTATTGAGAAGAACAATGGTCTCTTTTTCTTATATCACTAGAAATTACCAAATGTATTTACTCCCACTCTGTTGCTTCAACACCAATGAATAAACAAAATCTAAAAACCACTTAAGATATTTGCACACTTTGAGGTATGTTTTTCTTTAACTTGGGTTCTGCATGATTCCAAATTTTTTTAAATAAAAAATAATAAAAGTGCCTTTTCAAAAATCCTGTTTTTCTATTTCACAAAAGTCAAGGTACAAAGTTTTCCAATACACTACAAATAAGTTAAACCTGTTAATTCTCTTTCATGAGGGACAGATGAGAATAAAACTATTATTAATTCCGTAGATTAATTAAGCACTGTAGTCTAATATGTGAAATTAAAACTCTGAGGTCAAAATTAAAAGTTTTTACAAGTTATTTAAAAGTACATTTATTCAGTAGCAAATATAGCATATGGTATTGGTAGCTAAAGACTGGTTGCTCAAATGTTGCCTTGAAACTCATTGTATCACTCATTTAGTTGTTGCCCTATTTGGGAGACAACCATGGGTTATGTGGATATATGCCTACTAAGAAAACTGGCCTGCAACTTTTTTCATCTGATATTTATAGACTTGTTTTGCAATAAAAATTGGCTTCACTTGCCACAGAGAAAACTGGTTTTTAAAGCTGCTTCACAATTATTCATTCCTGACACTGGGATGTAATGATGTTTCCTGTAGCTTGCTTTCTTTCTCACTTTATTTCCTTAATTTACTTTCTTCAAGCAGGGCATTGTTTCTGGTTTTTCTTTTGTTGAACATCAAAGACCCAAACTGCTGGGTTAGTAAGGATAACCTTGTTTCCATCAATTGAAGTTTCATCAACATGCAAGAACACTCAAAACTGCTTCAAAGAACCTAGTTCAGAAAGGCAAAGGCATGGGGAACTGAGGTATTGACAGACCCATCAGCACCACGATGTAGTCTTGAAGGCATTACTCAATTTTTTCTGTTTTTTTCTTCTGAAGCACTTACTGTTATATATAATGATAAACAGTGCTGATAATCAATAAAGCTCTGCAAATATCGAACTCAAATTCTGTAAATGGTTAGCTATTGTTTTTAATTATTACTCATAAAAGCACTGGATCATTTAGACATTATTATTATTATTATAATTACTATTTTTAATATTATTATTATTTACTACTGGTGTATACTCATATGCACCAAGAACTTGTGTATGTCTTTCATAATGATATATTTATTTCAGTATGCAAAGTATAAAAAGCCTTTCTTTCATCAAGATTGATTTATAAGCTGAGGTTTGTTTCTTCAGAAGGAAGGATGATTAGAAGACATCAGTTGATTATATACTACTTTATTCAGTAATGTAGCAAAGTATTTATACATTCACATCCTACAGAAAGATAGAGAGGCACTAAAAATTGATTACCCTGCCATGTTGAAGCATGTATCTCTTCCTTCTGATTATTTTGGTTTAACCTACTGAGAAGACTAATGGAAGTTGAGAAAATCACATATATGGTTTCAAGTTAAAAAGGGCTCCATTAAGTACTAGGAAATAGTAATGATTTAATAATATATTTTAAAATGTATGGACAAACTAATTTTGTATTTCTTTGGGGTTTTAAGACAAGAGAGTCACTACAAACAAAGAAAAAGAACTTGATGTCTTGGTTTGAGGCTTCATAAAGTGTTGACTTTTCAGGACATTTGTTAAATAACACAATATGCAAGTTATTAAGGAATTATTTTTATCATTTGAAATATTTTCATCATATGGTAAATCCAGTTTTTCTTTCACATGTCTTTCTAGTTTCTGTATGAACCCCATCTCTTAAATTTTATCTAGAGATAAGCCTTAACTAACCATAGCATATTAGTTTATTAATATTTCCTATATTATACATATAGTATTGTTTAACTCTATGTCCTAAGTGAATTCACATTAGGAATATGGCACATAACTTCTGATGTGTTAAGAATCACATTTATAAAGATAATTGTCAAGACCTTCTGTCAGTAAGATATGTGTAGTGGGACAGATATGACAGAATGCAATGAACTGATTATCAGTGGGCTCATGAGCTATTGTGAAATTCCTCCCTTATCCATTTACAGCAGTTGGCCTAGATATCATGCCCAACCATAGACATCAGCCCAGATAACAGCACCCCGACCAACAAGGTAAGCATGCTAAGAGAGCACTTTTTTTGCTCTTGACAAAACTGGTGTTAGCATTGATTTTCAAATATAGCGATAGCTCATGAATTGTCTTTTTATGCAATTTCATCCTGGTTTCTTTTCTAGAGTAAGTTTTGAATCAAACAAGCCAGTCAATTCTCTTCAACCAAAAGTGTAAAGGAAAACTGAGTATTTAAATATCCAGCATGGTTATATGTATATGTATTAACAAGGAAAGAATGATCATCTCCAAATATCATGTGTGTTTAGCAAGAAACAAAAGGATCATATACAAATACCCCTTCATAAACATTTCATTACTCTACAGCAGATCTTTGCCTCCCACATGTATGTGGAGGAATCTACTTTTCAGCTTTTGCAACCAGTTTTATGCAACTATTCCCAATTTTTAAAAGCTGGAGATACATAACAAATGTTCAACACTAAAATGAATGCTCTTTGAAGTTAAGGAGTATGTCATTTTCATTTTTATTTGCCATGTTTAGCATAGTGCCAGTCACATTATAGGAGGTCAATAAACCAGTATACTAATGGCAAATTTGATCATTCCTTAAAGATTCAAAAGGTTTTTAGAGTTTAGAAGGCCTTGAATTCAGTTACAAGTATAGGTGTAATAACAATAGTAAGATTCACAAATTGGACTGGCTACATGTGTGTGTTCCAGTGCAGAATGAAAATCTGTGGATCCTTATTTAATGATGTACTAAGAATTCTGGGATGGTGACAGCAGAGCACTGAACCAAGTGCAGGTCCTGTGTGACAGAACAAGTCACACACCCATGAATCTGGTCCTGTTTACAAATATCAGTTAACTGAGCATTCTATTTCATGTATAGTCTGAGAAATGAAATTTCATCTTTATTAGTGGATATTTGTTTTGGAACTTATTTGGTATTTTCCAGCTTCTTATGATGATTAGATATTTTCTAGAAGAAGACATGACTTTTCAAACAATGAAACTGAGGCTCCAATCAATTCTCTAAGCAGGTGTATATACAATTGTGTGCAAGTGAAAGGGTATGATTTTATCTGTTCATGGTTTTCCCTTTGGATGTAAGACCAATGCCCATCCATGGGCCTAATACACAATAAATAAATCCCTGCCACACCGAGGTTAACCTCTTCCAGGGAACTAAGGGACTTTTTAACACAGGGGATAATAAGGTTAAAGATTCTACCTTGAGCTGGTAGACCGATCACTGAGATCAGTTCCTAGTATGTAATTCATTTTACCATACAAATAAAACAACTTCCTGATACAAGATAAAATAATAATTTAATTGTTCAGCAGAGAGATCATTGAGTGCATCTTCTTACCATTTTGTTTCTTAATAAAAATACCTGAAGAGTCCTGAAGTCTTCAGGGTGATAATAGGAACTCAATTTATGAACAACTTTAGACTGTGAACTATTTTGTGAAACATGCCACATTTATTTCAAATTGTTATATATTCTATATAGGCACATCCAATATCAGCAAAATGATTGATTGGCAAAATGATTGATTAACTATATTGCTAAACAAGTTTTCTACATGAAGTTCAATCAAATAAACAAAGTAAAATTTTCAGAGTTGGTTTTGTTTTGTACATAGAATTCAGTATTAACTGTAAGCTATAATTGCCTTTTTGATTTAGATATACAATTAATGTTCATTTTACACTCCTCTAACTCCTGACTTAATTTTCTACTTTCTATCATTACTCAATAACGATGTTGCCATTTTTATCGAGATGTCAAGTAAATCTCTATTTCCTTTTCTGTTATCTCATATAGATTTGTTTTCTTCATTTATATACAAGAAGAGAAAGCTTTATGCCATGTATTATTTTTATAGACTTTCATTCCACCTAATTCTTGACAGGAAAATATTATGCTATACACATCAATCTAGAAAGCTTTAAGTTGCTGGTTTTATTGCTATATATCAAGCTTTAATTTTCATCAACTTAATACATAAGTTTCTATATTTCTGAATCATAAGACTTAAACTATTATTGCTTATATCATAAATATAGGATTATTATCTCTTTGTCTGAGACCTGAAGCGTATTCTTCTGAAATGGAATTTACTTCCAAATGATTCAAGAGCAATTTAAAATGAATGACTGCAAAGCTAATTTTATCTGCATTTGGCTGCCCATCCATCAGAGAGATAATTCATGATATATTACAACAAAAGGCAGCTGGAATTAACTATTTGAATGAGACTCTGGCTTATGTTTAATATTTTGATTAAAATATCCTTTGGAAGACAAAGACTACGGTCTGTATTTCAGGCAACATATTAATGGATTCATCACTTAAATTTAAGTAGCTGAATATATAATGCCTTAAATGTATTGTGCAATTTGAAGAAACTGAATGAGTTTTAACTCCAAAAGAAAAAAAAAAAACTTTACTGCTTTTAAAGACGCACTTTCAAAATCATGCCCATACATTATTAATAGTGACATGAAGTCAACATGCTATTCGACATGCATTTACCTGTGAAATAGAGGCACCACCGTCTGCCACAATTTAAGCCTTTATGATCTCTGACTTTTACTAATATGAAATCCTCCCACATGTTTTCCTGCTTACAGTCCCTACTTCTGCCATGTAGTCTCTATCATACCCTTAGAAAATTTTTTGAAAAATACATTACTTCCTTCTTCAAATAATGTAATAAATACCATGTACAGCAAAATGGTAAGTTTCTTTTGCTTATCAGTTAGCTGAAAAGTACTGAATGATTAATGAGGGGTTGAGAAAATGTGCATTTTCATTACTGGCTACAGTGTAAATTAACATCATTGTAGAGAAAATTTAACAATATAAATCAAAATTCAATCTCTTGCATACCTCCAAATAGGTTATCCCACTTCTTAGAATCAATGTTACAGACACAATGGCATATATGTACACACACTTACACACACAAAGATGTTCACTGCAGCACTGTTTATTAAGAAATAAATGATATATTACTATAAGAAGCAGCTGGAATTAACTATTTGAATGAGACCAAGAACAACTGAAAATTGACTGAGAAATGGTTAGACAATTACCTATCATAAATTCTTCCAAGAGAAGCCTGTTTCACTGATAAAAAAAAGAAAGCATATTTGTATGTATAACACTAGATGGGCATCCATTATTCACTTAGCAAATAAAGTAAGTTTTTAGCCATCTGTACAGAGGGATGCCACTTTTTGTTAAGAAGTAAAGAAATAAGGAATGAAATTAAGTGTGTGTGTGTGTGTGTGTGTGTGTGTGTGTGTGTGCATATGTGTTTTTGTGTGTGTGTGTTTACTTTTAGGATGTCAGAAAAGGTTTGCTAATATGAGTAAGGACTTACATAGTGAACTAGGAAAAGTTTGATCATTTTTCTACTCTCTATTAATGGCTAGAGCTACAAATTTTGTATTATTATTACAAACTTCAAGAATCTGAAGACTAAAACAAGATTATTCAGAAGAAAATTATAAAAATTAAAAAAATGTCAATAGATAAATAAGACAACATAAATCTGGTGTTAACCTTTACTTGTTAATTAAAGGAATGATTTATAGTTTAAAGGAATCTAATAAAGGTATGCAAACTCAACATTATAATATATTCACATGACACACATTGACCTCTTTCCTGGAAAACTTTCTGTGATTGTCAGTTTTATGTGTCAACTTGGCCAGGAATACATCCCCCAGTTATTCAATTCAACATTAGTCTAGAGGCTGCTGTGAAGGTATTTCGTGAATGTGATTAAGTCCACGATTAATTACCTTTAGTAAGAAAGGTTATCCTAGATAATTTATGTTTGCCTGTTTCCATCAATTGAAAGCCCTGATAAGAGCTGAGGCTTCCCTTAGCAGCACCTAGATCAGTTTTGAGTGAATAATCGAAGACTATAGCCTAGCCAAGTTGACACATAAAATTGGCCATCATACTTTGCACAACTTCATTGCCACCCTGTTTCATAACTTGCTCATGCTTCACATATCAAACACCCTTTCCTCTAAAGGCTTCCCCTTTCCAAATTCTGAACATAAGTTGCAACTTTCATTTTTCATTGTTCTCTAATCTTCTTCTTTATATATCTTTTCCACTAGGAGGGAAGTTTAGAGCACTAGAAATAATATTTAACTTATTCATTTCTATATAACTGATATCCAGTCCAGTGTTGGGCCTGGTTTCAGTTTTTTTTTTTTTAACCTCGTTCCACTTGAATTGCTGTCCTGAAAAAAGTTCTATAGAACATACAGGAATTACTCTATCAATGGAAATCATGAGAAGAAGTGTTTGCACAAAATATAACAGAAATATACATACTTAGAAGGTAGTGTTTAATGTTCATAAGTACAGTTCCAGTTCTCACATTTAAAAAATTACAACTATTTTCTATGCAAATGTTAATGCCATATATTTTAAAGTGTACATACCCTTGGACTAAATATATTCCCTTGCTAAATAATAAAAGTTGTATTTAAAACACATTATGAGTGGAAAATAATATGATACATCTGATTATAGTGCCCCTTCAACCTCTTGGCGTCATTTGACACTTGACTTTATTGCTTTACTTTCTCCTTTTTGAAACTTCCTCCTCTCTTGGGGACTGTGCATTAGCACTAGATTGCTTCCCAACCCACCTTTTCAACCTTTTCCTTTCTTCTTTGCTGCTTGAATACAGTCACATACCTATCAAAAGTCTCTCTTTAAGTCTCTCCTTTGGGCATCTCGTTCATAATACCAGCTTCAAATATCAGATTATGTCACATGCATACCCTTTCACTTGGCTTTATAAGGCCTTTCAATTGATGGAAACAGGCAAACATAAATTATCTAGGATAACCCCTCTTACTAAAGGTAACTAATTGTGGACTTAATCATATCCACAAAATACCTTCATAGCAGCCTCTAGACTAATGTTGAATTGAATAACTGGGGGATGTATTCCTGGCCAAGTTGACACATAAAACTGACCACACCACTGTTCTTAAAACCCTCAGTGTCCTTGTCTTGATCAAGAATGAAATAACTCTTCACCAGGTCAACAAAGATCCACCTGATCTGATTGCTGGTGGCCTCTAAGTCTCATTTTCTACCCTTTTACCTTTCTTCATCATTCTTAAGAAGACAGGCCAATATTTTTATCTTTGAAGACATCATACTCAGTCTTACCCTAAGGCATTTGTACTTGCTCCTCATTTCTCTAAGAAAGACCTTGCCTCTCTTCTTTGCCATTTAGGTTTCAACTTAAGATGTCTTCTGGACTAGGAGAGATCTTACCCAATCTCAATTTCTTTATGTTTCTCCCCAAAAACACGTCATTCTATTTGATTTCTTCTTATCACTTATTGCTATCTCAAACTAGGTTGTTTTGTAAGTTAGTTGCTTATTTTTTTCCCTCCCACAAAACTGTAAGCTTTATGAGACTGAAAAATTTATCTATTTTGTTCAACACTCTAAGCTCAGTATAAACATCGAGTGAATATATCTTCACTCTAAAACCAGCTTCTCCTTTCACTCAACTCTTTATTTCTGACTATATAATACCATCTTCACAGTCAAAAGCTTGGAGCCCCATCAGGTCAAGTCCATCTACATATGTAGTATATATCATCTCTTCTTTGTCTCCTTCATCATTGGCTCCTATTCTCCTTTTCATCATCAGAACTCAAATTGAGGTCTTTATCATTTTCATTTCGATTTTTACAAGAGACTTGTTACTAATTTGCCTTGATCCTGACTTTCCCTTTCTTAATTCCATCTATACCACATCACTATATTAACATTTCTAAGTAGAAAGTGGAATCATAACAGCATCTGCTGGAAACATTCATTATTCAACAGAACATGACCCCAAATTTATTTAATTTTCAGCTTATTTACTATCACTCCATTAAAGCAAACCTTGTCATTCTGTGTTTTATAAACAGCTTTAAATTTTTTTCTCCATTTTTATATTTGTTCTGTACGTAATGCCTTATTTCCTATTGAGTTTTCAATGTTTATCTCAATACTACTAAAAAATCTATTCTGAACCCACCCAGAGAAAACCATTCCTTGATGTTCAAATGTAAAAATCATTTAATTAAATTCAAGAGTCCCAATCATTTTTTATTCCTTACTGCAGCTAGTTCAACCATTTATCTAGTAGGCTTTAAAACTTTTTCTCAATTGAAGTAGACATATAAAAAAATTAGTCATCTCCATAGATAATATATTATGATAATTTAAATTCTATGAATGTAATCTATCTATATCTATCTACTTATCAAAAATATCTATATATTTTAACTATGATGGAAATTTTCAAGTATATGCAAAATGATAGAAAAAAGAACCTCGATTACCCATAATCCATCTTTAAGAAATTTCAACAGTATGCTAATTTTATTTTACATATAATTTTTTTTTCAGAATTCCTAAGCGAGGGAAACTGAACATATCAGAGTACTAGGCTGAGTCAGTGAAGGAAACAAATATCACCAAATTAGGAATAATAATTAAATTCATAACATTGCAAACTATAAAAATAAATCAAAGATGAAATATTAAAAATAAGAATACTTGATTTATGGGTATAATGTTCACCTACAAAATTAAGACCTTAAAATAATAGCGATTAATAATAAGACTACATGGTTCAAATATATTTTACAAGATAAAATCATTTAAAATTTCTAATCTGAGATTTTCCATACAACTTAGAAACTCTATTTAGTAACCATAGAGTGAATAAATTAGCCTTTAAATTAAATAAAACAATTTATTAATAAGACATCCAAAAATCACAGTGCAATTGACCCTTGAGCAACATCAGTTTTAACTGCAAGGGTCTACTTACAAGCAGATTTTCTTTTCAATAAATATGTATAGTATTGTAAGTGTATTTTCCTTATGATTTTCTTAACATTTTCCTCTAAATTTCTTCATTACTATATGCTACAAGAATACATTATATATTATATATGACATACAAAGTATGTGTTAATCAGCTGTTTATGTTTTGGGTGAGGCTTCCAGTCAACTGTAGACTAATGGTAGTTAAGTTTTTGAGGAGTCAAAGTTATACATGGGTTTTTAACTGTGATAGAGGTCAGTGCCCCTAAACTCCACATTGTTCAAGGGTCATCTGCAGTCCATTAGTTGATAATGAAGTTCATGAATATAGGAAACTTCATAATCATAAAACCTCAGTCTTTCCTAGGATTTCCCCAAGCTAGAAATCTAAGAATTGTCATTGGCTCTTTCTTCTCCCTCATTTCCTACATAACAACAATCAACATGTCCTACTAATTATATGACTCATGTACTTCTTGAATCTGCCTCCTTCTGTTTCTGATTCCATTTCTAGCCAGAAAAACTATAAAGGTTCATAATTGGTATCCTTTGTGTCCTGTCTAAAGGCAAGATCTGACTATGTCACATTGTTTAAAATCCTAAAGCTCCTCATTTCCTATGAGGTATATCTAAGTTCATTAAGATGGTATACAAGCTCCACCATGATCTGAAGGGGGCCTACTATTTCATCTTCTTCTTTCATCACTCTTAACAATACAGTCCATCTAGCATCCTCTGGACACAAATATGTAGTTTTAAGATCTTCTGTCTTTAAAGGCTTTCTCTTCTATTTTATCTACTCCTCCTCATGTTCTAAGCCTCAGCTCAAGCATCTTACTAGGAAGTTTTCTCTGACTCCTCAGCTCTGTTAGCTTTCCCCTACTCCTACCTTCAACTTTGTTACATATATATCTATATATTTCTTATATATATTTCTAATGCTGCATTTTATAATTAACTTTGTAGCTAACTAACTAGCTCTTATTCATCTTTTTATACTTGGTGCTTATTATAGTTTTATATATATATAATTTTAAGAATATAAGAATATTTAATTTTTGAATAAATGCTTGCAGAGCTTTCTGTAACTAGAGAAGAACAAATAGACCTTGGGTTCTCATAAACTGTGAATTGTGTAATTGCTACAAAAATAAACTTTGGAATCTCTTAGACTTGGATTTGAATCTTAGTGCTGCTGTTTACTATGTGTCGGATTTTTGGTATTTTACCTAATTTCTGTTTCTATGGCTGTTAAATGGGTAGGTATAGCAATATGGTAAAAGTGTGAGCGTTAAATTAAATATGGTAATAGGAATGATTTAGATAGAGATGACCACAGATAAAATCTTCATATGTGATAACTATTCGTACTATTTTCTTATTGCATTGTTATTGTGGATTCTAAGCTTCTCCCAATTTCCTAAACACACTTTAGCACTAATATGTCCTTAATCCATCTTTCTGAAATGTCCCTTCCCTCCTGTGCCCAGTAAACTTCTATTCTTCTTTCCAAGTTCACCTTAAGCTTATCTCGTCCAGGAAGTCATTCTAGACCCTTCTAGCATGGGTTTGTTGTACCACCCACCCCCCCACTAACACTGCACAATATGCACTGCTATAATGTCACACTTACCGCATGGTAATGTGTCATATTGTGTTTTTCTGTGCCCCACTATACAGAGAGCTTATTTGAACAAGATTGTGTATACCTCACTTGCAAATCTGTAGTACCCGGCCATGTTTGATATGTAACAGGACAACAAGATAATTAAATAAGAGATGACTTACTCACTGATAGATTCCTTGCTCTGAGCTCTAGCACTGGGGCAACTGCTTGAAAAGCACCAGGGACATATGGGGAGCAACTGAATTGTCTGGTCTCAGGGCAAAAGCAAGAGGGGTAGCTTTCTCCTAGACAGAAGTGCTGGCTCAATCTATTGTTTTTTTTGTTAAGCCCTCCTCATTCCTCTCTTAAGACACAGGCAGTCACCATATCTGAGTCTTCATCAATGTGGCTAACACTACTCACTCTGCCCAGGTGATTCCCTGGGTTCTTGCCCCACTCAACCTGCAGCCCCACCCAAGCCTCCTCCGGTGGTTTTTCAATACAAATGGTCTGTCTTGGCACACATTGCAGACTCTCCTAAAATCTCTTAAAGGTTTACAAAACCAAAGCAAGCAGCATCTGGCCTTGGCACACCCTGTACTTCTTGCTGAGCAGCCCCAAGCCCAGCACTTGTGGCAGCTGGCTTCAGCTCCCAGCTTGGCTTCTTGAGGCACCTCTAAACTCAGTACTGGTGGTAACTATATGTGGATTGCTTGATAATCTTGCCAAGTAGCCTTGGGCAGTGCAGAGGCTGCAAATGAACTTGGCCTGAGGCAGGACCCCTCCCAGGAGGCTCTAGAGATTCATGCTCACCCAGTGGTCAGCTTTACCTCCAGCTACAGCACTACTCTGGGCTGCATCTGAGGATGACATACCTAAAGAGAAGACTGAGCAGGCACCAGAGTCCTGCTAACGTGAGTCCTGCTCCATAGCATTAGCTTCTTATCAACTAGTCAGCCCGTGGGTCAGTTCCTCCCAATGGCATGCAAACAGCAACCAAAGCTACAACAAGAAGGCACACACAACCCATATAAGAGATAACCCCGGAGCACCCAGCTCAGGTCTACCATGGTAGACTTACTACATAAGTCTAGTCAACTAAAACCAGAAAACATAGCAGTCCTATCTAATATATAGACACAAACATAAGGAGGCAGCCAATGGGGAGACAAAGAAACATGTCCCAAATGAAAGAACAGAACAAAGCTCCGGAAGAAAACTAAACAAAATGGAGACAAGCGATATACAGATGCAAAGTTCAAAATACTGGCTATAAGAATGCTCAATGAACTTAGAGGAAGAGTAGAAGAATACAGTGAGATCTTTAACAAAGAGATAAGAAACAAAAATGAAAAGAGTATAGGAGTTCAGTGAGATCTTTAACAAAGGGATAGAAAACATAAAAATGGAGATAGAAAATATTAAAAGGATACAGACATAAAAGAATACAATAACTGAAATGAAGAATACATTAGAGGAATACATTACAATAGATTAGATGAAGCAGAGGATTAAATTAGCAATTTAGAAGATAAGGTGACAGAAAACACCAAAACAGAATAGCAACAAGAAAAGTAATTTTAAAAAATGAGGATAGTTTTGTGATGACGTGCTACTGAAAGGGTCACAAAGATGTAGTAATGGGTTAAGGTTAAGAGCCTACGTGCTAATCGCCATGTCTCGCTTCTGGACACCTGCTTGCTTGAAAAGTTATTGTTTGACTATTACTCCTGGAAACCTAACAGTTACCCATGGGAACCTAACATTTTAACAGTACGCTTTCTGCTTCTGTATCCCCGCTTGCACAACACACCTTTAGGTTGACAGGTAGAGAATAGAAGAAATATTAAACCTTTGTGATTTAGACAGAATGAAGAATGAGATTTTGGGCTTAAAACCCTTGTATCTTTATGTTTCGGGGCTGCTCCTTTGGAAGGACAGCCACCGGCTAATAAACTGCCTCTAATATCAGAGCACTCAGTTTGAGTCTGGTTATTCAGGTCACAACATTTAAGGGGCCTCTGAGAAAACATCAAGTGTACCAAAATTCACATCATAGGGATACCAGAAGGAGAAGAAAGCAAGCAAGGAATTGAAAACTTACTTGAAGAAATAATGACAGAAAATTACCCTAACCTGGCAAAAAAAATAAGCATACAAACCCAGGAAGCACAGAGAGTCCCAAGCAAGATGAACCCAAAGATGCCCACCTAAAGACACATCGTAATTCAAAGAGATTAAATACAAAGAGAGAATCTTAGAAGGAGTAAGTGAAAAGCAGTTAGTTACCTAAAACAGAGCTCCCATAAGACTGTCAGCTAATTTTTCAAAGGAAATTTTCCAGGCATGAATGGATTGGTATGAAATAGTCAAAGTGATAAAAATCAAGGACCTACAAGCAAGATTACTCTACCCAGCAAAGCTATCATTCAGAATTGAAAGACAAATAAAGAGCTAAAGGAGTTCATTAACACCAAATCATTATTACAAGAAATGTTAGGACTTCTTTAAGTAGAAGAAGAAGAAGAAAAAAAGATAAAAAATATTAAAAATATAAATAATAAAATGGCAATAACTACATATCTATCAACAATTACTTCAAATGTGAATGGATTAAATGCTCCAATCAAAAGATAAAATGAATGAAAGGATAAGAAAACAAGCCACTTCCATATACTGCATACAAAGAGACCCACTTGGGATCAAAAGACACACAGAGAATGAAAGTAAAAGGATGGAAAAAAGGTACTTCATGAAAATGGAAATGAAAAAAGAAAAAAAAAAACCTGACTAACAATACTTAAATACCAGGCAAAATAGACTTTGAAACAAAGGCTATAACAAGAGACAAAGAAGGATCCAGAAATTCCACTTTTGGGTATTTATTCAAAGAAACCCAAAATACTACTTCAAAGAGACATGTGAGTTCGTATGTTCATTGTAGCATTACTTACAATAGCCAAGATATGGAGGCAACCTGGGTGTCCATTAGTGGATGAATGATTAAAGAAGAGGTGGCATATATATACAATGGACTATTACTCAACCATAAAAAAAAGAAAAAAAAAGAACTCTTGCCATCTTCAACAATATGGATGGACTTAGAGGGTATTGTGCTGAGTGGAGTAAATCAGACAGAGAAAGATAAATGCTGTATGTTTTACTTACAGGCGGAATCTAAAGAACAAAATAAACAAACAAAACAGAAACAACCTCATAGATACAAAGAACAATTTGATGATTGCTAGGTGGAAAGGGGTTGAGGAGTGGGTGAAAAAGGGAAGGAGATTAAGAAGTACAAATTGGTAGTTACAAAATTGTTATGAGATATAAAATATAGCATAAGGGATATAATCAATAAAATTGTAATAACTATGTATTGTGTCAGATAGGTTCCAGACTTATTGGGGTAATGACTTCATATGTTTTATAAATGTCTAATCACTATGCTGTACACCTGAAACTAATATAGTATTATATGCCAACCATAACTAAAAAACAATAATAATTTTAAAAACAAAATAAATAAATGCTAAATAAATGACTGATTAAAAAATAATAAAATAATAAAAATTACAATACTAACATATTTTAGTCACTAGAATTCTACAGTAAACAAATAGCAAAAATGGAAATTCATTTTTCAAGCTCTGTCACTCCCCAAACGTACCTTCTATAGACAGTAGTTTGTTTCGTTCCAGATCTTTTTTCTATAAAGTTATTCATGCAGTTGTGTGTATAAATGTGTGTGGATGCATATATAGAATTAAAAAATACAAATGGAATCATGCTGTATATTTTGTGTTGACTACTGTTTTTATAGTAAATTCTATGCCTTACTTGATCCATCACTTGCCGAAGCTGGTGCTATCAAATGCCTACTATGTGCTAACTGGTATCCTACAATGCTTAATATAAGCTAGCATTTAATGTTAAAAGCAAAACAAAATGCTGTACATTTTTTGACTTTGGTAATGTTTGCATGAGACCAAAATTTCTGCAGATGTTTTATAACAACAACAAAAATCTTAGGCATCATAACCTTTATTAATGTCATTGTTATCTTTAGCTTCTGGATCTATTTATGTCTTTTTTAAAATCATAGGTTCCATGTGGCATGTGATATAAATTCATATTTCATGACTTTTCCAGGAAAGGAGTAATTCTGCTTGTTGAGTGAAGGTTCTGATGATGAACTAATATCCCCACTTTTTATCTTTTTTGATGGAGTAAATGACATTCTGCCAAATTTACTGTTTGAAGGATAATATACCCCATGTATTGAAGATGGTAAGGGAATAAATCATCTCCAGCAAGGTACAGGGTTGGTTAATGTTTGACATTTTCACCTCCACTGCTACTGGAAATCACAGCACTTGACACTAGGTCACAAAATTATTAAACCTGAGAGCAGCAACCTTCCTTCTCCACGTGAGACCTCACTTCTCCTTGACATTTTACTCCTGAGATCCCTTCAAGCTCCTGGCCTTTTCTTCTTGCCTTTAACCCCTGCAACTAATTAAATTGGGACAAGTCGTTGGAAAACAGTTTTCCTTCAAAGTTATTCATTCAAAGTTCCCCTTCAGGCATTCTTTGTCACTTTAGCCTAGCATGCCATCTTTATATGAAGTTGAAAGAAGTGAACTATTTTTATAAGATAAAAAAATCTTTCAAGACTTAAATCTACCTTGATGTTTTAGATAAAGAATAGATTTTGAAATATGACAAATGCTTCAGTATTTCTAGAAGTTTGCGAGTAAACAAAAAGTTCTAGATTCTGGTTAATAAAGACAGTTAAACATTTAAAAATGTATTCTTATATATAGAACTAGTTTTATTTGGAGTCTATAATTAAATTCGACAACAAAAACAAAACTATTTAACTAACAAGTATAATTTAACTCATTCCCAATAAGTTTATTATGGGAATAATATTGAACATCAAAACCAGGCTATACTTTTAATATTGTATCAGTTTAGAACAAGACAAAAAGAAGATCAAAGGAAATAAGGAATTAAGTCTGGAAATATGACACTGCTTAAGTATTTTTTTGTCTTTTGAAAAAAAATTAAAACTTGCCAAGTTGTTAATTACTTTAAAACTACTCTCGTATTTTACAAATAAACCAAAAAAATTACTTTTACTTTGTTTAAAACTGTAAAGATCAGATATATATACTTTTTGTTGTTGATCAAGTGTATTCAGTTCTAGGGCTAAAAATTGAATGACATTTAATGATGGGTTCTACCCATCACTCGCTGGAAGCCAGAGAAGTGGTTTCTCAGTTTAGTAATTGCTACTTGTGCTGTTTCTAAGAAGAAGTGAAGCAAGTTTTCTTTATGAAACAAGTTTTCTCTGTATTGTTTAGTGATCCTATATTGCCATCTCATTTTTTAGCAACCCTGTAAGATGTGACTTTTTATAATAATCTCCTTATATTTTTCATAGATGAAAGTTTGGATTTTGACAGTTTGGGTGTGTCTCTCCAAACTGAAAGAACAAGGAAAGAAATCAGGTTCTTCTGTCTTTGTAAACCTGACTGTTCTATGAGTGATGCTGCCTCCCACAGCATGAAAAATTATTTGGGAAGACAATTTTCTTACAGTATTATTGTTAGCAACAATATTTAAACAACTACAAACAACAACAACAAAAAAACAAATACTTAAAAGCCAGGTACCCTACTAAGTACTTTAGAATTTATTCCTCATTTAATTCTCACAACAGCATCATGGGTAATATTGTTATCTCTGTTTTTATAAAGGAAAAAAAAAAAAACAGAGGAATGGAGAAGCCAGTTAACTTGCCCAAGGTCCACACGGCAAATAAGGAGCAGAAATTTCCTTTGACTAACACTCACACAGACTTAGAGAACCACCTGAAGAATAGTCACTTCTGTGGAGTTTCTCAGGAAGGTATGTATTAATGTCTATGTATTAATTATAGGTCACAATGAGAAATATACAGATGCTACTTTTTCAATACATAATTTTGTATCTGCTAGTCTCTTTAGAGATTACAATATGTTCTTATTGCTCTTTTATTTACTTTACTTTCTAGTTTATTCAACCAACAACATATTTATAATAACTGCTTTAAATTACCTATAAAAGTTAGTCTCTCAGTTAAAAAAAAAAAGACTTAGCAAATCACTGTCCACAATACAAAGTAGAATAATAAAACGCAAGTAGCATAGAATATATGTCAGCAATTTGAAAATTGTTAACTGCTTCAAAGAATAAGGTATTAGTACTGTTAAAATTATTGTCAAATAAGTAATAACAAGCTGATCTGCAAAAAAATATAAAGAAAATATCCTAAGATATGTAGTAAAACTCAACTGCAAAATTTAACAACTTTTAGCTGTTATTCTTGAGCCAAAAATCTAAACTTGCATTTTTATCTACCTTTAAAGTGTTTCTTCAGGGTATCATTAATATAAATAATGATTATGAACTAATATAAACTGAAGCAGAAGGCAGAGCACTGAGGGCACAACTTGGCCTTTTTTGTTACAGGAAGTGTATTTCTTTGAACAGTATCCATTTTCCTTTCACCAAGGTCTCTGTTTTATCAAACCTCCCAAAAAGAAATAGGAGTTGACAATCTTTACAAATATAAAGAAGGCAAACAATTTCTGAAAGGAAGAATAACAAGGTTTCCTTACATTAAGGAGGTGTTTTATCAGCAGTGCACTCATGCCTAGAAAATCTAGGTCTTTGAGCACATGTGGTTATTTTCAGGAAGGCCTACCCTTTCTGTCTTCCACTTTAGTAAACTTAGGGAGTGAAAAACCATTCTGTGAATACAGCTAGTTCATTGACATTAGCAGCATATTATTTTCCAAAGTTTGAGAGAGCAATGGATTGATTTCAAGGTTCACAGTAGGGCAGGGCAAGACATGCAGCTCATATAGCTTTCGGAAACAATATAAATTCATAGAGCTATTTCAAGGTTTCATGAAGATGTGATAAACTACTGGATAGGGTTACACACTTCCTCCTGCAGGGACTATTTTATCCACTCCTCTTAGATAAGTCAGACTGATTTGTTGTTTTCATGCTCTGTTTTTCTTCAAAACTACTTAAATAAGCAGGTTGATTTCAAGCAGACCCCCTAAGACCTTCTTACTCTATATGAGTTCAACTCAAGTTCTTGTGAAATCATTATCCTTTTCATACCTTATAGACTGACTGCTACAAAAAGTGAACCATAAAGTAAAACTATAAACTAAAAAAAGAAGTGTTTATCAACAATATATTGTTCTGTGCACATGTGGATACAGAATCATGCAATATTTATGAAAACGTTGCCTACGCATGTGTGTTGCAGGCAGAGCAAATGCCTGACTCTAAAAAACACACACAAGTTCCTCAGGTTAAAGTGCCACTATACTCTCACCAGAACCAGAACCACATCCAAATAAAAGCAAACAAAATCCTTTCAATAGTCAGGAGACTAGAGAAACAAGGAAGCTATTTGAATGTAATTGTTTTTGTTGAAATCACTTCCAGTACTTCACGGAAAGCTTCCACTTATATGATCTGTCAGAAAAATCAAGCCGCTTTTTTATCATAAATTGGAAAATCAAATTGAATCATACTGAACCAAAGAGTCAAAAACTTGTCTATGACTCTTATTATTATCAATTTACCCATTTACTGCTCTGGCTCTTCAGTATCCTCAGAGTACCATGCTACAAGTCTAAAAAAGTACTGACTGTTAATTACCTACAAACCTGATACTTCACAGGAATAACAGAATTAAAGGGAGATAATTGCAAAACCGACTGGACTCACTGTCAGAAGACCTACATTGTCAAGACACATATCCTTTCTGAGTCTTAGTTTCATCACCTGCTAAACGGTGGATAATGCCGTGAAAACATGTTTTTCTTTGCCCACCATCCATTTTCTCTTATTTTGTGACAAAAATGTCTCCTATATTCTCAATGCCATGTGGTTCAGTTTCCCATTCATGTCCCTTCCAGTTTGTCAAAGCATTCCAGTACTGTCAATGCAATTACTGGTTCAAGGTGAGCACATGACCGACCCAGGTAATTTCATTAAAATGAAACCTGAGATTTTGTTGTAACAGAAAGGAAATAATTACTAAAAGGACTGGCTGTTAGTATGGCACTGTTAGCAGTCATGTGATGTGGTTTAGAAAGAGCAAGTCTGGATGAAGTCAACACAGAGTAAGTCAGAGTTGAGCGATGTAGAGAATGTTTTGAGGTCCTCATTCAAGTCCATGGATCTTGCTGCTACTGAACTCAGAAGGATCCATTTCTGGAATTTCTGTTACATGAACCACTAAAATATTTTTTTTTCTTTTGACTTAAACATGTTTAATTTGGTCTTCACTTGCATCCTGAAGATTCCTAACTATTAAAGTGTGTAAACTGAGCTGACATACAATGTAAATAATCTTTTTGGAAAATTCTTATTTGTTTAAACACAAAAGCAAAAAAAAATCCTTAGCTTTATAAAATACATTCCCATTTGTAGTCAATTAAATGAATAAGCTTTAAAAAAGTTTCCTATGCCATAGGCACTCTGCAAGAGTTTGGTTATATGAAGAATAAGAAAATAAAATTATTCCTGAAGGAGTTTAAAGGTAAGTAGGGACATAAACATGTATAAAATAATAATAGAGTACTTACTGTAAAAAAGGTAAAAACTAAGGACTGTATAAAAGTCGGGGCTACCATATTACACAACTCTAGGGGGCACCATTCATACCATAGTTTATGTAAATGTCATTCCCTGAGTCATACACAGAAACTTTAGCTCAACTACACCTCTGTCAGCTCAACTACACTTCTGTCGGCCAAACTGCACCAGCAAGTATTTTCAATCTCCATAATAGTTCTTGGCTGTTACATATTTTAGTGAACTTATTATTGCCCACTATATTTGAGATTTTAAGGAAACTTCTGGTAGACAGCTGGCATCACAGGTTTACCATTACACAAACCAGACACAAATCTCTCTGGTCTTTTTTGGCAGTGCTATCATTTGTGAGCGACCAGCTGGCAGAGGCACCGCTAAATCAAGCTTATGCAAACATCAAATGTCGCATTTCAGGATTACAGAGGTCTTTGGGCAGTGGGAGATTCATTGAACATCAGATTAATTATTTGGCAAAACAAGTGGAGCTTTTATGACTATAAGGTCATTAACAACAACATACTTTCACACTGTTGCCTCAGCGATAATACTTCATTTTAAGTGGTAAAATCAAACTATAAGGAAATTAGTATCCAAATTAATCCAACAGCTGTGTATTTTGATAGTGATTAATATGCACTATATAAAGAGGCTTTGCTTCTCTCTTGTTCTTAGTCACAAAAGAGAGAGAGAGAGAGAGAGAGAGAGAGAGAGAGAGAGAGAGAGAGAGTACTTTGATATAATGCCCCTTCTGAAAGCAATGCCAAGTTAATTGTTTAGTTAACTTGGTAGAATAACAGCCACACCTACCCCCTGCCATCCTCGTGAGCTTGCTTGATGCCTCTCTCTTGGAGTCAAACCCAGACTAGGCCACCTCTCCTTCTCTGGCAAGACAGCTTCAGCCTCTAGCTCAGATTGATTGCTTTATTATTATTAGATACTGAAGCTCACTCTTCTGGAGGAAGCAATTGTAACCCAGCATTTGAACCAACCTGAACAAACTATTTGGATAAAGTATTGGGCTGACGTATCCACATGCATTCATATCTGTACTTGCCACTAGGTTGGCTGCATGTTCATAATTACCTATCTCTGTCATTCTTAGCCTGGCCTTCTGCTGCTGCTCTTACCATGATATGAAGCTTCCCTCTGGCCTTTACACCGCAAAGTAAAAAAGTCTAGAGATTGAAAGTTTTAGCTCTAAGCTGAGCTGGCAAAATACACCTGTGTCCACCTGGCTCATATGCTGATATTCAGAGATGTGAATACTTTCAACAGTTGTATCTCATTATTGATAAGGGGGCAGCATTTGACTAGCTACAATTTGATAAATAATGGAATAAGGCAGTTCCAAATACATCTATAAAGTGTTCTATTTTTAATTACACAGGATGATTGGTATTTTTATCCTATTGACATTATGATTGTGTTTGCAACTTTGGTTTAGCTACTAAAAGTCTTAGAACCAAATCTATGGTATCTTGTAAATGCCACAGTAATTCCATGTGCTTATTTTATACAGAGGGGAGTAAAGCTTAGTGATCCAGAACTCAGGTTTAAAGACCAGATGACAGGTTTCGAACATGGTTCAGCTTCTTTAACTCTGTTAACCTGGGATATGTATCTTAATCTTTTTTTCTTCATCTGTAAGATGGTCCTGCTACTTAAGGTTACTTTGAGGATTAAATGAGTTTCTACATGGCAAATGTTTACATCAATGCCTGGCATTGAGTACCCGCTGAATAAACATGTCATCATTATCATAAATTATCATCATTGCCTTGATAATTTTCCTTCCCTACCAGTTTCCTCAATGATTTATCTTATTCATTGTGGTTTATGTGTTTTTCTAAGCATTGCCAAATTCTTTATGGAGCACAGTACAGTATAAATAAAACAAAAATATACATAATTTATTCTTCTACTTTTCTAACAGAAATAGTACCATACTTTGCCTTTACAAGTACATCCTCATTAAAAAATTTTATTTTGTAATGTTGTTTGAAGATTTTATTTTATAATGCTACTTCTAATGGCTCATACCATATTTAAAAGTGCCCTCAACACTCAAATGTGTGTTGAAAAGTCAAGTGATCTTTTCAATTACAGATCAATTTTTTAATATACAGAGTTAAAACTGTATATGTCATAAAAAATCAATGCACATGAAAAAATCATTGAGGACAAACAACATAAAAGGTAAGTGCCATAAGGAGACTGGTCATTTCTAGAAATCTGCAGTCCGGCACTCACCTACAGGGCAATATCTTTCTTGTTAACCAGAATTATACTGTCATGTACCAAACAACCCACCCCTACCGTATTTCTTCACACTAAGAAATTTCCTGAGAAGCAGGTTTTTTATATCCAAATTATAAATGATAATATATGTTTTCTTTTTCTTTAATTTGAAGATAAATTAAATTTGATTCTGTGGAATTTCATGGAGCAAAGGTACTGCAAACCCTATCTGATCCTATCAGTAAAAGGGCCTGGAATTATCTACTTTTCAAAAGAGAAAGGTATAAGTTTATAAATATTAAGAAATGAAGTCAAGATAAGCATCATTTTATATTAATAAATTACATATGATGTTGAAAAGACTAATCAACTTACAAGTTATATTTCATCCAAAATTTATTACAAGAGGTGAGTCACTATGTCCTTTTCTCTTAAACTTCTTGAGAAATCTAAACAGCCTGAAGTGTCCAACAATAACAAAGATAACACTAATAAAACCTCAGTCTTTTCCCTGAATTCTTCTAAGTCTTGAGAAATTGCTTCATAGTCTAAAATCTCCCATTTAAATAAAAACTTAGATACTAAACTAACCACATAGATCCTTGCAAAACAATAATAAGCTATTACTGGTAGAACCTTCATTAACATAAAACGCTAGCTGGAAACCTAATTGTAAAATAATTTGTAAAGTTTTTTGATATTAAAAAACTCTTTGACATTCTCATTAAGTCTAAAGTCAAACCTGACTTTGCATGTTTTAATTGTTAAACTTATTTTTGTCATGTTAACCAGCAGAGCTGAACATTGAGTTTATGTTAAAATAACTATTCTTTGTGAGGCAGTTTATGCCAAAACATTTCTCTTTGTGTCAAGAATAATTCACAATGGTATCAGGTCTACACGCAGCTGAAGAAAGCAGAGGAACATTATAAGCCTTCAAAGGAATTCAGGAAGTTAGGGTCATAATAATGACTTGCATTTGACTAGACATTAAAAGTTCAGAAAAACCTTTCACAAACCTATCTCATTTGATCTTCACTACAAACCTGTGGATCAGGCAGGAAGAGGTTTATTAACCCTCTCAATAATGATACTGAGGCTCAGAAAGCTTAACAATGTATCCTCCAAATTATACCACTAGTCAACGATAGTCCAGAACTAGAATCCGGGTCTTCTCACTTCCCCAGTCCTTTTTAACACTATGTCGTCTGCCACTTTATTTGAATTTAGATACTAGATATTCTAAATGTTCTACATATTAAATATCTACATGTATCTTCTAAAATTTTGATCTTGTCTCCTCACAAACCTTATAGATTCCAGAAAACTGAAATATACTAAGATTAATAATATTTTACTAATAATATCCAGACTTTTGCGCATTATTATTTATTAAACTAATTTAATATTTCATTTTTTGTTATGATGTTTAAGCTTTTCATTAGGTCAATTGGAATACTTCATGTAGATTTTAGTTGTTTCAAGGAAATAAATTACGTGGTCTATCACACTTAGCCCACCACACTTAGCCAGTAGTAGCTGTTTCAGAAAATCTTTTTGAATTAACCAGCTTCTATTTAAGGAGAAGTTTGTTGACTGTATTTGAAATGGAATGCAAATAATATATTTAAAAAATTATTTTACATTTTCCCTAGAAATGGCTGACAAATTCATTTTGATGAAAGACAGATACAGTGGAGTGAATAGATGCTTTCACAGAAGCATAGATCCCATGAAAATAACCCAGACATACTCTAAATTAGCCTCTGGTATGCTAACAGTCTGTTCGACATAGTATGTGAATACCCTTTCTATGATTTAAAAACATTTTGATGTCTAAAATAACATTAAACCTAGTTATCAGTGATGTATGAAATTATATCATAACTGAGTAGTTCAACTGAACACTGAGGTATTTGAAAACACAAATTCAATAAGATAATAAATCTATATTTTTTCCCTCTCTCTCCGCAGAATTGAAGTAAAGAAACTTGTTTTCATTTTATTGTTTTTTTAACTGTCAATTTAAAAACACTTTACAAATTATAGACTTACTATTACATTTCAGACCAATTTATGACAATGATAAAAATTATTAATTAATTTAAAAACATAAATATATGAAAAAAACAAAACTTAGAGATAAAAGAGGTAAAAACATTTCACAGAGTAATGTGTTGAAAGGTAGGCCAGCTCTGATGAGTGCTAATGTTTATTCATGATGCACCTCATTAAACCCTTTAACGTTTTCAAAGAACCACCTGTAAACTAGTTATGATTTATAGGTTTTAGGAATGCATTCTACTCTCAGCCATTACTCTCCAAAGTATAAAGACCTAAACCAGAACTACCCAATATACATATAATGCAAAACATATGAACAATTTAAAAGTAACATCACCAAAAATACAAAGAAACATCTGAATTTAACTTTAATAACCTATTTACTTAACTCAATATGTCAAAAATATTGTCACTGTAACATATATTCAACATAAACATTTATTAATATTTTACATTATTTTCCTTGTACTAAGTCAATGAAATTCAGTGTGCACTTTATTTATTTATTTAGCAATCTCAATTTGAAAGATAAATTCTCACTGGTATTACTTGATTTAAACTTGGTTTTTATAAAATTTATAGTTCAATAACTATAGTAGAGTCACACATCCAAAATGTCCTAAATGTGCTTAGTCATTTTCAATAACTGAATTCAGTATCAGTTTTAAATTTAAATTAATGAAAATAAAATAAAATGAAGAATGTACTTCCCCAGTCACACTAGCAATATTTTGTCTCCAGTCAGTCAGCGTAGTTAGGGTTATATATTGGACAGCACAAATCCAAAAGTGTAAACAAAATTTTCAACTGGAGCACTATTTTTTTAAATTCATTCTTTTGTAATAAAAATTAAAATTTTTGTTGACTTTGTATGATGAAATAAGCAGATGACATTCTAGACAAAAAAAGTAGAAATGGTAAATATGAATAGGACTACCTTTAGAAGTCTAATTTAAAAAAGTTATTTCCAAGATTACTCTATTTTTTTGTAGTTTTAAGAATAATTTTACCATCTGTTACTTTTTTTATACAAAAGAATGCAGGACAGATTTTTAAGGTTAGAATGGAGCTAATGAGCAACAATTTTAAATTCTGATTAGTAAGAAAAGTTTAGTCTAGAGTTGAAATGTCTAGTACATTGGCCACTAGCCACATGTAGCCACTGGATACTGGAAACATGGTTTGCTCAAATTGAAAAGTGGTGTAAATATAAAATACACATTAGACTTGAAAGATTTAGCACATAAAAGAAGAAATAAAATGTCTCATTAATAATGTTTTTTTTAAGACTGAATACATGTTAAAATGATCATACTTTAAATGTTAGATTATATAATTATATTATTAAAGTTAATTCTACTTGCTTCTTGTATTTTTAATGCTGCTACTAAAAATTTAAATTTTTATATGTGCTTTAATTATATTTTTACTGGACAGCACTATTGAAAGAGAGCTTAAATTTGCTTGCATTGAAAAGTTGACCCTTGAAGCTGCATTGCTTGGTTTTTGATTTACTCTGGGCACATAATTTCTGATATTCACAGAACCCTCTTCACCCATATGCTGTCAAGAAAAGGCTACATAATCTTGGTCAGAGTGGGTCCTTTCACCTGTGTTTCCTGTGGTTGATTTTTGCAAACAAAGGTAGGGTGGACTCCGGGCCCAAATGACAAGGAGGGTTTAGGCTGCTTAACAGTAGGGTTGTGTTCTGAGAAAAGCATCATTGAGTGACTTCATGATTGTGCAAACATCATAGAGTGCACTTACAGAAACCTAAATCGTATGGCCCACTGTACACTTAGGCAATATGGTATAGCCTCTTGCTCTTAGGCTATAAGCCTGTACAGCATGTTAATGTATTGAATATTGCAGGCAATTGTAACACAATGGAAAGTATTTGTGTATCTAAACATTAAAAAGATACAGTAAAAATACAGTATAAAAGATAAAAAATAGCACATCAGGATAGAGCACTTACCCATGAATGGAGTTTAGAAAACTGGAAGTTGCTCTGGGTGAGCTGTTAAATGAGCGGTGAGTGGATGTGAAGGTTGAGGGCATTACTGTACACTACTGCACACTTTGTAAACACTGTGCACCTAGGCTACATTAACTTTATAAAACACACAAGATTAAATTGAGCACAAGAGAAAATGATGCAATGAAGAGATGCAGTAAATATGAGGTGTGTGAGTCTGCTGCTAGTGTAACACAACATAATGTTTTACAGCAAACTTTTTTTATAAGTAGAAAAAATACACTGAAAAAGAATGATAAAAAGTACAGTAGAGTAAATACATAAACCAGTAAGATAGTCTATTATAATTATCAAGTATTATGTACTGCACATAAGTGTATGTGCTATACTTTTATAAAACTGACAGTGCAGTAGATTTGTTTACATCAGCATCACCACAAACACTTTGTAATACACTGCTCTGCATTTCTATGCCTATGACACTACTAGATGACTGCAATCCTTTGGGACCAAGGTCATATATGTGGTCCATTATTGACCGAAACATGGCTACGTAGTGCATTACTGTAATCATTTTCAGCTAATTCCTGTTTTGTTCTGTTAATCTTTTTTGCTTATGTATGTTTGGCAGCTTGATTTGTGCTCTTCATTTTTCAGGAGTTGCAGAAGCAGCGAACTGTACCACCCATTGTGGGCAACTCCATGCAATTACTTCATGCAGCTTTATATTTTTATCACAGTAGGACCAAGGCACCATAAGAAAAGCACTACAAAAATGATTATGTGAATAAAATAATCACAGGGTTGTTCAAAAGAGTATATAAGTCAAAAGAAAATGCAGTTCAGAGTATTCATTTCATTTTCTAATAGGCAGGCAGTCTGTAGAAGGAAAGCAGTAGTTTCACTTAGGCCTTAGTCTTCACGTTGTCTATCTGGTTACCATACCTGCAGCCCAGTCCTGAGGTTGGCAGGAAGGTTGAAAACTTAATGAACTTCTTCTGCCTGCTCTCCTATACTCTTTCTGGGCAAGGAGGAGGCAAAAACAGTCTCCATAGTGTTATACCAAAAAATATGTAATGATTACTTGGATGTGGGTTGCTTCGATTGTATGTACACATACTGAAATGGCATCTGGAACTTCAGTTTGGAGAATTTATAAAGTAGCATTATCATATCAGGCTTTTCAGGGCCTTCTTTGCATAAGTGACTGAACCATACCTGACCTCTGCACTCTGTCTTAGCACACTGCACTATTGCTAATTCCTCAATGCAAAGCGACACAGAGGGTGTGTGCTCATTTTGCTGAGGTACCAACGCAACATCTGACGTGAAACGTCCTTCATGAAGTTTCCTGGCACCTATCATGAACATAGAAAGTTTGGTTCCACACCACAAACTCTCTGTGTTTGGCTCTTGAAAGGAACTTTGCCTGTAGCCCTGGGGCTCTAATACAGCACACTCTTGCATGGCCCAATAACAAGAAGCAGATTTCTAACCTTGCCTGTAACACTGTGGTAATGTGCCTCTGGTAATGGATCCCATGGAGGAAACCCTTAGAACACAGTATAGCCAAACCTCATTAAAAATACACCATTTAATAACATCATTTACAACCTCAGACTTTCAACAGGAAACAGAGAGCAGAGTTATACAGAATGATTGCCTACTGGAGGACCATTGACTTCAGGGCTTCCTTTCTAAGGGTTGATGAGATGGCCTGTATGACTGAAATGGAAAGTAGCTAGTGCAATTTACCCTTTGAAAGGTTAATCTTGCAGGGAGACATGAAGTTGAATGGCAGTTGATATAAACACTGACTTTAGCACAGCATGTGTTATCTCTGTGTATTTCAAATGCATAAACAACACACTGTCTAATTTAAGAAATAATTGTTTTTCTAATTACTAATTTCAGTGAATTTTCAGAAGAGTCAAGCTGGGATAGTAATTACATAATATGTGCCTTTTTCTCTCAAAATTATTTACCTGAAATCTCTATTATAAGCAGAAAAGAGAGATCCTTGGGAATAGGATGCAAAAGACATGAAATGCTGATACACTTATTTTTCTAATAAAAATTTAACAAGTATTGGTAGAGATGAATAGGAAAAAAAGAGACACACTCATGGGACTATGCCTAATATTTGTCAATTAATTTGTGGCTTGAATAATATAGAGCTGACTTTATTAAATAGTTTGATATTTTTTATCTTTGTTGTTATGGTCAATATCTATTACTTTTCATTCTTTTAACTGGCATTCCTTTGTCAGAGATAACTTCCAATACTTTGAATGAAATAATACATTTGTTGAAAATCCACTGGGCACAGGCACTTAAGTACATGGCCTTCTTAATACTTACAATAATCAGCTCAATTATGAGCTTCAGGTATAGATGAAGAAACCAAGGGTAAAGTGAGAGTAGATTTTCCAAGGCCACGTGACTAATATGTACAGAAAATCAAATGCTATTCTGCCTAACTATAGATCCTAGGGCCTTCCGTTAAGCTACACTGTTACCACGAAAGAAGTTATGCAATGATAAATAGGAAATTTTAGAGATATGCTACTATTTGTTACCAGTGAACAGAGTATTAATCTAGAAATTCTGCCTGCCTGAGTCCTCAGAAAACTGTTTCCTCATAATAGAAAATAATCTCAAACCTCTTTGCTGATAGACAGAGGTATATTTATCTTCATCTTTGTTTCCAAGATCTATAAGATGAAGAATCACAAATTGATTTCAAGACTGGTATAAGCTTTTAATGTCCTTACTTCTATCAGTAAACTTAAAGTTACTAATTTCCATCACTCATTTCTACTGACCAAACAGGCTGTCTTTATATTGAAAAAGGTGCACCAAAGATAAAGTTGGGTGACTATTACCAACTAGCATTACTGCACCAATTATTCAAAAGTGAGTACTGAGGTTGGTTTTTTAAGTTTGGTGCTATTATAATTTTTTAAATTGCTTGAAATAGCACATTGATTAGGCTTAGGACTGATTTTAGTGAGCTAAAATTTTTGGGTTGAATAATGTTTACAATAATTATCAATAAATAGCTAGAAGTCTCTAATCTCTAAGTCCTTGGCATTATTTTTTGCTTAATGTTTATAAATATAGATAAATAAGAAATGAATCTATAAAGAAACTACATGTTTTTAGCTATATAGAGCACAATAGGTCTATATTTTAGTGATACTTAACAAAACTACATTTTTATTCAAAACTCACCCTCCATTAATACTAATTTTAATCAATTAAAAAAAAAGATTATCCTAATAATACAACAGAACAATCTTTAAATCAGTCAGACAAGAAATGGCACATGACTGACATTAACCTTGCGATTCCTTCCTTTTTTTTTTTTTTTTTGGTCTGATAACAAATTGAAAGATAGCTCAGTGAATTATCTCCTAAGTTTTGAATTGTCCAAGTTTGTGGCCATCTGAAGAAAATGTCATAGCTCTCACAGTAATTCACGATTCTATATATATGCCTCAATGTATAAATTCATTTCTCTATTATACGCTTCATGTAACACGAGAGGGAATAATAGGAAATAAGCCAGTTCTGTTTAAGATTAAGTTAAAATAAGATTAAGTTAAAGTTCTTTTTCTCTCTGATTTAAATGTGGTAAAAAAAAAAAAGTTAAAAAAATGTTTCATAATGAAAGAATGTTAAATGCTCAGAACTGTAAGTGGTACTACCATGTGGATAATTTATGAATTTATACATCTTTGATAGCATAATATAGACTATATATTGCAGAGTTACCAAGAGAAATTGTGGAAAAGCTTGGAAGAAAAATTTCTTTATTAAAATCAATGACTTAAAATTTGAGTTAACATTTCAATTCTTGTGATTATTGACTGAAGATAGTTTATTTCCTTAAAGTTGACTTCTTTCCCTTTTCTTTCCTGTAGTCCTTACCCAGACTTTAGTTCTATAACTCATAAATCTGTTTCTTTAGACTTCTATAGGTCAAGGGCAAATTGCCATCTTGTTGAACACCTTCATGTAAGTATGCAACTTGCATCTTTAAATTCAATCTGTCCAAAGTTGAGAGCATGGAAGGTATAAAAGAAAGATATTTTTATGCAATAGCTTAAATGAGCAAGGTAATTTATATTTACACAAGTTTTATATAATGACCACCAGTCCAATTCTCTTCCTGTGTCCCTTAGTTCAAATATTCTTAATTAAATCTAAATTTCTCTTAACAGTCAGAAACATAAGAATCAAGTTTAATTCTTCTCTCTCCCTTATTCCTCACAAATACTTCATTTTCAAGTCATGTTAGAGTGGTACATCTGACATGTATTTAAATTCTACCCATTTCCCTTCCTGATCAGCTTTTAGTTGGATCCTCACAAGCTTCACCTACTTTACCACCAGAACCACATACCTGTTCTTGCCTAGATCATCAAAACACCATATTGCCTATGGTTTTGTTCGTTTGCTTTTCTAAAATGCAATCTAACCATATTACCAACTTTCTCCAAAATCTTTTCATGTTTCCCCTTTATCTCTGGCATTCAAATTAGTCATCTTGTATTTGTATTCAAAGTCCTTTATAATATGGCTCTGGTCTACTTTTCCAGCCTCATATCTCCCACTCTACTCTGATCATATAGGACTTTTATTTTTAGCCTTATTTCTTAATTCTTGGGTTTCTTATTCTTACTTTTAATCTTCATTTAACTTATTATAATCACAACCTTCCCTCACCCATCCAGCACTCTCAATTCCTGCTTTTTCTCCCTACAACATGTCACCTTTCAACCTACCAATAATTTCCTTATTTCTTCATTATTTACTATTAATTTTTATCTCATTATAATTTGAGCCAAATCAGAATAGTGATTTTTGTCTTTTTTGCTCATCTAAGTATTTACCATTGCAAATGACTAGAAAAATTTCTAAAACAAAGTAAATGTTCAATAAATACTTGTTGAGCAAATGAATAAATTCTCTGAATAGCATTGTTTCTTGAATCTTCTGTTTCCAACGTATCCTCATCTGTTGCCTAATTATCCATCTGCTAGCTGGCAAAATCTCACCTATCCTTAACTTCGTAGATCTAATATTGCCTTCTTTTTGAGGCTTTTCTTGATTCCTTAGTTGTAATGAATGGATCATTTGATGCCTTCAGAGCACTTCATCCAGTCTAACTTGGGTTATTGTTTGCTGTCTCCATTATCAAACTAAGAGCTATGTATCTTTTCATCTGTCCAGCTTTGCACACACAGTAAGAGCTAAATACATGTTCAGTAAATTGTTTACACAGAACTTTAATGGGACACAAATTGAGAAAAAAAGGCCATAAGTTTGTCAAATGAAGTCACAGTAAGGCTACTATTTTAGTTGAGAAGAAGTAAGGAAAAAGGGAGACAAGGTGTAATTTCCTAAACCTGTACTGATCATCCTGGTAGAGAGAACTAAGAAACCCTGAATAACCTGTGTTAAGCCAATATCAAGAAATTTGGAGACTCATTATCATCTAATATTTTGAGAATAGCTGACATTAATTTTGGGTATGATTAAAAGGACAAATGCCATCTATAAAAACAAGACTTCTAGAGCATTAAAATAGTCCTTAGTGTTTTTGCTACTCTCTTTTTCTATCACAGCTTAGCTTAAGAGATCTAACAAAATCACAGCATTGGAATTTGCTTCAGGCTTCTACTGAATTCTGTGTGCTCTAAGACTCTAGGTGGTATGTCAAATGTTAATTAGACAATGAAATAAACTACAGTTGGCATTAGAAAATAGGCAAGCATTGATTTTCTTTTCACTTTTATTTATTAAAATGCTACAGAGGAAACAGATAAACTTTCTTGGTTCAATATTTATGACCAATTTCCTTCTTTCAACTGGAAAAGGGAGTGCCTTCAAAGGTGAATTGAAAGTCTGTTTTCAGTAATGCCTCAGTTAAGCAGCTTTTCCCAGCTATAATAGGCTCCTCACCATAATGCCATTTGGTAGATTTTTCCCATAGGTTATATCTTGACAGAAATAGCATCATAAAAGAACTAAGAAATGGAAAAGATGAGAAAACCTAGGCTCCTAAGAATAATGCAAACACATTTTGTATAAAGCAGACTTGTTATTGTGCTTCAACATTTATTGAACCTAAAATTATGATAAATATACATACATATATATATATATATATGTATATATATATTTTAAAGTTTTTGTTTGTTTGTTTGGTAAAAGCAAATGGGATTGAGATTAGAATTGGAAAAGACCAAACTGTTTTGTTACATCATTAAAGCCATGTCTCTGAGAATAAATAATGGCATGAGAAAAATTCTCATATATATGTTTTGTGAAAAATGGGAAGACAATAAAATTCTAATTAAGTAAAGTCATATTCATATATTCTTTATTCTTTTTTGTATTTCCCATTTTTCTACATCAAGTGGGAATTTTTATAAGTAAAAGAAATAAAATTTCTTAGAGCAAAATAAATACATTCAAAAATTAAAGGATAAGAAAAGTGCAGCATGATTTGTCAGTTAAGAGCCATGTCTCTGCATCTGCATTGCCTGAGTTCTGCATTTAATTAATGCCTTGGTGAATTTGGGCAAGTTAACTTAACCTCTCTGTTCCTTTGTTTTTGTTTGTTTGTTTGTTTTCATTTTTTTATTTTAGAGAAATGGAGATAATTTTATCACTAACTTCAAAGCATTGTTATATAGATTAAATGAGTTAATATATACAAAGCACTGAGAAAACAGGGGCTATATAAATGTTTGTTAAATAAATAGCTTTTCACAAGAAGGAAGCAAGCTCAAAATTTCACAGCATATAGACACTTGAGAAGGAATAAATCAAATGAGTATTTAATTAAAATTTTCACTCAGTATAATATCCGTTCTCTTCCAAATAAAACATTAAAATGCAATAACCTTTACTACCTTTGGCATTTATTTATAAAGACTACGTTCTGCATTTCTTAATATTGGTTTTCAAGGCAACTGTTTTTCTTGTTTCTAGATTATAATGTAACTAGCACCAGAGCCTGGACAATTACACTGTTTTCTATCAATTATCTCTTCAACGCAATGTCTCCTGAAACCACTTCCTAAAACATGTAACAATCCTATCACATAATTGTGCCAAACCCAAGATACCTATGCTTGTTGTTTAAAGCTAATTTCCTTGAGCTTCCTAAGAGAAATTGCTATTGACTACTTTGATTAGGAAACTATTAACCCTTCTCCAGTGGAGCATCCTGAGAAGAAAGTCACTAAATATGCCCATATTTCATCTTTTGAATATCAAGGTACAACAGGCAAGCTGAAGGATATGGTTTATTTAATACAAAATTAAAAATTTATAAGCTACATTACCTAAAGTAAATTGCTTAATACATTTAGAAGAACAGCTGCTTTCCAAGTGTTTGGCATCCATGTATTTGAGCCCTAAATTAGGACACAAGAGCAGGCATATGATCTCCGTGATATTTCAGACGCTGTATCTAGTCTTCCCTCCCCAATCGCATATACAAAAGCAATTTTCAAACAGGAAAAGTTTGATCTATCAGCCACCATTAGTTTCAAATAGATTTCTTAATCTTTCCTTTCCTTTTTTCAGTCTACAAAATTGAGAAATAGTCCAAAACATTTTATGAGATTGAACATTTCGATTTTCAATTTCTTCAGGCTTGTTTGGGTAATACTACATTTTTATTAAAAATCAGTACTTATTCCACAATTAAAAATAGATCTGAGGCATCTTACAATAAAAATAGATTTAAAACACAGCACTTAAAATAAAGCTGAACTAATGTGTGATTGGTGGTTTGTGAATACAGGGGGCATTTTCTAGGTCTGCTTCTAAGCAAGGTACCCAAAAATCATTCTACAATGCTCAGAGAATGCAAATATAACAAAAAAAAATACAATCTAGATTACTGTACAATTGAGTGTAAGAGATCACACCAGACTCTAGGTCTTTAGAAAGCTATAACATGAAACAAGAGTACCAAAAAAAAAAAAAAAAAAAGTAGCAGGATTCTGCCTTCTGCTGGCACTCTAAGAGCTGATTTCTGCAAAATTAGATATACCCCAAATTCATCCTTTCCTACAGTGCCCTCTGCTACCCATGGAGTGCAAGCCATGATGTGTCTTTTGCTACCATAATTCCCTCCTTGCAGTTCTCTCTACTTTGACTTGAAACTCTTACAACTCTCCCAACACCACAGTGATCTTAAAATATAAATAAATATATGCCACCATATTACTTAAAACCCCCTTATGGCTTCATTTTACTATGACCTCAAATGCCCTACATGTATACAACCTGACACTAGCTTCCCATCCTTACATCCTACTACTCTCTCCTTCTTCACCTTTGTTTCAGCCACTCAGGTTTTTGGTGTTCCTCTCATTATGTGAAAAGCCACTAGGCAAACAATCTTCTCCCTTAGGCTTATTTGTGGTTTTGTCACCTGGGACATTTGTCCTTCTATTCTGCTCTCTTAACTCATCCAGAACCCCTTCTACTGTCATATCCTCAGAGAAGCCTTCCTTGACTGTTCTCTGTCTCTTTCCTTACTATTTCATTCTTCCTTGTGGCCCTTATCTTCAACCAATATATGGCATACAATGATTTGTTAATATGATTTTTATCTAATTTCTCTTCTCGAATGTCCTCAAAGTGTTTGTTTCACTGCTATATCCTCAGTTCATAGTAGGTACTAAACAAATGACTACTGAATAAGTGAAAAGACCTTTGGTTCACAGGAAATAAATGACTTTGCTATTAGTCTATGGGATAGAGAATGAAAGACACTGACATTTTTCACAAATGTGGGAAGAAGGTGGAATACTATCATTAACTCCCCTTTAGCCACTGAACTATGTTAGGCTTCAAAATAAGAAGGCAAGAGAAACACATTGTTTCATCTTGGTTTGTGAAGCAATTCTAAATATGATGGAGTTATTTTGATGACAATCTCTAATTGAATCACTATATGATGAGGCCTCTTGTCTAGTTGGCCTCCAATTGTCATCTATCAGTAAACCTGAAAAGTGGGTCATAATAGCCCTTATTCATAAGCAGGTCCATACCTCAACACAAAATCAGAGAGTGTGCACTCTGACATTAAAAAAAGAGGAAGGAAGTGACAAAGCAACATCCTTCAAGTACTGATATCAATGAATTAGAAAATTTACACAAGAAAACAAATGAAAATATTTCAATACAGATCTCCCTGACATTTGCAGGGCTCAAGACAAGAGTGCAAATGGAGGCTTGAATACCATATGTGTAAATAGTTCAAAAATTATAAAATAAAAAATCGATTAAATAAAATATTTGTAATCCTCTGATCTTAACAAATATACCTTTCAGGGATATATTATATAATTAAGTTCTAAATTACCATTCTTTAAGTGCTCTGAATTCCATGGGGAGTTTCATGGGGCATGGAAAGAAATGAAGCATTCTTTACAACTCCATGAGTGACCTTGTAGGAACCTACGTAGCCATCCCTATCCTCATGAAGAAGATCTGTCTATATACCTTACGAACAATTGCTCTTTGGACACTTTTTAGATCTAAGGACATATACACTGACAGCAAGGTTTGCCCTCCAGAGAATGGACTTAGTGAACTGGTAGGTGCAGGCTACCTGGAATCAAGGTAAAGACAGTTGGGCAGAGGATTCTAGAGTCATGGGTACTCACAAACATAAGAGATGGGTGAGGAGGAGCATAGCTGAAAGAGGGCCAGAATGGGGCCCCTCTAGAGTACGAGGCACAGGGCAGCAGGCTCTCTCACCCAGGCCTAAGTGTGATATGGTCTGTTGGTAGTCAGAATCTTTTTATACATTAGTTAAAAAAAGGAAGGCAAGAGGTATAGAAATCAAACACAGTACATAGGCCATATAAAGTAAATGCAAAATTTAGGGAAAAAAACCAATCACATTATTAATTCTCGAGAAGTTGAAAGATGTCATGGAGCTAAATTACAATAATATAGTAGGTTGAACTGTAATACTGAATATTTAAGTCAGCACCTCAAGCATTATAGGGAAGAACTGACATAGAAAGCAACATAGACTGGAGTAACACATCCTAAAAATACCTAACATAAACTGGGAAGTGAACATTTTATTATATTTGTCTTTCCTTTATCCACCTTGCCTAGTGGCATATTGCGTGTTCAACTCTTAAGTATTTAGGTAAGTAGATGAACAAATAAAAAGTTAAATTAAGGAAAAGGTGAGAGAAGATGACAGAGAGAGTATGTAATCAGAGTTTTGAATCAACATAAAAATAAATTAGAATTGGTTATTAAGGACATAACTTAAGAAGTTATTTTAAAATTTAGTTAAAATTAGCAAGAAGAAGCCATTATTAAAGTATCTTATCTTGATTCTTTAATTTTATAGAAAAATAAATTTTTCAAACTCTCAGAGTGAAAAAACAACAAAAAGAAACCAGTATGAAGAAATGCATAGTTTTTCTGCAATGAAGATGAAACAGAACAATAGTATGAATGCAAAGATTATTGTTATAAAGAATACATGTAAACATAACAGACTGATTTTAACCAAACATCATATAATTAATTTGAGCCAAAAGTTATTGGTAGCTTTTTTTTTTGTATTGGTTGCTTTAACACTTGTTCCTAATAAAATCAGTGGAAATAAAACTAGAACAGTCTAATAGCAAAGTACCTTTTTAAAATGAAAAGCCATGTTCTCAAAAAAAAATTCTTAAGAAACTCCCCTTACATCCAGAAATGAAATTAGTGCTCATTATTTACTATTATATTATACTTAATATATAATTATATTTCATATTTCCCATAAAATATTTTTTAAATAAAGAAAATAAAGAATATTTGATTAATTAATTTTTATTAATGCCCATAAGATACACCTTAAATATATTTGAACACACACATACATATACACATATGCACACATATTTGAAATATGTTTGCTCTATATCTTGCATTGTTGAAGAATAAGGTGATTCACAGATTCTACCCTAAAAATCAGGTTATCTGACACCCGGGACTAAAAAAAAAATGGTGGTTTTAAATATTAAAATTGCTCCCATGTTCTTTATGGAAAAGCAAATATATTGGTATATCAACATTTAAATTGGTTTGAAATGAGGTCAGCTTTAGAATCTGCAATAGATTTATACCTTTAGAAATTTCTTTTTTAAAAAAATGAAATAAGGTTTTTATATTTTTATAATGATAATTATGACATTAGATTAAACTTACATAAAATAAGCATAGGGTTCAATTACCTAAGATTTTCCTTGATTAAGTACTTTCAGATTACTTTTAAGATAACAATGTTATTGCCCATAATATACCATATATCCATGTATTATATTATTGTTAAAAACTCAAATTTGATCATTTAAGATGTAAGCATTTTTCTTAAAATACAGTTCCTTCTTACAAATTGAGATCTGTAAGCCCAAGGGTGTCACCAACATTCTTAGGCAATAGTTTTGGTTGCCTGCATTTTGCTTAGGATTTTTTTTGCTAAGTCCAATAAAGTGCTAATATCATTCTCTACTTGGAGGCTTTAACTTGTAGAATTATTTAACATTAAACACAATTTGTATAAGCAAATCACTATTTAGTAATATACAGGGAACATAATCAGTTGCTTGATTATACTTTGGAGTATAAAAGCATTGAAGGAAAAGGGAATCAAACAGCTATGACAAAAAGAGCAGGTAAGAAGGCTTTGTTGTTGGGGGAAGTTTGTATTTAATATTCTTATTTAAATCACATTTTTCAATTTTCAGCTTTATAATGAACTACAGACAATTATTTCACATCAACACTGATAAAAAGAGCTGTCCAACTGTTCAACATTTGCTCTACTAATTGAATGATCAATTATTCAAATAAATTATTCTCCTATCAGGCCCTAAGAAAGTCTTGATCATTATCCCAGTCTCAGATATAACACAGCATGGAGCCGCAGAAAGACCAAATCCTGATAGAATTCTAAATTGTAAAAAAAAAAAAAAAAAAATCCTTTTAATTGGACTAAGATTTATGGCAACTAGAAACTGCTTTGGCATCTCATGGATTCTGATCTTTCCTAAGACTGCTAATCTCACCTTCTCATAATCTATTTTGCTGATTAATTCATTGGCAAGTATCTCTGTGTTTCTTAAGAACATGCACTTTGTTAGGTAATGGGTTTTAATGATTAGTCGAAATGCACTCCTTCCTTGCCAGCAAAGAAAGACCACCCTAAGTTATCATAGCCCCAAGAGAACTTCTTACGGAGTGAGGGTCAGGGCAGTGGCAGGGGAATTCTCAATTGACAGATGGCAGATGTGTTCTGCATTCATGCTCTACATTTAGATGGATTAATAGTAGCTGAAGGTCATTCTGTGGATTTGCTCTTTTAAAGGCAAAATAACTTTTAAAAGACTCATGTGTAAGCAGATACTATCCATAGTGTTCACAGTATTCAGGATTCCTTCTCCAATAGTGACTAGCTTGAAATATTTCCACATGCATGTAAGAAGAAGGGCTCACATCACGGGACAGGGTTTTCCCCTCATAATTATTTCCACACACAGATTCTGGATAGTAGTGTTTTGAATAATTTTCATTCTGTCATACCTTATATGGACACCTATATTCTTTTATTTTTTTTTCACTACTTTTGCTTATGTCTAAAAGCCATCTAGTTATAAAAATTCAAGATTTAATAGTCTATGTACATAGTGGCCTTTCATTGTCAGGCTAAGAATACTAAGAATACTCTAATGGGAATGAAAATTATAGTTTTTAGAATTTGTATTAGTTTGCAACTGAATTGTCCAAATAAAAAAGATATAGTAAATGAAAAATGTAAACCACTTTAAGAATAGAAACTAAATATCAGATTCTCAGAAATATAATCTATTAATGGGAGAAACATTTACTAAACTGGGCAGAATTTTATCTCAAATCAGATTAGATTAAAAGACTGATAAAAGGCTTTGTAACCATAATGATTTTTAATATCCTAAGACTATCATAACTGATGATCACTGCAGGAGTTAAAAAATAAAAAAAGTCTAATTTTTTGCATGTACAAACAAATAGAACTTACATAAATCCCAGTTAATAACAGCTTCCTGTAGATAGTGTGTGGAGAATCTCTAGAATGTAAGCATTGTAAGAGTGAGGACTTTGTCTCAGTACCTGCCAGTATGTGGTATATCATAGGCCTCCCATAGATATGAATGAATGAATGAATGAATGAACAAATGAATGAGTTAGTCTAGGTAGATATGATGATTTCAAACTGCCTTTAATTGTTCCTTCATAGTAAATTTGAGGGCAAACGTGATTTTAAAATATTATATTAAGAGCCACAACTCTTAAAATTTTACATCAGTGACTCCTTGTGAATAAAAAAACACAATTTATTTAAGGTTACTTACAAGTAGTTAACTTACTGACTGTGTTATGTTTATAGAGAAACACTAAATTTTCTTGATAAAACTTGGAAACTTCAACTCATATTTTACTAGTATTCTGTTTTAAGATTTAACCCAATTGGCCACATGATAATGTTTTTGGTTTGAAAACTTTAAAAATTATTACTTGTTTTGCAAGTAGGAACTAAATATTTGTTCTGAGGGTAGTTTATTGGTTCTGATACACATAATTTAGAAACTACTGGAGAGCAGGGGAAAGAAGATAACTGGGACAAGAAGTAGAGAGACAATAAAGAAACAGTCTGATCAATAATAAATAGGATACTAAGAAACACCCCAGAGACTACATGCCTCCAAGTTCACTTAAGTCTTAACGTACTTTACATTTCAAATCATATCTCACAGAACAAGTGATAGGATTACACTGCTAAATCCATAAGCATTGATTTTTGTCTCAGTCACAGATGCATGCTGTGCACTATTGAAAAATTTGCTAAAATAGGTTTATGCCGCACAGTGACTAACATGTAGCAAGCATTATTTCTATAAACTTACTGAAGTCTTTAATAAGCAATTATCTAAGCTTAAGAAAACATAAACAACATTATATTATGCAAATTCCTCTCTGAACATGCTCATGAAATTTTCCTGTTCCTACCATTTTTCATCATTCCAGAGGCCTTCCTATTCCCCAAGTGGAGTATCCTGCTTTCTAAAAATCACAGCGCACATGTGTGAGCTTTCAAAGTGTTTTTAGGAAATATCCCCAGTAGACTCTGGAGAGCTTGCCTTCCGGTCAGAGAAAGAAGACGTGCTCAAATGGGCTATTATTTTCACTGATAGGTTGACCCCATTCCTTGTGGAATTTTGGATTTAGTTTCACATGATTTAATTTCACATGGTGGTAGATCAGTGCTCTGCAGCCATCAGAATAGCAAGAACTTGGCACTTCTGAGGCAAAGATAAGGACCCTGAGAGAGTACAAGCCTAAGAGAAGGAGGTGACAAGATAGCAGTGCTGCCTCATAGCTTTGCTGGTTTTGTCAATTACTCCCAGAGAAGGGTTGTTATATTGAGCTAGTAGATGTAAAAGAGTCATAAAAAGTCACTGAAAGACTTGTGGCTTGATGACAAAAATGATATGTGTTATTACAGTATTTGTTGCTTTTCCCACTTTGCTGTTACCTCTTCCTTGCTATTAGGAAGCTTTCTGAAACATCCTCTCTAAAGTTTCTGTTTTGAAAATTCTCTTTGTTCCTTATTTTATTTTGGTCCTCTGTGTTGACTTAACTCTCCTTGATAAAAGCAATCCTATTTTGTCTCATTTTCTCATACTCCAACTTCTGTTTTAGCTATATTATCATATCTAGTTACTTTCCATGTACTTTAAATGTATTTTAAAATTTATTTTTATTTTAATGTTTAAGATAATATGGAACATTTAAATTTATTTAAAAATAAAATCAAGGTTGCCAATTTGCATTTATATCTTTTTAACATGGTCAAATTTTGATGAAGTATAAATAATACATTACAAAGAACACAATTTACCAATATAATTATTATTACAAATTATTATTTTCCTTATGTCTAAGACGTTTATATTCCTATGTGATCATTTTTAACATAACTTCTTAAAATTAGTCATTTACAAACAAAAAATAAAAATAAGCAAACAAACCCTGCAAAATAAATCTCCAGATTTGCTGTGATGCTTTTTTTTTTTCTCACTTTTCTTTCCATGTGTGACAAACATTCCTTTTGTGAATATCCTGGAGTAAAACCACACTATTTTTTCATAATTCATTAAGTGATCATCCCTAATTTCTATGATTAGGCATTTAGAATCTGATTTTGCATGTAGCTAATAGCTCTGAGCCCATTTTAATTAAGTTAACCTCATTAAAGAAAGGATCTTTCTCCCAGGGACCATAAGACCAGGGAAATGTTAAAGTTCATATCTTGTTCAATTTTCCCATACCTATTTAAACTCTTCATTCTAATAAATATTTTTTATGTGTGTCATTTACATTAGAGAGGATTTCACATGGTGCACAGAAGAAGGAAGCAAGATCCTTAGGATTTAAATATTTTTTAAATTCTAATACCTAATATCATTACTATCTATATATACTGTGTTTCTTCTTAATGAGCTTTTTATTTCAGAATCCTGTTTTTAAATTTTTTTATGGCACTGCCATCAAACAACAAGAAACAACTTGAATTTCTTATAGGTGTGGAATGAGTTCTACACTTTGCTTCTGATATGAACACTCGTCATTACTGAACACCATAGTGCTTCTAAGAGAGCCACTTTGAAGAGCTACATCATGGAGCTGGTTGTGTTGATTGTATATTTCTGTGAAATTATTCATGAAGGTGTTGAATGACTTGAAATTCACAGATCTGCTGTGAAAGGAAAATATGTGTATGCATGTGGGTGCCATGCTACTAGAAGAAAATGAAAACAGAAGAAGAGACTGTTCTTTTTTTATATTTTATTTTGTCTTTTCAAATAAACATGCCTTTTCTACCTTTGAGAAAAAGAAAATCCACACCTCCATCACCACACCACCACTACCATACATCCCTATCTCTGATAGAGTAATCTTGAGTAAAACTAACTTTAATAAAAAAAAAAAATTATATTTTGAAGAATGTGTCTAAAGCTAAGACATTAGAATGTCAAATTACATTGTAGGACTTAATTAATTACATTTTGAGTGTTTTACTGTCAATTATAGTATTTTGGAAATATTGCATAAAATATTGTGTATATAGTAGTCCCTTCTCATCCACGATTTCATTTTCTGTGGTTTGTTACCTATGATCAACTGTGGTTAGAAAATATTACATAGAAAGTTCCAGAAATAAAAGATATATGTTTTAAATTGCACATCATTCTGAGTAGTGTCAGGAATTTCTGCTCTGTCCTTCCAGGATATGAATCATCTTTTTATCCAGAGTACTCACACTATAGACAATCCTCATTCCTTACTCACTTAGTAACCATCTTGATTAACAGATCAACTGTCCCAAAATCAAAGAGCTTGTGTTCAAGCTTATTTTACTTAATAATGGCCACTGAGCACAAGAGTAGTGATGCTGCAGTTCAATTCAGATATGCCAAAGAGAAGCTGTAAAGAGTTTTCTTTAAGTGAAAATGTGAAAGTTCTTGACTTAATAATAAAAGAAAAAAAAATGTATGCTGACTTTGCTGAGATTTATGGTTAGAACGCATTTTCTATCTGCGAAATTGTGAAAAAGGAGAAACAAATTCATGCTAGTTTGCTGAGACAGAAAGAAAAACAGACAGATAGACTGCATTCACATAACTTTCATTACAGTATATTGTTATAATTGTTCTATTTTATTATTGTTGTTAATCTCTTAATGTGCCTAATTTATAAATTAAACTTTATCATAGGTATGTGCGTATAGGAAAAACATAGTATATATAGGATTTGGTCTATCTGAGGTTTCAGGCATTCACTGAGGGTCTTGGAATGTATCTACTATGGATAAGGACTACTGTACACTTACCAACTACCTAAATGGCAACCTAAGTGCTTAGATATTAAAAAAAAAAAAGATACCCCGCTAAAACATTTAATGAAAACTGTAGAATTACAAGACTATTAAGATATTCAGACAATGGAGGCTTCTCATGTTTGTATGATATCAGTTTAATAGTAATTGGCTATTCACCAAAACATACTTGGGTTGTAGGCATGTATGTATGTGTGTGAGGGGTAGCTGCTCGGTAACAGACTGTTACTAGAAGAAATGAAAACTCAAACTCTAGGATTATTAAAGCATCCACCTGCAAACTCAGGAGATCCACATGAAGCTGAGTGAAAGTTTGGTTTCTGGGTTTTCCAGACAATCTGAAATTTATGCTGATGAGTGAGTTCAGGTTAAATGTGGCCTGTTTCAAAGTCGAATGTCAGCACTTGGCAAATGTAAAGTCTTTTTACCAGCATCATAATCTCTGATCTGCAGGAATATGTTCCAGGTTTTGTGGGACATTAAGCTTAAAGAATTTGAGAGGCCTCATAAGAATCCAAAATCATGTATATAAATTTGATTACAAATTAAGCTTTTAATTTAGAATGAGAAGAAAGTCAAGAACAAATTAAAAATTGGAAAAATGGCAACTATCACAAAACAAGATTCAAAAAGTAACATTCTTTTCTTAACTAAACTGCTGTCACACTTCTATAATACTTTTTTCTTGAACTGATTTTGTTGCCCACTCTTTGATGGCTTTTTCATGTGACAAAGGTCTTATATTTAGTATATATTAATCTGGCTTTTCTCATTTCCCCAGGTTAATAACATCCTATAGTTTCAAGCATGAAGTCCATTGTCATGTTGGTCTTTGAAACATTTTTAGAGCTGCTTCCCTTTAGCTTCTTATTCCTAAGCACAAGTGCTTGCGTCTACTTTTGATGGTATGTGGCACTGTTCTGGTTAGTATACCTACTACAGTGAATCACTCTTCTCAGTTACCCAGCCCAGCATATAAGACAATGGGCTTGTTTTCATAGCCACCATTGGCTTCTCCTTGTCAGAGCTCTGCTGTCTCTCCTGACTCCACTGGCACTGGCATTTCTGGCCTTTCCTTAAAGCAAGTTGGGATATGGAATAGGAATCTGAAACCTGAAATATATTTTTAAGCAGAAAAGAATATATGATAATTGCGAGGGATGAGAAATAACTTTGTGTATTTTGCTTAATATTAAAAACACAGAAAATCTCACATTCAAAGAAAGGCTTTCCCAAATTTGGGAATTGGAAACATCTTTATTCCTTTTAATTTTCTTAATACTTTCTGGCCCATTCTTTGAAAAACTTCCATACTAAAACATAACATACACATTATCCAAATATCTTTTTTCTTTGAAGTCACAATCATCATCTTGCCTATTTTATTACTTCTAGTACTCTGCATGAGAGACAATTTAGAAATGTTCTGTGTCGTTTTGCATAAATCAATCTTTTGGGAACCGATAAGAGCTTAGCTTTTAATCATACTTATTAATATATGAGCAAACTGGCACTCAAAAGGAATTCATAAGGCATAGGTGACCTGTTTCCTAATTTGGCTAAGTACATAGTACAGAGTCCCCAGGTGGAGAAATCTACTATCTGCTTGTGTCCCTTTTTGGCAATGGGCTAAATAGCCTTGCCATCATTTGATTCTAAATTGATTCTCCTACTTAGTCACAGCTTTATCGATGCTTGGCTGAGTGTAAGGCTGGAAGTGAGTGACTTCCTCAGGCTGCACTGCTTTTGATGGGTTAGCTGTCAAATGCCCCATTGTCCAAATTACACTGCTACTGTAGATTTCCTGCTAAGAAACAATTTTCTGTAGCACTGGCTATCAGTCTTGTGGGCTGTGTTAGTTTTGGGGTATCACAATCTGATTAACTTACTGCAGATACACAGCAGTTCCTACTGTTGCTTTTCCCAAATTTCCATTTACTATATTGTTAGCAGTATATGATAACAGAGATTCTATAAAAAAAAAAAAGTATCCTGGAATGAACAGTAAGCAATGCTGCCATAGCTTGATGCAATATCAAAGCTGAAGATAAGTGTAAAAATAATGAATAAAGAAGAGAAGAGGATGAAAAAAAAAGCTAAATCATCACCACTTTCTCATGTTTTTCTTCTTCCAACAAAGGACACATAAATTATCTGATATATATTTACTTTTAGCCAGACATCTTTTCCAAACTGATAAAGTTATAATGGATAAGCACTCCAAACTGTATGTGCATGGATTTTATTGTTATTGTTGTTAAATGCATTAAAAACAGTGGGATGTTACACACAAATCTCTGTTGTTAATATAATGTTTTCCCTTTTATAAAAACTAGTCCCATAATAGTCATCTTCAAGATTTCTGTTTTGGTATGTTAAGACTCAATTATCACTTTACTGATTCAATACAGCAACTTAATGTTGAGTCTGTTTACCTTTCTCTAACTGCTTATTTATATAAATAGTGAAAAACAGCATACCAAAATGATTTCTGTGATACGGAAAATGCCAGGCTGCTTACTACTTATTCAATCTGAGGGAATTAAGCACCAGATTTAATTTAATCATTGCATTCAAGACAGGACCAAACATCAGTTCTAATATTGCATCTGTGATGATATTGACATCCATATTTGCTAACTTAATTGAAGCACGACAACTAGCTTTAATATAAACTTCCCAATTTCTAATAAGCTCAGCCATGGACATTCTCATTACATTGGCAAATAACTGTACACGTAACCTTTTCATCTTAATTCTCAATAAGAGCCATTGGTTTCTTCTTCACACCAGAATACTCAAATTTGTTTCTTTCATCTTACATTTAAAAAAAGAACTAGGTGCTTTCAAAACATTATTTTACTTTAGTCTACTAAACATTTTGTAGATAACATTAATTAAATTACTTAATAAAGTATCTTAAATGTATTAAATTTGTGGTGTAGTGTTAAAAATGATTTAATCTAAAAGAAAATAAATAGAAAAGTATGTTTCACACCCAACTACTTTATATATATTTATTATATATAAATATAACTAATTATATATATCTCAAATATATATATATATATATATATATAACATATCTATGTATATGCAGAGATTAACCTAGTTGACCCTTGAACACAGGTTTGAACTATGCAAGCCCTCTTGTTTACAGATTTTTAAAGGAAATACTGTAAATGTATTTTTTCTTATGGTTTTCTTAACATTTTGTCTTCTCTAGCTTATTTTATTATAAGAATACAGTATATAATACATATAGCATACAAAATATGTATTAATCTACGTTTATGTTATAGTTAAGGCTTATGGTTAATAGTAGGCTATTAGTAGCTTAGTACTAGGGGTGTCAATAATTATATGGTGATTTTTTTATTGCATGAGGGGGTTAGTTTCCCAAACCCCTATATTATTCAGGGGTCAACTGTACATACATATTTTTTTTTCAATAGGCTTTATATAAAAACCTGTCAATGTTAAGGTTAAGCAAAGAACTGAATATTGTCCCAATATCAAGCTCATCTCTACTTATCTGCTTAAATTAACTTCATGTGGGGAACATTTATTGAGTAACAGTTATGTATTTGGTTCTGCACTTGGTCTTGCAAATATAACATGCTTATAATCTTTGTTCTTAAAGAGTTCACAGTATAATAGAGATTGAAAAAACAATTACAAATACAAGAATAACAGAAGTTCAAGCAAAGTGAACAAATTGTGCATGCAAGGGAAGAGTCAGAGGAGTTTATGTTTTAGCAGAATCTTGAAAGAAGACCTGGTTAGGTGGGCAAGTGGGTAAAAGATACTCTATACACTTGCCATGTTGCAGAAGTAGTCCAAACCAGGGCAACTGTGAAGAAGTACAGGAAGTTTGGTAGAGCTGGAACACAGGATGCATGGTATGGATAAAAGCTGCAGAATAGATAAGGTCCTAGAAGGTGGAATAAAAAAATTGAATGACATCCTGGCAAAAGGCCATTAAGTAATTTTTCAGAGAAGAGTGACAGGTCCAGATTTCCATTTAAAAATAATTACTCTGGTGGTTGTGTGGAAAAGGGATTGAAAGGGGTAGAAGACAGAAAAGGGATAGGTAGGCAGAAGGAAACTGCAAATCTGGTGAGAGGTAATGGAAACCTGTATTAAACAGTGGTTTTGAAGATGCAAAAGAAAATTTAAAAGACCCATAAAGGCTGAACTGAGATTAGATCTTAGATTGGAGATGGGTACTGGAAGAAAGAGACAAAGTGTTTGGCTAGGCTGACTGGTGGTGCTACCAATAGATTAGACAAAGAATGTAAGAAAAGATCAGAATTTTAAAAGGGGAGAAGAGTTTCCCACATTGCATTTGTGCTCAGAAGGAGGTTAGGACCCATTTGAAAGTGGTGGTGGGAGATCTCCCTGAGTGAAGTGAAATGTCTTCAAACACTCTAGCAATAATGGGTTCCCTGTTTCTATCATTTGTTCACTCACTGATTTGTAGATTCTCAATTAAAGAAAGAAAAACTTTCATACTCATAAAGACTTCATTTTATTTCAGACATGCTCTAAAAACACAACTGTGCTGTTCATGATTTATTCCCTATGGTGTAGATACACTGGATTTCTCATACCTATAAAAACTTTAGATTACAATTTGAAGAAAGAACATTTAATGTTTTATTGCTCAATATAATTTTGTTCTTGTAAAAAATTTATATTTTCATTGAAATTCACTTTTATTATCATTAAACACGTAAGAACTCAAGCCAAATGACTTTGAATGATCCTTCATAGAATATAGAAACAAATTTTAATAAGTGTTTTATTTTACTTTTTACTGCCATTAAAAAGTGTCAGAAGTTTCCATTGACAAAAAAAAAACTCATAAATTTGTAAATATATTCTTACAATAAAATCATTATGTTTACTGATGGCTACCCAAACTTTATCTCTAATACTGGCCAGTGGCTCTAAGTCCAGTCCCATGATGCCAACTTCCAGTAGACAGCTTATCTGGATATCTTCCTGGGACCTCAAATTGCACATATTTAAGAAATGCAACTCCCTAGTCTTGTTTTTATTTAATACCTTTTGAACTCTGCTATGTCAGAAAATTTTTCTTTGGTCATGTTTCAATAATGACCTGAGAAAAATCGGGCTATATTAAGATAACAATTTTTGCATAAACCAAAAACTAAAAGTTGCTCAGAGGCTGAATCAGGTTTATACAAAGTAGAAAAATCAAAAGCCTCAGTCCTCACCACCTATCATAATTTCAGTGTCTAGCTCTGTAATTTTTCTACTGTTTTTTTTTCATCCATTTCTTCATTTTCCCCTAGCATACTCTTGTATTATTAAAACCAACTTCTAATTGATCTCTTTGACACTACTTTCATGCCTACATACGCTCTACATATCCTGTTGGCTGAGAATTCATGTCTCTACTTTTTTTTCAGTCTTATCTCTTTATTTACTAAAATATCAATCTTTTGATGCATTCAAATATTTTTTCATTCTGAGTACACTTAGCATAGTTTCACAGTTTGAACATGAATGCCTTTGATCATTTCACTGTCTCTATATGAAGCCCTCTGTTCTATATCTAATGCCTATTTATCTTTGAGATGCAGATGATCTCTTAGTCTCCCTAATGGTGATAGTCTTCCTAACAAATACAAGCTTCTGCAGGGCTGTGACTCACTGGTCTCTTTTGGGGACAAGAATGTTGATAGTAGGAGACACTATGGCCATCTCCTCACCTTGTGGTGTGGAATGAATGCTGAAGCCATTCTCACCTCCCAACAAAAAGGTCCTTGTCTTATGATCCTCTTACGCTTAATTTAATGTGATAAAGTGTTTTTTTTTTCCTCTCAATGAAAATGTTCTTGTCAATTTTAATGGACATTTATATGGGCTATAATCCAAGATTTGAAATCTATACAAGATGTCAATAAAATACAAGACATATTATCGTCTTGGACATTTATGACAATGTTTTAACTAATCTAAACTCTGGTCTTCTAGAAACACTTCTCTTTTACTCCTCACATAAGTAAAACATGAAATTTAAAGAACAGCAATTAAAATAAAGAAGAAAAACATTTATATGTATTCTAACTCATAGAGAAATAATATTTAAAAAATGCATTCATGTTTTATGTGACACAGTGCCCTATTTGTTTAAATTTGATATTTTTAAGAATAAACAGCCATATCTTAAATTAAATATCTTGCCATTTCTAATCTTGTGCCACTTTCTGACCTAGTTCTACTTTAAAAAAAAAAGTGCTCTAAAATTCCACCCAAATGCAATGCTAATGATTCAATATTAAAGGTTTTAAAAATAATGCTGAATACATTCTAAAGCCCTGTTTTCTGCTTTTACCGACCTGACTATGAACTTTTGTTACCAACCCTGTCATAAAACAAAATGTTTTTGCCTGTGATAATGCATCTTAATAGCATTTTAGTGTAGGTTCCCACTTGAGCTGACAGAAACCCCCTTCCTAAAATATTTTTACTTGTAATAACCTGATTATTTCAATGAATTTCTGTTCAATGGAAACTGCCTAAATGATTGACTATTCCTCAAAAGTATGAGAATGACTTCAAAACTATGTTTTCAAAGCAGTTAGGTAGATAAGCAAAACCCATAAGAACTCTGTTTAAGAGATGGATAGTTCTACATTTGTTCCAGAAGGATATTTTTCATATTCAATGAGTAAGCACATTTGCTTTAATACTGAAAACTACCTACCAGTGATGATCTATTTTTATGCAAACACTATAAACATTATACATGTCACATTAATAATAATAATACAGAAAAAGGAGTCCAGGAATATGAAAGATTATGTAAATTAAAAAACAACCAATAACAACAATAATATGACAGCAAAGAGAACAGTAATTTACAAATCCAGCACTACATAAAACTAGCAAATGAATTTCATGATGTTTATCTTTGCTATAATTTTTAGAACATAAAACCATACCTTGATTAAAAGTCTGATCTATTATTCATAGAATCATTTCGGAGAATTTGTTTATAAAGTATTGTTTCAAAGCAGATGCAAACTAGTCATCTTGGAGCAGGTAAGAATAGCAAAATTCTCACAGCGAAACTAGTCAACAATTCCTTTGTTTCTTAAAAGAAACACTTGCACAGTAATTAAATAACAACAACAAAATGAAATTGAGTCTCTCCTCTTTGACTTTACCATGGCCATGCACAGCAGCTGCTTTTCCTCTCAAACTCTGGGGATAGGTTTAAAATGAGAAGATGCCTATACTTCTAACAGTCTTTATAATAATAATTCATATTCTGAGCATCTACTCTGTACCAGGTAGAAGGCTGAGGATATATACTCACTTAATTCTCTAACAACCCTAGTAAGTAGATCTTATTGTGATCTCCATTCCAGAATGAGGAAACTAAGGCTTGGAAAGATGAGGTAACTTTGCACAAATTCACATAATTTATATATAACTGGTGGAATCGTGGTACAAGCACAGCCAGCCTGACTGACACCAGAGTCATGCTCTCAATTCCTTTGCTATATCATATCTCTACATGGCCTCAAACAACAATTTTTTAAAGTAATTGTAATTAATAAGCCTACATTTTATAAAACAAAATATTTTTACCTAGAATCTTCTAGGTAAGAATCCAATGTACAATTGAATATGTTTTCTTTTTTCTTTTTTCTTTTTTGACCAGGTACAGGAAATGCTGCAAAAAAAACCCCCCTAAGTATATTCCATAGATCTCTCAGTTGGCAATTTGATAGGCCTGTTATTTAAAACACTTGTCCCTAATCATACTAGTGCAATCAAGTGAAACAAAGCAGGTTACACTGAAAGTATTTAGAAAGCAGGACTCATGGATATACAAACCCACAAAGTATTCAAAGCCCTTGGAAAGGAAATCTGGTCAATTCAAGCACTAACAATCACAGTTAAGGTAATTTCCCAACATTTACCTTCCTATTGGTTTTTATAATAAATATTTTACTATTCAGTATGAAAAGGAAAATCTAAATATTTACTACAGAAAGTATGTAACAGATGTTGGCATAACAAAATAAAGCACCGGTCAATAAAATAAGATAAAATAGATGGGTAGAAGCGTTTTTGTATCTTTTTTTTCTCCCACTAAATAGGGATAAGTTTAAACAAGAGCACTGCACAATTTTGTAGAACTGTGCTATCTTATATAGTAGCCACTAACTACATGTGGCATTGAGCACTTAAAATCTGGCTAATGTACTAATAAGATGAATTTAAAATTTTTATTTATATTAATTTATTTAAATTTAAAATTGACTGATACTCAAGTTATGAAAAAAATTTTAATTATCTTCTGTACAACTTGGGTATATAAATTTACTTTTTCAAATGCAAATTCTATGAAATCAAATAGAGATCATGCATTTTCAAAGAAAGTTTAGCATCAGAATTGATATGTACTATGAATATAAAATAGACATTGAATCTCAAAGACATAAAAAATGTAAAATATCTCATTAATAGTTTTAAACATTGATTATATGTTAAAATATTTTAGATATGTAAGTTAAAAATAATGTTTAAGATTAATTTTATCTGCTTTTTTTTACTTTTTAATAAGACTTCAAGAAAATTTAAAGTTACATATGCAGTACACATTCCAGTTCTATTGGAGAGCTCTGTTGGAGAAAGCTCAAAGTTCATTGCTTGTCTTGAAAATGGTTTAAAAGTTTGCCCTCAAACTTATGAAAATCACAACATTATTTCTTAATCATAATCTCCATTCCAGTTGTTGGATAGGAAGAAGTGTCATTCTGATTCTTCATTAAGCAGAATCAACAAAATAAAAATTGCCTCGGACAAAAGGGAAACTGTGAGACTCTATGGAGTGTCTAACTCATTCCATTGCTCCAGTCACCACTGGTGGGTTAAAGTCGGGATTTGCTAAAATGTTTAGCTGGAAAGCAGCCAGACAACTTATGCAAGAAAAATTTCTAACGTGTTAAAAAGCAGGCACATGCCCCAGAACTTCTAAACAGTAGACTTTGCCACTGGGAAAATCTCTACAGCATTCTTATTTTTGGCTTCTTTTACATTTTCAAGAGATAAAGATATAACCCCAAACTTCTGAATGATTCAATTGGCACTTATCCTTTGGGTTACATTCTAAAGGATGTAAACAAAACAGACACACAAGTAAACAAATGAGGCAGCTCAAAATGTCAAGAGGTCTGAATTGAGGTCCAAGTCCTGTGTGATGTGGAGCAAAGGTCACTATCTCTCTGGGGCTCTCTCCTTATTCCTCAAATGGAGAAGGGGAGTTTCGTCATCTTGAAACGCTTCTTCTATCTCTAAAAGTTGGTGATTCTAAATGGATTCTAAAAAGCTAACTCTTACAGAATGCTTTCCATTTTTCATAGCACCTTCCACATTAAATTCACAACAACCTGGTGACAAGCTTCTAACCTACTCTTGTACTGAGGAGAAATCTGAGAGATAAAGAGGCTAAATGTCTTCCAGACTGACACATTTTTGAAAATAGGGAGCCTGGGACTACAAGTAATCTAAATCATTTTCCAGTATGTTTTACTGATTGTCATTTTCTGAGAACTGCAGAAATTATGCTGAACAATTTTCATATATTAAATCATTTACAAGAGATGGGCTACACAGTCAGATAAGTATCATTTCTGTCTAATATATCTTTCATTCTTTTCTTTCATTGTCAACACTACTTATTTTATATGTAGACTTAGAACTCAGTGAAACTATCTATTAAATATAGATAAAACTATTTAGTAGACACTGTCATAACTATTTTAATGATGACAAATCTCTTAACTTTTTTCAAGTACCATGCTGTATGAACTGTGAAGTGAGCCAGGTTCTTTTGATGGGGGAAAGATACTTTTTAATAAATACTCATAATATTTATTAATGTAGGTTGAAAATAAATTATTAATACTTTTTTTTTTTTTTACAGAAATCTATCTTGGAGGCCTAGAAGAACTAAATATCTTCAAAATGTACCCAATTATCAACCAAGCCCCCCGCCCCTGCAGAAACCTATTTCATTATTGAGTAATTATATGGTAATTTCTAACATTTTCTGTGAGTCAGTAGAAAATAATTATATGACTGAAACATCTTTAGGCTAAGAGAAAACATTAAAATTAAAAAAAATTAGTCATTAATTCATCTAAAAGTGCTATGACTTTTTGACATAATTTAAACAATTGGCAGAGCAATTTTTAAAAATATATTATGATTTGTTGTCAAAAATAAACAAACTTTAATTTCCACAGAGTGATTTTTAAGACAGGATTATTTAAACACTTTTTTAATAGACTGTTCACCCATAGAAATCTTATCACTGCAAAGTGATTAAAAGTGTCACAAGATAGAAAGGTAAGAGAATTTTAATTCATTATATGTTTTAAAAATGAATTTAGCTAAACATATATTACTGGTTTGGAAGGATTAAAGCCACAGTGACTTAAGAGTGACTATCTAAAAGTAAAAATCTCCCAGGAGACTTTAAAGAAGATATATGCATCTCATATTCCCCCAGGGAAATTCCTTCAGATCAGCATGCACAGTATTAGATGTCCACAAATGCACCCTTTAACCTGGAAACAAAAGAGAAAAGAAACAGAAGGGATTTCTACCCTTGGGGAAACACAGTAAGTCATCGGCTTAGATTTATTGTACTGCTCTTCTATTATGTGTCACCTCATGATAAAATGCAAGGTGGGAGTGGGACAAATGGGGGAGTTAGATGGTTCAGAAGGAATGTAAAAGTCATGCCTGTTAACTGCAATGTTGTCTCCCCCACTGATATATTAAGAGTTATTATTTCAAAGAGATCATAGAGTAAAACATAAAATGTCGAGTGAACATTATTTGAATATTTAAATGGTACTTTTGTAACCTAATCATACTAGCTGACTGGAGAGGGGAATATTAAGAAAGGCAGGTAAAAGACGCTTTCTGTAAAATGCTTGTAATACATGCACTATGTGAGCTGGAGTGATAACTCACAGTACACTTACTCTATCTTAATGTTTTCCTGTATTATTTTCTAAATTAGTTATTCAAGTTGGCACTTGGACTTGATTAGAAAGTTCCACTGAGTAGCATTACTATTTCCAAGTTAATTTTTTGTTTTTCTAAATATTGAATGAGGTTATTTTTTCTATGGTCTAATTACCCACTCCTCACCTCTGAAATATGGACATGAGTCTAATTTTACCAGGTTTATGTGGAGAAGATTTAGCTTGTTGATATATCCTTCCCATGATCACTTCTTCATTTGAAATTAAAAACTTAAAATGGACATTTTCTGATGTTTTATTATAACCAGCTGTTCCATAAATTACAGACTTGTTTCTTCAAAAAATAGAATTTTAAAAGTAATTCCTAGACAATCTACTTTTTTCAAGATCACTTGCTGTATGTCTCTCCTCTAGGCATCAACCCTAGAGGACAGTTTTGAATGTAAATAAAGTTAAAGTTATGATAATGATACTCAGTTTTGAAAAATCTATTCTCTTATAGTTTTATTAAGAATCAGAAAAACAATTGAAGATGTATGGCTGGGTAGCTACGGACATTTTATCTGTAAACCTCTACTGAGTACTACTGATGTACTGCCCTTAGTGGTGCTTTTGTTGTACTGAAGCTCTGATACTATGAAATAAATCTATTTTCTGAAGTATCGCTACTCCATTTGTTTTATTTTGAGTTAGCTAAGGTTGACTTCTGTGCTCAGCCTCTTTCTGAGACTACTGTCCACTCCTGAAGCTTTGTGAATAATTTGTGAAGGCACCTGAAATCTTACTGAGGCAATTTTTTTTTCCTAAGGCAATTTTTGAAAGGTAGTCATGAGAACTCAGAAACTGGAGGGAGCTAGCTAACTGTGTAGTTAATTCCCCTTTCTACTAGGAATAAATGTCTTTAATTGGAAAACTCTTTCTAGTAGAACAAGAATTGACCTTCACTTACCTTAACTGCCAAAAGATGAAAACTATAGTAAATGAGTTCACTTTAACAGCTAAAAATATAAAGTAATATTTTTAAAATTGATTTCCAAAGGTTGGTGTTGGGTTGGGCTAGAAAGGCTCAATACCAGGAAAAGTAACTCCCAAAATATTTCTTTACATAAATCAGAAGGGATGACAAAATATACAGTCATAATTCTGAAAAGGTATTATATATATATGTGTGTGTGTATATATATATATATATATATATATATATATATATATATATATATATATATAGTTTTTTTTTTCCTCATCTGTCTTTATCTGGAATTATTTTTACCCTTTGTTGGTGTTATCCTGCTATTTGCTAGAAAGTACACTCTGCAACAAGATGCTGGTTCAAAGCAATTCACCAACACAAACAGTACTAGAAGAACTGATAAAAAAAATGAAATAAGAACCAAAAAAATGACCTCGCTCTCTTCTATTGCTAACACCTTAAACAACGGGCTGTGAAAATGGTTTCATTAAAAAATAACAAGCCCATGCTCACCAGGGGATAGATCGAGGCAAACTGAATAAAAAATTCCTCAATCATTGCTCAAGTAGGTCAACTAGAATTAATTCAAAGGGCAAAGATTCACAGCGAGCCCCTATTTCCCACTAGTCTGCTTCTTCAGCTCTCCTCCCTGGCTAGGAGGTAAATGGTTCCGAGGAGCCCTTTAAGAAGGGCAGGTTATTTGACCAAGCCTTTCTTTACATTAGTGAAAAGTGGCCTGGTGTCCTGTGTAGACTATTAGTTTGAGCTCTGGGAGTTGTCTACATTGAAATGCTAACAGACTGCTAATTTGATCCAAAGTTATTTGCTTTTAGCAATGTACTTCTGTGATTGTTTAACCTTATTATCTTTTCAATGGAATCATTAATAGTGTTGGATGGTTAAAATGCTGATCTTCATCACTGTAAAGCTATTTTTTCTTTTGCACAAGTTCTAATGAAGCACAGTTAACTTTATTCTTATATAAAAAAAAACATATATTTTATTTTGAATATCAGAACAAATTTTCTTTAAAGAGAGCTTGAGAAGAATTAGCCCAGGTTAAATGTAGAGTGCTGTCTTAATATCTTTCATGATCTATGGGTACAGCTGTCACAGAGCAGCCTCTTTCACTGGCATATCAAAGCTAAAGAGCCATCTCCTTAAACAAAATGCAGCATGGCATACTACTGTAATAAAAATACAGTTCTCATCTTTTGTACCAATTGAGGAGCATACAATCCTGAGTTTTGCTATCAAAAGCATCTCAGTTCCTACCATAAAAAGCAGAGCTAAAGTTCCCTGTGCCCAAGGATTTACCACAAAGATAAACTACGTCCATGCAGGGTTGGCCAAATAATTTGTGAAAGTGAGAGATCATAAAATTATGGGATTCCTTGTTCAAAAAAATCTTACAAATTTCAAGAGAGCAACAGCACAACATTAAACTAAACGTGGAGACCTCTTAAGGACCCACACCCTTCTGATTGCAGTCCCATGAAGCTGACCCTGTCTGTCTCTTGCTGAGCTCAAATGGATATGCAGGTAGCTTTCAGGGCAGCACAATATCTCTGCCTCCACCAAGAAACTGCTTAATATTTCTTTTAATTAGGCTTTGTGGTAAGAGCCCTATGAAATAATCTTCAGACCATTATAAACAGATAGCAGATAACGGATAATGGTGGCCAGGAGTTTCAGCTTAGGATAAACCCACATAATATTACTCTGATGGTTTGTGTTTTTAGGATGCAAACTTGTGTAAGATATTTCGACTCTCTTGATCTCCTTTTTCTCATCTGTAAAGTAAAGGATATCCTTCCAAGGGTCCCTGGAATATTTATTAAATTTATGAGATGAGAAAGAGAAGGTGTAGGGGCGAGGGAGAGAGAAAGAGAGAGAGAGAGAGAGAGAGAGAGAGAGAGAGAGAGAGAGAGAGAGAGAGAGAACCTGCATTTTCTTCTTAAAGAAGGAAACATCTCCACTTTTAATGAGCATTTAATTTCAATGATGATGTTAATGAAGGTGATGATGATGATGATGACGATGATGATACTATGTGCCAAGCTCTGTTTAAGTGCTTTACACATTATATTTAACTAACCAAGTTTATATTTCATTCATCTAATCTTCATAAATACTTTATGAGGGAGGTACTATTATTATGCCTACTTTGCAAGTAAGGAAATTAAGGCCCAAAAAAGCTTAAGGATACTGACATAACTAAGCTCTTACTATGTGCCAGGATCTACAACAAAGCCCAGGGGTTCAGTGCATTCAGACTCTGGGAAGCCAGGAGGCCAAGTGCCAGTGAGGAGGCAAGAGAAAGAGGACAGGTGCAAAGTCTTAAGTGTGTTCTGTGATGAAGAGTAGAATATAGAAGGAAAAGTAGTTTGACAGATGAGAAGTGAGGACATTTTTTTTGAAGAAAATAAAAAAGGTTCCACTCATGGTTCAGAGAAATACACATGCTTTACAAAAAGTGAGAAAATCTAACAAATTCTAAGGTTAATAAATTGATGCATTTAAATCTTTGCTAATTGCTTACATTTTCAACTAAACAAGTGTGGAAATGAGAACTCACATTTGTTTTTCTGTTAATCTCATTCCACCAATTATTTTTAAGTAGTAACATTACAGGAAAGTAAAAAAACCACTTAGGCCAGTTAATTAGAAGCTAGTTAATTATGCTCTAGACAAAGACTGAATTCCTTTATGTCTCTCCTAACTTTTCATTAGATATTACACTAACAATTAGTTTTCAAATAAACACCAAATATATTCTTCCAAAACAGAAGAAAGTACATTGGAAGGATACACTACAAGCAAATATTATTATGTGCCCAGGACATGATTGTACACTACGTAAACAGTAATATCCTTAAAATTCAGTTCTTTGGACAAATTTGGAAGAAATAATACATGACTTTTTACTGCCTTTCAAATCTTTAGACATGGATTTCAGGGAATAAAACAAATTTAAATCAACTGTGCAAAGCAAAGAGTAGAGATCAGCTCATCGTACAACATTGAGACAACTATCAAAAACGTTTCTTTAAAACTCTCATTTATATTTTAGAGCAGTAGTATTATTAATTGTCTGCATTCTGCTCCATCTTCATAATTCAGTGTGTCCAGTTCCACATCTGTTTCAGAAAACTGGCATCTTTATTGCACTCTTGGGACACAATTTCCCAATAAAATGTATCAAAATATAGTTTTGTTGTTGTTGTTGTTGTTGTTTCCTATGTAAAATGCTACAGTGGAAAACATATACCTTGGCTCCCAAAAGGCAGGAAGAAAATTTATATCACTAACCATATGCAAAATGAAACAAAGGAGTCTGTGCTTATAATCAAAACCATTTACCTGGACCATCAAAATGAGTTGGGTAATCAGAAGAAATTACCTTCCTAGAATTTTAGTGAAAGGTATCCTCTACTGCTGAGTAATTGAATCTATACTGCATTTTATCAAAGTTGCAAGCAAGAAACCATCATTCCCAGTTGTGACATCAGTTCTGCCCAATTCTGATGGCCAGATTCTGCAAAGCATCTACCAAATTAGTGAGAATAATAGCTGCAATTCAGAAGTCTAACATCCTTCAATCCCTCATTATTCATTTGTTCAACAATTATTTGAGTGTCAGCTAAGCACCAAGCTATGAGTAAAGTTCTACCATAGAAGATAATGTTCCCTATTGAGTGTTTGTATCATTGTAAACCATTGTTGACCTGCTAAAACTGTCCATCTGAAAATAAAATGCGGATTTTAATTACTAGATTGGACAAAGAGATGAATATATACCTCCTGTTTCTTGTTTCTGTTGCAAATTATGTATTTCTAGAAAACAATAGGGCATTGATTTTCAACCACAAGTAAACAAGACATCTGGACTTTGCCTTAATAAGATAAAGCTTAGTCTGTGCTTTCTCAGTGGGATGGTTTTTGCTATTTAACTGGTAGCAAAAAAACTTCAGCAGTATGTCCTTTTTCTGCCAGCAGTGAATTCTATGTGGAAATGAGGTTGCTGCAGAAGCCTTTCAGATAGAAATGCAGCTTTAGAACTAATTAGATAAGAATCACAGGGAAAATATTGTTTATTGATTGAGAGGAAACTAAAAACATTATCTTATCCATGAACTTCCTGAATAATACAGGAAAAATATAGAACTTAGATTCTGTATTTTTCCATTGAAATCTTCCAAAATAAGGTCAACGTACTTTAAACATCTATTTATATGACAGGCATTTCTAATATCTCAGAGAAAATTCGGATAACAAATATGAATAGAAGAAGTATGTCACCTGTAATGTTATGTCCCTAAAATAAAACTAGAGTCACTATAAAATAAGGAAAAAACCTCCATGTGGCACAGAAATTATTATGCCAGAAACATGATTAAATACCAATTACTTTAATTTAAGCAGAGCCATCCCTAGAGACTACTGGAGAAACCTCGAGGACAGCTTCACAAAAAAAGCAATGAACTCCATACAATAGGTCAGAACCTTTTTAAGTTGTTGAGGATAAAAAAATGCAAAATATTTTTTCTCCATTTGTTTTTCAAATTGTTTCATGCCACTTACCTGCTGAAAATCCTTCAATAGATTCCCATTGTTCTTAGGATAAATGGAAAATCCTTACCATGGCCTGTAGCTTCTTCCTAACTCTCCATCTTCATGTATCCATATAGCATCTCCTCCAGTTACTTGGTTCTTCTGCCAGTCTCCCTGATGGACTTAGTCTTTCCTGCCTCAGGCCTTTGCAATTCTGTTTTCCCTTCCTAAAGTTCCCCCTTCCTTCCTCTTAAATAGCCTCTAGGCATTTTTCTGGTGGTCGAATAACATTTCTTTAGGAAGGCTTGCAATGATCACCAAATCCAGAGTATTTTTCTTGTTATCCTCACTAAAGCACAAGTGGGCTTCCCTCATTAATTTTTTCTTCCTTAGAACTCTGCCCCTTTGCATGTTTATGAGAAACTATAATTACGTATGGGAGTATAATTTTCCTTTGCCTTTAAGATTAATCTTCTCCATTACAGTATATGTTCCATGACTAAAGGGACTGTGTCTCCTTTGTTTATCCCTAATCCAGCACAATGTTTGCCTATATTTACATATATATTTCAGGAAATAAAGGTTAACTTTTCAATCATTGTTCTTGGTTCCTATCACTGCTACAGGTAAAAGTGACCAAATTTTTACATATGTATAGGCTATAGTAGCCAAAACTTTGTAGTGGACATATCCTAAGCTGATATCCCAATTAGTTACTTCCTTGTACAATACCCTTTCCTTGAGTACAAGAGGCACTTGTGACTTGCTTCTGAGGAACAGAATATGGTAAAGATGATGGAATGTCTCTCCCATAATTAGATTAGATTATATAAGACTGTCTTAGAGAATAGTGACTCTACATGTTGGCTTTTATGAAACAGGCTGCCATGCTCTAAGAGGGGCATATGATGAGTAGCTGAGAGTAGCCCTATCAATAGCCAGCAAGAAAATGTAGCCTTTCTGTCCTACAGCCATAATGAAATAGAGTATTCAAAAAAACTGAAGGAGCCTAGAAATGGATCCCTTCAAGCTAAGTCTCTGATGTGAATGTACCCCTGGCCAACACCTGCACTGCTACCTGTTGAGACTGAGCAGATAAGCCAGGTAGCTGTGCCTGGACTCCTTACCTGCCAAAACTGTGATGTAATAAACAAGTACTATTTTAAGCTGCTAGTTTTGGATTACAGGGAGTTTTTTAAGGGATAATTTTTTTTTTTTTTTTTTTTTTTTTTACTAAAAGAAATGTGTTTTTTTCCCTTGAGATATAATTTTAAAAGCTTTTTTTTTATCTTTTATTTTCTGATTTCGGTATTTTTATTGGTTCATAACTGAGTGCCTTCCTTGTGCACTATAAGATATAGATGTTAAATTGCACTTTTTTGGTGGAGAGTATTGAGTTGTTGGAGAAAACATATATAGTCCAATAACAAAACAACTAAATAGTAATACAAAAGACTCAACATATATATTCAGTGCCTTTTCATGATATTTTTCTTCTAGTCTTTAACATTGAGGGGTTGGATCCCCTGTTAGTGTTGGGGACAGAACAAGTGGCCAAGGATTGGAGAGAGGTGAGGATAATTAGATCTGAACACACAGAGTTGTCTGATCCCTCCCTTCTTATATGAGACCAGGAACATTATTTTATTCAACTGTGTATTCCCTAGATACATAGTTAAAATTCAAAATATATTGACTTTTAAACGAAAGCCCAAGGGATATTAGAGTATGATGGGGCATGTCAAGGATAGCTTCATGAAAGTGGTATCTTATGTTGGTTCTTGAATATATGGACAACATATGATTAGAGAGAAAGGATAAATAGCTTTTTCCCTGTCTTTCTATAATTTTAGGTACCAATTATCTACTTTTTTCCCCTAAAAGCTATTTCTAAAAATATATCATTTGTAGTTTTATTCATTTTATAAAATGTAATGCTACTAATGCAACATCTTCATTTAATTCCATTTCTACTTGTAATTTTTTTCAGAGTGCTTTCTAATCAGTGCTATTATGACTTAAAAATATCGTTTATGTTTCACTTTGCCAGTTATAATTGTTAAACGGATCCTTCCCCTGTATAGCATCCAGTAGATGTGCGTTTCCAGGTGTCTCTCTGTTTGAGCCTGCCATCCTGACACATTGAGGGCTTTGATGTGAAAGAAAGCTCTGGACATGGACAAAGCAGTCCTATGTTTTAGCTCAAGCTCTGTGATCAAGCACACTTCTTTCAGGGACTCATTTTGTGTAATAGGCATAATCATTCTCCATTTGTTTATTTCTTGAAGAACTGCTTAGCCTTGAGGGGAATAAAAGTGCATGCAAAGGGTTCCCTGTTTCTAATCACTAAAGACATTAAGGGAGAGAAATAAACAGATAATCCCGGAGGATTATAGTTCTTAAGTGTTACAGGGAAGTTTGAGGAAAAATTTATACAAAAATAATTTGCAAGTTATAATAACCTTTTATAGCTATGTAAATATAAGATAGCAAACAAGTATTTATTATCTATTTCATGATCATACCCTATACTTTCCTCCTCTCCACTTTAGTTCATGTTATTTCTCTAGATTATTATCTCCACTGAGCTAAATATTTCTAAATCTATTTGAAATTCAGGTTGTTTGGCAGTTATTTCTCTATAGTCTCTTAGTCAAAGAGATTGCTCCCTTTGTCTAAGTTTGAAAAGAATCTAAAGTGTTTTTGAGACATTTCTTCTGTAGTCCTAACAGTGATTAAAATTCTGGGTTATTTACGTTTTCATGTATTAGGTACCAATTCTTTAAAACATATTGTAAGGTATTAAGATACCTTTTCAATTTGATGAGTACAAATTTCTTCTGTGTTTAAGAGGATGTCAAGAACTTTAAAGTCTTGAAGTCAGAGAGAGAGTTTAGACAAGTGCAACAGTAGTTACTAAGTGGAACATAGGAGTTAAGAGCAGTAAGTATCTCAAAGAAAAGAGGAACAGATTACATCCTGTTCTGCGAATCAGGTAAGGCTTCTCAGAGTAAGGCCTGGAAATAAGGCTGTCAGCATTAATAAAATTTCCAAAGCCAGAGATGTGGAGTTGACTGGGAAGAGAACATTAGGGGAAATACCCTGAGCAAAAACATGTTGGTAGAGCAACCAAGAGCATGCTCTTGAAGTTAGCTTAATTGCAGCACGGCCTCTGTGAGCTGGCTGGGACTCACACTTGGTAATAAGCTTAGTGTGATGGTGAAGAGAAGGCATTTAATTCAGCAGACTGTGGGAAACCACTGAAAGCTTCTGTGCAAGAAAGTCAACAGGACTCAATAAATACTAATATTTTTGTTTCACTTCTACTACCTTTTAAAACCTTATTCTCCTTTGGGAACCATTATAAATAATTTAATATAATGTTTGTATTATGAAAACAAAATAAATATATAGTTTTCATATTCATAGTCAGCTGCAGATTGATCACTCTCTCACAGTTTCATTTTCTGACCTAAGGCCCTCTCTTTCCATTTTCCTCAGTGTCCATGTCACTATACAGCTCCATGAAACTTTTTTAATGCTTTGTTTCAACAATTTGCTTCAGGTCATAATTAAAGAAGGAAACACTGGTAAATTTCCTCAGTAGTGTTTCTTGAGTCATCATTTAAAGTTCTCTCTTATAGAGTAATCAATAGGAGGATATTTCCAAAGAAGCCAGCATGGCTCTTAGATGGATCACTTTCCAGCAATAGTAAGCTACCTTGAGGGAAGAAAAGTACTTAGCCTCCTGTGTGGCAAGTACATTAGACATATATAACACAATAATTAAATTGATGAAGAGTCAATAGACTGTAAAGGGCTGGGAGGAAAAAATAAAAAACACATAAACATTCCTCCTCCTTCATCTTTCTTTGAGAATAACTTTTATGTCATCAACTGGAACAACAAATTAATAATGCAATTGTTCAAATTTCCGAAGTAATTTATAATATTTGCTAAACTTTATAATGTTCTTTGGGAAGGGGTTTGATAATACTCCCTATTTCAGTTGGATATAACCACTAAAGAAACAATAGCATATTTTTTTAATAAAACTATCTAAAGTATGTCAGAAAAAAAATAATAATCTTGAGTTATTTTTATGAGCTTCTGGTAAAGACAAAACTGGTCATGTGATTTTCAAGTGCCCACTTGCCGAGCTTTCTTTCATTTTTGACTGGATTGGATATAAAAAAATTCAGCATTCCAAGCATGAGTCTCACTTCTTCTTACAAGCTCATTAAGTTCAAGAAAATCATATCATAAGATGATAATAGTATCATATGGAGAGGAACAAAGTGGACACAAGATTCTAGGCCAAGGTCCAAGTATCCAAGTAGTTCTTTGCTTCCAACTACTCAGCTGTATGATAATGAGCCACTTAAGTTTTTTGAACACTTTAGTTCTCTTAAATTTAGTTTTATTAAGTGAGTGTTGGCAGAGGGGGTTAGTCTTTATGCTCATTAAGGGTGCTACCAGCTCTAAATTGCTATGGAATAAAGTCGGTCTGTTCTATAATTCTTCTATTTTTTAGTGAGATACAATGGATGGTTATCATCAGCTTCTTCATAATTTTTCACTCCTCCCCACTTCCATCAAACCAAAATAACCTATACACATGTCAAGTGCCAGAAAAAAAAAATCCCTGGAATCACATGTGAGGGGTTTATTAAGAAATCTAGTTCAACAATTAATTTTAGATGAAGGAAAAGCAGTTGGAAAAGTTGATGACCTGACCGTCATATTCTTGCTATAGATAGAACCAAAGTTCATTCATACCTGTCTTCTCACACTGTGCCAGTGTTGCCCAAACCTCAGCTGCACGTGCTCCATGTTTATAATTTCTGATATATTTGCGTCCTACTTAAACTATTATCTGTAATTTTTAAAATTGAAATCAATTCACATTTTCACTTAAGCATACTTATTATAAGAGGAATCTCTCTATATATTATCACAGTAAATGAAAACCAATATCATTGCCATCGATAGAATGTTATCATAATATATAAAATAAACATGAAACAATGCTTTATCATTTAGTTAGGTACTTTTTCTTGCCATAGGCCTGGACCCTAAGGTAAACTCTCTTTGATAGAAATGGAGATGAGATGTCAGGTACACTAGCAAAAACCAAATACCCTTGTTTTAATTTAATGGGACTGAAAAACAGAAACACCTTTATTTTCATGCTACATCAAGGTATGATTCTAAGATCACTTGCTTTCACATCTTGAATTCTAATTCCACCCTCACATGAACAATTTACGAGTTCTAGTTCCCATGTCCCTGGTTTCCAATGCTCTGTGGCCCATCGATGAGAATACTTCTGTAGGAATTCTTCTGCTTCATTGTTAAGTTGGGCAGGAAGATGCCTGCCCTCAGTTAATATGCTGCATTACATAGCATAAGTTTCTTGGAGACAACGCCATGATCCACGGGTACTGTGGCAGGCTTTATGAAGATCTTGAAATATTCTGAAAAGTTATTGTTTGATTTCATTAGGGCCAATGCTGATCTCATTTCTCTAAAATAAAATATGATAATTCTTGTTTAGGCATAGTTTATATGTGATGCAACTAGGATAGATTTGACTGATAGCCCAAATTTATCAGAATGTGGCATATTTATATGATACATTACAAAAAGAGTTCATAACCACAGACTTCTTTCACTGTTAGTTCCTTAAGCCACCCTACTTCATTATCAACATTTATTCATTCCTTATTTCCATGTTTAAATGTCTGAGTAGAATTTATAAAGCAACTCAAACACTGAGAAATAAAATGATAGGCTTTTGAAAAATAAAAGTAAAATTCAAATCTTAATGCTTAAAAATGTTAAGTAAAAGCAAATTATATACTGTTCAAAAGCTCATTTATCCAAACTGTATTTTTAGTAATTTAATTATTTTTTTAATGACCATTCAATTTTTTTAAAAGCTGTTAAATATAAATAATTTAATGGTTATAGATGGCAAACAACAAATGTGTTAAATGAACATATTTTAAGGGTTTCATGAAGGAGGTATAACTTATTGATTATACACAAATAATTGTACCTCACTCCTGAAACTCCTTATTGCAATGAAGAAACAGAAAAATTAGAAACACACTAGAACAAAGAGAATAGGAGAGCTGACACTAGTATATGAAGGATGTCAAAAAGTGAACTATGGAAATAAGAAAATGAATTATTAAAAGCTAAGCTTTTTAGATAATAAAGTCCTTATCTAGATTTTAATATGCAGCACAGTATCAGTTAACTATTTGTGGAGAATAAAGATATACAAAAGACATTAAAATTTCATATTTTATATTTAATCTATTCTTAGGCAAATACTAAAGGGTATATTTCACGAATATGGGAGAGTAAAGCATGTAAGAGAAGATCTGAGATATTATGAGAGGTAGGGTATCCAAAAAAGAGGCAGAAGACATTTCCAGGGCAAGAGACAAAGTGAAGTCTCAGGTAAACAGCTGTGTAACAAGCCTGGAGAGGCACCGAGGGATTTAGAGCTGGGACACAGGGCAGAGGGCTCCAATGGGATTGGATCCAGGAGACAATAAAAAGATTTCATAATGTATTAGGCTTCACTGGGAATTTTAGAATTTTGGAAATATCTGGGGATGCATTAATATTAGTATTGTACTTAGAAATCTAAGGCAAGAAGGGAACAAAGACAAGTTGAGGAGAGAAAGAGGAGTTAGGGAGAGAGGGAGAGAAGTAGAGGAAGAAGAGGGGATTGGAGAGAGAGGGAGAAAGAGATGTGAATATGTAATTGTTAACTTCAGTAAAACAAAAAGTCATACAATAAAATAAATTCATATGATGATATTTACACAGTTATGAAGCTATAAGCAATACTAATTTTTTTAAAAAGCACTACTATATTAGGGAGATAGGGGATGGAAGCCTATATCATAATAGAGCTAAACTGAAATTTGCAATAGTTGAAAGTCAATCGTAGATGTCTAAAAATGTTAAGAAATCATAGAATAAACAGCTTATTTAGGAATAAATATGTAAAACCAGAAGAAACAATTTAAAATAGTCTGAAGTGGTCAGCTCAGGAATTCCAGAGGGCTGGGCAAAAAATAAAGTTTTTAAAATGTCACATATTTGGCTTTTATAAAAAAAAAATGTATTACACATTTAATTAATATGCAAATCAAGGTAAATACATTTACTGTTAAATGCATTGTTAAATAATTTCTGTAAATATCTCAAAGCAAGTATTTCATACTACCGAATGCAGAAATGTATAGCAAGAATATTTCATTGTCACAGAATATATTCTCAAATATGCATTTTCTTCTAATCTGTGTTTTAAATGATGTAAGGAGTTTTTGAGACTTGTGAAGAATGAAAATGAAAATGTTTCTTGTCTGGCTAAAATTCTCTGTCTATAAGGTATAATAATGCATTCAGTCTGTTTTTGTTAATGCTTTGCCTTTGGAGTGACTCATTCTCAACTTAAAATATTAAGAATCCTTTTTGAATTGCTGATCTTCTGTAAGATTTCTAAAGGAAATCTTACCTCTTTCAATAGCAAAGCTTTTCTTATAAGGGAGCGGGAAATATGTATAAGACAAAAAAGAAAGACATTCCTAGTTACTTCCAATAGGAGGAAAGGTGATCTTCTGTAGCATTTAAATAGCCTACATGGTATAACCTCCCCAGAGATTAGTAGGTTGAAGGTAATAATCCCAATTCCCTTTGAGTCTATGATGTGACCTATATTCACATTAATTAGTGGACATAGGCTAAAGCAGCAGATGCCAGCCAAGTTCCTCAGGCCCCTAACCCATGAAGGGGCAGGCAAAGTAGGTAGTCTGACATAGTAGTTTTTTTAAAAAAATCAATTCTATTACATGTTATTAGAATTCCATATTTCACGCCATTGCTAATATTTGCAAGAACTTTCAGATGAGTTCAATGTCACATAGTCATTACAAAGTTAATGGCAAATATCTTCATTCCAATAATGAGAAAACAGACTCAAAAAAGTTAAGTGGCTCCTTTTTCTTTGTTTAGTTTTTAAAAAAGGAAGAAATAGGGCTTAGGTCTCCTTTCTTTCCCACCCATCCTTTTTGTGCTCTGTCAGTGATTCCCAATCTACTAAGCTCAAATAACTCAGAGGACTCAGACTAATTCTAAAGTACCCAAATCTTCAGGTCCAAATGCAAACCTGGCACTATATTCATAAAAATAAGTAACATATCCTACATAATACATATACTTCGATTTTTCAAACATATTTTGCTATCACTCTGATGAATAAAATATATATTTGTATAAAAACTTTTCACTGAATTCACAACAGCCTTTTATATTTGTATATTTTTTAAATCACTGGAAATTAAAAGTACAACTACTTATTCCATGGAAGTGGTAATTTTTTTGATATTGAGAAGGAGAATAAAGTTGAGGACTTGACACCAGGCTCCCAAAGAGGCCTTCCTTGACCAGCCAAACGCAGTAAGGTTCTCACTCCTCCCTCTGTTCTCTGTCTCAGCCCCTATTTCTCTTCAGAGCACTCATCATGCTTACAAGTGTTCTGTTTATTTTGACTTATTCTGGAGTTCACTTGGTTCCATCCCTCACTGTTACAGGAAGTGTGGGTAGAGGCAGTGCTGCTCTTATTCACTGTATGTGCACCCAAGATGGGCCTGGAGTAAAGGAAGGCTTTGATCAGCTCTGTGATTTCATATGGAAGGAACAATGCCACACACATTCTCCTAGCTGGCTCCTGTCTCTACCCTCTTAGGGAGCAATTGATCACAGTATAAGTGGGAAAACAATTATGCCAAAGAAAATGGTTACTGCTGACGATGGTTTTGGCGTACTTAGCACATCATATTAGTACCTTACATATGTGTTGCATTTGCTTTCCTTTCGGCGAGGTGAATATTATTGCCTCTATTTTTGCTGATGTCACAATTTATTCTCAGAGGAGTTAGGGACCGTATCTTAGGCTACACTAAGAAGATATTAATGCATCTTTTAAAGGCATCTGCATGTTTCTAAAAACTCTCCTAACCTACTGTGTTATATTGTCCCTGGTCCCACTCCAAATGCATGGCATGCCACACAAGGTCACAGCCTCCTTAATAAAAAATTAAAGACCAACAGATTTCATCCAAGGGGCTACCTGTCTTTGTGCATTATTACAAACTCTACACCTTCTTTAGAAGTCAACAAATGTTTCAACATACTAAAACCTGCCCCCTCGCCCATTATTTTTTCAACTCCTACAGGAGGGAAGAGAAGAGGGTGGAGAGGGAAATGTTCACAAAGGGAAGTCTGTGATGCTGAATCAGGCTTAGAGCTGAAGCGCTAGCTGATGATGCTGCTAGGCTAAGAGCAAATGAAAGAGCCACTTTGTTAGTAAAGGGGGCGAGTGTTAAGGGAGACCACGTTTAGCTAGAAGAAAGTCAAGCCTCAGGCACAAATCAGGGCAATTATTGAACAAATCTGGGGGCATCACATTCACTCTGAACACTAAAGAGATGATAGCCTTCTGTTCAGAGGCAAAGGACAGCATTCAAATGTGTGTCCCACCCGAATTTAGCCCCCACCCCCTTTACCCAGTGTAAAGAATCAAAGGGAGTTCACAGTTCAGCCTGGCTCTGCCTCAGGGTTGACAAATGTGAGATCAGCTCCTCTTCATCACCACCTGGTTCCCTCTGGACCTTCTAATGGTGCAGAGGGCAGAGGCATAATGCAATTTGTCAGGAAAGGGACAAATGCTGCAATAACAATGTCCACATAAACTGACCAAATGCTCGGTTTAATTGTCTCTACAAGTCAACCTCGCAGGAGTTCAGCTGGGAAAGCTGACGATTCAAAAGAAATTATTTTTTTATCTTTTATTGAACATTTCAAGAAAAACACATGCCACAGCCCCTTGGGATAAACCAGAGAATCACCAGGACAGAGAAGATGGATGTCTTCCAATGTCTTGACACATCTAACTTTAAGATATTGAGGATACTATTATAACTTTCTTGCCTTAGATGTCTTTATTAGAGAATCAGGATTTATGTTTCTAGTCTAGGAGGCAGAAAAGACTTGGATGCCTAGAAAGGGTCCTGTGTCAGTCACTCAGCCTATTTGATTACGGGCATTCAGGGCAGAATTTTAAAGAGGAAGTTATTTTCTTTGGGGTAGCTAGGTTTCCCTTCTTTGCAATTTACTTTTATACATACCCTTGAGTTTTAAAGAACATTGTATGACTTTTTTTTGTTTCTGTTAGAAGTTGCTGCAGGAAATAGTAACTATTTTCCTGACTTTCAAAAATGAATATACATAGTTGTTTAACAACAGGTTCCCTGGTATCCACCCATAAGTCTTTACACTTGAGGAAAGTTATATATATGTATAATTTTGATTCACATATCACAATATGAACCTGTATTAATTAAATTGGATTTCAGTCTTTTCTCTTTAAACCCTCATAGTTGGCTAAGTGAAGTTCAAGAGAATACAGCTGGTTATTAATTTGGAGCTTTTCTGATGGCTTTCAGCAGATGCAATCATGGATCTTAGACTAGCCATTATTTTCCCTCCAACTGGCCCCCTCCTCCCTGTATCCACTACAACTGCCATCATTAAGAACCCTACATTTCTTGCCTAACAACTGCATGACCTCCCCTAGCCTCTTGTCCTCACTTCTTATCAGTTCTCCATAGTGTTGCAGAATGCTTTTCTTTTCTTCCTAAAACATAGTTCTAATAATTTTGTATTTATTTCTTCATTATCTTCAGGATACAGATGCCAATTAGGTTAGCATGGGTCCTGCATGAGCTTCTTCAGTCTCATCTCTTGTCCATACCCTTCCCTCCCCCAATATCTCATGTTCAAGGGAGGCCAAATCACTTGTAATTCTTCAAATATAGCATGCTTTTGTAAGCCTCTTTATGTTCATACATACTTCCCTCCCCCCTCTCAAAAATGTGCCTTTTCCTATTCTCTTCATCAGGTTAATATCACTTTACACAAAATTCAACTATTATCTTTTTATTTTTTCCATGAAGGCTTCCCTGAACTTATTCTATGTGGTACCACTGTCTCATTGAGGGGTTCCCACTGGATCTGCTATTTTTTTCTCACACTTTATTATAATCTTCTGTTAGCTTCCCCCACCCTCATTTCTGTACTATAAGCTCCTTGTAGGAACTGAAAACCCAACAGTTGTGCCTAGCATATCTTAGTAGACACTTGACAAATGTATGTTGGATAAATGAATATATTCAGAGTACATTGAATCGAAAGTCACTGTATTGGGAGTAAGATGAGAAGCAGTGGGAAGTTAAACATATACCAAAAAAAAAAAAGTACTGATGTCTGAAAATCTACCTACCATTCATGATTTATTCTGTAAATGACTTATTGCTTCATTCTTTGGAGACCATTAAAATGTAAAGACCTTTGTGAGAATTAGCACAGAGTCACCAACTCCTGACTCTGAATAAGTTTTAGGTTTTCATTGTCCACAGAGAGAACTGAGCACACAAGACTGCAAGATTTAGCTGGTAAGAGGGCAGATAGCAAAAGGATGAGATTGTAGCAGGAGCAAAGGTGAAGAATAAAAGTATATTTATCAACTTCATAATTTTCCCCGACACTACCTCTTGTTTTTCTTCTACTTACCCAAGAGTCTCCCTTTTTTGTCATTTATGAAAATTGAATAAAAGTGAACAGGGAAACTTTTCTTTTCCTGGTACAAAAAAGTCTTGACAAATGAAGAATGAAAGAATCAGTCGCATGTGACCCTCTGGTAAACCCATCTACCCTCTTCACTAAACTCAATTCCCCAAACTTATCCCTGTTACTCTCCAGCCTCCTGGTATTATGCCCCTGTTACTCTCCAGCCTCCTGGTATTATGTTTCCTTGATTTTTTTGAAGTTATCACTTTCTTTAATATACTTGAAGCATATCCTGTTCAGTTTTTGTATAGCATCTCCTAGCTTCCAGTATCTCTCATAATAGCATTAATCCAACCCAAGCTGGTTTTTTTCACGTAATCTCTGGAGAGGCTAACTAGAGCTATGACCTATATTTCCCTGCCTACCTCCTCAGCCCTGTTTTCTCAAGGGCCACCCATGCGGGAGCCTGGCCTCCAACATTTTCCCACAGAGGGCTATATTCCTTTCCAGAATTGTCATGCATCAACCTCATCAAATTCATATCTGATCTAACATCTAATTATTCTGATTATACTAAATTCATGTGAAGGGTCTTATTACCTTTCCACTTTATTAAAGATAACATACTTCAGAATAATCAACTGGTTATTCCCAGTGATGGGAACAAACGTTATAAAGCTACAGTGTTTTCTAGCACTGTAATACACCTCATTTTTGTTCTTATAACAAAAATAATTTTTGCATTAAAAATTTATTTCCCAAACAGTTAAAAATTTTTCTTCATAAACTGTTTGTGAGCCTATGTAATAGCCAAGGAAACAGAGGATTATTCATTTTCCATTCCTGAGTCATTAGGCTACATAGCTCCCTGCCGCTCCTCATACACCTTGCAAATGTCCAGATTTCCAATTAACAACAGAGACACGGAGCCCTCATCTATAGAGAAGAATCCTAACTTGCCCTCAGACACAAATGCACTGTCAAATGCCACTGTACCTTATTAAATAGTGAAGGCACATTAGACAAATCTCAATTTATTTTCATCAGAAGATCTATATATCACCTTGATTAGGACACTAAATTCATTTACTCAACAGTTCATATGATAGGTTAAATTTCTGAAATAAAAGAGGGATCTTTTTATCAGTTCTTTAGGATTCCCTCAAATTTCCTGTTTTAGTTTCCACCTCTTTTTTTTTCCCAGAATATAGGCCTTTGCAGAGAGGAAAATGTGTGCGCGCGCGCGTGCACACACACACACACACACACACACACACACACACTCACATAAACACACACAAACACACATGGACATATAAGATATAAAGGTAGAGGATCATCCTAACAAATAAATTTGGCAAGTATCCAAAAGTCTACTCTGTCTGCAAAGTTGATTCTATGCTCCCAACACATTCATGATTGCTCACAACTTTCTGAAGACATTTTCTGAGTATGAACTCATTTGACTTCGTTATGAAGACTGTCAGCAACAATCTAAATTCTGTTACATGATGAGAGGACTTGCCTGAATTTACTGTCATATGGTGGCAAAAAGCAGAGTATAAAGAAAATACCTAGCAACTAAAGTTCTTAGATCCAACTGTTTTTGCATTTAACATGAATGCAGAGCTTATTGTGTAACCATGTGAATACAACCACTTGTGATGTCAGTTTTTTCTTTTTCCACAGATCATTCTAATAAAATATATCTATACATGTAAAAGATAATAGAAGGTAAATACCCCTCTGTACGAGAATATGAATGCTTTTAACCTTATTTGCATGATATAAACAGGCAGGCAGAAACTTCCAACTTAATATTTTAAGGTCATTTTTCAGGTTCAGTAGAATGCCTTTGAATTTAAACACATTTTCATCAAGGAGGTTATATAGTGTAGTGAAGGAGAAACAGTGAGCCAGATAATTATGATGAAAATATAAAGAAAATAATTTTAAAGATTATTGTGACCTTTCTTTTACAAGTGGGAAATAAAATAAAGTCCAAATCATCAGTACAGTAATATTTACTCATCATATTAAATTCATATAGCCTTAAGCCTCTCCCTTGATTGTAAATCCATCTGAGCCTTGGCCACCATAGCTAAGGATTTCTTTATTTTCTATTCTTTTTGATACTTTAGCCTAGACTGTTGTTACAGACTTCTTTAATTTTTAAAGACAGTGACAGAAGCATGAATGTAAAAGAACCAAGCGAATTATTTTTAAATGTTAGTCATGCAAAAGTTTCATTAGCCACTAATATTTGTTTTAACCTAGTCTATCATTACTCATATACTTCTTCTTTTAGTCATATCTATATAGTTCAAAGTTTCCAAATACATTTGGACAATGAACCTCAAATTATCTTGCAAAAGGAATCACTGAAATTGTTAAACCTATTAGCTTCCTAGCCCTCACTTGACTTTCTGAAATGGAATTTTAAATGGGGCTGGGAGCACACAAGATTCATAGAAAATACTTAAGTTTCTCCCCAAACACCATTTTTAAAGAAAAACCAACCAAACAAAAAGCATGTTAATAAAAAACAGAATGAATATGCTGAACTGATTATTCCTTGAATGAGCTAATATTTATTAAGGGTCTCTTATGTGCCCACCACTTTTCAAATCCCGGGGCACTATTCACATACTACTCTTAAGAATAGTTGTCTGATTTTAATAAGTTTAATGCCTCATTTTCATTGATGCAAAGCTAACATTTAATTAGAAAGTATGGGATAAATAGGCTGGACTTATTGCTTATGATCAGCAAATACAGGTGCTAAAAGGCATCCAAACTATCATTCTGAAAAGAGATGCTCACTTTGAGACCACTTTCAAGTGGTTTGAAAATCACTCTTTAAAAATTTTAAATTTAAAATTGCTTTATTATTCTGGTAATACCTGAAAGATAATAATTATCTGCTTTTTCCCTACCCCCAACTTTCAAATTTGTCAGAGAATATATAAACATTGATGGAAGTGGGAAGGTTAAGATTAAAACAGGAGAAAGTAAGTGAGAGAAAGGGGTCTTTAGAATATATTTATTTGTGAATGTCCAGAGGACAGAAATAAAACTGGTGTGTGGAAGTTAGAAAGATTTAAGTCATTGTAAGTAAAAACTTCTAAACACATTTTATGGAATAGAGTGGCTTGTCAGCAGGGACAAGGGAACCATCTGTCAGTGTTTCTGTAGGCACTTCGACTAAAAGTTTTGAAAGATTACAGGCTGTACATGAGTTTTTAGAGTGAGGAAGTACCTGAAATGGTGGTGTGCACTCTGCTTCCCCTAAAAAATTAGAAAGTTTATGGAAAGTTTGCTCTTCAGTCTATTTTTTTTTTTTTTTTAGGCGAGGCAAACCCTTGGTTGACCTCATCGGTTGCAAGGACCTTGTCAGCTTACAATCCCTTATTTATTTTATTTTATTTTATTTTTAAAGCCTACAGCACCTGGTCTTCCTAGATGGCCTCTCATCCAAGTACTAACCAGGCCCCAACCTTGCTTAGCTTCCGAGCTCAGACAGGATCGTGCTTGTTCAGTCTATTCTTGAATTATGCTTGCTTTAAGAACCAGGTGGAACAAATGACTAGATGCTATCTTGAGGACAATGATTTAAATGAAAAAATGAGGGGAAAGTGTGTGAATATGATGACATAAATTCTCTGCTGTCATGTATAAGTGCTACCTTGATTTCCTGCCTCTAGGGGATAGAATGAAAACAAATACGTGAAAATAAAAAAAAAAAAAGAGATAGAATTTGATTCAAGATCAATGAGATTTTTCTGGCAGTTAGAACCATTAGTACCAGTTCACTATAAATATGCTTTTATCAGTATTACAGAAATATGCTTTCACTTTTAAAACTATGACATCCTTATCAAAATGTCCATATGTCATGTCCAAGTTACAGGGAAACAGAAAAAAATATCTGGTGTAATTAAATAGCTTGTGCTTCTGGGAGAAGTAAGTGTTTAATAGTGTGTGCAATGTAAAGCTATTGGAAAGGACTCAGCACCTAGCAGAGGGCCTGTCCTGCCACAAGGTAAACATTCCATAAAGATGTTTGGAATGCATATATTAGAATTAGATTAATGCTAGGATAGCTCTACATTTTGAGTATTAAATCTAGTGTCTCTTTTACTTCTTTTAACAGCCCTATGAGGTAGGTTCTATGACACTTCTCTTACTGATGAGAAACTGAGGCCAAAGAACTTGCCCAAGGTTAAGTGCTGAAAACAAGAATTGAACCTAGGTCCGTTCAATGACCCCAATCCACTGCTTACCCACTGCCTGGGTTGAGTGATCTCCATATACTCCTCTTCCTCCAGAAAATTTTGTTATACATTTCTGAATGACTCCATCAGAACTTCTGTGGTAAGAAACAAACTATAGCTCTAATGGCATACAAAAAATTGAATTGTATATGGAAATTTTACTAGGTAGAAATTTAATACATCTTTTTACATAAATTAGCACTGTAAATCCTGAACGTGCATTAAGTTTAATCATTTGTTTTAAATGTGTGTCCCTACACAGGCAGCTCTTTGACCTATGTTCTGTTACTTTCATTATTAATAAACTCCCAATGTTTGACATCATGCACTTGTTGCATAGTGATTTTCACATTTAGTGAGCAGAAAAAATCATCCTCTTGATGGCAATTTTGCAATTCTCCTTCAAAATGTTTCCTTGGGATGTTGTTCAGATTGATTAAAACTAATTTAGAGAAAATAGGAGGCCAGCATCTTCAGTTCCTAAGCTAATTAGTATCATATAAAGTCTCTGTAATCGACATAACATTTCAATGTATTTCATCATTCATACGGTGATTATTCATGAAGTAGAGCTAAGGCAGAAGGAAATGGGGCAGGCACAAAGCGAATGAGTAGGTCAATGTGCATGTGTGGGGCTGAGTGTATGCCTCTGGCACTGTGCCAAGTCCAAATAAAAATGTGGTTAGCTGTAGTTTTGTCATAGCCACAGCAGTTATTTCCTCTCCCCTGACCTGTTATCGAGTACAATTAAAACAACTATATATGAACACAGGAAATACAAAGCGCATGAGAGAAAGAGAGACTTTTAAAATCCAAGCATGCTCTATAAATTTTATGCAAAGAATTTTATACATAATGGGCATTTTGGGGTAAGCAGTACCTATTTTCTCTCCCATTACATCAACTGCCAAAGATTAGAGACAGTCTTCAAATAAATAATTATGATTTATCCATGAATTTACCTACATGCCTTATGAGTATACTTATATTTTTAGTTTTATCTCTTCAAAATGGTTTTAATCTTCTGTTGAACCTAGTATTTCATTTTGTTAGACTTAAATGCCTCTCCTCCAAACTTCATAGAAGGATTCCAAATTCTGGAATTTCTCAGAGTGCACTTTCTTACTGTGGGGTCAGTTCTTGCAGAAAGTTAAAGTAACTGAAAGATGTCTTCCTATTCTTCCTCTTCTGCACCTTTCCTCCTCCTTCTAGGCTGCCTCTTCCTCCAAGCACCACAGAGTCTCTGGCTGCTGCTTCTCCCAAAGAAAACGACTTACTGATAAATCAAGATGTTTAATGATCACATGAAGTGATTAGAAACTTTATTTTTACTCATGCTTTTTATGGAGAAAGATTAGCATAGAGATAAACAAGAAATCAGTGGGAAACTATTTTCTGAATGGGTCTTATCCTATAAACTCGTCTTATGACCAATTTCTCCTCTTAGGTCAAAGGAGCAGTAAGGACCCAAGGCTCTCACCATGACTGTAGACTCTGATGGCTTTATAACACTTAGTTTTGCTGCAGTGAATGATTTACATGTTTCAAAAACAATTGTGTCCTCCTTTGAAACATCAGTTTGTGGTTATTGTTCTTTTTCAGAATTCGATTAGAAAACTGTCCAAATTTGATCAGAAATGCCACAACAAGGTTATTTTTGTTTTGATTTGTTGATAGTTTTTAAAAATGAGGAGGAATTTCATGTTTTCTTTTAAGCAATTTTTTAGAAAAAAATTGGCCAGGAACTTTAAGAAACACAAAATTAAGATAGAAATGTTAAAAGAAAATGCACGATAAGTAATCACGCCGAGATCTAAAATGAACATCTGAAAAGAGAGACCAGGTGGGTGGAGGAGAGCATGTGCAGTAACCTGAGGCCTGTCTTCTACTACAGCAACATGAGTATCATTTACTGAACAAGAACCAGCTGCCGTGGCTCTGACTCCTGAGCATTTATTAAGGGAAAAGGTGGTATCTAACAGCACCAACCATTACAGAAAGAAGTAAAGCTTTCAGTGCTAAAAAGACAAAATCTTTCTTTACAAAGATGAAAAACAATTACAAGACAGTCCCTGTTCTTCATCCAAATCAAAGCGGACACAGACAAATGTCCCAGGCTAACTCCCTTCCTTCCTAAAACTGTTGTCCTCCTCCACTCCCACCTCCCATGACTTCAGAACATTTTTCTGCTGCTCACTTTCTAGATCGCTGCCTTCAGTTTGTTTTGGCAGATCCACCTCATTAGGTGAGACACAGTAATCTTCAATATTTTTGACATCCCACAAGTTCCTTTCTCACAGAGAGATATCTGGAATTGAAATAATACAAACAAAAAAAGACTTACTTAGGTTAAAGTCAACATTCCAACAGCTGAAACATTAAGATACCAAATTTATGGTAAATGATTAATTGAGATGGAGTAAATGTGGTTTTTTTGGTTGGCTTCTAAACAGTCCCTCTTGCTCACTCAGTTTTATATCAGGGAAATTCAGATGACAAAGTAACGTTGCTGTTATGTAAACATATATAGAGAAAGTGACTCTTAATTTCTTAAGATGATGAAAACCAGAAAGAACTCACATAATTATCTTAAAACCTGGTATTTTACTCCATGTGCCTTTATGTCCATAGACTCTTTATGATGATATAAAATTTGTTTTCTATTAAACCATTTTACTAGTGATCAGAGTGAAATCATACTTGATTTTACAGCTTGAGTTTCTCCTTTGAGCAAAGGTGGACACTGAAAAAGAGGTTGTGTTCCCTCTGATTCCAGGGAGAATATGCTATGGTCTCAGCAGCCTAATGCAGCTGGCTGCCAGTAAAGAATTTCTGGTAAATGCTATTTATGCCCACTCAATTAAAGTAAACGGATATTTATTGAGTGCCACTGTACATAAGACAGAGTGTTGCAGTAATGTGGTAATGCAGTCACCACCTTTCTACCCTTTAGCCCCTCAAACTTTTCTTCTTTCATAGGTCCACACCCAGAGAATTCATTCCTCTAGCCATGCTTTCCTGGTACACACTGAACATTTAAAAATACTAACTACTCTTGATGCAATATTGGATAAATTCGATAATGTAAAATTCTCAAAACAAAGGAGTCTTACCTCCTGAAACTTCTAAAATATAAGTTCAGAACAGCTCAACAGGTTTTAAAGAAATAAGTAGCATGAATCTTACTTAGAAGAGCTTATAAATAAAAGGAACTTAATAGGCAACATAATATTTTCATAATTTTTGTTAGTCTTTTTATGAAGAAATGGCATTTTCAATATTTCTGCTTTAGAGGTCCTGAGAATAAATACATATAATCAAATGTGAAAACAAAGCATTAGTAAGCATTTAAAATTTGTTAATTTAATCTGTACTCCCTGTGTCCCTACCAAAAGATGGATCAGGTTAAATAATATGTCTTATTTGAAAAGTATTATGAATCTATAGCCTCTACAATATGATGAAAACTCACTGAACACGTACCAAGACTGGCTCTTTAGGTTCCAATTCCAGATATTCTTAGTTGTTACATCCACTGAAGATGTCGAATGTAAAATCCAGTGTGATTTAGTCTATTTTATAAGCAATTTCATTACGAATGTCAGACATATTTGTGTCAGAAGACACAAAACAACAAAAAAAATCAATATTTTCATAAGTCTAAGGATTCAACAAATTTAATTTGTTCTAGCTGCTGGCACTTGTACTCTTTTATTTTTAAAAAAGGAATTAGTAAATATTTTTTAATATTTTCTTAATTGGTTTAAACTCATTTGTTCATTTTGTATTGCTGTCTTTTAAATGGGAGGTTTTTTTTTAGATTTTATTACAATGAGCTGTAATAATAAAACATTTCAATAAAACATTGACTTCAGCACTAAGGTTCTATAAACAGTGTAGAAAACATACTCTTAGCTCTCAGGGAGGCATCTGTACAGTCATTGTGAGTAACATGAAAAACATACATGAAGCTCAAAGGAGTAGAAAAGGGAAATGTAAATAATCTATTTTACATTTTAAAAGAGCTTAAATAAAGTTTCTAATAAAGAAGGACAAAAGCTACTTTGATTAAATACTATAAAATCATATGATCAGCACTTGAGATTAGCAAACCAAGACCAGCCCGGGATATAATTACAGGTCTACCATGTATTTGATGTTGAGATTTTGGACCAATTCTCTGAAATATTTAACTATCTTCAGTTTCTATAATGTTCTAGCTCAGGGTTTTCATTCCATCTAATTTAAGAAATATAAATAAAAGCAATGTTTCGCTCTTTCAATTATCAGACATGTATTTCCCACTCTTTGTGTTTAAGCAAATTACTCTGCATCATCAAAATGTTCATGTGATCTTTTTGGAACAGACTTACTTGACTCCAGTTACCCTAAAAGTCTCTTTGCTTTTGAATATTACTTTATAACTGTTGTGTATTCTTCAGAAAGGTAAAAAAAAAAAAAAAAAAAAAAACCTAATAAACTATGAAGGATAATATCTGAATCAATGGTTTACAGACAAATAAAATGAGAAAGACCAGTGGAGACCTCTATAAGTACATCTTCCTCTGTCCCTCATCTCCAACCTTCATTCCTGGAATTTATGTAATTTTTTAACAAAGTTAGGAAAGTAAAAATAAATTAAATTTGATGTTTTTATGAAACATTTGAATACTTAGTATTATTTCTGGTACTATGGTAGACTAAAAAAGAAAGATGCTCTTTTGGTTTCTGCTCTTAAGTACCATATCTATTATTTGATATATGATTCAAAATAAAAATCATAAAGTTAAAACCAAAATTACTTCACACTCATTTCTACTACACACTCTTTTTCACACACACAGAGTGTTAACTGTTAACACAACAGTTTCAATCAGAATATGAAATATAATGGTGTTAGGCAAATGAATGTTTATGAATAATTTAATGTAACCATTTCAGAGTCCTAAAATAACACTCTTTTTTATTGTGTTTTCCTAAGCTCTCAGTAAGCTAATTGCTGCATGGAAGAGTCCCTATCATATCTCCTGTTATGGATTTTATGGTTCATTTTACTGAAATACTTCTTCCTGTCTTTATTATCTAGGACTTGGCTATTTTTTTCTTTAATACTTTATTACCAAGATAGGAAATCAAGTTGATAATGTCCCATGGATCATAACAAGTTCACCTATTTGCTCTAATAGATCTGTGGTAACAGCAAGGGCCAACTGAACACAACACATCAGATGTGCTGACTGGTCCCAAGACAGCAGGCAACATGCAACAAAAAAGAGAAGTTCAAGACCTCACTGAAGACAACAAGCTGTAGTAACAGCTTCCCAGCTGAATGACACGAAGCCTATAATGGAAATGTTACTCATTTAGGTAGGCACTCATAAAAATTAATTTCTCGATTGTCTGTATTTGCATGGTAATAAAAACTTCATTTTCCTGGCTTGTTCTGGTTTCAATTAGCAATTTCTTTGTCATACCTGAAATTTAGGCAAGGAGTAAAAAGAAGGTTGTAGAAAACGTCCCTCTGGAAACAGCACGCTAATGGAGCTTATCACTACCATCATTAATTTAATCAAAAACCTTGAGGCAGAGGGCTAGAGCAATCTGTTAAGAAAACATTTTCTAAAATAAGAGTGCTTCCCATTTCAATTAGGGTCTTGCTCTTTTTTTCTCTTTGAGATGTTCTTTTTCTGTGTTATCTCTCTCCTGTTTCACCCCCATTCCAGACAATGATTAGATCTTCAGCTGGGGGCTATATTTTTTAGTAAAGAATATCTTCTTAAAAATGGAAAATTTTGCAACAACATTGCTCTCCTCTAACTTTTTTAACTGGTTTCTTTTTTATTAAATGACATCTCAATTAGTTCATAGACACTATGCCAAAGATAAAGTCCTTGTATCTCAATGAGAGAATACTCCAGAGAATGGAGTTTTTGCATCATGGTGTGCATGTTAATATGCTATTCTCTTTAATTAGTTTTACAGATAATGGCTGCCAATAGACAAATCTGTTGTACTTGTATGTGTGAATTATAACTTTGTTGATTTTTAAGACCTAGGAACATAATTATTAAACATATATAAGGTGGTGGTGGTCTCTGCTCAACAATAAGACTTCTCTCTCCCACCTTCAGGGAATATCTTTACTAATGCAAACAAATCCTTTCACAAGCCTCCATTGCGAAGATGATGCTTTCTATATGAAAAAGTTATACCTTCTGCTAGAGAGAATTTCTTGAGCCAAAAATCAAGTGAATATCCTAAAAGAAATCTCTCCCTGGGAGTTGGAGGAAACAAAACTGCATTTTGGAACTCTGATGCTAAAGATGACATGCTACCCAGAATACATGGGAAACATCTCCAACTGTATTTACTGACAGCTTATCCAGCAGATGCTTCCAAATGGCATGAGGAGGCAAGGTGCCTGCTCTTGGCTCATCTTTACCAATGTAGTTTTATTTTTAAAAATTTAGCTATAAGTGGCACCATGGAATGATGAGCTCATAAAATAGCATGTAAGGCATTCTATTTGTGGATCACTATAAAATCTGAAAAAACACTTTCATAATAAAATACATTTGCAAGACAGAAGAGAACATTTTTAATATTGTTTTCCATTCAAACAAATACATTTTGAAGGTTTTGGTTTTTGTTTTTTGTTTTTTCTGTTTTACCTTTCAATATTTAAGTTTAGAAATTGGGGAAAATAAGTCACAAAAAATATATTTTACAAAGCATTTAAGGAGAAATGTCCTTTAAAAATTGAGAGTAGATGTTTAAAGGCATAAGTAAACTCAGCCTTTTTTTAGAAAAATGCAGACTCTGTGCCCATTTCTATATGCCTGGGAGAGAAGTACTTGTCCACGTGAGTGTTCGTATTGGTGTGATTAAGACCCAGGCTCCAGCGACTTTAAAGTAAATATTCTCTAATACATCCATAATCTTCTCAACTTGAAGAAACGAACTGAACTAAAATAAGCACATAAGTATAGTTATTATTGTTCTAGTACTAAGTTAGAGATATTAACATTGATAACTATACAAGAAAATTAATCAATTTCCATGAACAGTAAATACTAACTAAAAAGGCCAGCATTCTTTCACATATAAAAAGCTGTTGTCTCTTATATAAGGGAAAAATTATAAAGGGCTCCATATTTCTCTCTCTGGTTTGTGAAATTCTTAGTAAATCATATTGAGAGATAAGAAACCTGACTTCTGAAGGTACTAAGATATCATGAAAATAAATAAATAAACCAGAATAACCCTTCACATCCCTCTCCCACCCCCACTCCATATATGCATGCCTATTCATAGAAACCAATATTGAAATATAAAAATTATCATATGTAGATATATTTTTTAATGTATGAAAAATAGGTAATACCCATTTCTCACATAGTCAGGAACCCTGCTGAGTGCTCAATCCTCTCTAACCTTCCAAGTATAGTAGCAGATTTACTTTTGCAGATGAGGACACTGAGGCACAGAGAAGTACAGAATCTAGAAGCCACTGGACTAGGATCAAAACTCTCCACTGTGAAACTATTCTACACAAGGGGAAAGAATTGCAATAGGGTTTAGGAAATAAGAACCAGTTACATTATTGCTCATTATTGTGACTCTGGACTTCCATTTTCTCATTTCAAAAACATCTAAATTACTTAGAGTTGTGGATTTCTGTCACTTTTCACTCCTTTCTGCATAATCTTTTAAATTTTAAGTTGCCTCCCCACCCCAAGAAGTTTAGTGGTGAAAGGACAGTTGAAATCACCAAATGTCAGCTCTCTCTAGTAAGGAAAGCTATTCTATAGTATCTCTGATTTACAATATTTTTACATAAATTCTTATATTGAAAAGCACAGCCTATAGGTCATAAGATATTGTTAAATGTTTGTTAGAGATATCTTTTTTGCTGTTAACTTTATACCTACCCATAAGATCAAAATATTTACCCACTTCTTTTGTTTTTATATCTTTTGTTTTTATACAAGTTTCTACAAATGTAAAAAAATAGAATTATTACATAAAGTTTTAAAAAATACAGGAATATTACATATAAATAAAAACCTACAATTCAACCACCCAAATAAATCCATTAAAAAAGATTTCTTAGCAATTCGTTTAATGCATATATTTCAAAATTAAAAATTCAACTTTGCTCTAGTGATTTTTTACTCAACATTATAATGTGAATATTTATCCAAGTAACTATTCTTGGATAAAGAAAATGAGTATGATTGAATATGATTCTTATAGTTTCTTTAGCTTCTTTATATTTTTTATTTTTAATTACTTTTAAACTTTTTTTGAATAATTCAGATATTTAAACTCAAAACTATCAACATTTCCTTCATTGTTTCTTCATTTGAAAGCATCAATTTCAATTTCAAAAAGAGTTAAATATTTGCTTTTATTTTCCTGTGTAATTTTTATGGTTTTTAAATATTTTCCTTGTTATCTTCTTGTTATCTTTTTAATCTGTCATTTACTCTGGCATATATATATATATATATATATATATATATATATATATATATAGTTGAGAAACTATAAATTTTGTGAAACCTCACAAATGATATTCTTCTAGGCCTTCAAATATTTGAAATCTTTGATCATGCTTATCATTTCTCTTCTGTCCAATGATAAATTTTCTCTATGTTAAATATGATCAATTCCTTTTTTCAAAAGGGTTTGAAAAATCGTCTCTGTACATTCTCACATTTTGCCATTTTATTAGGAAGTGTGATGTTCACAACTGAACACAATTTTTAAAAGGTGTATTGTCCATACATTTTAGGGCAAGAAATTATAATTCCATAAATGCGGCTAAGATTAAATATGCTTGTTGGCTGACACATCATAACCTTGGCACATATTCAACTGGAACTTAACTGAAATCTCCCAGATCTTTTTCATATGAACCACCATTGCCAAGCTCTATTTTTAGGAAATGCTGGCAATTAATCTGAAAGCCTTTCATCTATGAGGCTGTATGTATGCTTTTGATATACATAATGTTTTTAAATGATGATTGTGTTTCTGATTTAAATAAGATTATGCAATTACCCAGAAACCTAGAAGGAGACTCAATGAATGGCTTTGATGGAATGATAAAGTGGAGTATACAGATACTGGAGTCTCAGTTCAGTAATCCTTCCTCATAAACATACCAAAACATGATGGCCATAGAGTGAACAATGCCTTCATCTAAAACACATACCTACGGTATGATTATAATAGAGATTTCAAGAAGTTCCTTTAAGGATGCCATGAAACAAACTTAAAACTCCCCCAGAATAAAAGAGGATTTTAGGCACCAAAAGAACTGAGCTCACTACTTTTTTGCAAAGCCCTTTGTGATCTCTTAAGCTCATCTATTCAGAGTAAAGGTCAAGTGGGCACACCCAGCAATTCTGTTTCCCACAAAGCTGCTACAGTTTTCTGTCTCCTGACAGCTCCAACACTAGGAGTCTATTATCTTTCATTCTGTTTCCAGCACCACCCAGATCCTTAACTGGAAACCTACTCAACAACTCCTTTCTTTCATGGGTCGACTTTCAGCTTCTTGTAATGGCTTCATGTTATACAACTAAAAGCTTTCTTCCCTTGCTCTGTTTGTTTAAGGAGGGCAATTTGAGAAAGCACAATCCACCCTAAACAAGTCTTTCACTACTTAGTAGAGCAAATACAAGTACATTTTCTAACGAAGGCCTCTTCTAGTTCATTAGGTGGCACTTGAAAAGTAGCAGTTAGATAACATGTCTGAAACTGTCTCTACAGACTGTCTTAAGAATTTGATTTTTAATCAGAGGAGCACTTTGCATCTTCCTTTAAATAATAGTAATTCTTTTTAAAAAAACTGGAGTTTACTGTCTAATCACATAGACTGCAGGTTGTGTCTGCATTCTCTCATGACATCATGGAGCAAACTCTTTTTCTTGTCCCAATAGTTCTTTCAATTAGTAGCTGTTTTCTTGTTCAAGTCTTAATCCTGATCAAGAAATCAAACACGACGAAATAAAATGTAGTGTTTCTGAGTTGACAGCTGCTTGGAAGATCAAAAAATCAAATCCTCCCACTTTCAAAGTTAAATGGAGAAAAAGGAAATGGGGAAAAAAAGTTGCTCCTGGCAGGCTCTAAGCTTTCCATCTAACGGCATTTGTAGACTAATGTGATCAGAGTGGGGCCAAAGAAGTCATGTTCACAGCAGGAGAGTCAACACATTAAGTTTAAGCTCAAGATAGCTGTTTTCTTACATTTCTTACATTTCAGTGCATATTTCCTTGCCATTTCTTGACTGACTATTCTTGACACATAAGTATACATTCAATCACACACATATTCTTAACCAGGAAGAGAAAACAGGTATGGATAACTTACTAAAAAACTAGTGGCCAAAATAAATGAACACAGGATTTCTTCAACTTGAAAGTAAATGCGTATCTTAACATTAATGTGTGCAGCAGGATAATGCTATTTATGAATTTATTTAAATTTCATTTAAAATATATTAAAAATAAATAATTTTTTAAATACCTGGTTTACCTTCAGTTACTGAGTAGAAAAAAAAATTCATGCAAAATATAGGTTACAGTTCTCAAATGGCAGAATTTCAGATTAGTTTTTTCTTTTTATCTTTGTCTCATGACATTGTTTGAACTCACTGCTATTGTTTTCTTCCTAATATTCGTGAGACAAAGTCAGAGAAGACAGCAGTTTGAATTATTAGGTAGCAGTTATCTTAAAATAAAATGTATTTAAAAAGCTATTTCTCTCATTTGTTACATCATGGCTTGTTATTTCTGTAAGGAAGGTTTTCACCCTTGGTAGTTCCAGTAGAATAGCTACATTGAAAGCAGCTGTCATCTTAAAATGATGACAGACCGAAGATTACATGGAGCCAAAGAACATGAAAGGGCAATGGTGGCAAAGGCACACAGCTGACAGGAATTCTGGTGGTACTTGGCAGGATATTGCCCTAAATTCTTGATTTGCTACGAGAACTCTATAATTTGGTCTCAACTCACTTCTCCAACTTCATCTTTATATCACACTTCCTCAACCACTCTCGCGTCATTCTTCATCCAGGTAGATTTATTTATGATCATTTTCTCTCTAGCTCCTAAGTCTTTGCACTTGACTTTACTTCTGCCTAAATGTCTTCATCTTCTCATTCCCATTAATCCCAACTGCCTGATTAGGTAACTCCCACTCAACCATCAGCACTCAGCTTGAATCACAGTGCCACTACTGCATCGATTTATGTTCCCCTCCTGTGTGTTTCACAGCACCTCTTACTTGTCCTCATAACACTCTATAGAGGTGATGTTATAAAAGCAGAAGTTTCCAGAAGTGTCCAAAAATTGCAGGCATCGGAATCTACTCAGAGGCTTGTAAAACACAGCATTTCTGGGTCCCACCATTGTCCTATTGAATCAAAATCTCAGGGTAACACCTATCAATCCTACTTTCAGAGATACTGGGGGAAACACATTCTTTAAAGGAGTGAAAGCACAGATTAAAAATACTTTAGCTATTTTTATTTTAACATATTGAGGGAATCAAGGTAAAGATTCAAAAACATAATATTTTAAAGATGGACTATAGCCTTTACAATGAGTGTAGAACCATCTATATGTTGCAAATTCATATTTCTTTGCATGATTTTCTTCCTTCTCTAGTTTAGAAACATAAAACCATGCCCTATATATGTCAATTCCATTCCTTCCTGAAAGACATGGAATAATGACTCCTTTAAAGAAGACTGAAGAAAAGCGTGTGTGTTGTGTGTGTGTGTGTGTGTGTGTGTGTGTGTGTGTGTGTGTGTTCCAGAGAACTACTTTTAAAAGAGACATTTAAATTAACCCCAATTTAGTAGACAATGCTGAAACACTGGGGACTTAAGACATTCCTGACCTTTTAGCTTTTTAGTAATAATGATGATGATAAATGAGGCTATATTCTCCAGTCTAGAAATATTTGCTACAGGCATGATTTCTGAACATCTTGCTTCTCTCACTTCTCGGTTCCCCATATCAAGTAATAATGAAGTTAAGCACAAGAATAGAAAACTGAGGAACTAAATGAAAAAGATGTAAAAGGAAATGAATATAAATGAGGTGATGTGGCTCTACATTTTTTAAAACTCAAATTCTAATGAAGATAGTTTAGAAATTGGAATGACCCTCAAGGTTGGAATGAGTATTTGTGATTCCTGAACAATTTTGGTGTTATTTCTCAGGTTTTAATTAGCAGTGGTGGCACCCTAAAAAGATTCTCAGCAATTTCTTGTAAACTCCAGGGCATTTGCTCTCATTATGAAAGTCAGCTTTCATCGTTCCTGTAGTATCGTTGATCTTAGCACAGTTGCTAATGCCAACAATCATCTAATTATTTTCTGTGTAACCTGGAGAATAAAAACAAATTCCTCTGCAAAATTGTACAACATATTTTCTTTTTAAAATGTCTGATGGCTTTTCAGAAAAATGGAAGTAACCATATAGTCTTCTAATTCTAAACTAGTTCTTTATGTGTGTCAAAAACATTGATTTTGGCATTTTGCCTACACTGAGAAAATCGGTGCTTTGAAGGCACTGAGTGGCTGACTTACACAGAGACTGTTATAATCTCTTACCCCCTACCTTCTTGGAAAAGCAGAATTCACAGTGGTTGGTCAGAACGCTGTTTGGGGCTGGAATAGAGCAAGACCACTCAGAAGTTCCTCGAGCCAATTAAATACCCCTGATTTACTGATTTAATAAAGAAACTCTGTCTTCTGACCTCAAAGGGTCAATAAGAACAAACATCAATAAAAGGAAAATGTTTTCACTGAAAACATAGGGAGATCAAGCACGAGGTTCCTAATGTGATTCTGCGATGCACTAATTTATCAGTGAAATCTCATGGTGGGTAACAACTCATCAAAGAAAAGAGCAATCTCTGTTCTACAGCCTTCAGACGATGTCACTTAAATTTTCACAGACAGGTTAGAAGACAAACTATTGAGTACACCCAGACTGTTGGGCACATTTAACTCACTTTCAAAGATACAACAGTTCTTTCTTTTATGTCATTCAAGTCAACCACAAACCTGAAAAAAAAAAATTAAAGTAGAATCTTCTGTAGATAGGTGATCACACAAATAGTGTCTTCATTTCTGTTCTGCTACAGTGATAGGTGCTGGTGGACAGTTGAGGATTGATAGATTTTAGTCTAAGAGAGTTATTTTTATGCTTACTCACAGAAATAACTTGTCAAAAGATTTGATATTTTAAGTGATGTAAAACCACGCAGCAACAATTTGAAATGTTTTTTTTTTTAACTACAGGATATGCTTATTATCATAAAAACAGGTACCAATTCCATAATAATAAAACATCATAGAAAAAGAATCAAGGATTATGCTAGAAGAATCCTTCTTTTGGGTTGTGGAGTTTTGCATACTTATTATATCTTACCTTTTTGAGCATTTACTTATTTTTTCACCATTTTTACTGTGAATATTAATACAAACATACATCAAAGTTGAAGGAATTTTTCAGTGAGTACCTATGTACCTAGCATGTAGATTTTAACAGTAACTTTACTTGTTTTATTACATTTCTATATATCTATCAATCAGTCTTATTTTTGAGACATTTCAGAGTAAATTATAGACTCTAGTACTTTTCCTTAAATATTTAAGGATGTATATCATTAATCAGAGTTTAATATTTGTTTTTTATATAATATTTACACAAAATAGAGTTCACAAATATTAAGTGCAAATTCATTCAGTTTTGCATGCAGCCTCATCCTGATAGAAATCCAAACCCTCTACCAAGCGTGATCTAGCTACAGCCTGTTTCTCTAACCACAACTCCAGTCCATCATTCCTAGCTCATCTCCCATTATCTTCTTCTTTTTTCTCACACAAGCTGAGTCCCTACTATCTTCACAGCCTGTGCATAGTAATCCTTTTTGGCCATCCTCATTCTTCAATTGTCCCCTTTGAATATCACTTCCTTAAAAATTCCTTTACTGCCTGCCTATGTAAGATGATGTCTTCCCAGTTATGCTCTGTAATTGTTTTTATGAAAAGTTGAATTGTACATTTATGTTTTCTTTATTTAATATCTGTGTACTTCACTATGATTGCAGTACTTCACTATATTTCTAATTCACTATATTTCTAATTCACTGCCTGCCCATGTAGATGATGTCTTCCCAGTTATGCTTTTACATGCTACTTGTTCATTGTACAATAATAAATACACCATAAAATTTCTTAGTCAATCTGTATGTTGATCTTTTATCTCTTCCGTGACAGAAAACTTTTAAGTTCCAGTGCTTATTCATCCAGTCACACATGTTTATTAAGCACCTACTCTGCACTAGACAATTAACTAAACATTGGGGCATTTAATAGAGAATGAGACAGAAATATTTCTGTCCTCATCCCATAATAGAAAACAGGAAGCTAAGAAATAGAATATAACCGGAAAAAGTGCTTTTGGAATGCAAGACGGGATATCTAATTTGGATCAGAAGGGTGAGAAAGACTTGTCATTGAAAGTGGCCTCCAAGCTGTGTCTTGGAGTAGATCTTAGCCTTACTACACTTCTTTTACACACTAAATCCAAAACCACTTTCTCTCTCATGTGTGAACTCCCTTTCACTTTTATCAACATGGACTGTGAAGCACTTTTCTACATGGAAAAAGAGCTAGTAATAAGGTGTCGGAGTGACTTTCACTTGATTTCTAGCAAGTAAAATCCAGGACAAGATCAAAGCTATGACTATATTATCTTTCTCCCCATTGGTCTCCTTCTCGAGTATCCCACAGTGACTATGAAGTTTCAGCTCAAAGAACTTATTATTTTTTTACTCTGTGCACTGAAGTCTAGCTCCAGAATATGAAAGCATATTGCATGGACTACGGAAGCCCTAAAGTCTGTCAAAGCCCATGCCATTCCAATATTTATTAACTTCTCTCAGAGTATAGTAACACATTACAGGAGATTTTAACTCTTTAAGAAAACATATAACAGGAAATAGGATAGGTTAAATACACTGTGCATGTCCAATTTTCACTTACTCCTTTTAATCCATTCATTCATTAAATAAACAAAGAATCCCATGTTTTTTTGTACTGATTGGTTTGGTAAGCACAAATTCTGGAGATAAGAGTACAAGAAAGGAGACAAATGAAAGATTTTTAAATGTTAAATGAATACTCGGTGGTCTTCCTGATTCCTATATCCCTTCCAGGTAAAATGTTATTTCTCAATGCAAAGCAAATTCAAATGAATGAAAAAAGTTTGGCAGAGAGGTTGAAGTTCAGTTTTGCATAACAGTAGATGAAAAAGTCAAAAGGTTGCATATTAATTGCACTGATTTTAGTGACAGTATTGAACAGTTACATCTTTTTTACCATGAGGTTCATCATCTTCCATTAGAAAGTTAGTGCACCAATCTTTCAAATATAGTCAGTTGTTATAACTCTAGTTTTGAAAATGCAAATGACAGAAAATAATTTGAGCATGACATAAAATTTCCTATTTGAATATGCATTATTTTGCATGTGAGAAAGAGTAGATGGACATAGAAAACTGCATCCAACTGAATAAAGCCACATAGGAATACACAAAATGCAAAGACAGACATAAACCCCTCAAACATCTCCCAGCTACTTCAGTTTACCACATGTATTAGGAACCACACCCATTTGTATCTGCTGTTACAACTTCCTGTCAGATTTCAGATAACTTTCCTTTCACTTCTTTATAATAACTCTCAAGTTGCAGCTCTTCCATAAGCAAACTTCAGATCTTTTTCAAGGAAAAGTCCATATTTATTGTAACATTTATGTATTGGATAACAATTTACATGTATAAAACTATGTTACCATTTTAATTAATTTTCTATATTTTCTCCTAAGTGCTTGTGATTTTTATTTCACGATTTTTTACATATTGAAGTGAATGTAGAAACACATACATTGTGTTATTTCCTATTGCTACTTGTGTGATTTTTACGAAGCCCTACTATACAATTTAAAAGTGTCTTATTAAACTAAATGTAAATTTAACTTAAAATAATTTAATTCTAATAATTTCCTGTGATTATCCATTTGTAAAATTGGTACCAACTAGGAACATAAAAAATTGTAATTTTTTTCATGCAAAATCTGAGGAGAAAACTAACTGGAATAATCATTAACTGGTGGATATGAAATAATAACCCATAATCTATTTTTTTGAAATTGAGAAAATGCTTCTCTATTATATAATAGTATATCTTCAAAGACTCCATGAATAATTTTCATGAGATGGACTCAATCTTTTTTGAAGCCAGAAAAGATTCCCTGGTATGAAAAAGGGGGGAAAACCCCCACAATTATGAAATTAAAGACAAATTGTAACCACAGTGATTGTTCGAATATTACACTGAATAGTGAAAGATATACAACTAACCTCAGAAACTGCTATAGATTAATGATCTAGTTCTTGCTTGGGCATTTTTGAGGCACTCATCTTGCTAAAAATGTAAAGACTGGTCAGGCTACTCATTGCAAAAGGTCCTAAGATGTTTCTGTTAGTTAACTCTTGGAATAACTCATAAATAAATGAACACTTACAAGTTATTTAGATGACAGAATATTTTATCAATGTATAATAGAATAGTGCTAATTGGTCTATAACCAATAGAAATATATAGAGAATTAGCAAACTCACTCAAAATAAAGGAAGGGCATGGAGTGGTATTCTTATGACATTATGCTCTATTTTTCTAAAACATAGTCAATATTATGATCTTAGAAATAATAATCTTTAACATAGTTTCACGATTTTTGTATTTTCTAGTGTCTATTTTCTATAAGAGTTGCACCCTGAGATTTTCATTATGCTTCAATGAAAGCAGAAAACATTTTTTGAAGTTCTCATAAATTCTGAACAAACTACCATTAGTCAAACTTAGATTTTTGCTTGCCTTTTTCTTTCTTATAAAAAATAGAAACAATATAAAACAGTAGGTCTGCAACTTTCTCACTAAGGAACTAAAGGTAAAAAAACCTGACAGATCAATTCCAAACCAATTAAGCAAAACAGAAACCATTTTAAGTTCATAAAATCATAGCTGAATATCAAATATCAAATAAGGTCTAATATTTATCTGAATAAAGCATGCAACTCTAATTGTGACATTCATATAAATGTATCATGTTAATTCTAATATGTTCATTATATTTTCTTAAAAATATTATTAAAAATTCATATTTAGATTGCCTGGAATAATTGACCAATAATTTTACATGACTATAGTTATTTTGTATAATCTAAAATTCTCAAGGATTTAAAAAATACAAAATATTTTAAATTATTAAAGTCAATATTTTTATTTATTAAAGATTCACAAATCATAAAATTACATAAATAAGAAAATAAAAGCCTTTTTTTATTCTATGGCATATTGTATTAGAAATCTGTAGCACTGGGAAAGAAAAATCTAGAATTTTAAAAGTGCTAAATAATCTATAATATAAGGTATACTCTTTCTCACATATATAGACATGATATAACAAGATACTATAAAAATAAACTAAAGAAAATTTTTATCAGCATAGATCACCATGTTTTGTAATGACTAGAATGGATAATAAGGGCCAGTTTAAAGTAGAACTATAATTAGCTTTCCTGCAAACACTGCAATTAGGAAAAAAAGTTGAATAAGCTTAACCTGATCACTGGAATGATATGATTTCAACAATAAGGTCTAATGTGATGCCACATGCTTCTGTAATAAAAGCAAAAGTCCAACTAAGAAAACTTTGTGAAATTGTTTTGCACCATCAAACGAAATAGAATAGAGTGGCAGGATCCTTATCAGAGCCCAAGACTTCACTGTGATTAATTTTACAATTTAGCTGCAGTTTATTTGGGTGTAGAGATAAAGGCAGAGCTGCTGGTAAACACGCACATTCATTCTTCTAACTTCATTAGTAATCTGTATTTTCTTTTGTCACTGTAGCAAAACCTGTGGCAAAAGAGATTTTGCCACAAAGGAGCTCCACTTACAGACATTTGTACTGTTCTACTAGATTAGAGTTGTGGGGAAGCCTATCACATAACTAAAAAATAAAATTTATTCTTCCAAAATTACTCTATTTTTAATGAGACATTTGTCATAAAGATGACCTTTAGAACTGAACCTGGAGATTCCATGACCAACTCAAAGTAATACAATTAAAAATCAAAATCTTATCTCTTATTCTTCTGTTAAAACAAAGTTCCCAAATGACTATATACCCCACTATTTAGCAATGTAGATTAGAAGAATACATTCTGGTCTCTTTGGAGTCAAGATGATTGTCTGAGAACACATATCCTCTCATTTAATAATTCAATCATGTAAAAGCCCCTTTTTGAAAATATCTATATATAAAAATATCATAAAATACATATTAAAAAGTACAGTATGAAGCAAAAATTCACTACTTAAAACAAAAATATAATTTGTAAAGAATGTTTTTAACTTCTTATTAATAAATAATCAGAGAAAGAATACAGTTATCACTCAGACATCCTAAAGATAGAGGCATATTTATTACCTGTCTTCTGCATCTGAGAAATCCTAGTACACATTCTATTCAAGATGTGCTTGAATAGAAAATGCTTACCGTGTACATAGTTTCCTAAACAGCTGCTTTTATTAATTGATTTATTTGTAAAATTTGCAAATAGTAACTATGGTTTCTGACGATAGTTTTCCAGAAATCAGCTGCAGATACTTTCTCTTTTTTATGTTATCCATAAACAATGAGGAAACAGCAATAAACTATGGATCATGCCTAAATGCTAATTGTCTTTGATTCTCTCCAAGTGAAGATGATATAAGGTAGCTTTGTATTTGATTCCTAGATCATCAAAAACTCTATCAGATTTTAGTCTCCTTCTATCCTGTCAAGAAAAATTATATCTCTAAAACATATCCAAGTTCACAGGCTAAGTTCAGTTTATTTTTCTTTTATAGATTCCTGCAATAAGCAGTCCATTATGAACAGTCTTATTCATCAAGGCTGGGCCTCAACAAATACAGATAAATAATGGAGCATTCTAAGCTTCTAGAATGTAAAAGATTTATAAGCATGACTGGCATGGATAACGTGCAGAAGAGTTCACAGGCCATTTGAATCATAAATTCAAGAGGAAAAATTGGAATCATTTAGCAAAAAGAAGAGTGTTAAGTGAGTTTCTGTTTTCTTTCTTCTTTTCCTTTTTGTTTTAAGACTAAGTACATTTAACACAACACATAATCATCCCACTAGTTATGTGATATGGTTAGGGTCATAGATATGCTCCTGATAGATGAACCACTTTCATAAACAAAGCAATTTTTATTTGAACTCTTTTTGAAAGAAACTTGCCCAAAATGTATCACACACTTCTTTGTTAATATGATATGCTTTTTGGATTATTTAAAGCATCATTCCTCAAAGTGCATTCTAGAACACTAGTTCTAGAGGTGGAATGTTAATGGTGTTTAAGGGGGAAAAAGTGTTTTGAGGTCAAATGAATTTAGGAGATGCTAATGTCAACTTAGTTTCTCTTAAAACACTGTATATCTGCATTTTAACTGGCTAATTGGATGGAAACATTAACCCATATGTGAGACTGTATAGCGACCCCACAAGCACTAAGAAATGGAATGTCAATCATTCACTTGCCATCTCAGGGCACTGATTCTTCACATGACAAGACAAAGCCAAGAGCTTACACACCCATAATACTGAATATTTTCTCTTATTTACATTTCTCTCCTGACTTCCAGCTCTCTGTGGCCATGTTTTTTTGCTGCTTCTACTTTCTATTGGCAGTATTGTCACTTGTGTTCTCTGTTTGGCAAGGCAGCTACCCTCAGCTAGTTTGTTGGGGTTATTGTATAGACATTTCACAATTACAGATAGGTTCACTGCTGTTGAAGATGCAGAAATATATGTAATAAGATAAAAGGAGATGACACCAGATTATTTTCAGTGGGAGGTGACTTATCAGTGGAGTGAAATTCGTTGGCTTTTCCCCTGCTATGTACTCGTATTATAGAAAAAAATGGGGAGGGAAGGGAGATGGCTCAGATGAATTTAGTCACATCTAAAAAAAAATTATTTTGTTCTCTAATTGTAAAAAATTCAAACAAAACAGACCATTGTTTAATAACCTTCATTAATAGTAAGTTAGTAGTCAGAATTCATAGCATTTATTATCAACAGAGGATGTTAGATTCTCTCCAATTATTCAATTCTCTTATAATTATTTCAACTACTGGTATAATTTATGTAACAAATAATTTTTAATTAATAAAAAAAGCATGAGTAGATAACTACTTATTTCTTTATAGTATAAAGACAATAGTGCATATATAGTTAACTCATTTGCACACAATTTTAAATTGTTAAATATATATTTTTAGATGGTAGTAATGGTGATGGTTAAAAATAGAATCTCTAAGACCTGACATTAAATAAAACAAAACCAAAAAAAATAAAAATAAAAAAATAAAAAGGAGGGAAAGATTCCTGGAGTGCTTGAACAACATTTCACCATGCTTCAGTGAACTTTTGAAAGGAGTTCAGTGAAATGAAATTTTAAAAGTGCTCATCAGCAAACAGCTCTAACACATTAAAAAAAAGAGTAAAACTATACTTAGCATTTATATCACAATTTCTTTTTCAAGGTACTTTATAAACATTAGGTAATTTTTATAACATGTCTGAGAATGAACAATGATATTTTGCATTTTTTTAAGTCACTTATTTGAAGAATCTAACATATTCACTGATATTAAGAAGGAGAAGAGAAACAAAACACTAAGAAAATCTGGTGAAGCCACTGGAAGTAAACTTGATATAACATTTGAATTTATAATTCCTGATATCTAAATTTGGTTTCTGACTACATGGAAGTATTCCTTCATGGAAGTTGCTTAAATTCAAGAGTGAATGGAAACTGGCTCAAACATTGCTACTAAAGGGCTAATTTCACTTTAAAGCCACCAGATTTCTATTTCTGCATCTCAATTCTGTCTACTTCCTGAACAGTCAAATATGATTATCTCCTCATTATTACACAGTATAATGAAAGGAAGCAATGGCACTGCTAATGGAAGACACAACATAAAAATCACTCATAATGAATTTCAAATGAATTTATTACTCTCTTTGCAGTAAATTAAATTTTTTAAATTGTATGTTTCAAAAAGATAATACTGAAATTGTTTTATAATTAATTAATAGTGATGAAAAACTCCTTGGTTAGTGGTTAAAAAAATCCATCTAGAGTGTTTTTTCTTAAATTGATATTTAGCTAATAAGAAATTTCTAAATTACTTTAGCCAGGTGTTATCTGTTTAATATGTTAGTACTCAATTTGTGTTAATCCTAAATAACTTTACAAACCAATGTTTTAAAGATTTCATAAAACAAATAAGTATACTTTCTCAGTTTATATACATATATAATATTTTATTTATATGTAAATTATTTTATTTAATCCTCACAGAAAATAATAAATATTGCTCTTACCATTTTATGGATGAATTGAGGCACAGTCATATAACTTACCTATCTAGGATGATTAGGTAGTGAATGGTACAGTCAGGATTCAAACTATACAGTCTGATTTAAGAACCTAAGCTCTTAAGCACTGTTTCAGAGTAAGTCACTTATATAAAACCAAGCAGTATAGGAAACCACCAAGACCACAGATGCCAGGGCAGATTAATGGATAATCCAGCACAGAGGAAAGAAAGGTAACATGGGTGGGTAGAAAGGATGTTTGATTTTCATTCAGAATTCCAGTATGAAGAATGGCTTATACAGTCTAGACATGTAGCCCTGTGCATTGTGTCACCTTTTTGGGTACTATTTACCTTAACTGTACAACAGAAGTGGAGAGAGAAAGACTGAATTACAAAGTCTTGAAGGCCCATTGTTAAAAGGTTTTTAACAATGTATATTCTCTTCTGTACCTATTATCATTTGTACCTGAAAAAATTTTGCTGAGGTGAAATAACAGTTATCTTACAAAGAATAATTAGCAACATATTTTAAATATTTAGGCTAAATCATTAGTAATATAAGTAGATGTGTCTTTTATTTTTGTTAGAAGTCCCATGTTGAGTGTGCACAGATAAACACACACATATTCAGACAAATATATACTATGCATAACTTCTTCCTGTAATATTTATTATGCTAGTTACTCAGGCAGTTATTTCCTAGGTTTAGGGGACTTAATGACAAACAGGACAGTTCTTGCCCTCAAAGAGCTTACAATTCAATAGAGAGAACATGTGAAAAATAAGCTAATTGGAGATAAAGAGTGAGTGAAATCTAGTGATATATTAGTAAGACTTCTCAGGAAAGGACTAAATGACAAGGAAAACATGCCAAGGAATAAAACAGCTAATAGGAAAAGCTTGAGCTGGGAATCAGCTTGGATAGGCCAAGAGACAGCAAGATCAGTGAGACACAGCAAGAGGAGAATGGTACATAATCAGACCAGGGGTGACTTGAGCCTCCAGGGGCCACTGAGAAATCAGGGAGGGCCTCAGAGGCCTTTGCTTTGGTTGTGATTATTTCTCCAGTGTAAGTGGAAGCCATGAGAAGGTGATAAGCTACCTAGCTCACTATTCACAGTATGAATTAGTATTATAAATGCAATTTCCTTCTTAACTTTCAAAAAATTAAGACTTAAATCTGGGTTAAGACCTCTCAGCTTCCAAGGGATTTCTTTGGAAGGCCTAATGTTATGTGCTAATCTAAATATACCTTGGTATTATGTGAACAACAAAGCAATTGGCTAGTCATCTTTCCTCTACCAGGCCTCAGGGGAATATCAGACCTTTGAGAATTTAATAAATAATTCTTCCTTTTGAAACTCCCTGATAATATGATATTTAAGAATATTTTCTGCTTGTTATTTTACTTTTTAATTTTTAGTTTATACCTTTTTTAGAGCTACAACATGAAAATTGATGGTTCTGTATAGAATTTTACTGATTTTAAGGGGAATAACAAAGATTTTTTTGAGCTAAATATTGTCTCTTTTGAATATTTTTATTTAATATTTTTATTTTTATTGAGTTTCTGTGGGATTATGAAATTTTAAATGTTGACAGGATTAAACCTCTCCCTTCCTGTATGATACAAATTCTTTATTATTCACTAAAAATACAACCAAGGCAAGTTTACAAAAAAATTCAATTAAATCATGAATGTTTTATTTTATATAGTCATATATTACTCCATTAAGACTCCATCACTCTTTTAAAATATTGATAAAATAAATTCCTTAGTCTTCTATCATGAAGATGGTTATCAAAATAGTACATCTCCCCATACAATAATCTCTCATCTGTGGGGGACACATTCTAAGTCCCAGTGGATCTCTGAAATCAAGGATAGTACCAAATCCTACATATACTATGTTTATTCTTATATATACATAACTATGATAAAGTTTAATTTATGAATTAGGCACAATAAGAGATTAACAACTAACGAGATAGAACAATTACAACAATATACTATAATAAAAGTTATGTGAATGTGGTTTCTTTCCAGTAATTTTTATATTTTCCAGTACAAACTTATTCCTGAGTCTGTGTAACCATCCTTTACTCACAATAAATGGCTTGGTGCCACTCCTTTCAGGGGACATCTTAATACAGGCTAGATGCTTTCAGGCACAACAGGTTGCCCTCAATTGGAACATGTCTTCTGTTTGAGTATTTAACCCACAAATGTAGTGCCTTTTCCATCTTAACTAAGCACTTATGACCCACTGTGTCCCTAAATTTTGCATTTTGAGATTCAACAGCAAAACTGGTATGCATTTTTTCTTTCTTCTTCAAAATTTTACAGAAAGGAAGACTCATTCACACCATAAATCTTAGCAAACTCAGCTTATAATGTTTTTCTTTTCTTATTAAGTTGAGAACTTTAACCATTTCACTTGGAGGAAGCACTTTATAGCTTCTTTTTGACATATCTGGATTGCCAGCATTACCACTCTTGTTTTGGGGCCATTACTGAGTAAACTGAGGGCTACTTGAACACAAGCACTGTGATACTGCCTAGTCAATCTATCTGATAACCCAGACAGCTACTAAGAGATTAAGGGGTGGGGAACGCAAACAGGGTAGATATGCTGGACAAAGGGATGATTCAGGACCAGGGAGAGATGGAGCAGGGCAGTGCTAGATTTCATCATGCTACTTAGAATAATTGGCAATTTAAAATTTATGAAAGGCTTTTTTCTGGAATTTTCCATTTATATTTTTGAACCATGGTTGACCATGGGTAACTGAAGCCTTGAAAAGCTAAACCACAGATAGGCGGGAGGGGAAATACTGTATACTGATAGTCTACTGAAAGTTTGTGAGCAAAAAACTTTCTTTATATATTATACTGAAAATGTACAGATAAGCAAGATAACTGGGTTGCTTTTGTTAACATGGGGTTCTACAGTGAAAACAGCAATAGTTAGATGCAATAGTTAGATAGAAACCTGCTTTTCCTTAGCCTCGTCTTCCTTTATTCACTACAGGATCTTGTTAAATTCACTGGCCTTAATAATCCCATTTATAAAATGGGAATATTTGCTTTTCTGACAATAGGTAGCCGGAACAAATTGCCTTGTGAAATCCTTGAAGAACCTGTACAGTTAGCCGAGGGAACATTAAATGTACCATAGATTGAAGGAGACTAATTGGAGAACTGGAGCATTGGATCGTCACCACAATGCAAATCCAAGATAATGCTTCCATTAAAAAATTAACTGAAACATTATATTGAAAGAGACTTCAATTATATTTAGAAATGTACCGAGAAGCGTATAAATAGCCACTCTTGGTAGATTTATTCTAATGGAATCTTCAGTGCAGAGTTTAATATCTTTGGAGGTAACTAAACTGACAGCTGTGGAGGCAGAGCCTTGGGTGCCTCATTTCAGAAGGGAAGGAGAGAGCAAATCCAATTAAAAAATGACAAAGCTGTCACCTTACTTGACTTATTTTCATTATTAGTTGTCTTTTGATTTTCTATTTTTGCATAGGAGAGACTTTAGAGAAGTTCATATATCAAATATATATCAAATTTCAGGGAATGCTTTGCAAACAAAATTGCCAAGGTTTATTTTTTTTCCCCTCCTTCCTTGTAAGTATCATTTTTATTCTTATTTTTTTCTGTTTAATTTCATCTGGTCCCCACCCCCTTCTTTTCTGAGGTACCTTAATTATAAGAATGAATATTTCTTTTTTCTTTTAGACAAATAACAGTGAAAATGAGAGAGGGGTGCAGCTGAATGCAATTTACGTTTATGTTCCACTCCTTCTTAAATCAGATAGGACTTTTCTCTGTCACCCTATGATAGCCAGAGCCAGATATAGTTTTCTTTTTCTTTTTTAAATATTAGTCTGTGATAGACCCAGGACATAAAGTACAATAAGTTCTCACTTAACATAGTTTACAGGCTCTTGGAAACTGGGACTTGAAGTGAAATGAAGTATATCAAAACCAACTTTTCCATAGGCTAATTTATATAAACAAGAGTTAAGTTCCTAAGGCAAATTTCTGGTCACAAAATCATCACTAAACTTTTAAATAAAGACCCAAGCACTTCTAACATTAAACACCAAAATAAATGTGACCTAGATGTACATTTAAGAAAGATTAATAAAAACAAGTCAGATAATGATTTTCCAATGTATTTATTCCAATTCCGGGTCATGGGTAGCAGGAACCAATCTAGGATAGACAGGATGCCCTTCCATCACAGGGCACACAGATGTGCACACACACAACACTCACTCAGACTGGGACAATGGGACACGCCAATTCACCTCTGGTACAGATCTTTGGGATGTGGCAGGAAACCAGAGTACCCAAAGAAAACCCATGAAGACATGGGGAGAACATGCAGACTCCACTTAGACAGTGCCACCAAGCCAGGAATCAATTTTTTTTTCTCATCAACATTATAAAGAAATGACATTGAAGTAAATACATTATTTGAGAACCTGTTATACACAAATTCAGTAAGATGGTGAGCTTAGTAATGTTGTTTTTTATACAATCTAATTAAGCAATCAATCTGTAAATATTTATTTGTTTGGCTATAATATAACTAATACAAAAAGAAGCATTTCAGAGAACAAGGTGGAAGTTCTTGACAATTTTGTTGCTAAGATAAGCCTAAAATTATTATGCATATAGTGTATGTAGTAAAGCAATAAATGGGTATTCTGAGCAATCTGAGTTAGAGAAATCAAGACCAATGGAGTCATTTAGACACATTCATGAGAAAGGAAGAAATAATTCCTACAATACTTAGTGTAGGACTGATGATCACTGCTGGAGTAGAGAGGGCAAGATTGGATATGAATTCATGTTATTATTAAGATAGTACCACCAGCAGTTACTTATCAAGTATATCAAGTTTTTGGAAAATTGCAAAGAAACAGGAATGAAGTGATTTCCTTTAAAGTATATTTTATTAAATATCTAAAATGAAAGACAGACGCATTTCTTCTCAGGGGAGTGCCTAAAAGAGACATGCCCTTGTTCAGAGCCTGTTTTTTGTTTGTTTGTTTGTTTGTTTGTTTGTTTGTTTGTTTGTTTGTTTTTTAATAGTACCCAGTAAGATTCAGAACATCAAGTACAAGTAGTCAATAATTAACAAGTTATTTAGTCTGGTTTACAATGATACAATAGATAAAAAAGGGTAAATACGATGAGGAGAGTACAGCAAGAAATAGCAAAAAGGAAAAACTGAAAGCAAGTCATAAATATAGAAGAAAAAGAATCTATAAAACAGAAGATGAGAATCCAAAAATAGTTGTCTGAACCCATTCTGGGAAAAATAGAACCCTGTATAATGACACACTTAGTGTATTAATACAAATTCTTATAGAGAGTGATTACTCAATACTCAATAAGATATGATAAAAATGATGACTATTGAGGACAATTTTACATGATGTTTAATATTATGTCAGAATATAGCTAGAATTATTAAATTAAAAAATCAGTATGACATGTCTTTAGTTATGTTTTTTTAAAAATCACTCTAAGAAATAGTTCCAAACATGTTCCGTATGACCCAGCAATCCACTTCTAGGTATTTACTCAAGAGAATTGAAGTTATGTTCAGAAAAAATCTGTACACAAATGCTTATAGTAGTTTAATTCACAATTGCTAAAAACTGTAAGCAAATTTCAATAAAAAAACAAATCATGGTAGATCCATGCAATGGAATATTACTTAGAAATGAAAGGAATTAACTACTGACACACCCAAAAACCTGGCTGAATCTAAAATCACTGTGCTAAATGAAAAATACAGAGAAAGAAGCTATATACTATATTATTATAGTCTGGCAAAGACAAAACTATAGAGATAGGAAATAGCTAACTGTTGTCAGAAGCTGGGAGTAAGAGAAGAGATAGATAGAAAGTGGTCATAAAGGCATATTTTAGAGGTGAGGGGAATGTCAGTTGCATTCAAGCTGAAAGTAGCAGATCCAGGATTTAAATTTTTAAATTTAGGCTTGCTTAATTCTGGATTCACTGACAATAATAAATGTTCTATATCTGTGTTGGCTATCCAACTGTGGTGGTTGCATAACTGAATGTGCTCATCAAACCTCTTAGAAATGTAAACTAAAAGAGTTGATTCTGACCCTAGGTAAATTATGCCACAATTTTTAAACAATTAGCTCACTTTCTGTGATTGTCTGGTTTGTAAGTGGTGGAACAATAAATATGTCTATTGACTGATTATGATTAGGGTGCCACTGTTATATCTTGGCTATCCATTCACCAGTTTTATTTCTCCATCATTTCCCATGCATAGTTCAGTAGATTGGGAAAAGCTTACCATGACCAATATCATCTGTGCTTATTATTTCCGTTTGACCCAATCAAGACTTAATTCTATACAAAATTATTTCTTAAATATATTCATAATATCTTGAACCATGGAATCAAGAGAAAAGAGTTCCTTACTAACATATTAAAAATGTTGATTTTATCTGGAAAATTTTGTTTAGACCCAAATCCAAGTTTTTCCAGTTATAACTGAATAGTTGGATATTAGATAGATGGATACAGATAGTCTTATAAAATTCGATATCCAACTACTATGTTAGATTCACACAAAAAGACGAAGATCTAAATTAAACTCCAGTGAGATACAAAGGCCAAAAATAATAATAGCTACTATTTATTGAGCACTTACTATGAGTCACATTTTGCCAAGTTATTTACATGTTTTAAGGTTGAAAACTTTCCTATGAGGTAGGCAACCTAATTTACAAAGAAACTTATACCAGCACATTTAGCAACTCTCCCAATGGTACACAGCTAAAGCGGCACATCTAAGAATTAATTCAGATCTGCTTAATTTTAGATTAATTGAGACATGATAGAAAATGGAAAAGTCTAAAACAAGGCAAACTGTGAACAACATTATAATAGAGGAAGAGGAATCTGCAGGAAAGGGGTCTTCTTCCAAGAAGAAGTGGCTTGGAGCTAGCCCCACAGGATGGACACAATTTTGATAGATTAAAGTGAGAAGAAAGACTCTGACAGTAGAAGAAACAATGACATCTTCATTAACACTTTTCTAGCTAATGTCCATTTGGGTGTGTGACTCCTCCTACAGTTGGGTTCTTATCTAACCGAAAAGGGAGACCTAAGCCTGATTACTGGAAAGAACACTGAATTAGAGTTGTAGCCCCACATGCAAAACTTGAAAAATCTCACCACCTGAGATAAACTATGTAATCCGCTTTGTTTCCTAATTTGTGAAAAAGTTTCAGTAACAATATGATCTACCCTGTCTATATCTTGGGATTGTTGCAAGGATCAAATTAAATATTGTTTCATATATATGAAGTAAATTTCATATATATGAAATAAATTTCAAATTCTAATGATGGCACATAATAAAAAAAACTTAAGGGAAGACTTAAAAATGTCTGTGTTTTTGTGGCTTGGCTTTACTAATTCAATACAAAGAGCAGCTCTAACTCAGTATGGAGCTGCGAGAAAATGGTAGCAATGGATGTAAACACATTACAAGTGTACATAATGTTGAGCAGTGTGAGAAAGTGTGAAGCAACAGCATTTTCTATGGATTTTCCTTTGATAAATTAAATTACAACTACCAATAACGCCTGCAGATTTTTAACACAGGTATGACAATGTAATAACATCTGGGAAATAGATTTTTACACAGAAAAGTTGTTAGCAACAAATACACTTTTGAGATAAAAATTTTATCATTTTATAATTTACATTATTTCAAAAGAAAAAAAAGACACTTAAAATATTGACACTTAGTTCTAGACCTGGCAAGACCCAGCACGAGTAATTATATCTAGTAACAAAAGAAAGGAACACTGTTATTTGGATCACCCCTAAATTAAAAACAATTAAGACCCACAACTTAAAGAAGTCTTTTCCTCTGGAATTCTGTTTATTAACATTCTAAGTACTCAAACGCAAAGAGAAGACCAATGCTCTGTTACTAACACCAGAATTCCAGGCTTTTTATAAAATCATTCCTTAAAATGTTTACACAGCTATCTGGGTTATTGTACCTAGAATTAAATAAAGTAATGCCTTTTTTTCATTAAAAAAATATTAAATTCTTATTAATTACCAGGAACTGGATTAGGTAGGGCCAACAGTGACCAAGACAACCATCTTTCCCCTCATAAACTTGGAAGCCCTAAAAAACAAATGTAGTGTAAAGAATACATGTAAAAGTATGTAAAATTTTACTTAGCAAATAATATTCCATAAAATTGTAGTGATGAAACTTAATGGCATTTACTAATATTAATTCCATACCATATGAAGACTATATGTGTGTCATAAAAATATGAGAAATTTATCATTCAAACAGTCCCTACAGGGTGTTTGTAGCATTTAGAACTCTCCTTAAGTCTCAATCTGAAAGTCATGATACTTTGATCTTGTCAGTGGCAACTGAATCAAATGACACATCTAAATAAACGAATCTGCAGAGACCTTATTCAAAATGGCAGGCGTTGCTGATTTGAATGAGGCTTGAAATCCACCGTAGCAACTTGAAACGTTTCCTACTTACAGTTGAGTAAAGTGATGTTCATTTCCAGGAAAGAAACATTAACAGAAACATGTAAGAGAATGTAGGCTGTTATTTCTGAGAAGCAACTAAAAAAAAAAAAAAAAAAAGGAAAGAAAAAAAAAACCTTACCAGTTGTATCCCATCTCCAAGTGCTTCAAAATGTAAAATCTAAATATATTAATCATCAGTCAATAGCGACATAGTAATGTCGCTAATGTATAGTCTTGGTAAAGAAATTCAAAATTCTTTATATCATAAAAATGCATCAAGGAAATACAGACAGGACTTAACACTTGCTAAATTTCAATAATATATAGTCTTTTATTATTAAGAAAAAACAATACTTTACCACTTTTGTCTGCAATAAGATGGATGACAAGTAATAAAATACTTATAAAAATGATACTGTATTATTTCTCATCTTAGTCAATCCAGACAGTAACTACATTTTCCAAGAAATAATTCTTTCAACAAACATCTCTAGTACTATATAAACACTGTCATATACTGAGATAAATGTTAAATTATAAATATAACTATTTCAGAAGCTACATTTATTTTTCATCTTATATGTCCTAAACAATTAAAAATTCTGACAGAGAAATTCTGTTTGCCAAATCAATGTGAAAATTATAGCTCTTGAAACATTAAGTTGTAAATCAGAAAATATATGTTGGGGGAAAATAAGAAAAAAACAACCCCACAATTTGAAGACAGTTATTTTAGGCAATTATTTGTGATTCCTTAGCTTTAGCACATCGGTTAAAACAAAGTGGTAATAAATATGGTGCATGATTTTATAATCGTCAGTTCTAAAACTTTGCTTTAATGCTGGATATACTTTGTTTCCATATATTAATTTTTTGCACTGAAGTCTTTTTCCCCTCTAAACCTCTAATGAAAAGTACTGGTTAACACAAAATGAATGTGCTATAATACTTTCTTTGAAACCCTGCAGTCAACCCTTTGCATATAACTTTCTAATAGAAAAAAAAAATCCCACATACTTCATTTTCCCTAAAGAGCAGCATGAGATTTCCAATTCTTTGCTTGAACACATAAAATATTAAGAGACAATTTTCAGCTGCACCTCTGTCACTTCCATTATCATTCTACACGTCCAGAGGTGATAATGGACTCTGTAAATTGCAGTCTTTCTCCATCCCAGACCACTGAGGATTTCACCAGGGGACAGTTCCACACAAAGGGTGGCCCAGATGTATGTTAATGGCACTGAGCAGCGAGCAGCAGACACCCCCATGCAAGATAATGTGATGTGTTACCCAGAGGAAAGACAAAATGAGCAGAAAACAATTTCCTTAGGAATTCAGTAAAATCAACAACAACCTATTCTTGCCACAGATCAAATATGTAGCACTGTCTTCACAGAACCTTGGAAGCAGAAGATTAAAACACACTGCTAATGCCCCACCTGTGAAGAAATTGCCTGTCAAATCCAACAAGAACGAAGGCTCGTAGACACTGACATTTAAAGAATTAACGAGAAGGTTGTTATTTCCTACTGACTTTTTTTTTTTTCAGACAGATCTGCCAGTATTAGCAGAATTATCTTCAAACATGAATTGAAAAACAGGGTGAAGTAAAAGAAAATCTTAATTTTTTTCCCACCATTGAATTGACACCCACTTCTATCTGCGATGGACAAATTGTCTATTAGAAGTAAGCTGTCTTGTAGGAAACTGGATGGGGTTGACACTGATCATGTTTCCCACTATCCCATTCAAAGTAAAAATCATATTTTAGGAAAAATATACAGGAGGAAGTGATTCAAATCTAGGTTTTTTCCCTTTCCCATAAACACTACTCTGTGTCTCACTCCAGTACTGGGTAAGTGTTCCTTGACTGAACCCAGCTAACAGAGTAATACTTTGGGCAAGGGGGTGGATGGGGCTGAGGTGGGTGATGCCAAGAGAAAAGAATGCCAAGAGAAAGAAGAAAGACAGAACAAAATCAGATTGCATTGCCCAGATAATTAAGTGTAGCTCTTTTATATATTAGAACATGACATATATGATGTATAATCACTGCTTATATGCTAATAAAGCTAAATGTTTGATAAATCAAAGGTCAATTTTATTTCTATAGATACGTTTTGGGGCATATTCTATATTTTTCAAGGAAACTTCAGGAAAGCCAGAGTTCTAAAACAAACAATACGCATGCACCCCCCCACACACACACACACACACAATGAAGAAAGAAGAGAAAAAAAGAAAAAGAATAGAGTATAATAATTTCTCTGTTTACAAATTTAGGTCAAAATGTTATCAATGAGCTCTAACTATTCTCTTCTCTCTTCCCATTCCCTACAGCAAATGGCAAGCACAGAGACATATAAAGGCACTATGCTAAGTACTCAGGCTAAAGTGAAAAAGACCCCCAGTTACTTCAGTCTTGAAGACAAGACAGACCAGTAAGCACATTACAATACAGTGTGGTATTTGATATGGGAGAGATATCAGAAGGCCTCTTTGGATGACCCTTCACCATCTTGTCAGTTTTCAGGACCTTTCTTAGGACTTTACACCCTTCTCCTCCATATCTCTTTCTTCGAGAAAAACAAGTTATAAAATCAATGCATAAACAGAATTTTAAATGTATGCATATTTACCATTCAAACCACTGAAATCCAGAATAGGAAAATCCACAGACAGATAGGAAGCCTATCAGTGGTTGTCAGGGGTGGAAATGAGAGAGGAATGGAAAGTGATTAAGTGTACAAGGCATTCTTCTGGGGGGATGAAAAAGTTTTAAAACTAAACAGACACATTGTGAATGCACCAAATGCCCCTGAATTGTACAGTTAACATGGTTAATTGTATGCTGTGTGACCTTCACCTGAATTTTTTTAAAAAATGTTATTGAAATACTTTATTTAAATTTTGTGTCATTGTTTGAAATTGTAATTGTGAAATATCACAAAAATTTACAGGATAAATCAGTCTCTTCTGTGTTTCTATTTCATACTCTATCTATATGCAAAAAATTGTGTGACTAAAAAACAGAAACTTTTGATGTAATTGGGTAATTAGAGCAAAGTTAGAACCTTTGAGATACTTTTTAAAGTTCATAAGATTGTAATAGTACAGTAACATAACAGGAGGTACTATGATTACATATGCCAGTTGTCTCAAAAATGTTCTTTTCTATGAATTTTTAATGATACAAGTAGTTTTTCAAGGTCATTGAGAGAGCAAGCAGTTACTCAGACATTAAATTTGTTCACAGTTTCTTGGCAGCTTTGCAAGAAAACAAGCAAGTGGGATTTGCGGAGGAGGAGAAATGATATACTACTGAAGAAGAGATGAATTAAAAGTCCTATATAATTAGCTGAAGGTATAATTGATTCACTTTTTAACCTGGAAGAAAATATCTAGATGTTCTTGAACATAGAATTAATGATTTTCTGGTTGCATTTGCAGTTAATAACACATACACATATTTTTAAAGAGTCTACATCTGTAAAAGGCATTTTCTAATTATTTGAATATATCAGCATCCTAATATCTGCTGAACATTTTTAATTCTATAAGTCTATAGGAAAAGTATTAACAAATATATGTAGCCCAGAATGAGATGTTTCTCAAAAACTTGAAATTAATAAGAAATTATATTGTTTTCTTAATGTTAAAGAATAAAATGAAAACATAGTGGAACGAGAAAGAGGTGTGCAAAACATAGAGGTGTATTAAAATAGAGATTGAGATGCAGAGGACCAGTAATCATCCATACATCATATTAAGAGGGGAGTCACAGAGGTCAATATTCAAAGTATCTTTCTAACAGTGTTCAATAGAGTATGAACTTTGGGCAATAAATTTTAAGAATTTCTTCCTATTGGCAATGTCATGTCTAAGATGGAGATAGATGCAGGGGTTTGTATTATTCTCTTTCCATTAGCAAAACCTACTCTGTTGCATTTGATGTCCAACTGTTATGGCCCAAAGCCATATGATTTATCTAATTCTCTTTGCCTTGATTCCAAACAATCTTAATTACTTATTTTTTCCATGCATAAAGAAAATACTCTTGCCATATAGACCTTGATATTCTTGTCCTTGAGATATTAGTTCTTATTGTACATGAATAACTTGTCATTCTATATGACTTGACTTCCCATGAATCTAGACTATGAGGAGAGAATGCACCACTATGGTTCATGGGAGTATTTCTCTCCATATAACTGTTGTTTTTTTAATTTCAAATTGGAATTGTGGGTTGATACCTCAGTATACCTCTGAGAAAGGATTAAATCCACTAGAGTCTGAAACGAGTATGAGATACAGGCCCTAGATGCTAGTTTATTTGCTAAGTAATAACTACTATCCCACAAGGCTTGAGGGTGACAGCTGAGGGCTTTGTACCAGGTGAACCACATACAGCCCTCTACATTGCTAAATAAATGTTGAGGTACCCCTTCCCTCAAACTTTAATTGTTGAATGTGTGACGGTAATGATTACAATAAGGAAATGAGACATTAATTCAAAATATAATATTATTAAATGGAGCAGATCATCTAAGAGGCTAAAGTCACATAAGAAGAGAAAATTTGTTCAAGTAAAATAAAACTAGAGGGTAAGTTAATTTTACATTTAAATTTTTTAGGTGTGAAGAATGTATACAAGTAGGGTAACAGGACTGCAGTAAAGTCAATTATAGGGGTAATGAGGTCATCGAGTTGAAAGAACTTAACCACAGTGATAGCAGATACAGAATAACTTGCTTCGGTAAACTCAGCTGTCACAAGTCTATACATTGTCACTGACCGTATTGATAGAACTTTCTTAAGGTTTGGATTTAAGAGATTAATTTGGTTCTGGTGTTTAATATGAATCCTTAAAATAAGGTGAATTGCTTCAGATATCAGATATCGCCTAATTAAAAAAAAAACTTGGTGATAAGACGTACCAAAAAAATTATAAATATTTAAGGACTTTTCAAAATTTGGACATTGGAAATTTCAGGTATGTTGAAGAAGGTAAAATTATGTAACTACATATAAAATGAAAGGTTTCCTTTCTAAAAATATATAATTAAATATTCTGTCATATTTAACAGGCATAATAGATTCATTGATAAGAGATTAATTTGTTTAAAAAATCAAAAAGCATTTTCTAAGTCCATACATACTTAAAATAAAAAATTTAATATAAGTAATATAGCAATAAAATATTTATCTCTAACTTCAATGTTCTCAGAAAATACTATACATTTTTATATACTTATTACTCTTGAATGAATAATCAGTAGATGCCATTAAAAAATGCTTTCACCTACATGTTTACAAGACATTTAAAAAATAATCTAAGTCACACATTTCGATACTGTTTTTTGAATTGATTCAACTTGAATTCAGAAGCATTAATAATACATTCATTTTCTATTTTTTTCTTTTTTCAGACCTGTTATGTACACTGATTATAAACAAATTTTCGAAGTATGAAAGGGAACTAGTTTTCATATAAATTACAGATTTGTGATACACTCTTTAAAAATGTGTTTCTTGAAATAAACTAACAAGAAAACACAAAGAGTGCTTTCCCTTGTCCTTTTTATCCATCTGCCAAATTTTACTGTCAAAGAATTCTGGTGACCATATTAAATACTCTTACTCAAAGGAACAAACACTTTTGCACTTCACATTTCCTATTTGTGCATTTAATGCTGTTAATAATTCAGCAGATGTAGTAGTAGGGTCAAGCTGAAATTTTTATCTATTTGATTCTGAAGATTGAGATTGACAGAGAGATAGAAAAAAAGAGAGAAAATAAGAGGGAGAAAAAGGGATTGAGATTCACTTTTAAGAAGTGACAGCAAGAAAACGGTACATTAATCCTACAACCACAGAAACTACAGGAACTAAATTCTGCCAACAACCAAAGACCTAAGATGAGAACTTGAGTCCGGGATAGGATTGCAGCACAGGCTGACACTCTGATTTCAGCCCAAGGAGACTCTGAGAGTAGTAACCTGCTAATCCATCCCCAGAGTTGTGTTCTACAAAACTCAGAAATGTACAGCTTTCCTTGTGGTGCTAACCTAGAAGAATCTATCCTTAGAAGTGAGTCCAAAATCTCCAGTCTAAGATCAGTTTGTTTGCTTCATAAACCACAGGAGGAAAAAATAATAACATATAATTATTATATGGCATGTGGTGTCTAAGAATATTTAGTTATTATGAAGATATTTTTATGTTTTCATCTACATTTTCATGATGTTTTTGTTTCTGCTTAAACATGTGGGGTGTGTGGGTCTACATGATATCCTTCACTTATAATTTTTTTACTTTGCTTCAATACGCTTACAAGAAAATTAGGCTCCAAACTGTCCATAATTAATCTAGGGCCAATTATTTTTAGAGGTTTAGGAGTTTAAAATTAATAGTACATTTTTAAATGTTACAGTAATAGTTAAATATTATAATATTTATTACATTAAATATTACATTTTTACCTCTGTTTTGGCCAGAAAATAGGGGTAACTGAGATACAAAGATGGTTTAGAGGATGTCTATATCACATCTTTCTACCCACAGTATTTTTGCTGAATATGATTTTCAGTCAAGTGAAAATAAACTGTTTCCTTTACATATCTGTTTCTCTTTTCACAGTTTTAGTTTGCCTTAGTTTCTATTTCTTTCTTCTTCTAAAATTATAAAATTTGTCTCTCATATTTTCCCTCATGACCTCAAAATATAAAGCACCTTAGCAGAGCTAACTAAAGAAAACAAAGGTCTTCTGGGAGATCTCCTCTAAGACCTTTCAAAATTAACATTCTCACTTTTTTTTCAGGTTAGAATGATTATAAAAATATCTTCCCTGTAAGACTGGTAATTGATACTTACAAAATTCTAGTTTAAATGAATAAGTAAATAATAATAATCAAGTTTTATTGAGTACTTACTATAGCTTTATAACCTTAATACTCATAATGATTCAATGAGTAAGTGTTATTATTTAGTAGAATACTGAAGTTTTCAGTGCCCCCAAATATAAATGGTATGGTAGGAATTTGTAACCATTAGTTAAGTTTTCTCCCAAGCTTTTATCCACTAATATGTAGATGAAGGAATGAATTCTAAAATTATAATTTTCCTTTGGCTTGCTCTAAAACGATTTCTACTTCTCTTATCTTGCAATTTCAGAAAAGCTATGTAGACATCCCTAGTACTTTTTCATTTATACCCCAGCTGACTTCATAGGAATTTGCCTGGGTTATTTTCTCACTACATCAATTTTACAAAAATAAATAAAATTAAAAGAAACCCTGTGTCCCATTTGAAATATTTCTTTGATTAGAGCAGAAGTACTACAATGTTTCAGTATTTTTCCTGTCCCTTCCAACTCTTGAATTTCCCTTCATATCCCTAGTCTTTTCCTATATTTAATGTAGTAAAATTCATATGGCATTGTCATTATCACTTTATGTTCTTTCCTCTAAGAAATGACTTTGGGCTGTAACAGAAGATTTAAAAGAAAAAAAGAAAAATGTACAAAGTCATTCAGTAGACTGACATTGTATCATTTCAGTAATCAGTGTATTAAAAGTCCCTAAAGGTCCATTAAGGTATCAGACTATACTGGCTCCAGATCTGCCATTGTCTATTTTGGTTCAATAGTGATTATACACATGTAATTGATTTAGAATATATCAGACCCATAAGTTACACTGTAAATGTACAAAATTAATGCACACAGACGATAATTACAATCCAGTTCAATAAAATAAATGTGATAAACTTTTTTATAAGCTATAAATATGATAACAACCTAGTAAATGACTCTACAGTTTTATCAAGAAAAATAGAATTGGAGGCAGAGCAGTTACTGTGGGCTCTAAGCCCTTTGGAAGTAAATGAGGGACTTGCATGTCACATTAACTCATATCACCTTGCAAAGATAGTAGACCATGTGATCCCAAAGAGCTTAGAAAAGAAGGAGAAGAAGAAGAAGAAGGAGAAGAAGAAGAAGGAGAAGAAGAAGAAGGAGAAGAAGAAGAAGGAGAAGAAGAAGAAGGAGAAGGAAGAAGAAGAAGAAGAAGAAGAAGAAGAAGAAGAAGAAGAAGAAGAAGAAGAAGAAGAAGAAGGAGAAGAAGAAGAAGAAGAAAAAAAAAGAAACTCTCCTAAAAGACTCCTGATGTAGAATAATTATTTATTGCAATACAGTGTGGTGAACATATTCATTCCTTGAAAGAGCACTGTTGTTAACTTTGTGTATAACTAACATGGTTAGAAATGTCTTCCTAAGTAATTTTCAATAACTTTCTACATATTTATTACTTACTCATGGATTAAGAATTTATGTTAACTATAATTCACATAACATTAAGTTACTCATAATTATTACAACTGAAGTTATTTTTCATAATAGCCAATGAGTCAAAATATATCTACAGGTACTAAATTTCTTTCTTATGAAAATTAGGTTTGTAGCAAATACAAGAAAAATACATTTTTAAAAAGAGGTAAGAGTAACAATTTATCAGATAACCCCCTATCAGGGAGATCTGTGGGTAACTACATTTTACAGGCTTGCATCTGACACTGTGTGTGGATATCAAAATTCAAACTTTTTTTGGGGGGTGAAGTATAAAGTGTATTTTTTTTATATTTCTTTATGATGAACTTGTTTTTTGAGGCATTTTATTCACTCATATATATGTGAATACACAAATTTTAAATTTAGAATAATTATAATTATTTTATATATTATACATTTTTATAATATATAAGTGTGTATTTATAAACACAAAATATAAATCTTTATGTATTAATATTAATAACATTATAATAACTTTTCTTTATAGAATAATAAAGTTAGCATTGTGTTTATTTCTCTTTGATAACTCAGTGTCAACTATTTATAGATTTTATTTATAGCTACAAAATCCCTTTTGCCAAATAATGTAGCATAATGATAGAAGTGATATCCCATCGTATTCATAGGTCCACCCACCCTCAGTGGGAGAGGACTATGTAACCCGGGGGCTGTAATATTGTAGATCATCTTATAGTTCTGCCTACCACACATGTAGATAAGAGATGCTGATTATTTACAAAAATCACAGTGTAATATTGTCTACATAAGTCTAATGGATGGTTTAAAATATTTCAGATATGTTTTGACATATTGGTATATTACATTCTGAAAAACTGGATTTTATTATTATATAAAATATCCATACATTTAATTTTAAATTATTGACACCGAAAACTATTCTACATAGTTAAATACTCTGCTGACATAAACAGGTCATCAGTTCTTTCAGAAAGACTTCAATGGAAGTCTCTTCCTCTAAGGATAGTGTAAGGCATAAAATTTATGATAACTCACATACTGTTAGACTGATTCTTTCCATAAAGTTAAGATGTGATAGAGTCCTTTTTTCCAATATGGAGCTGAAGGCAGTGATGAGTTGCATAGATGTTAGAAGAAAGCAATCAGAAAGAGAAATTGTTGCTCTCTTTTTGACTAAATACTGTGTTATGAACACATTCTAATCAAATGTAGATATACAAATATTATCCTAAGTAAAATAATAAATTATTGTTAGCTCATTCAAAATACAATTAAAATCCAAAAGAGAATCAAGTGTGCACTTTAATCTAAATATCATTTCAGTTTTATTTTAGGAAAGTTATGTCAAGGTGATAAACAGGATTAACAGTAGTGTTAAAATGATACATTTTTCTGGTCAGTTAAGTTGTTTTCTGTCACATTATCCTTAGTCTTTTATTTAAAAAAAAAACTTTAATTGGGTCTTTAATTGGGCAAGTCCCCTTTCAATATGTTGATGCATAGTTCAAAGCTGGTGTTGTTCCAGTTTCTTGTCTGACCTAATGCCTTCCACAAAGAACAAGTCAATCAGAGTCAATGCAGAGTGATAATATTGATAATGCTTATAATGCTGCTAGTAAAATCTGACCGCTTTCCCAGCTAACCCAAGAAATCCTTTCATATGCAGAAATTTAGACAAATAAGAGGAAACATTTCTTTGCTTCTTTTGATTTTCTCATTTTTGTCTTGTGGTTATATAATTGGCAGTTGAAAATATTTATTGCCTTTTATTTTGTTTACTGATTCCCACAATCCTTCCCTCAATCAACTTGATAGAGCATTGGGGTTTTGTAGGTGAAGAAATAGAGAGAAAATGATATTCCATAATACCATAAAATATAACCATATTCAAAAATAGCTATTGCTGCTTTTTAACTGTTACTGAATGAGCAAAATATTCCCTCGATGCTTCTCTTCCTTTCTCTCTATAAATACCTTCTGTTTGACATATGTATGTTTATACACATTATACCTAAGTGGATACACAGTAAATAATTATAAATTTAGACAACAAAAATGGAACAAACCAATCACAGGATAATAGCAAAATGTACATTATGGTTTTATTTATAAATTCAAGTAATATTTATTGAGTGATAAATATGTTGCAGGTACTATGTTAGGCATTAGGAATAAAATCATAAATAAACAAGACCAATTCTCTGCCCATAAACATCCTTATCAGACTAAATACATTCTAGTGGAGAATACAGTCAAGTTAGATTTGAATATAAAAATGAAATCAGGGGTAATTCCTAGTTCAAGGGTAAATTCTGGTAATATGGAAATACACAGGAGATAATTTCATCTTAAGGGAAAGTCAGAGAAAGCTTTCCAGATGAAATAGTTAATGTCTATACTGTTTTAGACCTTTTAAAAAATTACAATCATCACTAACATATAGCTGGGTTTATGTGGCAAATTTAAAAACAACTTATACAAATGATTTTCTTCCAATGTATTCAAATAACTAATGAATGGCTGTCTTCATATTGGTACGTATATTCAAGAAATGTAAATGTATATGTAAATGTACTCTTTGATTATCTAGATTACTTGATTAAGGTAGATAGCTAAATTACATACTGCAAAGTCACCACATTCAGTTACTCGAACATGAAAAAACACACAGTTGGTGAATAGTTAGGGGTCATGAAAGGGTGAAGGCCTTGAGGCTGCTCTGCTAGTCTTCAAATCTTTGAAAGTGGCAGTGTCTTTGACCTGTCTGCCTTTTAAACAAGGGAACCTGGAAATATCTTAGATGATCATTTGATCTATTTCTGGTGGGGTAGGTAGTCCTCCAGCTGCTACTCTCAGACATGCTGTGCTGTCCCCACCAGCTAAACCCTGAGCTTTTATGTCAGAGAAAAACCAGGTTTCCAGTCACATAGAGGGCTAAAGAAAGGACTGATGAATAAAGTCAGTGATTGGTATGGCAAACAGGCTGCATGATCTAACTGCAATTTTGCATGGGGACCAGTGGTCACAGTGACAGTAGAGTGGTTAAATGTGCAGAAGCATTTGTAGCAAAAAACAAGAGACTTCTGCTGCTAAGAGGAAGGGTGCTCAGGTAGAAACAGGAGCAGGAGCAGTCTCAGGCTCTCGATTTAAAGGACAAGACTAAACCAAACTGTGCTATGAGTGGTGAACATGGAATAAGGCACAAGACATGTTTAAAGCTCAGGTGGCAAACCATGAGGCAGGAGGAAGCTCGAAACCATTCTAATAGAAAGCAAGAAGTGGAACATGGAGCAGAGGATAAAGCTAGAAGCCTAGGGAGTCTCAGTACTGAAAAAGTCTCACAGTAGAGACTATGAGGTACCTGTTTTACTTACATGACTTGTGATACAAAGAGAAAGCCAAATGGGGCTTATGAAAAGGTGGAATATTGTAACTTTCAGATTACTGTAAATGTAAATCTCAGCATATGCTTTATAGAAACATTTATGTCTATTTAACCATTCATTAATTTACTCAACAAATCTATGTTGACTCTATTTTCAAACCACAGTACCAGGTACTCCATATACAAAAATAAATAAGAAGCAAGTCCTGCCCTCTGGGCACAGTGTAGGGAAGGAAAAATATCTGTGAACAAAACAGGTTTCTGTCCCAAGTATTTTTAAATTCTATAACTATTATTTATTAATATTCAGTTAAATAAAGGAACATTTTAATAAAATAATTGCTGACTTTACTAAACGAGCTTTCTCAGGAAGGTCAAGATGAAGTACATAAATATAAGCACTTTTATACAAGCTCAAAATATGAGCTTGCATAGAAAATAATACTCCTTATTATTCACAAGGTACCATTTTCATCACATCACAAAAAAGTGTTGGATATGTGAATGAAGAGAAACATTTCATCTTTGAGACCCAATAAAATCTATTTGGAAACTATCAATACTGAACTACACCATAAGGCTCATCTAAAAAGCTCTGTATTGGTTTACTTTTAAGGAAAAATATTTGGTGAAGGCTAAGTGGGTCTGCTGAGAGGAGTTGGAACAACGGGGCTCATTGGCAGGCTGCAAAATAATGAATTGGTTCCTACGGAAATGAAATTGTACCTGTTCGGTTTTGTCATTTACAATTGATTCATGTGTTGCATCTGGCATTTTAATCTCAGCATTTGAGAGTCATTCCATCTTTCTTTAGGACATGAGAATTAGTCAAAGACAGTTAAAGACGACAAGTATCATGCATGGCATCATTAAGAAGGGTCTGATTAGAGAAGTTTCTTTCCAAGCCTTAGGAATTGTTATTCAACAGTATCCTGTGTGGTATGTGAAAGGCTTTTGTAAACTAGAAAGGTAAGAGAATATAAAGTAGTGCTATTTTAAATTCTTTAACTATAAATATAATTACATGTGTTTAAATGATATCTACACAAAGCATAATTAAATATAGGGTAACATTTCTCTAATAAAACTTCCAAATGTCATAAATGCATTTCTTAATTATAAATAAATTCATTTCATTTTATAACTAAATGATTTATGGGAATTATTTGTTTTAATTTCTCTTATAAATCACTGTCTTATTTTCTTATGAGCATGAAAAAAATTCCAAATAAGCTTTTGTTTCAACTTGAATCTATTTAGTGTCTTCTCACTTATCTTTTGTGCAAACTGTGAAACTAATTATATATATAAAGCTATGTATATTTTTAAAGAATCATTTTCAGAACTTAGAACATCTACTAGTTTTCTGACTGGGATTAAGTGCTATGTTTCAACTTTGGGCAAAATAAGTGAACCTGAAGAGTTCTAATGTTCAAATGAAGTGATGTAATCAGGTGTTAAATAATGAAAAAGAAATTCTTCTGAAGCTTTTCACAGAGAGATGATCCAGGCTGAAAGTATGTCCCCAGCGACAGTGAAAACAACATGACTGCCTGACATCCTACTACTCAGGCACAGACCTCCAAATGAAAACACTATGGATCACCCACAAGCTATGTTAAGTAAACAATAAGAATTTTAAAAGGAACTACAACAAAGCATAGTAGCACTCATGAGTAGAAGAGTATTAGTTATTCTGAACAGACTCTCTATGTCATCCATTCCTATCAGGGGCTAGCTAGCACTCAAGCCAGACTGCAGCCCCTAATCTCTATCTCCCACAAAATGAAGGAATAAAAAAGCTTAACTGTGAAAACTGTCATATGGACACAATTTGAGATAAATAATTACTCAAATTATCTGATGTAATAAAAGGAAGTTAGTGTATATAAGTCTCTAAAGTCCCTTTGAACTCTAAAGTATAGGAATCATTGTAGTACATTACGATATTGTGTGGGGTTCACAGAAATGTTTTAGCTCCTCCATACGTACCTTCTCTCATTCCATGTAGGAATAAAGCCAACTAGTTTTACTCTCACTCCCATCCTTTCTGAACAGACTTGATGGTTCTCTAAAGTAGATCTGCACCATCATTTTGGGTAACATGTGGGATGGGTAAAAATGAATAAAGAATATTCAGTAGTTTATTTTAAAAGCTGCAGCAGTTTATATGACAGAAATTAGAATACCTAACGGTAATAAACATACATAAATGGATCCAAAGAACCCAAGTTTTAAAAAAAAGCAATAATTTGGATTTGTACATTTAATTTCTGTTCTAATTTCTGAGCTAGAGCTAGAGCTAGAGCAATTTCCGCCTTGATCTTCCTCCTCTGCCTCCACGCACAAGCCGTGGAACATGTATTCTACCTTTACCAGTGTTCAGGGCTTCTCTTTACTATATTTCAACTATAAAAATCTGAATGCCCTATATTTTGCCCTACACTTTCCAAAGTGCCAATACACTAATCAAGTAAACTGTGTCATTCCCATGGCCTATATCTGGACAACAGCTATAAGTCTGTGTTTCCACAGTAGATTTTTATGCATACATTCTTTAACACTGAACATTTCAGCCCAGAGAGGAGAGATATTTTGAAGATCTCCAAATAAACATAACTATGTCGAAGCTAAATTCCTGCAGGTAACAAGCTAAAGTTCTGACATTCCGAACTTAGTGAATATTTTACTTGATTCATTTAATAAACAGTTATAGAGTGCCTATGTTTTGTCAAAAAATGTCCTGGTGCTGCTAATACTGTCTTGAACAAAACAGGCAAAAATCTTGGTTTTCATGAAGCTTAAAATCTAGAAAAGATAACAACAACAAACAAGATATATAGTAACAGATAATCAAGTGTTATATTACTATATAATATATAATACTATATAATATGCTACATATAAATTGGGCAGTGATAGAAAATAAATCGGGACATATGATAACTTTTACAACTAATTTTTAAAATTTAAATGAATAAACTCATTTAATTTTACTTTTTCCTATGTAACATTATGAGAAACAGAGCAAAACAACAAAATGTTGGCAGTAAAACTTTAGATGTTTAGAAAATACATCCCAGCCTTTGGAGACATCGATTAATTAATCCTACTAATTAACAACACCTGCTATCTATCAGGTTCTATTCTTGAGTTGAACTATGTATACAGGGGTAGAAAAGATAAAATCCTAACCCTCAAAGGAAACTGACTGTTATATTTTTAAAAAGTATTAGTAAATCTCAGTATAGTGTTAATTTCTAATTATAGCAACTAGAGGTGTCATCTTTCTTAATAAACATAGTGTTAAGATATGTCCACAAGTTCTCTGATGCTATTCCCTTCAGGAGGTATAGCCTAACTACATTCCAGCTTTAGGGAATGGGTCATGAAAGGCACTGTGGCTTCCTGCTTGCCTCCTTACTCTCTGTGAGATCACTTGCTCAGTGGAAACCAGCTGTGAGAACATTCAAACCATGAGGATAAACTGAAGCTTCTGGCCAACAGCCACATGAGTGAACCAACTTGGATATAAATCCTCCCACCCTAGTCAAGCTTTCAGCTGACTCTGGTCTCTGCTGATAGCTTGATTACTATCTCATGATATCCTGAGTCAGGAAACACCAAATAAACTTCTTCAGGATATCTGATCTACAGAACCTGTGTAAACATAATAAATGTTTTTTTTTTTTTTTAAGCTGCTCAATTTGGGGGTAAATTATTACGTAACAATAGATAAATAAAGCAATCATATTTTTGATAAGTAGAGAAAGCAGAATTCCAGGAAATGCAATCAGTGTGTGTGTGTGTGTGTGTGTGTGTGCGTGTGTGTGTGTATGTGTGTGTGTGTAAGAGAGAGTGTCACAGAGAGAATATAGAACCTCTGCAATATGCATTTATTTTCTTTTCAGATTTTCCCTTGATTTAACAATCTTTATTCTGTAGCAGCATATCCTGCAGTTGGCCAAAACTGTTACATAGATTTTAAAGGTAAGTTTTGAAGAGCCACAGAATTATGTGAAAGTTAAATGAGGCTGTGTGTCTACATAGTCACTGCATAAAGTATTGTCTCCAGGAGGGCCTCTAAAGAAGGTCAGTATATTAAAGAAAGAATAAGTGAACAAATTAATATAGATCCATTTATCAGTTTAACTAGGACTACCTGGTCAGCAGAGGATGGCCCAAAGTCAAAGTACATTGCAGCACCAGGGAAGATGGGAAATGTGTCTTTGAAAGGGATAGTGCCTTGAAAGGGGTGCTTGCCACCTTGAGTAGCTCTAGTGTTGGGGTGAAGAGAGAGTGGTAGATAACAAAGGGCAGAAAGAAGAACCAAGAAAAAAAATGCATCAATATGAGATGGCAATAAATTATAAGAGTGAACAAAATGAGTACTCAAAAAAAGTAAGGCCAATTTATAGTTGGTTTTGAGATAGGTAGGTTGAATATTTATTAAATTCTATGCTTAACTAACATTTATAACTAGAACAGGAAAATAAGCAACATTCTGGTGTGTTAAACATTTTAAGAAGGTGATAAAGAGAACTTATTTTCAGCAATTCCAAATTACCCTTATGGTCTATTTGCTTAGATAAGCAGAAATTACTAATTATTCTTTATAAATTGCAAGTGCTTTGTTTAAAAAAAATGTATGAAATACGTAATCTCTCTGCAGGATAGACTAATGGGGCTGAAAATTTTCTATCTATCACAAATGTTGGGAAACACTTAAATTTTTTTATCCTTAGCAAAGAAAATAAACAAAGCTAGAAACCATTATCCAAATAAAATGAAGCAAATTAGGAAACTTAGAAATACCAATAAAGAACTTCTTAAATTTAAATATAGAAAGAGTAACTAAATCTTAATTTTTTTTTTGTTTCTGAGGGCCACAGTAATCCAGTGGTGAGAAGGCTAGAATTAAAAGCAGAAGAAAAATAAAGATTTTCCTTGGAAATATAGGCTTTGGTTTGAAATCAGATGAATAAAAATAATATAACTATGTTATAGTACAACTATAATAAATAAAGGCCTCAAGTGTCAGTGTTAAATATAAAAAATCTAGTTCTATAAAAAAGAAATCAGAGTTAGACCATATTTTGCATATTTTCTGTTTATTTTCCTTAAGAATACAGGCACAACCTGTAATTTACAATCTATTCAAAATTTCCAAAGCCTTTAGAATTGAAAAGATTCGGTGCGCATTGAAATATTTGCTGAAGGAATATCAAAGAAAATATATTTAAAAGACCAAAATAAAAAATATTTTGTAGCTTCCATTGGATGGCTTTGCTGTAATAATCTGTCACAGATGTTTGAATTAAATAAAAATATTTTCCATTCTAAAGTACTTTAATTACTCTGCAAAAGTGCAAATTACATTCCTATGATGAAGGAGTTCAAGGCTTTTGATTTCACGTATCCATCACGACTTCTACTTTTCTATTTAAGGTTTCTAAAATATTCTTCTATGAAACAAGTTCCAAAGTATTTAATGTTATCTGCATTTTTTTGCTAAGATCCCTCAGATATAGGGATCATGATGGATAGATGACTACTCACTTTTCAACTACATAACTTTTCTGCCATCAATAAGATGCAAAGTTGTAGTTTTTTAGATAATAGTTTTATCTTATTATTCTCCACATATTTAAATAGCATATGTCTTTGAAACGAGGACATGAAGACTAAAGAATGGAAATTCAAAACGAATGGCTCATTTTCTCCTTTGTAGCATCATTTCACTGCAGCCTATTCCCTCTGCTGAGCCCCATAGTACACATATAAATTCACCTTTCAATCATTTGTGTGGGTTAATGACACTGAGTAATAGCACATTAGCGAAGTGCCATTCCAGACACCAGCCAGGCATGCCAAACAGATAATCTGACAATCGTTTCAGATTCATTTTCTATGAACAGAAACACTGTTCAGGCTTATTAACTGGCAAATCTGCATAAAGCACAGTGTAGAGCACAGAGCCTCCATTAAAAGTAGCAATCTATCTCATTAATGTAATTTACAAGGATATTTGGGCCAGTCTATTGTTGTAAAATCTGAAAAAAAAAATGTGCTCTTGTTCAACAAAGCTGTCCTTTATTTTTAGCAAATTCTTATCATGTCCCTTATGCATCACTGAAATGAAAGGATCATAAATTAGTTAATAACAAAAGTGTTACTCAAATATCTTATATTTTGTTGTCAACAGTACAGAGCATTTGGAATTTAATTCCTATTATGTTCTTCAAATTGTAACATGATGAAAGATTGAGCTGATGGTAATTAATACCAAATCCTCAAAATTTCTGCAATATAATTTTAATAAAAACATACTTGCCTAAGATTCCTGCCCTATCTCCGTCCGTGGTAACCTGGGATCCTGTCCTATTTTAACCTCCATGAACAGGAAGTTAATCTGAAAATACTGAAGTTTTCACTATATTGCTGAACAATATATTCCCTTCTTCTCTCTTGAAAGCTTGCTTTTTCTTTGTGCTTTATGAACAATGTGTTATATCTTTTCCTCTTTTTGTTGAGAAATTTCCCTGCATTTATCTTTATACTTCATGATAAGAGTAAATCCCATTTAGAATTCCTCTATCTTTAACAATGGATTAATTTTCTTTCATGTTCTCCTGATGCAGGTATAAATTTATGTTAAATTGAGGTGAACTGTTCTTAAGTATTCATTTTTAAGAAAGCTATCTAAAGATGAAGTCTTATTAGAGATAGCCACATATAAGCAGATTTTCAAAGGCAGTGACCCTCACTGAGGTGATTCAAGAAATATTAACATCTCCAGTTGTCTGTGGCATATTCCAAGTCTAGCATCACTTGCTGGAAAACTTTACTTGGGGGAGACAGTAGCCATAATAACTTAATTATGAGAGAATGAGATCAGTACAGTCTCAGAATGACAGAATTCTAGAAGGAAAATGTTTGTTTGGATAATAGTTTGCACCTAACAATCTGTTTCTTTTCAAGGTCCAACTACCTGATACAGATCATGAGGTTTTTCAACCTTGGTAGGCTACAATCACAAAACAGATTTTTCCTCAGCCTTCAATTTTCTCTGCATTGAAGAGAATGACATTTCATATAATCGAATTTCATAGTTATATTACTTAAACCATCAATGATAAATTCTTCCTTTAATGGTTCTATACTTGATGTTTTTCTTTCATTCAGAAACCATTCATGTTATTACTTCTCCTCACTTTGTTTATATTGCACAAATAGGTATTTGCATTCCTCAGAGTTAATTTGCCTTCTGCGAATGGCCTTCTGCCACAAAGATGAGATGCAGTCAAACTAGGATGATAGATGATAGATAGATAGATAGATAGATAGATAGATGATAAATGATAGAGAGACAGACAAACAGAGATAGAGGTTTAAAAAAGACATGGAACTGGATAGAAACTAATACTTTAAGAATCAAAAATGTGGAAACAGAAACATGTAATTATATATAAATAAAAATATAAAATAAAAATAATTGACAATAAAACAAACCTTAGAAAAATACTTGGCTTATAATGTAGAGTTCATTAAATTTCACAAATTAAACCCATTTGCATATCCAGCACCAGATCATGGAAGAGGCCTTCCCCAGAGTTCCAATGCCACTCCGCCCCGTTGTGTTCTAGTTGCTCGCTACTCACTAGCCCCAGAGTAACCACTATTCTGACTTCTAATGCCACAGATTACTTTTTAGTTTTTGAACTTTTTATGTTTGCATTACAACCACATTCGTGATGAAGGCGTTTCTGCCTTCTTGTCTTGACCACAACCGGCTCTTAACTAGCTGTTCATAGTCATCATGGGGCTCTACCTCTTCCTTTGCTCACTTGTAGCTGAGGTAAAATGTCTCCACCTTCCTGAAGATGAAGGCATAATCTAATTTTTAAATTAAAAATTGTCTTCATAGTTTGTAGTTTGAAAACTGACTTAGGATGATAAGAAACTCCAGGGACCCAAAGATAAATTCAAGATGAAGGAAACATGTGAGAACATGGCATCTGATATCGCTTTGGGTCTTGCTTCAGCCATTCTTCATCTTTGCCTCAATTTCTTAATCTACAAAGAGGAAAAAATAATGGCACCCAATTTGAAGGGTTGGCAAGAAAAGTAAATTGTGGCATGTAATAGAAATATAAGAGACACTGATGAATCTTTACCTGTCAGGCCACTGCTTTTCATTTCTGTGATATTTAGAATACTAAAAAATAAAAATAAAAATATAGTGCATCTTGCTCCTAGGAAACTTCTATAGTCAGCTTTCCTTTTTTTTACATAATTGTTTTTTAAATTGTTTTCATTCTCATTTGTTTTATTTGCCTTTTCATTTTAATCAATATCAAAATATTTAAAAATATGTAAAGTCAGAAGGTACCCAAAATAAAAGACATTTTACATGATCACAGCAATTAAATTCATTATTCCTTTAAACTCACAAAAGAATTTTAAAAACCGATTTTCCCATGCTGAAAAAATGGGTCTACCCACCTAGGAGATCGTAAAACTTACTGTTAACCATCTAGTGTCAGCTTTTCCTATCTTTTAGCAAAATTAAGTTTTTACAAATTTCTCTTTCTTTCTTGACACTGAATAAAAACTAATAGTTTCTTCATTCCCTGAATAAGCAGCAAGATCACCAATGGTGATGAGAAGGTCCTTACTGCCTTTCTCAGAGGAACAAAGTATTTTTAAATATCCCTGCAATTATTTCAGCACAATAAAGACCTTACGATATATCGCAAATAACCTAATGAGGTACAATTTATTCATGTTTATTAATATTCAGTAACTTAAGTCAGTTTGTCTAACTTTTTACTTCAAATATATCATTTGATCTAACTCCATTTCTTGGCCTTTTCTTTTAAACACATCCTTTCTAGAATTAGAGAACTTCCTTCTGGGCTCATTACAGATTGCTTCCGTAATGAGCTCTATTTTCAGTTGTTAGTCATGCTTTCTGTCTTCAGATCTCTGATACACGGATTAGCTTCTCAGTAAATATTTTTGTTTGAAAGCAGTTGGTCTCCAGTCTTTGTAAAGTCTTAAAAGGCCTGGCATCTACCATCTCCACAGGGTACTTTGCTGTAGTAAAAGAAATGGCATAATTTGGGAATAACAGACAGTGAGCTATTTTCTTGGCCCCAGAAGGTGATAGTAGATTACAGGTAAAACATTACACAAATTACATAAAATCTCACATAACCAAGAGAAAAATAATTTAACTTTGTTGAACTCAGGTGTACACTAATTACATCAGAGAACATTTCCTTTATCTTCATTACCTTTTTTAAATTTAAAAACACAACTTTGTATTTTGATGTAATTTCTAAAATGTTCTAATTTCTTCATATGCTGCTAAGAACCATATACCTCACATGAACCAAAATACCAGTAAAACAAGCAAAAAATCTTATATGAAATAAAAATTACAGAAGCTGAGAACAGCTTAATGAGAAAGGCCCCAACTTTAGAATGAAGCCCAAGTTCCATATTCGCAGCCTTTCCTTGCTGTGGGAACTCGGGCAAGTTTCTCACATCCTCTTTCCTAAAACAGCAATAAGACTTGAACTGCAATTTGTCGTGAAGATTTAGCAACAGCTTATTTATCCTTTGCTTTATATGTATTAACTTGTGTCTCGTGAAATAGAGTCAGTACTCAATGAAAGTAAACTATCATTTGTTACTATATTGGGAACTTAAAACTCTCGTGTGTGTGTGTGTGTGTGTGTGTGTGTGTGTGTGTGTGTGTGTGTGTCTGGAAAAAACCCAAATACACATTGTTCTGGGATGACAGTCTGTCCTGATCAGATCAAGCTGATGTGATAATGTACATGGTGGGTACTGTTCTGACAGGGTTCCAATTTCTTTTAAACGATAATGTTTTGAAGAGAAGAAAAACATGCAACTTCTAATATTCAACTAATACTAATAGCAGTAAGAATTTTTCTATATTTTTTAAATTAAAGTTTCTTAATCCTCATATACTATTCTTATTTTTGATTTACATGCCTTCTCTATACCAACAAACTCTTCTGCATTTGGGGTTTTGCTCTCCAAGTTCTTTCCACCACTTCATTCATTCTGGATAACATCACTTCTTTTCTCTAGCAACCCTTGTCAATGAAGACTGGACTGTCTAAGTGTCTAAGTGTCTCTGTCCTCAACCAAGTGGCTCACCGGACAAGGGTAAGAGATTGGCATTCTTCTTCTTTCTCACTCAAGATCGCTCACCAATCTCTTTTAACATCTGTATTACCTGACATTTACTTTCCATAATCAGTCAGTGACTCTCTTCCACCTATTTCAGTGGCTCAGGACTTTTCATATTCGCCATCTATCCCTCCTATCATCTTTAGAACCAAGAGTATTGACACTGATAACCCTGACAATATCTGGGTCGTTGTTTCCATTCCACTCCAGTGTTGTCAATTAAACTGATGTGTATAAATCTCCACAAGCAGTTTAGTTAGCCTAAATTGGTACAAATGATACTTATTTGGTCAGTATTTTATTATTTTATTATTTAACCCTATCAATAATAGGCACAATGGTCTATTATGTCAAGAATCTAGGATTATATTTGATTTGAACACCTACATTTAGGAACTGTCATGTGTATACATGCTTGCTGTAATCTGAATATTTGAAACCCCTGCCAAAAAAAAAAAATCACATGTTTAAATCCTAATGCCCAAGGTGATGATACTAATAGATAGGGCTTTTGGAGGTACTTAAGTCAAAATGATGAATCCTCATGAATAGGATTATAGAGATTCCAGAGATCTCCAGCTGCTTCCACCATGAGAAAACATTCTGAGAAGGTACCAGCTATGAACTAGCAAGAGGGCCCTAATCTGATCATGCCGGTGTGTTGATCTTGAACTTTACAGATTCTAGAGCTGTGAGAAATAAATTTCTTTTGTTTATAAGCCACACATCTGTGGTATTTAGTTATAGCAGCTTGATCAGACTGAGACTGCATTACTCTCATGTCTATTTGTATGTATACTTACATGAATTTTGATTTTCCAGGTCCTTCGTGATTTTAAATATTCTCTCCCATTATCTTTATATGTAGATTCTTTCCTTTCTTGTATCTCTGTTTTTGGTTAAAAAACTGTTAACACTGTACTTGTGTGGGCTTATCTGATATGAAATTTTAGACCACTGGATAAATCTCTGAATGTGTAATTAAAGATCATGCCGGAAGCAAGAGATATATTCTGTACTCTGAGATATGGGAAAGAAAATCAGTCACCTTAAAGATGAACAATTGCTATGCCCTGTAAGGTACAAAGCAAAGAAATTAAGGTTTTACAGAGGTACTCCCCAGGTTTGTTTTTCTAATGGGGTTGGAGTAAACTCCTTAAAGAAACTGTTCTCTGCTTCCTAAAATGGACATGCAACACGAAGTTTTAATCATCTTTCAAAAAGAAAAGAAAATACAAGTACAATTTTAACTCAAAAGTGCTAATTTAGAGGATCCTTGAGTGGTACAACCATCATAGCCTAGGGAGTGATTAGGGAAGAGTCAGCTCCTAAACAGACCACGTGAAACAATGTTGCAAGTGAGAAACTTAGTACTTACCAACATACCCTATATGAGCTGAGGAGAGACCCAAATAAATGGGCATTTATTTGACAAAGTAAAGACATTAGAATCTAAGGAAGTAAAGAGGGCTTCTAGACCAGACAATATAGGCAACATAGGGTACTTCCTAAGCAAAAGACAATTCAGAGTAAAGGGCTACAGCATCAATTCTGGTTCAGGGGTTTGAAAGTTGACTGCCCATTAGAATCGCCTGGGGCGGCTTTTGCCAAACACAGATGTGGGGCCCCAGATTCAATTGTTCTGGGTGGAAGCTCAAGGATGAATATTTTTAAATGCTCCCCTAGATGACATTAATGTGCAGCCAAGATTCCAATCTTATAATATAAATAACAGCAGAGGATAAAAACTGTGTTATCATGTGGAGAATATTCTACTCCTGAGTTACCTAAATGTGTTTTGAAACAAAATGGAGATTCAGAACTTCAGAACTAGAATATCTAATGGAAAGTCTAAAATGCCAAATGAGGTCTTTAATAGAGATGACAGTCCTCATATCTGTAAGGGGTAGCTTAGCTTATTAGAGACCCAAGAGTGTGAATGCATTTTTCACCTATAAATCCTCGCCCTACAAAAAAACATAGTTTACTTTCAATAGGTCTGATAGTTAATTTTATGGGTCAACTTTACTGGCCCAAGGAGTGCCCAGATATTTCATTAAACATTATCCTGGGTATGTCTGTGAGTTTCTGGATGAGATTAACATTTGAATCAGTAGACTGAGTAAAGTAAATAGCCGTCCTCAATGTGTGTGTGTGTGTGTGTGTGTGTGTGTGTGTGTGTGTGTGTGTGTGTGTGTGTGTGTGTGTTGGTGGTGGTGCTTATCTAATCCTTTGAAGGCATGAGTAAAACAGAAAGGCTGAGTAAGGGAGAATTCCTCTCTAGGCCTTCCTCAAGCTAGGACATCAGTCTTCTCCGGCCTTTACTCTCAGACTTGGACTGGAACTTATACCATTCACTCTCCTACTTCTCAAACCTTCAGATTTAGAATGGAACTTTACTGTCAGCTCTCCTAGGTCTCCAGCTTACTGACTTCTCAGATTGTGAGACTTCTCAGCCTCTATAATCACATGAGCCAATTCCTTATGTCTCTTTTTATACATATTGGTTCAGTTTCTTTAAAAAAAAAAACTTTGATATTCAGTGGGGCTTCAGTTTATTACTTCTAAAATACTTATTACTTTAGAAAACAGTTGTCTAAAAATACTGGTTGTCGTCCTCAAAAAGAAACAAAAAATATTACCTTTTGCTTGTATATATAATAGAATCAGGCTGAGAATTTTCTCAAAGACCACCCCTGTCATTTTTTTTTTTTTTTTTTTTTTTTGCCATCACACACAGCCTGCTTGTTATGCCTCAGATGGAAAAAGAAAAGGGGGCAGGAGGGTATGTTAAGATGACCACAATGGAATTCACTGGCACCGCAGCAGGAAGTTCTAGCAGTTCCCACAAGCCAGCCCTTTATAAGCTCCTGCCCATCACTACCTTGTTTTCAAGACCTCCTGCTAATCGTAAATGCCTGCATTTTGGTTCTGGTTTATTAGACTGTCCACTGGCAAAGAACTCAAGTTCCATTCAGGCATAATAAATCATCAGTCTCACACCAGAAAATAATTCACCCAGATTCCTGTCTGTCTTCTTTTCTTTGACAGTTCATCTCCTGTCAAGTGAATTAATAAGAATAATCACGTTCTTCATTTTGCAAATATTAAAGTCAAATCAGCACTTTTCATAATATCTTTAACTCTTTCTCTTTATTTTATAAATACCCTTTACCAATATAAATGTTCATAATAAGCATGTATATTTTTCTCCAGTCATTCTGTTAGTAAGGCCATTGCCTATTAGAAATTTTAAACATAATTATAATTTTGAGTTGGTAGACTATGACTTTCATATAAAAAAGTCAGCTTGGCTAAGTTTTCTCACTTCAACAATCACATACAGTCTTATTCTAAGAATGAATAAAATAAAGCTACAAATTGGACCCATTTATGCTTTTATGTTCTATTATTAATTCAATTAAGCTCAGAAGTCACCTTAAATAATCACCCCAAATTAGGTCTCTGATGAACTGCAAGGTTCCTTCTCTTTGACACAATGTCTCAGTTGAGTAACTATATTTCAGACTGTTTCTTATATCTGCTTCTTTTTTCCCACAAATTTTAATTATTTTTAATTTTTATTTTTCAATTAGAGTTGACATTCAATATTATTTTATATTAGTTACAGGTGTACAGCATAGTGCTTAGACATTTATATAATTTACAAAATGGTCACCCAGATTAGTCTAGTACCAACCTAGTTATCATAATAGATAGTTATTTCAATATTATTGACTATATTCTATATACTGTACTTCACATCCCATGAATATTTTGTAACTACCAATTTGTACTTTTTAATCTCTTCATTTTTTTCTGATATTGTTTTCAATCTGATCCCTTTATGCATGAAGTGAGTCCTCGTATGATAAAATTTTAGTGATACCTTCAGAAACAGGGAAAAGAGAAAGGAAAATAGTGAAAGAAAACATGTTTTTTAAAGAATAGTACAGGACAAACAAGTTAATCTACAGAGAAATTGAGACTCTCAATACATTTCTTATGGTATCTCCATTCATTCATTCATTCATTCATTCATTCATATTCTAACATGTCAGGCACCATTCTAAGAGTTGGGGTTAAAATGGTAAACTAAACAGAGTTCTTGACATTTTGTAGCTTACATTCCAGTAGGAAGAGACAAACAATAAATAGCAAAAACCAATAACCAAGCATATTTATTAGTATATAAAAGAGTGGTAAGCGCTATGGAGAAAAATAAAACAGGGTGAAGAATGGCCTCTCTAATTAGACCTAAAGGAAAGAAGGGAGCGAGCCATGCGAGCAGGTCGCTGCTCAGCTTTGCGGTTCACAGTAGGACACTGGTTTTTCCTCTGAGTGAGTGAAACAGGGGGCTTTTCAGTGATTTCCAGCAGAAGAGTGACATTATCTGACACATTGCAAAGACCATTTTAGCTGCTCTGTTGAGACTGCCTTGTAACAAGGCAGGGTTTGAATCTTCCAAGTTTCCCCAAAAGGAAAGTTCCCTTTCCTTGCCTAGGAATATGAGAAGGTGCATTTCCCAGACCCGTTACAGTTAGGCAGGGCCACAAACCTAGGTCTGGACAACTCCCTGTCAGCAGTAGTGAGGTATGTCACTTCTATGCTGAAGCTTGTAATTTTCCAGTCTCTCTCTTCCCCTACTGCTTCAGTTGGCGACATAACTGTAAGAAGCTCCCCACAGCCCTTTAAGCTTGCCAATATAAAGTAGAGATTTGTGAATAGATATATAAATTTTGGGGGGTGTTAAGCCACTGAGGTTTGGAAAGTTTAAAGTTTTGCTGCAGAAGCCTAGTCTATTCTGAGGAAATCCACTAGTTAAGAGGCTAGTACATCAGTCCAGCCATGACAGTAGTTTGGACCAAGGTGAAAGGAGTAAAAATGAGATTCCGGATAAATTTCTAAGGTAAAACCACACCGTTTGACAAATTCCTATTATCTTTGGAAGAAATTATTTTTAAACCTGAAAACACTTTCTAAATTTGTGTCCTTGGTTCTAAAATGTTTGACAAGTGACAAATATAACCCACTCAAGCAAGCATGTATAATCTCTTTGGGCTGATATAACATATTGCTATAAATGGTCTCAAAACATAAGCTCTGGTAAATATCTGACATTTATATTCTGCTTTTCTTTCTTCAGTATAATCATATATTTTGGAAAAATATAAATTTCCATTTAATGAAACATGGTATATTATTAACTACATGTGCTGGCAACAATTTCCAATAAAAAACATTCAATTTTTAAAAATGCACTAAACTGCTTTGGGAATTACTAGATATTTTATGTAAGACAGAATATGACAAAGTCTACTATTATAATGATAAAAGTGAGCTGTGCTTAAAATTCTGCCTAAAGTTAAAGATGTGCCTTAAGTGAAATACCATAAGCTATTTAGTAAACATTTGGTAAGGAAACGATGATGTGTGAGAACTTGTGCTAGTCACTTGATCATGATCAAATAAAGAAATTATTGGCCTTTTTAAGGTTAATACCTACAGTTGTAAGTTATTTATTTTATAGTGTTTTTAAAAATATAATGTATAAGTACCTTCATGTCCCAAAGTATATTAACAATGTCAAAATAATATATAATATAGCCTCCTTACTCACCATATAGAGGAATACTTCATATTTGCTCTCTGCATTTCACAATATAAGTTTTATATAAGTATAAAACTGAATGATTATCATACTAATGATTATAATGTGGCTCTGAATTAACAGAGGACAGATATGAATATATCATGATTTTTAGTTATCATTTTTAAAGGGGGAAAGGAAAAAAATGTTTTTAATCAAAACTTATCATTTTCTCCTACAACATATTTTGACATTTAAAACTCAGCTATGGTTTTAAAAGAGTCAAGGCTATCATGTAGGGTTTTGTAAATTATGTTTCTGCTTTACCCAGATGCTCATTTTTATGAGTAATACAAGTAACAGAATAACCTCAGATTCAACCATGTGTTTAATTCTACAATCTTCCAATATCTTTTCCATTAAGAATATCGTGATAGCTAAGAAAATGTTACATGACATTAAACAATTTTATAAATTTATGTTAGAAATAAATTCTAAAAAATATATTCCTAAAAATATCAAGTTACTTAAGTAGTAACCTTTGCTGAAATATTTTTATCTGACTTAATCAGTTTTGATTTTTAAAAAAATTATCAGGTTTATCTTTTTAGTTTCTGAATTGTTCAAATTCAAAATGTCAGATATACATAAAAGAAAATAAAATGTATAATTTCAGAATTTATAACCATTATGGAAGTTTTTATTATTTTAACCTTAGTGCACAAAATGTTCATGAAACTACTTTATACTCACCACTGACAACATCCCTTCTGTCTGTTTTAGATTATATGTAAGCTTCATTTTCTAGGCTATCATTTCTTAACCTATAAAAATATAGGCATTCGCCATCCATAGTCTCTTTCCTAACATTCTTTGACTCCAAATTATTGCCATGTCAACACTCTTTAGCACCCCTTCTTGATGTTCCTACTGCCACTGCCTTCATTCAGGCTCTCATTATCCTATACTTGAATAACAACAGTGCTCTCCCAAGTCTATGGTGTTCTTATCTCCCATCTCTATTCATCCCCACTCCCCTCCACATTGTTATCAAAGTTATCATTCTCAAATGCAGACCTGATCATTGGAGTTATCTTTTAACCTAAAAAGTCTTTGCTGCATTTTTTCTCCAAATCTTTGAAGAATCCCAAGAGTCCTTGATTACAGCTTCTGATATGGACGCTCCTCCATCATGATCCTTGCCCCCAAGGCATTTCTCTTTTATAGAATTTATCACAATGCACTATGATGGCTGATTTATCGCCATCTTTCTCTTTAGGCTCCTGCAAATTGAGTAAGGGATTTGATTTGGGATCCTTTGTGTTTAGTACATTGCATTGTACTTAGTGGTGAACAGTATGTGTTTGTTGAATAAACAAAAGAATGAATGGCCATTTCTAATATCTGACTACAAGATTTTATTAAAGGACTAAGGTAGTATATTTCCTGAGACTTTATAAATATTTATTTCCATTTGAAAATATGTCCATAAACTCTAGTACATATTTTGCCACAAGGATGCAAAAAAAAAAAAAAAAGATATAAACAATAAATTTTGTAGTATACTTTTCAATATTTAAATATAGTCACTCAAAGTAAAACACTGTGTTTTGTTTTGTTTTGTTTTGCTTAATTTAGTCTATTTAGACAAAGAAGCCAGACAGGTTAGATTTATGAGATAGTTAACGTGCTATGTATTGATTTACACTATTATAAATACTAATGTGCCACCCAAATTTGGCATATAATGAAAAATTTTCATTTAAAAAAGAAACTACAAATGCAAAATGACATATTAGAGAACTTCCTTCTACCACATCCTAGTTATTTTAAAAGGAATTTAAATTTGGGATCTAAATTAAAGAATACATGTAAGTTCCATGCAGCATAATTTAGAACAGGAAGTTTCCCTGGTAACCATATATGAGTTGGCAAGCAGCAAGAGAAACTATAGCCTTAGGTTCTTGTAAAGAAATAGGAAATATACTTTATGGCCTTAAATTCATTATTGGTTAACTCCTTCTTCCTGGTCTATGTTATGATAATATTAGGTTTGTCTTTTTCATTTAAGTCAACTGTTTACAAGAAGGTTGAACAAAACTTTAGTAAATCCCATCCCAGTTTCTTCAATAGTTTTTTGATGTTTTGTATTAGGACTAAGGATAGTGACAACTTTTCTTCTTTTTTTGGTTAATACACTGGTCTAATCAATAAAGCAATCTGTAGCTCTTTTGGTCAAACCGAAGAGAGCTCAAATGACTTTTTAAACCCTTTATCCTGGAAATGTTCTAGAAATAATCATTAAGTCAACAGCAGGAATGTTGATGGCAAACATTCCTTTAATATAATGTGAACATAAATATAGAATCTTGAAAAATAATGTATTACTGAATGCAAAATACTACCAGTATTATTTATAATATTATTATTTTTCGTAGTAACAAGCAGAAACACAATGTTTTAAAGAAAATTTTGCAATAATTTACTTGCTGTAAATGCAAGAAAAAATGGTGAATTATATTTTATACACTCCCTAACTAACAACAATAATCTAGATCTTCTTGGTTTTGTTTTAGCAGATTTTCAAAGAAAATTTTCTTAAGATGAAACGACACAATAGTTTCATGGCTTCTGAAGTTAGTTTTTGTTAAAAGGCATCTAACATGTTTTTTAAATATCTTAATGTCTGTTCTTTGGTAACTGTGATTCTTTGAAACCATTGCTCTAATTATTATATATGATTTAAGGAGAAAAATGCATGTACAGGCAAATTCTACCATTAACAACAGGAACTCATAACACAAATTAATGGTAGCTCATGCCCCTTTGTGGTTAATATAACATTTACAAAAGCTTTTTGTTAACTGTAGCAATATGTTGAAACTCAGTACCATCTGGAAATAATTCTATTCACAGTCTCAGGAGGAGGCAAGAGTTGTTAGCACAGAATATTTCAAATATTTAGATAACTTTAGATAATGATAACATTAGATAAAGTAGAAGCTCACTCTCACATGGACATACATGTGCTCTCCAGCTCTCAAAGGTATTCTCAGAGAAGAAAAGATAAGATAGAAAAATGAAAATTTGACTAAACCATGCAATTTACTAATATTTATTTATTCTCTGCTAAATTGTGTTATGCATAGAGGGAATGAGAGTGTAGTTGATGCAATAAAAATGAGAGAATTTAGGAAAGGAAGGAAGGGAGGAAGGAAGGAAGGAAAGAAGGAAAGAAGGAAAGAATGAAGGAAGGAAGGAAAGAAAGAAGAGGGGAAGGAAGAGAGGAAGGAAGAGAGGAAGAAAGGAAGGGATAGAAGGAAGGAGGGAGGGAAGAAATAAAATATACTTTTCAAAGTGTAAGGACTTAAGATATAGACTGTTGTAATAGAGAGACTCATTTAAAATCATGGGTCATTCAATTTCTGGCATTGCAGGCAGAAGCATAAAAAGGTCTGAGGTAGAAAGTACACTGACATTTTTAAGGAACAGAATCAAGATAAGTGGAGTTCAGTGAAAGATGGTAAAGTACACAGTGAGAAAATGAGGAAGGGAGTTGGGATGCAAAGAGGAGTTTTGGGGGACAGGATGAAGAGGGAGAAATAAAGAATTCTGTTATGAAAAGCCTATTATGGGTGGAAATGTCAAATGCAACAGGTATTCCAATAATGTCATTTTGTTTAGTCTCATTTCATTATAATGTGATGAGAAAAAAAAGAATCTATTCCTAGCCAGGGGCATTGTCTGTGTGGAGTTTGCACATTCTCTCCATGTCCATGTGGGTTTTCTCTGGGGACTCCAGTTTCCTCTCTTCTCTCAAAGATGTGCACATGACGTGAATTCACTTGTCCAATTATCCCAGTCTGTGTGAGTGGCCCTATAATAGAAAGATATCCTATCCAGGGTTGGTTCCCACCTGGAGCCCTGAGCTTCTGAAACAAACTTCAGTCACCTGTGATCCTGAATGGGAACCAATGGCTTTGAAAAGAACTATCTTATTTGTTTTTATTAATCTCTCTCAAATATATGTATAGTTCACATTTATTTCAATGTTTAATATCAGAAGTGTTTTGGTTCTTTTTTTTTTTAGAAATTTGGTTATGTTTTTGTGACTTAGAAATATGCCATATAAATAAGAACTTAACTCTTGTTTATATCAATTAGCCTATGAGAAAACTGGTTTTGATAAGTGTCACTTAGCTTAAAGTAGCAGTTAGGACTGCTATTGATGATGTTCAGTTAGGACTAACTGTGTGTAGTTGACTACGTAATTCTGATTTCAAGGGGGAAGTCAAGTCTGAAATTTGGAATTTAGGAGTCATCAACATATAGATGAAACTCCAATCCATGAAACTAAATGAAATTATCCTAAAAAGATAAACTGAGCCATGACACATAAACAAATATATGCAGAACCCCTAATAAGATAGAGAGGAGAAGGGGAACCCAGGATAGAGCTCTGAGCCCTCAACGCTAAAGGATTGTGGATAAAAAGAAGAGTCAGAGAAGGAGTCTGAGGAGGACAGATCTGAGAGGTAGAGAGATGGAAGGTGAAATGGAAGGAGAATATGATTTCATGGTAGTCAAAAAGTATTTCGAGAAGGCGCAAGGGATTGTATTGGTCAAATTCAATACTATATAGCAAAAAACCAAAAGACCTTATAGAAATAACTAAAAAAAAAAAAAACATTAAAAATGCGATGATACTAAATATTTTGAACTTTTCAAGATATATCTACCAATAAACATACTAAAGTTCATAGTAAAATAAGCATTCAACCACATTTTAATGCTTATCTGAATTGCTGATTCTATTGTAAATTTTTAATATATAAAAGGAGCCTTTACATTAATTTATAAATTAGCATCTTGACTATGATTCAGATTCTGCATGTCCATATCCTTGAAATAAAGCATAATTAACACTAGTATTAGATTCATCATCTGCATCTTGGTGAATGACTATATTGCTTCAATAGAACCTAACTGAAATTTCAGCGTAACCACAAATATCAATGGAAAAAAAATTAACATTCAGTAATCTCTCAGTAATCTTTCTACTAAGGGGAAATTTTGTTAGATGAATACATTTATCCATTTAGTTATATTGATTAAAATAACATCTGAGACAGTCCATTAAGTCTCTATACTATATTAATTATAGAATATAATTTACTTTTTTAATTTGTATGTATTTCCTCTTTATCTATTGTAATAGTTGAAAGGATCCTCATAGCAGGGACTGGGTTAACCTAATTACCCAAAGTATAGCTCATGGAAAAGAGTAGGAGCTTAATACATACTTGGTGAATAAACGAATGAATGAGCAGGGAATAGCACAAAAGTATGATAGAGGGAATACAAAAATTGCCTCCTTTCTAGAGTTCTAATATTGGCAAACAAAATATTTTTCAATGACCATGTTGGTGTGTGTGTGTGTGCACACATGTGTGTATTAGAAATTTTCAAGAAACAAGAAAGAAAATGTGAACATAATAAATTATTTAACTGGAAACTGACAAAATAATCACAGGCACAAATGGAAAATCTCCCCAGTACTGTACTAGATTGTCATTTCAAAGATAGAAAAAGGACAGTACTTCATAGAAGTGATCATACGCAACCATTGATAGAAAAAAATATGCAGAATTTATGATAAGAAATTTATGATAAAAATTTATGATTAGGCAAAGAGGCTAAATAAGTTATTTTAATGAACATTTTTAAAGACCAATATATTAAAACACTACCTATTTATAAGTAGAAAGTCAGCAAAATAGTCATTCTATTTCTGGGACAATTCATTCCATTTACTGTGAAGCTGATATAGAGAGAATGCCACTAGACAGTTACAAAGAACATGCACTTAAATCCTGATTCATTCACTCATTAGGAAACACGTTTAATAAGCTATAGGGTTACTATACAAAATTGTTCCAGAGATCAAATGAGATCACCTATATGAAAGCACTCCATAAGTTATGAATATTGAAATGTGGTAGTGTCGTGTACCAAATAAAATGATTTTATTTCTGCATTTTGTTTCTATTTATTACTATTTCTTTACTAAGATATTTCTGATATATTGACTGATTTGTTCTACTCTCAAACAAAAATGGCTATTTGAATATCAACATGTATCCAAACACTAAAATGTCATTGTCACTGGCATTGATTAACATCAAGATTATCCAAAAATTTTGGTTTATGTGAAAATGTATGTAGGATATGAGAAATATACTGAATCTCTTGAAATCGGCACATTAGTTATTTAGTTATTATTTATTTGTGCAGAATTTTATAGGAAAGTTTGCTTGTGTCTGTGTATGTGATGAATAGTGTGTAGTTGTAGGAAAATGAATGACAGATATAAATCTCTAATGTAAAATTAGATTTAGTTCCTTTGCTATTTAAATAGATATGTATAAGCTTTTAAGATAATTTATACCGTTATTTTATGCTGTTACACTATTTTAATAAAATATTTTTTCTTGCATTATCTAAATGGCCAGGATTAGTTCATAATTCTTTATGTACATTTGTTTCTACTATACTTCTTCTACAGTTCATTGCTGATTTTAAAAAATTTACTCAGCCATAAGAAGAGATGAAATACTGACATTTGCAACAACATGGATAGCCCTTGAAATAATCATACTAAACAAAATAAGCAAGATGGAAAAAAGTTGAAAATCACATGATATCATTTATATGTGGGATATAAACCGAAAAGCAACAAATGAACAGGACAAACAAACAGAGACTCATGGACATGGGCAATAGACTAGTGGTTACCAGAGGGTAGGAGGGAAGGGAGGCTGTAGACAGAAGGAGGGAATTTAAATCATTCCTTCAATTAAAAAAAAAAAAATTTAGACTAACAGTTTGAAGCACACTGTTGTATAATTTTAAAAAGTTATTTCTGCCCCCTGTTAAAATTAACATGTAATCAACTTAGCAGTAACCATCCATAGTTACTGATGCATCCTCTTCTAGCATTAGAAACTGGAATTATCTGCACTTTGTTTTTATAACCTCTCCCAAGATATACTGCATATAGTTAAAAGATTTTGTATTTGTTTCTTCATGCATTAAATACTTTTAACACTGTTAAAAATTCAAAAGTATATTTTATTCAATGTAGAAAAAATCTAAAATTTAATCATTCATTCATGTTATCACATAAAACATCTCAACTTCTTTTAAAAAGATCAGGTTACTTGTACAGGCTCGTGGTAAAGTTCACTATTGTTCTAATATAAATGTATTACTAAATGAGGTCAGCAAAGTAAATTCTTAAAATGCAGTATTTAACTTAATAGGATAAACTTTTCAACTAATTTAGATAAGATATTTAGGTTTATTTTACCCCTTTCTCATCTATATCTTAAAGCAGTTGTCCAAGGACTCCTATCTGTCAATATCTGGATAGGCAGACATATATTTAGTAGTAAATAACTATATTTCTTTTAAATTAGTAAATAATTCTGATTTTGACTAATTCACACTATTCTTGTCAATTAGAGAATAGCTCAAACATATTTATTAAACTTCTATTATATGTTGGAATAGATGCTGCAGAGAACTGAACACGTTTCCCATTTAGGAAAAAAAAAAAGTGCAGCTCGCTGTCAGCGTTCATTTAACATCACGCACAAGGATACTACGTTTTCTAGGATTTGACATTTTTAACGATGGAACTACTAAAAACAGACTGTCATAAATAGAATTATGTCATTTGTTTCCAAAGACTATCGATATTCTAGAGCGGTGCAAAAAAAAAAAATAATAATAAAAGCAAGATATTTTATGGCAGACTTTGAGTAAATGCTGCAGCCGCAAGTGCCTCCAGCAAGTATTCTCAGGGCAAAAGGGAAAGGGTTACTATTGCATATGACATATCGTAGGATGGCTTTAAAAGTAAACAAAATTATTAACAGGTAATGTAAGCTTAATCCCAAATTAGAATAAAAATAATAATATCAATATAAATCCATGGACTAGGGTTTATTATATTAGGAATGAGATGTTCCCAGAACTGTAATCTGAGACCATAAGGGAGTGGAAAGAAGGTGTAAGGAATTCCAAACCAAGAGTAAGGATATAGCATTGATGTAGGAATTCACAAGATGTCTTTGGAAAGCTGTGAGTAAAACGATCCAATTATAATGCAGAATTCATGGTTGGAAAGATGAGAGAAAATATTAGTTAGAAACATTTTTACACAATTAATTTCAAACTAAGATTTTATCGTGTACACTTTTTTTAAAGGGGTTTCTAAATATCTTTATTCAACAATATATTTTTTAATCAGTGGAAGCGATTAAACTTAAACAATTTTTTTAATCTGTGAAAAAATCAATGGTACTACAATAAATCTTTTCTTTAAAATTTTCCAATAAATCTTTTCTTTAAAATTTTCAATTGTGCTTAGGTATGCATTTCTAATTATGTACAGGATAAAAGTTATAGTATAGGTTTTTAACACATCCAGTTACCATGTCAGGAAGTTTTTAAATGTTGATAAAAGCTTGCTGCATATTCTTGCTTATTTCAGAGAGCTTTGCAAATTATTAATTTCTTAACTCAAAGTTAAAGACAGCTGGCTGATCAACAATATCCTAATATCCTGATCCAAAGGCTAATCCTGTTATTAACAAACAATCTCAATACAAGGCAAATGGTAGGTAGAAAATCTCCACTTCTATTTCCAGTTAATATTCTATTTCAATTACAATATCATTTTTTTTAGTTTAAAAAAATCAAATGTCAGCAATGCCAAATGTATGTTACATTTTATGATTAAATTAAAACTATGATATCAAAATTCAATAAGAAGATATTAAAACTGCAGGAGTCAGTTATTTTGACTCACTCTTGGGTTCTTAAAAAAATGTTACCAGATTGAAAAGAGTGAAAAAGAAAAATCACTCACACTATTAGTGAGAGAAAGAAAGAAAGAAAGAAAGAAAAAGAGAGAGAGAGAGAGAGAGAGAGAGAGAGAGAGAGAGAGAAAGAAAGAAAGAAAGAAAGAAAGAAAGAAAGAAAGAAAGAAAGAAAGAAAGAAAGAAAGAAAGAAAGAAAGAAAGAAAGAAAGAAAGAAAGAAAGAAAGAAAGAAAGAAAGAAAGAAAGAAAGAAAGAAAGAAAAAGAAAGATGACTGGCCGACTAGAGCTTAAATCATTTTTTAAGACTTAAGAAATGGTACTATTAGGTGAATGTGAAAGCACAAATCAGATGACATTTAAATCTTTTTATATTTTATGAAAGAACAAACTATAATGACAGCATCAATGGGGAGTCTATATGTTTAGATAGTCAACTGGCATAATAATAATGCATCTTGTGAGTCATTCAAAGATATCAGAAACATTAAAAGAATTATTACTGATGGAGATTTTCATCTGTTAAAAATTCTACCAAAGAAGTCTGTCTAGTAGCTTGATAGAATTTTTAAAATTCAATACCTATTGTGAATGTCTTCATTAATGTCAGTATCCAGAAGTAATCACTAACTCTTTTCTTTAAATTTGACTGAAAAATTAGTTGGGGCGGGAGAGTTGATTTTATTATAAATTAGAATATTTTATACTTACGTATATGGCCACCATATTAGGGATATTTGGAAATTGGAATGTTTTCTCACTTGTAATTAAAGTATATAACTGTATACCTGTGCATATCATTTATACAGGCATGTCTAATTTTTATTGGAAGGCAGCTAGTCATTAAGCTAAAAAGAGTTTTTCTATTTTCCCCCAATGTTCCATATCCATTTCCATTTTCCTTCTTTCAGAGGGGAAATTATTGCTGTCTATTTTTCTCTTTATACATAATACCTCATTTTCTAAGCCTAACTGAAAGGGAAACTATAACGCATTTCCCAGTACCCTCTCTTGGGAATGTTCTTAAAGGTAGGATATTCTTTTAATTACCTGTGACTTTTGTCAGTTTTAAGACAGACGAATTGTACCAGTATAGAGGTTGGGTTCTGTTGGTGTATAGAGGCTGACCTGAAATTGACAAAATTGTTGCCTCTAACACCAGAAGGGAAGAGTTTTTCAATTGCAGATCAAATTAGCACATACCTTTTCCTGGCATTGACAGAACCTCTGAGGAAAAGGATGCGCATAATATTGAGTTGACATCTACATATTGGTAATAAAAATATAATATTTGATAGATATTTATCATAAAGATCATATTAGCTTTATACCTACTATCTCTCTGGACCTTCAGAACAATCTCGGTGAGTAAATAAAGACATGGATTATAATCTATATTTTATGGACAGGGAGCTGAAGCTGCAGCAGATTAAATGGCTGTCCAAATTCAAACAGTTATTAAATGGCACATCTAGGATTTAAGTTCTGGAGTACTGACACTAAAGCTCATGCTCTTTTAGTAGACAACTCAGTCATTCTCATTTTTTATTTATGAATGTAGTGGAAATCTCTTTGTTGACCATAGTAGCAACAGCAACATAAAGAGCCAAAAAGGAAGAGAAACTGTAATCTAAAGATTTACAAGTTTAAATGCAAGTTTAAATGCATGACAAATCCAGATTCCAAACAGCACGCTATTCATGTGGAGAAATTACAAATTATTCAGAGACACAGTATTAATATTAAAAGCAACATTTTTCATTTGTATAGGATTATGTACATTTTAAAGCATTTTGCATACACTATCCCCTTTATATTGCATATAGGAGCAACATGCTAGTTAAAAATATTTTTAAATGGAAAACTACTATAACTAAAAAGATTGAAAATCTGAGAACTGGGAGATTATACTATCCTGAAGAAAAACAGTATTGACTATTCTATACATAAACTATCTTGCATAAATCCTTACTTGTCAACTTAGCAGCAGGGGACATCCTCTTTGACAGTGTGTGCACACTAGTAACATATTTTAGCTCTTTCCTGATTTTCAAAGGAGGCATTTACTGAGCTTAAGAAAATAGGATTTAACCAAAAATGCCTACTAGCTTTCTGTTTTTTTCTTGCAAACTAATGAAAGATTTGGATTGGTCAAGAAGAGGTATATTAATATCTGATAAGAAATGAAAAGTATTGACTGTAGTTCAAAGTGTATCACACCTGAATAACGTCATGTGTTAGGTATCTGAGGAACCTAGAAGGAGAAATAATTACAGGTTGTTCTTATTTCAGCTAGGAAATTATGAACTTCCCATCCTCAGTCAATTTGTAAGCTTTAACTTAAAATATTTTAAAGTATGTCACTAACAAAAGAATCACTTTTAGCCCATCCTGGGTTTAAAATGAAGGTATTATTTGCACCCAGGAGAACTCTTACTTGATCAAGTAACAAATACTGGGCACTAAATGACTACAGTGTTGAGAACAAGTATAACAAGAAATATATTTTAGTACTTCTTTAAAAATATAGATTCATATTGATATATGTCATGTAAGACATTTATGAGAGTATATTCATTATATCCATGATTAGTCCACAAACTTTATATTATTTATGAGTTTTAACAAAGACCCTGGTTTATTTTACACTCATTCATCTGGGTTTATTTTGTGAACACTATGGGCCAAGTCCTGGAGACTATACACATGAAGAAATCACTAATGGTTTCTTAAGGGTGTAAACAAATTGTAAGACATCATGTGATAAGTGGAAACTCATGGTGAACACAGATGAAAGGCACACAGGTAAAACAAATAATAATTAATACTCTTCATCTTCTCATTTATCATTCAATAATTTGATTCATTTATTATCTAAAATATAATTTATGAGTCTACAGCCATGCTACCCTGAACAAGCCCAATCCCATCTGATCTTGGAGGCTAAGCAGGGTTGGGCTTGGTTAATACTTGGATGGGAGACCACCTAGGAGTGTTGTAGGAGTAAAAAAAAATAAAAGAATAAGAGATTGTAAGCTGACAAGGTCCTTGCAAACTGTGAAGTCAACCAAGGGTTACGTCGCATAAAAAAGTAAAAATAAAAAATAAAATATAATTTATGAACAATATAATTACAATAGTATTAAAGAAAGTTTAAAAAGTAGAGCAATGAAAATAACTCAAAAACTATGTTCTCATCTTACATGTTTTTTCCCAGTGCTTTACAATACATGCATTTTATTGTGACCTACATTTTTATTTACTGTTTCATAAGCATTTTCATATAATCCTACATAATTTTATAATAAGCTTTAAATAACCACATAATATTTTATTCAGTGGGCAGATATATAAGCATGGCATAATGCAAAGGCCATAATCTTTCAAATTTCATAGATCTGGGTTTATATTTAGACAATTGCTTTGCCACTTTACTACTATGTTTTCTTATCTACAAAATGGAAATAATAAACGGTATATTTCTTTCAGGCTTTCCAAACATCAGAGATTATTTATTTATAAAGAATCTATTACATATGCTGAAATTCAATAAAGAACTAAGAAATGGCAGCTATTGCTTATTATTCCATGGATGCTGGTAAATATTTTAGATAATTATTCCTTCATTCAGGTCCACCTACAACTTTACCAACCACTGATTCCTAAGTTTCTTATTTTTAATTATAAAATAGTTACTCTTTTTATAGTAATTATCTTGGCAAAAAAGAAAGTTCATTCAAGAACCCATAAAGGATAAGAGTACTGTAGCTATACTTGAAATTAAACATTTCCCTCTTACTATTTGACCATTGCATAAGAAGAAATACATTCTATCTTCTATAAAAATATCAAATGAAATACTATTTGTCAAAGTATTCTAAAAATTTAAATGTGTACACAAATGTTAAGTAATACTACCAATTAATTAGGGGATTTTTCTTCACTGATTGGTTGTGGCTCAAACTTTGAGCCAATTTCTCCATGTTTGAAAAGAAAAAGTGGAAAATCTCTTCTATTTTACCATTTTATTTCTTCCCAAATATTTTCATATTGTAGTATATAGTTTCTTCTGGGGGTCATGTATCATTATAACTGAGTTCATATTATTGTAACTGAGTTCATGTCATTGTAACCTTTAAATATTTTATTTTGGAGTTGATTTATGTGAAATGACATTAAAAAAAAAAAAACTTCACGAAGACCCTAAGATGGGACAAGACACAGAGAACTACTACTTTAAATGCTAACAGTTTGTTATCATTTGCTGCAGTAAATTTAATGTCCTATTCAAATAAAAATGCATTTCTTTATGCTTAGAGAGGAAAAAAATGCAAGTTTACATCATTCTCTATTGGCAGAGTGCTTTAATAATGAAAGTTCTTTCCCCTCATGAAACTCTAGGGGAAAAAGTTTATCAAGGACTGAGTAAAATGCAGTCAAGTGAGGAAAATTCTCTCAGGCATATAGTTTTGAAATATACTTCTTATTCTTGGTCAAATTTTATTCATTATGTTATTTCCAACTTGAAAATCAACATATCCCAATGATTTCCAGAATTCAAGTTGAGAGATGGACAGAATAGGTGAAGGTTAAAAGTCAGCTTGATAATCTCAGGTGATTGTGGACCCAGGCACTGTCTTTTTTAGGAATGTTTTGAAGGCCAACCAACCACTCAACTACTGTCTTCTCTTTATAAATAATTTCCACAGGCTATGGAGGAAGACTGGCTGTCTTTCAGCTTCATTATGGTTACCTGAGAGCATTCTCGGGTCCTGCTTCTGCATAAGTAGCCTATGCCTCTGTGGGAAACCCTAGTGATCTCAGGCAGAGGTGGCAAGGGCAGGCGGCATGAGGGTTCTCTTGCCTGGAAACCTCACTCCCATGCACTTCTCATGCAATCGATCATGAAGGAAAGGTCAACAGACAGCTTTCAAACAACCGATTCACTTAACTACTGACATTGATCTGGGCCAGAGAAGTGAAGTTGTGGGAAGATAAAGGGAGGAGCACAGTCATCAATCACAGGAAACCTAAACACCTTTAAGTCTTGTAAAGAGACTGAACACCTACCAATGAGTCCGTACCCTCAGTCACAGGCACTTGACAAAACCTTTAAGGTAAGTCTGCATTGACCTCTAGTTAGAAGTTGGTGGTATGTGTGTGTGCATACAGAAGGTGGAGCCACTGGGGAGGAAAAAACAGCTGTGAAAAGACAAGACAGTAACAGTGTTTCAAAAAGGTCAACTGCCTACTTCCTAGGCCATTAACTGCAGACCTGGACTTTAGAAAGCAGAATGTACACATGGATGAATCCCTCCTTCTTTCAAATACTTAATACATCATTTGTGTAACTCAGTAGCTGAAGCACGCTAAAGGTATTATGCAAAGCCAGTTACCATTTAGACAATATAAATAATATAGACTTGAGAGTTCCATTTTGTTTTTAGCGAAGCCAATCCTTTAATACCTAGTTCACAGAAGTGCTGCTATATATTCTTTTTAATAGAAAATGCACTTAATTTCTATTTCGCTTTTATTCTTAGTACCTCATCATGACACACAGAATATTAGTGAGAGGCTCTCTAGGTTCAAAGAAGTTATGAGCTCGTACAAGCACTATCCTACCCATTAAGTTTCCTCCCAGACAATAGATTCCATGAGGATCATAAGTGTTTTGCTCACCATGTTAGCCCTACTGCTTATAGTATAAATAAGCCAGTTAATGAATAGATGAGTTCCCAAGAAACTGTGCCTATCACAGTCACATTACTATGTTTTCCTCTAAACTTTCTATACTTATTTTATTAGTCATGTTTCTATGGGTTACTTTTGATTTACCATAGAAATAATAAAATGAGTACCCTTGATCCAAGTTCCTCAGCTGGATAAACAACTTGCTTTTATTTTGATTAAGGAGAGCCATTACATGTTTTTCCTCAAGCTATTAGTCTGCTAGGAACATGCTGTAATTTATAAGTCCTATCAAAACTTTTCCTTTAATGAAATGAATAGGAAATTAATGCAGTCAGGGAGAAAGCTCTTTTAGCTAATAGTTTTTAGCACTTTCTTCTTTGAAATGCCAGAGAGTAATTTTAATTTACTGGTCATTTAAAAAGAGAAAATTCACTCCCATTGATATCACCTTGATTGGTTGATGTGCATGTACGGTGTAGTCTTTTCCTTAGGCAAACTATGTGTTATAAACATGAAAAATAAATGCTCCAGGTTTCTAACATTAACAGCTATTGTCCTACATGACCATTAGCAAATAAATTCCTAGACTAACACTATTTCCTGTATGTTAATAAATATTTTTAGAATATAGGTAATTGGAGTTAGAGATAAAACACTGTACTTGTGGGCATTAAAGAGATGTCATTGTAATTGTGCCTTGACACAGAGGTACAAACTAATGTACTTATTTTATTTGTTAGAAAGTGCTTTGTGTTTGAAAGGCTAAAATAGACAAAAGTACAATTAGACTGTACTTTTTTAAAGGTATATATGCAGCTACTCCTCTATTCTATGTTTTTTTTTTTTTTTTTTTTTATAAAAAGAACTAGCTAGAGGCATATTTCACTGGCTGTGAAATCTGAGAATCAAACCATATCGCTCAGGGCTTTATTGTCAACAACTAGTATCAATCATTCTATAAATATGGTATTTATATACAATTTTACTGTTTAAGAAAATTTGAAGAGTTTTCTTTCTAAGAAAGCTAATCATCCCTATTTGTAATGTGTTTTTGTTACTTATTTGTTTAATGAACACTTTCATAGCCAAAGGTCATTTCTAGCATATCAAATATTAGTATCATTACAAGTTAAAGAGTGTAGAAATCTCAATCACTGTTGTTAAATAAATAAATCCTTGGACTCTTGTTAACATATAGCTGAAATAAAATAATTTTGAAATAATAAAGCTTTATAAAAGATTCTTTTGTCTCGTAATTAATTTTGAGGGTTCAGCTTTGAGGCAGTTTTCAATTTCACATCTGATACCACCTTTGAAAATATTCTTACAGTGATAAATGACCTTTTCTATGTAAAACAACTTTTGAAATACGTGTGTATTTACAAAAGCTTCTTTCCTCTTATGTTGGAAATGTTTATTTCTTGATTGGAAGCCTATGGTGATGCAGAAACAGATAAATGGTACTGTAAAAAGAAAGGAGATTTATTTTCCCTCAATTTATAAGAAATGTCAAGTAAATATTACAGATGAATCCTACCCTTATGTTGACAAATCAGGCTTCTTACAAGTGGTGTTTTTTTAAATTCAAAAAAATGTGGTTCATTAGTTTGAAGAATATTTATATTTTAGATTTATTAACATGGTAATATATTAATACTTAATCACTAGTTTTGGCAGAAGTTAATGAGCATTTGTACTTGATCTTTTACTAATGAACATATTATTTCTCCTAGTTTCGTTGGTTATTTCATTACAATGGGTTGATTCAGCTCTGATCACCTGTTAAAAACTTTGTATTAGAAACTTTGTTAGAAATGTAACAAAAATAATTCTTATATAAACATTTTTTTGACTTAAACATAATTATAGTTACATGACATAATTACAGAACTGTTACATGACAATGCTTGACGTTCGGCATAGGCTTGACAACCTGTGGACAGCATTCAGTGTATGTTGATCACCATTTTTACCATTATTAACAATGGAAATAGATGTTTTCATTGTATGAAATGCTTAATAAAATTACTCCCTACTATAACTTGCTCTGAGGGCAAAGCATAAATTTGAGTCCAGGTTATTTTAAATATTATAGTGGTATAAAATATTTCTAGAATCTTTAAAATTTCCGTCTTGCCAATACTCTCACACAACTCCTATCCCAGATTTTTCAGATAATGTTATCTTGGATTCTGACTAGCTCTACATTCCCTCTTTCTTCATACAAAAATTCTTTTGACTTTTATTAATATTTCCAAAATGTACTCTACATCTTTATTTCTTATTGAGGAAAAAAGTTTAATTCATATGTCTTCCATTATCTTCAAATGTGTAATTATTGTACAATATATCTAACTTTACTCTTTCTTAACATTAATAGGTTGGCATTCATTTTGATTCTTATTGTAATTTACTGTCTATTAGAGTCATTTGACATAATTCATCTCCTAATGCAATAAATTCATTTTCTTTTTTCTAATATTGTTTGGCTGCCATAAAGACACAGACTTTCTGAAAGTTATTGAAGAATAGAAGCCAAATAAAATAAAACCCAGCAAATTTATTAAGAGGCAGTAAAAGAATACAATAGCAGCCATATTATCTATGTATTTTATTTCTGTTCTTTTTACTTTCAGAATATACAAAACTATCTAATGCTTTAAAAAAGCATAAAACAGCATGGCTCCTCTCTCTACTCCTCTAAATTTTTATTGTCAGACATTTAGCACTGCTTCTGTTTTCTCCCACTTTATTTTGCTTGTACTTACTAGAAATTTTGCCCTAGTATTCTCAATGTAATAAAGCAAGTTCAGTTTTAGAGACTTATGCATTTTCTTCTCTTTCACCTGGGTCCTTAATTATCACTTCACATCAACCTAAGAGGAATTTCAAATTAATGTCATTAATCAATCACCACTACCTAAAATCACTAAGAATCCTGAAAATTTATTTCATACAGTTTTACAATGTATGGTTTTATCTTAACCCCATTCACAAAATACAGTAAAGAAGAGTTCTATTCTTGAAGTTACCCTGACATTTCCTATGAAATAATGAACATTCAATGGATTATAATAGAAGATAGCACTTCCTGGTGCTCATATTTCAGAAAATGTTTTCCAGTTTTCTCTGCCTTTGTGCACTAGGGTTTCTTCCCTTTTCTTATTGCAAACAGTATTCTCCTCTGAACAAATTTACTCACCGCTCAATTCTAAATATTACAAAATAAACTGAAAACTTTTAGCATTTCTTTAACCTCCTGTCTTCATATCCCCAGTTGTCTATTTTAGGTACCCATCATTTCCTCTTGACACCAAGTCTGTGGCAAATATATAAAAGAACTTAATAATACTCTTAGAATAAATTATAACATAGTATTAAATAATTTAGAAAATATTTCATTACTGAGTTCATCTATTATTTAAAGGTAAGTAGATTTCTAAAAATTGGAGAAAAACACACAAACATAGTAACGAAATTGAGCTGCGGTTTCAAAAGAGATGCTGACATATTAGAATAGGGAGTGAAAATTAACCCTCATGCCAAAATCAAATTAATAGCCTTTAAAGAATGTTTTTTGCAAAGATGTTATACATGCATATATGTGTGAATCACTAACATCTTAACCTTATGATGTTATAGATTACAGTTTAAATTTGAAGTGTTCTGTTTTATAATTTTTATCATCCTGTCTTATATTATTTAATTTGATTATTTTAGAATTACTCTCTATAAAAATTTCTATATTTTTTAATTGTTTAAATTCAATCAGTTTAAAACTCAGAGGCTTAGCATATTTATCCAAATATTCCTGACACTCTTAAAAAAACAAAAATAACAATGCTAGATATGGCAGGGAATCAAAGAGAAAAATCAACAAATATTCACTTCTTAATTTCAAAATTTTGTTTCCTGCTTCAATTAGTCCATTATCAAAATTTTATTTTAATTATTCAATGACAGAGAACAATTTATTAATGAAGAACAGTAGCAAATGAACAACTTAAGGCCCCCAAAGTGCTACCACCCTGGTACAGATCAATAGAACTAGGCAAACAAGAGGCCAATTCAAAAGTTCCTGCCCAATTTCCTTCCACAGCCAGGTCTTTATGAGCAAGCAGTCATGGAAAAGATCCTAGAAAAATAAACTGTGGAAACATTTCAGCAACTTAATTGAGATTTTGCAAGGCTCTCAAAGACTGCATTGTTGTAGCCCACTCTCATCAAAGACCATGATTCAGCTTTAGAAATGGTGCTATTTAAACCCTGCCGTACTAGCCATATATCTTAGGAATTTACTTCCTAATTATGCACTATGCCTTATAAACACTTTTTTTGTTCTGTCATTGGGTGACATAGTATTTTAAGCAAGTAAAGCAAATTGGTTTGATCATCATTACGAAAAGTTCTTCCTCAACACATGTCAGATTTAGGTTATGGGAGTACATTACATTTCTCTACTAGAAAGTTTAATGATCTCCAAATGAATTCATCATTTACTATGCTACTGGGGAAAAATATTATGTCTGATTTACTTTATAACTTCAAGTGAAACCACTGCTCCTCAATTTGAAATACAGGAGATGCTGAAAAGCAATACCATAGTTTCTGCAAGAAGTGAGAAACTATATTTTCTGGAAAGAAGAAGCATTAAGGTAACAACTTTGATTTTATCTCTGTCTCTGAAGAAGACCAAGAGCAGATTCATTTCAAGGGTGACGAGTTACTCTAAAGTGCTTTAATTCTTGGGAGTGCTACCAGAAGACTAGGATATGTGCTGACTTTTGTCCTTCCTCTTAATATCTGGTAAAAAGAATGAAAATATGTTTCATTATTTACTTCATTTAATTTTTTTATTTTCATTATAGATTCATCTTAATTTTAACAAGTGGATAAACTTACTGTTATGACCTTCCCAAAAAATGAAGACAAAGCAGACAAGATTCTGTTATATAAAAATAATAAAAAATAAGTTGGAGGTAAAATAGTTAGTTGCAGGATATTCAACTCTGAAACATCAAATTTAGAGCAAGAGTGCTATGAAAATATTTGTATTTAGGGTGTAGTTTTTATCTGCTTTAGATGAGTAATTATCATAAATTACTACACTTGACTGATGCCCAACAGGATAGTACATTCTAGTCAAAATGTGTCATAAAACCACCAACATTGTATGGTAGGTGTTGCCCCTAGGTGATAGTAATGTTAAGCATAATACTCAGTAGTGATTTATCCTGTCAGTTATACATTTTAAAGTTGCTATTTTGAATGGTTTTCAATATAATCACATATTACATGTTTCTTATTTATTTATTTATTTATTTTAAGAAAACAGCACATTGAGTAAGGCTAACCACCAAAGAGGGAAAGAAGACCTATCAAAATGGCTATGTAGTTGGTCTAAGTAGATGGTAAATCTGAGAAAAATTAATCAGAAACGACATTAGCAATCTGTTTTTTTTAAATAGCTGTACTGTGTAAATAAAAAGAATGAAGTAGAATAAAATGTGTGTGTGTGTGTGTGTGTGTGTGTATAAATTCATACCTTCTCTTGCTCTCAACTCCAATTCTCTATTTATAGCCATTTTCCCTCCCAATAAACAGTCATAGTATGCTGACATGGTTTTCAATGAAAGATCTTTAAAATTCAGACTCATTATTTTCTTCTATGACTTTTTTTTTCTACATGAGTTTCTCAGTTTTGTCAGTTGCATCATAATCTTTCCCATTATTTTGTTCAAAATGCCACAATCTGCTATAATTAATAGAGGGAACCCCTTCACTTCCCTGTATCAATGTGAAGCCATCGATTAAGTAAAAATATTTAGCATTAATGTTTCCTTCTTACAATTTCAAAACTTCACCCCTTCCTTTCCACTCTCACTACCATCATATTAGTCAAAGAAGTTACAATCTCACATTTAGTTTACTAAGAGAAACTCATGACTAATTTTTCTTCTAGTCTGTTTCCACATAGATTCCCCCTTTATATAATTCCAGGTTAACCTCATATACAACACTGTCTTTATACCATAAAATAGAGTTTAAGGAAAAAGGTTCTGGAATCACACTGCTTGGGAATGTATGTGTGCTCACTTTAATTTTCACTAGGTTACCAATCTTGCAAAAATACTTGACCTACTGTTTTATTTCCTTCCTACAAGAGAGGATTGTTAAAAGAAATAAATGGGTTAATGCAAGTAGAGCACTTAGAAAAGTTCTAAGACAAGTGCACACACACACACACACACACAAAAGGATGGGCTCTATTATTATTGTCATTGTCATCTTCCTCATTCAAAACTTTTAACAGCTGCCTGTACACTGCGATAAAGCCCAAATCCCTTAATCTGGCAATTAGGCTCTGTAGTCTGGCCTCATGTTAATAGCCCAGATTAATAAACAGTATTTGCCAATATGACTTCTCTGGTCCAGCCAAGGGTTAACTAATGAAACATACTTTGAAATTGTTCGATGCATCACTCAAGTCTTGTTTGTTCCTAAAGAAAATGGACCAGATCGACATTTCTGTGGCCCAAAATTTCTAAAAAAAAAGAGTTTTTCAAATTTGAACAAAACTGTATGTTATAATTCATTTCAGATATTAATAATGCACATTAATTAATATTTAATTGACTCTGAGAAGTCCTAGAGTAAACAACTTTTTTTCAACATAGTGTCTCAAAATTTACTTAAAGATGAATTTTTTTTCCTTCTAGATTCTGTTAGAACTCTTGACATGAATATTCCAGAGTCAGGAATAGAACTAAAAATCTTTTAAATTTTAAACTGTTATATTCACAATACCTCTCTATAATTCTAAACTTCAAAAGTGAGTTTAAATAAATCCTGGAGAACTGAGAATGAGAGAAACTTAATCTTCAATCTAGTAAAAGGTTCAACACATGCTACCACTGGAAAAACAAAAGTAAAAAAATTTAATAATGTCTAATTAAGTCTACTCTTGACTTATGTCACTATATCAATTAAAAACTTTGAAATCCCAAAGAAAGATTATTTGAAAGCTTTTTTTTAGCAACCATAAACATTTCTACTCACATTTTTCAGTGTAATTATTATGTCCTATCTGGTGACAGCTAATCCAATGTTAATTGAAGTTTTGTTTTATGCTTTCTTATCCACAGATTAATTTCTTTCAGACTCTTAGCCTACAATTCTATGCTCTTTAGCACATATTTCAACCTTTGACTCCTAATTTCTAGGCATTATATTGTAGCTAGAAAAATTCCACCTTTATTTCTATGATATAAACTATATACTAAAGCAAAGAAAGAAAAGGAGATGATGAAATATCAGAAACAAATTAGAGGTAAAGATTTAATAAAAATTTTCAGACTGACGTACAGTCTTTCAAATAACTGATTTAACCACTGCTGCTTAGTAAAAATGTATGTACCCCATTATTAATTCAATTTAAAAAATCATGTAGACTAAAGACAATTATTAGACAATTGGATTGTTGTTAAGAGAAAAACACATTCTTTAAAGTCTACATTTTTATAACTTTTAATTTAATTTTATTATCATTAGACTGTTATCTTGATTTTAGACTATAAGGTCATTTTTATCCATAATAGTAACCAAACATGAACAATAGAACTAATATAAAAGATGCAGTAAATATTAATCGGCTACCGGTGTCTAAATTGTAAGTAGTTTTCTAAGTAGCTATAAACAGAATATTCCAAAAGAAAAGTAAGTTTGTGTTAAATGTCTATAATTATAATAGTCTGTTAAATACATTTTATTTTACACCTGTGAAATATTTGATTCCCACAAGACAGGACATGATATCTTTATCTATATTTTTTAAAGCATAACAGACTGAAAGTGCACCTAAAATAGAATAATATCAGGTTTAAGATACCAGAGTCCTACATAAAACATCTGCATCTTTCTAAAGGGAAAAGTCCTTTTATATTTTGTTCCCCAAATTTTCCCTGAGATGTTTCACTGAAAAATTATTAACATGAACAAAGTAAAAATTTATTAGACAAATATTATTCAAAATGAAAATGTCCCTACTATCCACTTAGAAATACTTTATATTATCAAATAAATGTTTTCTTTTAAAAGGTGGGTTAAAGTTTTATTTTTCTAGTTCATTAAAACAGACCACTAGGGGGCAAGCAACACTCTGATCTGTTATATGTGAATGGATGTAAGTCCTTAAAATGATGAGTTATTCCTCATGTTTATTATTTCCTTTATTCTTTCATTTAAAAACTATTCTTCAGTGCTTACTGTGTGCCAGAAACTGAGAATCCAGAATTAAAGCAATCAAATATAGCTCTCTCTGTCTTTGGGTCTTTCTGTATATACACATATGCATATATATATTTGAAAAATGGTTTTAATACATTCCTTCAGTGTTTTTTCTACCTCTTCAGAATTTCTTTAAATTTTTATCATTATATAGTGTGCCATAGAAAAATCAGATACTCAGACTTTACCTGACAAGTTGTAGTAAAGAATATGGACATTCCCAACACTGAAAATAGCTCTTGGTATCAAACATATCAATAAATAAAATCTATAGTTCATAGAATGTTCTGCAACTCTGTCCAAAATTGCTGCATCATTTTCCTAACTCTGTTCGTCCTTTCTTTTATTAGGTGGTCCCCATCAGCCAGTGCTCTGAGAAACGGGTGGAATGATTTCATAATTTCTGTTGACCATTAAAGGACACTGGTACCCTGGGGATATTGATTCAGAAAGGCAGAAAGAATAGCTGGGAAGCTCTTTTAGTAATAGAGAAGTTAATGATTTTGTGATTCACCCAAGAGGAATTCCTTGCATACTTTGATAATTGTGAGGCAGATAGTGTCTCTCTTGACTCGTCAAATTAGCAGAAGCTAAGAGGACCATGGTAGAGGCTGAACCCAAACACCACAAAGGAAAGTTTAACAATACTCACATGTTTAATTGTGTTTGTATGTGTATGTTTTTACCAACAAGAGATTGCTTTTAACCTCAGGTTTAAAGTGTTTTCTAACCTCTACACTTTTATAGCACGCTAGATATTCCAAATATGTTCTGCCAAATGACTAAGGAAAATGGAAGCTGCCTCTCTTCCACATGCCAAAAATAAGTCACACATAACTAATATTGTGTTAAATGTTCAACTTAATTAAATTGCAGGGGGTGGGGTGGGGGAGGAGAAGCCCAAGATACAGGAACTGATAGAGAAATTTTTAACCATCAGGGAACAATTTACATCTATTTCACTAGTGGTCTTTTTGCTTAATATTTTTTACACTGATCATTCCTTCAGAAGATATTTGCAGAACTTCTATTCAGGCTCCATGGTTACAGCAGTAAGCAGATCTGCTCTCACATCTACAGTCTACAGACAGACACTGCACTGGCCCTGCTAGATGCACAAGATAAAATGCTGATTAAAAATCCTTTCCTTTGCAAGTGTCCCTCTTGCATTTGGGAGGAAGTCATAGGGATTCAGAAAAATGCAATGAGAAAATTGATAAAAATGGAATTATATGCCAATGACTATAGAAGCAAATAGGTGGAAGCTTTCTTCTAAGTAACTAGAGGTGGTGTGGTGGGTAACAGCCTAGACATAGTCTGGAAGAAGATGTGAAAGGAAGAAGATTGCTTTGTCAATCATCCTGTTTTGGAAGCAATTTGAAGGGTGAGTGAAGAATATTTGTTAGACAAAGAGGAAACAACATTGCCAGGTGCTGGGCACCAAGTGGTCGAAGAGCATGGCAATGCAAGTGAAATATGGAAACAAATATGGAACTGGAAAAAGAGGCAGGAGGCAATACCAGAATGGAAGGGCCTAGCATGCCCCGGTGCTTATAAGGGGTTGTGACTTCATTTGGTTGGTGATAAGAGACCATTTAAAGATTTTAGGCAGAGAGACAAACTTGAATTTAATGAGGGAACACATAAAAAATATGAAAAAAATATAAAATTATGTTAAAAAATCATTACTTTTGCATTTCTCACACACACACACGCGCGAGCGCGCGCGCACGCGCACGCACCTGATGATGTTATGAAGACTGGGTTGCGGTAAAGCAGTTCTTCCTATGCTCGTAGATCAGGATACTGAAAAAGAACTTGGATAAAGTATGTTTAACCAACCATATCTCCTTAACAGCTAGCAACTGTCTAATTCTCTTCCCTAAGAACAGTGTAGTAAGGGAAACGGCATGGTTTTGAGAGTTCAGGTATAAAATAAAACAATGAGAAAACCTCATCTCTCATGCTCAAAATCCTTGGGCATTGAAGTCACCCCAGGGAAGAAGCTTTCATATAAATGACTGAACTATTTAAGTATATTTAAATTGATATCTGCTTACATATAACAATAAAAACCTCTAAATTTTACCTTTTCTCACATTTCGATAGGGCTCAAAGTTTCTCCACCTGAAATTATATTTGTTTTGTTAATGACTATGATAAATTAGGTCTTCAACTTTTTGATGATAGGTTTATGAAAACATGCTCAGATATTTGCAACTACTACTTACAAGTAATTTTTGTTATTAAAAATAGGTTAAGTGGTAAGAATTTAAAACAAAAAATCAATTTTTCAGGTAATAAATATCATCTCTCAGAGGCGTTGACCCAGTCAATATTTTGAAGGACATAAAAACCCTTGATAAATTAATTAACACACTTATAGATGGTATGTGTATATGTACTTTATCCTCTGGTAAAGGTGTCTCTCTGGGGAAAAAATATTATTTTCTTGATAGAGGTTAGCACAGACACTCCAAGTGGTTTGACAAATTTAGTTCTTGTCATGGTGCTAAATATGTAAATCACGCTGAATGACTGAGGCTAAAAGCAAGGTGACAGTTGACTGTGACAGCCATTAACCATGGATCACATCCCCGCATGTAACACAATTATATGGCGGGAAGCAACTAATGTGGGCTGCCCTGGTGGGAGAAGGGTGAGAATATTGAATTTTCCTTTGTAATCTATTTACATCTCGAAACGGGGGCATTAGTCAGATTAAGGTTCAGAATGCCAGGCATACACAGCCCGGTGTGCTAAGTGGTGCCATTTATAACGTGATAAGAAGGTAATGGTTAGAGAAACAAATGCATTACGACCTCACTGAGTAAGGGGGTGATTCTGTCTCATAAACTTTCTTTTCTGTTATGCTGTCTCAGAGTACAAAGATTTCTAAAAATCTTTTAGAAATTTCTAAAACTGCCAGTATTTTTAAGTATCAGCTCTATTTTTCCTTTTCTTTCTTAAGTAGATAAATTATGTTGAATTTTAACAGTCATTTATATTAATTTCCTCCCGAAGTTCAAGCTAAATATATGTTATCAAGACCCATGAACCAAACAATATTAAAATGAACATCTCTTCAATTATTCTATTTCTATAGCTGAATATATTAGATCACACCAAATTTAAGAGAAAAACAGGCAATGTGAGGTGGAGGGTCTTAAAGTGACAGCTTTGGAATAGCTCTAAAAATCCCTTTTGAGTATTCTGGGAGTTTGAAAATTCAAACCTAATGTTTTTCTTGGATGCTCATGTATTAAGAACCATCATGAAAAACCTCTTGACTTGTTTCTCCCTGTTTCTCAAAGCAGTTTTCTTATAGTAACTGGTGTGCCAGTCTGCGTACCACATTCCTCATTTTTTCTGGCCTCTTTCTCCAGAAGCTATTTATATAAGAAATGATTAAAAAATTATAGATAGCATATAATAACTCAAGATAAAACCTGTTATAGATAAATTTGATTAGCTAAGGAGTAACTCATCTAATAAAATATGAATTATATCTAAATGCTTATATGCAGTTTGTGTATCTAAATTAAGAGAAAAGAGAACTTTAAGGTCTGAATTAATACAAAGTTAAAATAAGTCTAGATACTTAAAAAAATGTGTGTGACCTTAGTATGCTTTGACTAATTTATAAAACTTTATAGTTTATTGGCCCTTGCAATGGACTGGATTCTCTTTATGCTGGTTTAATTCTTATGAGTCTTCTAGGGGTCAAATAACCCCTGAGAAGCCTTCCTTGGCAAGCTTTACAAGTTATATATTTCTATAATTTACTGTGCTTTTCCTTTAAGACACATCACTATTGTATTTAGATAATTATCTGTATCACTCTTCACTGTTTATCTCTTACACTAGGATGTGTGTTCCATGAGGGCAGGAACTATACATCCATTTTATTGACACTGAATCTTTAAATACAAGAAAGCTGCCTGGAAAACAATGAGGATTCAATAAACATCTATTGAATGAATACATACATATATGAATAGTGATTTATTCCTTTATAGTTCCCCTATCTAATAATATAGTATCTTAAATATTTTTTAATTTTTTGTTTCTGAAATAAGCAATTCTTACACATAGCTGTATGGCTCTAACAACTTCTTGAGGCACTTCTCAATTTGCATACAAAGACTACAAGATTATTTATGGTATATAGATGACAGGAAAGAAGTCAGTTACTTTACATAAGTAACATGAAAAACTAACAATGCTTCAAAAATAGCATCAAGAATATCTCACTTCTTATGCAATATACTTTTTACTGGTATATATGCAATTAATTTACTAATTCTAATCTAATTCCTACTTATAGTACATTTAATAAATATACTGCTTTTCACATAAGTCTTCTCAATAAATTATCACAAGGGTCTTATGGTAAGGTGTCAATGTCATTTTATCAGTGGACACACTGAGGCTCAGAAAGGATATTGCCCAAGCTTAAACAGATGGTAGGTGTTACTGACAGAATACAATCTGTATAACTTTCTATTCTGAACAAAATCCCAATGACAGAATTCTAAGTGTATTCCATAGCTTGCCCCTTAAAATAAGGTATTTGTATTAGTATCTTAGGTTTTCCCTTAGTGAGCCAAAGTTTTATTTCACAGAATAAATTGAATAATTAAAAGCATCTACATTTTTCCTTTATAACAGAGGGAAAAAAATAAATGTTAAGCATGAATAATGCAGTTAAGAAGCTATAATCATCTACTATGCTATGCATAGCCAATAGTCAACAGATGTGCAACATAGATCTGAGGGAAAAACATCTAACACGTCTAACAGGATTTTTTTTTTAAATAATGCACCTTAAAATAAAAGTCAATTTTTTCAAAATAAGCAATTTCAGCAATTCTTACTTCGGGGTATATATTTTCCTATTTTAGAGCTATATGGTAGCTTTAGCCAAGTTAAACTTGGCAGTCTAAACAGTGTATATAGATGTTGCAAAATTTTTATAAACATTAACCAAACAATCTCTAAATGATGTGGTGTTGTGTATGTATATTTATTAACTAAAGAAGTACATTTATGTATGCACGTACTAAATTTTATATTACAATTTGTAAAATGTGCCTACATAGGACAACTCAAGTAAAAAATTAAGTAACTATAACTATACATGCTTTTGGTCTGGATCAACCATGCAGAAAAAACTTTATTATTTTTTTCTCGACACTATGATAGTAATGTATATATCTATTTTCAATTCTAATACTTAAAAATTCAGTTATAGTCAATTATTTTATTTAAAGTAATATAAAATATAATTAAAATTCAGCATATTTGATACTTGAATAAAATATGGTTTCTTAAATTGACCCCAAAATATCATTCCTCACAGAGAATACTTGAATGTGAATTCTGAACTGGAGGTTCTAAATGTTAAGTAAATGAAGATGATATTCCCTGGGATAGAATATTCCATGGTCTGGAAAATCCTTCATTTATTCAAGCAAAGCACTGAATATATAATGAAGAGTAAAAACACACATGGTCCCCAGTTTTAGTGAAACTGCTGGAAGTTGGGCCAACTTTTCAGATTATGAAGATCGAATGCCTTTTTTTCCCAAGATTTTTTGTTGGTGTGCAGTGAAAGTTTGGGGACAGGTGTATGAGAACACCCGGTGGTGATCAGGTTCCCTGTTCAGAGTGGGCACATGACCCTTTGGAATGGAAGGAATGATGGATTTGCAAATCCCCCACTGCTCCCAAAGCCTTTCCAAGGGCTGCCTCTAAGGCCACTGCTCTTGTAATCAAAGTAACATGCTCATCAGCCTAGATAATCATTGTTATATCAATGTCTGCATCTGCTGTATATCATCCTGAGGAGCCAACCAACAGAAGGCTTCATTTCAACTATGCATTTCAAAATCCCTCCTTGGAATGATGCTTCCTTCATGCCTTAAAGGACCTACAATGAGTACCAACTTAGTTGTTTCCCATGGCACCTACACATGGAGAGCATTGTGAAAAGGAGAAATGAAGTACCCAGTGTAGAGGTTTCTGAAAGATGAAGTAATGAAAGAGTGTGAGAAGGGAAATAATGTGCTCACAGCTCAGTCCTTCACTGACTCCTTTTCTCTTCCACAAACTGGAGTATAACATCCATTTCCCTTTACTCAAAGACTAATTCGGAAGGTTATTTGTAATAACATATAGACATTACTTTATAAATTGTAAAGCTAGACATTAATAACTACTAATAATGATAAAAATATTAAAGTGTCATTCAAATGCAAGATACTATTTATTAAATCTAATTCAGAAAAATTCTTACTTCCTCCAAATATAGTTTTTGCTTCATTGAAAGTTGTATCTTCTTTGTTTTGTCATTCATTCATGTTTAAGTCTATGAATTAGAGAATTTCTAAACCCCAGTGATCTTATGATGGAGTCACACTTAGTACAAATAAATATATGACTATCTGAGCTAGGGTGTTTAGCACACATAAAAAGGATAAGGAATGTTGTAGCTATATCATAAATACACACACACACACACACACACAAACTAAAAATTGAAACAATGCAGAAATTTGTATCAAAACAAAAAAGAATAATCGTAAAATTCTCCTAAAAATAACATGACAAAAACCATAACACAATAAAACAAAGTTACACTATCCCAAGTTGGGATTATGCTATTTCTATCCCTGCACTAGAAAAAGAAAATATTTTATGGTCATGAAAAGTTGGAATTGTGGCACAATATTTTAAAAAGGAAAACCATTAAAAAGAGACATCTGGTCATTTGGGCATAATTACATTTTTGTTACACAAAGAAAATACATTCTTCCTGAGAATGTTTCGTTGATTACATACTCTGCATTTTAGCATTGTTTCTAAACATACTGTAAATTATGTTAAGTAACTTATTGAGTCTCTGATTTAGCTTTTTTTTTACTCAAGCAGAAAGATAATGTTTGTTCCAAAAAGAATAAACCAGTAGACAAATCACATTTATAAACTCTGCAAGTGACATGAGTGATGTTAAAACATCTGGGACATGTTAGAGACTGCATTAACTCTAATCATGGATCACATGATGGCAGATTTTTTTTTCTTTAATGAGGAGAAAAGACTGAGATAGTGAATGTGTTACTCAACATAACCCTGAAGTTCTTGTCCAAGAACTGATAAAGCGCTAGAGAGAAGGCCTTGCCCTACCTACCAGCTTTCCAGAACTCAGGCCATGCAATCTTCTTTATGTTTGGCCTGTGTGTCACTGGCGACAGTGTCTGAAAAAACAAAGCCCTTTTTCTCACTCCCAATAAATCACAGGCTATCCAGCACCCAATATTTACATTGAACAAGAAGAGGATCCTTGTCCCCCTTCTTCTAGCAACACTCCATTTATCTGTTAATTCATTAACCTAAAAGAGAGTTCGCTACAGACAAGACTCCATATACAATGATAAAGTTTAAACCCTGTGAACTATAACATGCATGATAAAACCTGATTTTAAAATTATGCTACAAAATATAGTTAAAATATTTTCAATATTAACTTTAAATATACATATTTATAGAGAAAACTGTATAAAGATATAAATGTCAAGTATACAAATATGGACAAAAGACCAGGAAATTAACTACAACTATAGTAGGTAAGCTTGGAAGAGCTTTGCAATATACAGAAGAATGATCATTTCACTTTTAAAAGTACCTTTCAGCCATAAGTCTTTAAGGATTATCTTTTTATTTTATTTATAGAAAGCACTCAAATAATATTTATTTTGTGTTTGGTGAATGAACTCAAAGAATAATTAAGTAAAATATGAGCATCACTTTAATGAAGAAGTTGCTTTCCTAAGATATGACCTTATTTAAAAAAATGTAAATTTTTTAAAGGGAAGCATAAATCAGGCTCTGGTCAGAAATACAATTTAATTTTTAAAAATATATTTGCAACACCCACAAAATATATTGACTTGGGTGTCTTAGTATTAGAGAATTAGAGATATAAGTTTACAGTATTATTTTCAAAAGGATCTTATTCGAAATTCATTTTGAAGTTGAAAGAGAGAGCAACAGTTTCTATTTTCTAAGGATCACACTTTCAGAAATGTTGCTTTAAGGTTTAATCAATATTTGGGAAATGTTGCTTCAGGACACAGAAAAAGAGAGTTAAAGAGAATTTTATAATAATACTTAGGTACATTATTAAGCTGCAAGCTTTAAAGGAAAAAAAAATTTCTAGGAGAGTGGTAATTGACACTTGAACCCACTCAGAAGTGGGACTGGGTACATGGCTTTAGAGCAGGCCAGCATGGGTTGGAATCCCCCAGAGAAGTAAGAAGCCATTTGGAGGGAGAAACCAGAGATCTTCCTTCAGGCCATTACTCCATCCTATCATTCCAGAATGATTAAATGGTTTCCCCCCTTTATAGACCATAAAATAGACTTAAGATTATTTCATCACTACCATCATTATTACTTACATCCACTGACCGAAAACATTGCTTCACTTACTAATTTAGAAAACTTCCATAGAAAAGCATATATAAACTCTCTCTCTCTCTCTTTCTCTCTTTCTCTCTCTCTCTCTCTTTTTCTCTCTCTCAGCTTTTTCTCCAAGTGCTGACTGAAGCAACATTTTAACTAGAATTCACCGAAGTAAAATATAGTCAACCTACCTGCCTAACTGCCTTACAGCAAACACTTTCCAATGTCATGCAAGTGATGGAATTAATTGAGGGGCATCCATTAAATGTTTTAATTGTCCAGAATGCATAAGGGAACAGGAAGAGAAGGCTTTTTATCAACTTTCTATTTCTTCCACTGTCTGCCCTACTTACCTTCAAACCTAAATTGCAAACATAGCTGAAGGTATTTTTGTCTTGAGTAGCTGCAAATGCCTGTATCTTTAATAGACATGATTTATAAAGAGCTTTTGGAACTTGCTGACTTCATAATGAAGAAGCTCTACTCCCATAGGAGTCATTAACCCAGACATCACCAGTGCCCGACCACTGGGAATCACGCAAACCTGTGCTATGAGCAATGCTAAGACAGATTCTTCACTTTTCAGATAAGATGAAATATATAAGAATCTCTATCAACCCCCCAAAACATTAGGATAGATGAAGAAACTGAGGCTCCAAAAATGTTAAATGACTTTCTGATAGTCACAGAGCTTGTTGGGTCTCTAGATACCCAACTTAGAATGAGATGTCTACCTCTCTTTATAGATCACACCACTTCTACAGAAAATGAAATGCATTTGTAGGCGTATTGATGTTTTGCCATGTCAGTTCTAATTATTCCAATTAATGTAAGAGAGAAAGATGGAAATTATCTGAAGCAAAATTTAAACCTAAGTCTATTAACATTCCAGATTTATACTTTTCACTTTTTATGATTGATTGACTCATTGTAATTGGTCAAGTTATATTAGTTATTCTAATAAACTCCAAAATCCAGAATGATGAAAACATGATAGAAGTTTACACCTGAACTCTGATATAAATACTTTGATCTCTAGAGATATTTATTATCTCTTTGTATTAATGACTAAAAATAGAACAACATGAAATATATCTTGAGTCATCAAGGAAGTTGCTTTAAAAAAACTTTTTTTCAGAAAAAAAAATTAAATATATGCTCCTTTTTCATAATTTGGGTACATTCTGCTACTTTGTGGCCTTATAAAGCAATGATTCTTCCCTCTGTCTTTGCATCTAGCTGAATCATCCATGGAGGAAATGTGAGAAAGGTACTTTGATCTATATAAATTTTCCAAAATATTTGTTTAAAATGTGGACTCTAGAAAGGGATAATCATATATTTTTTAAAGTTTCTATCCTTTTTTTTTTTACTTATTACAGAATGCCAGGAAAAACAAAATGACTAATTATGGAAAAGTAAACACAATTTTCTATTTAATTTTATCATTCAAATTGATCTTGGCATGGTGAATGAGAAAACTAGCAGTTAGAAATTATGTAATTCAACTTAATGAATAAAAAACTGAAAATAAATGTCAAAAGTGTGCATTTTTTCCTAAGAAAAAAATGTGCAAATTTCTGTCAATAATTTATATCCAGGTTAATTTACTATTATATACTAAATTATACTTAATTTTTCTAGATTTTCTATAAATATGTCCCTAGCTGAATAGCTGCCTGTGAAAAAGATATTATTTAAGTATTTTATAAAGGTACACCCATACATTTGATTTCCAGATATTAAATTTATCTTTAAAGCAATGTTTGGAAAATAACCTTTCTATAAAAGAATTAAAAACAAAAAAAAATCTCATTTATTCATATATTGGTACCCTACAAATGTCTAGGGGTTTTAAATAATCAATTTTTAAAGTGCATTGTTAATATTTTTTAAAATAAAAATAGGCAAGGCAGGATGAAAGTCATTCTGAAAGAAGGTATGAGAGAGAGTGAGAGTATCTACATGTGTATGAGAGAGGTGAGGGAAGAAAGGGGAAAGTCTGGGAGGTAGGGAAGAAGGGAGGGTGAGATAGACAGTGAGGGTAGAAAGAAGGGGAAAATGCAAGGGGGATAGAGAAGGAGAGATTTTATTAAAATCCTAACAGTTTAATCTTTATGAAGAAGTTATTATCATGAACAACCTACAAAAAGAGACTATAATTTTTTTAAGTCCATGGAGAAAAAAAGCATCTCACATTTTCAATTTGGTTTTTATAGTTCAGAGTTGAGCATAAACCTCCAAAATCACTGTGGATTTTGTTATCTTCATTAGCCTTCAACACCAAGGGTTATTGTAGTCCCCAGCAGAATTTTTAGTCACTATAGTATTTTAATCTTAACCTTTATTTTTTTTCTCCTAATCGTGAATTTGCATCTATATCAGAGACTCCTGAGAAGAATTGCCTGTGTGTAGTTCAAGCTATATATTATCAGAATTGTTCTATTAAAAGACTCCAAAGTCTTCTATAGGTTCTGGTTTTTAGCACCACCAGGGACCAGAGCAAGAAACAAAGAATTAAGGGGTCCCTCACCTATAGGCACATTTTCTAGTAAATTACAATGTATTTCTACCACATAAGTATTCTGGTATCAAATGGGCACCCCTCAGTTTGGTTCCCAGATTTAGGAAACCTACTTGGAAAGGCAGCTCCTGGTTCAGCCAAAGGCAGTTCTTTGAAGAAAGGGACAGCTGTGATCTTTCAGCTGCCAACATCACAGCAGCTGGGGGGTGCGTGCACTGGGCCAGTAAAAGAGATCAGAACAGGGAACCAACAGTATCCACCATGGTCTTATTCCTTAGAGATTGTCCATCACCTCTCTTTTGATTTAACGGATCATCTCTACATGCAGCAAAAACCAACATTAGGGCAGATGAAAAGTTATGACTTGTTGGAATGAATATGTCTGTGCAATTGATTAAGGTATATCTTGTGAAAGAATGCATGGCTATATTGGAGAAAGATAGAAAGGGGAGGGAGAGAGAGAGAAAAGGAGAAAGAGAGAGAGAGAGGAGAGAGAAAGAGAGAGAGAGAGAGAGAGAGAGAGAGAGAGAGAGAGAGGAATAATAATATCAGAAATTAATTTAAAAAATAATTATAGTAATTTTGCTAAACTGACAATGATGCAGTTATGCTACGGTATTCAAAGTTGAAAGAACAAGATAATTAATAACAAAATAATTTTAAAAATAACAGCTAAAATGATGTGCAAAAAAAGATCGAATATAAACTTAGAGTCAATTAGAGTTCCAACTGACGAAAGACACAATAAACCAAACTGAAACAATGTTACCTTTAGGAATAAATATCACAAGCATCAACAACCTAATGAGGTCTTTAAAAGCCTTAATTTCATCTCTATTAAAGGCATACAAATAATTTATTGATTTTGATTTTTTTTTCCAGAAGAAAAATGAGAATATATATGTCCAACTAGATAGGAGTCAACTAAACAAGCAGTTAGAAATTTATTACATCAGAGACGTGATCTACATTCCAGAAATTATCACGGTCTGTGCTTAAAATAATTATTAGTTACATGCCTGGTTTGTTCAACAGGCCGAATACCATGCTGTATGCAATGTTACCCTTCATCTTCAGGGCACACAATGCTTTTTATATTGTAGTAATTCAATACATGTTTGAAAAACTGAATAGAATTAACTTTGGAAAACTGTATAGATTCACCAGTAGCTTTATTTCAATCCAGTGATGGCTGAACCATAAGGGAGGCTGAAGAGTATGAGGATAAGATTAAAAATTGCAAATCAGACTTCAATTCTAGCCCTGCATTTAGCTGTTGGACTTTGGCAAATTTCTCCAAACTGGCAAAGCCTTGGTTTTCTCATCTTCGATACTTCTCTGGGGTTGTTGAGAGGATTAGAAGAGATAATGCATAAATGGCATCTGCATGTTTTAAGCAACAGGGTCTGTTATTATTGCTGTTGCTGCTACTGTTAGGGAGAAACATGCACTGAAACGAAGGCCACAGTCTGGCAGGCAGCTGGCAAATGTCCACCTGCATGCAAGTTTTCTATGGTCTGCCCAACCTGAGAAATTACAAATAAAAATTAAGACTTCCAGCTTTTCTTGACAAGCTGGAAGCTGTCACCATATTGGGCCCATAGTCCTGCAGTTAGGACCTGGGGCTTTCCATATCAGGCAGGTTTGCAATAGTGCCCAGCAATATCTGTTGTCCTCAATTTGGTCCTGTTACTCATGTAACCTCAGTAGTCCAAGGAAGCACTGGAGCCTGTGATGCCAGGGTTTGCCAAGAAAGAATAAGACTCAGAGGCATGAAATATAAATCTTCATGGGGGCAGTTGAAGACATAGTGCTATGTGGTAGAAAGCAGCTGGAACCAGGAGCCAGGGGAAAGGAGTTGTCACCCCAATTCTACATTAACACCTATGTGAGCTCTGAGCACTATGGGGGTCTGTTTCCTCATCTGTAAAAGATATGTTCTGGGTAGGGCAAGTTTCTGAACACAAGGCAAGTCAGTTCCCCATCTGGGTTTCAGCTTCTCAAGTGTTCTTTTTAAAAACGATGCCAAATTAGTGGGTCACTAAAGCCTAGCTGAATTAGAGAAAGCCCTCCCTCCACATGCCCCTGTCAAAAAAAGAAACACTGCACACAGAGTTGATGGAATACATTTGGAAGCTCAAATGCCAAAAAGAGGTATAATATACATAATAGTAGCAATTTTGAGAATGCCCTCCCCTGTGTTGCTGGCCTTATGCATTAGTTCTAACTGAATAAATATAACTAATTGTTTCTCCAACTTTATTCTTTTTTGCTAAAATACCAATGAATGCTCAAGTATTCTTGATCTGCTTTATAATTAAATCTGCTTTATAATTCATCTTGGGCAAAATTCCAACCCTACCCTCTTATAACTTTGCAGAACTACATTTTGAAACTTCAGGACTATGGATATTCAATCATTTATTCTTTTTGTATCTTTCATTCCAGATACAAGATTAAAAAATGTAAAACACATGTAACTCAAAATGTATCACCAAAATTCTCATCCAAAATAAGTACTTAAAAAAATAACCTTATGAAAAAAATCTTAAAAAATAATAACTTTATGTAATTTTCATATCAATGGTTAAGACTATTTCTCAAAACAAAAACATATATAGCAAATAGATCTTGCCTATGTCTAAGACACTTGTTTGGAAATACTCTTTTTTTTCAGTCCAAAAATTTATTTTGGTCCTTTCAGTTGAATTTATGTATGCTTTGAAATAGAAATCAACTAAGACAAGTAAACTGACTTATATAAAGTTACTGTCAAGGTTTTCTGTTTTGTGTTTTGTTGTTGAGTAGCTATGGAGCTGTCCCAAATCAACATGTTGATAGTTTCTCATAGCAGATGGCCATTTGGTGACAATCCCCAGTAGTATAATGACAACTAACAAGAATGAAAGGTAAGGGGACAAAACCAACCATGGCACAATACATTTTAGTTCTTTAAAACAAATATTAATTTATACTACATTAAAAAGTCATCCGTTACTGAAAACAAACTGTTTTACTTCCCACAACATATTTAATAAATTTATATAGGCTTCATGAAGAGTGAAAGTGCACAAATAAAGTACACTCTATTATTTGACGTGGGCAAGAAAGTAACTGTTCTGGTTAATCAATTATTCCCTTCAACTTCATGAAAGGGAAATAACATTTAAAAAACATGAAATAAAGTATATTTAATTCTAAAACTACTATAAATATAAACTAACTTTTCCCCTAGTGATTTAGAAGGTAGTGCAGGATTTTTCAGTCAGACTCCTGGTAGGACGATTATTCACCCCATTTACTCAGGACAATCTCAGTTTATGCTTGTTGTCCAAGAATAATTCTTAATAGCTTTCCCTTTCACTCACAAAAATGACCTAATTTAGGTAATAATTATGTGGTTCCCTACCTCAGGGTCACTATAATGCATCTAGTTTTCTATTCAACACACTGGAGGGACAGACATGTAGGTTCAATGATAAGATTATATTTGATTGAAAAAATGATTTAAAAATTTACCATACGAAATATAAATATACTTCTACACAAATTTTACTTAAGATATACTTAAATTTAGATTAGTTAAATAATGAAAACATTTTTTAAATGAATGATCAGAAGTAGGTTAAAATAAGTAATATTATAACAAATGCCTTAGTTACAGCATCTATGAAGTTTTACATTTGTGTCTTAAAATCAAAATTAAAGCCCAAACTATTTAAATAATCACCACAAATGAACACTATTCCAAACAATGTATAATGAATTAACTCGTTAAAAACAAAGTTGACTATAGGCCCTAAATGGATATTTTGCTTTCCAAAGTTGAAATAATATTCCCATAAGTCAACTGTGCTCTGTGTTGGGGTCTCTAAAGCTACTCATGTAGATTGGAAATGATCCTAATGTAATTATATTAACAATGTTATAAATTAACAACAAAAATGCAAAAGAATAATTATTCGCATTAATTCATTCTTGAATAAAAGTAGCTGAGAGTTCAATTTTAAATTTTTTGAAAAGGAAATATAAGACCAAAAATACAAAAATAGGAACCGAAACAAGTCTTTATTGTAGGCGTGGTATCGTAGCTTCTTAGGATAGTTTCTAGTCAAGTGACAATATTAACAATTAATATAAAAACTCTACCAATAAATTCAAATAAAATAAATGAAAAAAATTGACTAAACTCAAGCAATGTGGTCAGTTTTAATTTCAAATATTTTAATAACTAATGATAAAACACACATTAACATACAAAATAAATCAGTGTTTTCCAAGTTTACAGTACCTAGGACTTTCCATATTTTTTCCTACTTTTGACATTATTTTATACTAACTACTTAATAAATTATATTTGAGAAATAATAGATAGCTCACTTGTAATCACATATATATTCATGAGTTTCAGAATTATTCATATATATATATATATATGAATAACAAAATTAGGGCTTCTGATCAATGTTACCAAATTGAGTTAATAATGTTAAATTAAAAAAAACATTTTTTAGTACAGATTCTTATTTGGTAAGCTGTGCAACCTCAGTTCGTATTTTTGAAAATTGGAAGAGCTCTCAGCCTTTGTATCTTCATGGTCTTCAAGCTGGTGTTCTATAGAGATATCAATATCAATATCAATATATATTTCTGTGTATATACATTTAATATAGTAAAACATTCCTAATTGCTTTTACAATGATTATTTTCATATATTTGAAAAAATAAATTTTCTATTTTCATAGACATGATTAGTGGGTCAAATGAGAAAAAAGCATTTATTAAGAATTTTGAAGACTTCATTTGAGAGAAAGTAGAGTGATTTTATTATTAATCTAAAATAAAAATTTCTTTATTTGTATTTTTTTATCCTATCACTTTAAAAACTTTTAATAAGATCCAACCACACTCATGGCTGTGACACTATACTGCAAAATCACTTTACACTCTTTTCCCATATTTTTCCCACATTTTTATTTTCACATTTCTAAAACTGGAAAGTACCAGAGCTTCAGAAATATTCATTGGCATCCCACATTACTGTTTACCCTAGCAATAATTTTAGTTTCTCCAAATGACAAAAGCATAAGAAAAAAATTTTCAATCTTTACAAAAGGGAGAACTGAGGAGTAAGAACATTACAACTCTAAAAATTATTACATTATCAAATTTAATATTAATATCTATCAATGGTATATCTAAACTTTATCTATATTTTCAAACATTTGTGAAAGATGTTAGGCAAAACACATATATTTTGAACTTAAAATCTAAGTTTCAGAATTATTCCTAGAAATTCCTTTGGCCCCTTCAATTTAAAATTACCTAAATAATTTTAGTTAATTATAGAAGTTTCTACAATTGACTTTGAAATAGTTCTACAGGTTGCTTATGCTTAGCTTTACCCACTTTCCCACCCATGGAGATACATGCAACAGGTCCCCCTTCCCTTCATATAGCCTTTAGGGAGAAAAGGAAATATCTAACATAGCAATCCTCTACCTTCAAGCACTGATGTCATTTTATAAACATCAGGGCACCAAGGAGACCATTACTCAATTCCAAACAAGTTTTAAAACATGTAAAACTATATTTAAAAGGAGACAACAAACCTGTACAACTTGACAAACTCAAACTGTTGCTCAGAGATGCGGTAATGTCTGGCCTAAAGCAGCTTAGCTACAGCATATGTAATAAAACAGCTAAATTTGGATTGGAGACTCCTTTTACACGTCTACAGTTTAACGTAGCCCTGAAAGAGCAAAGGCGAAGAGCGGCTCAAGAAAGCAGAGACTAGGTCTCCGTAACTCCTCACTTCAAGGCAAAGACAAAAGCTGTTAATTGGAGAAAGCCAGAGGGAAGACTTGCTCTTAAAATTAAAAGGGGAAGAAAATGGGAATAAGTGAAAAGAGAATAGAATCTTGCACAGCTATAACAAAACATTTCCAGTGGGCTTTTAGTTAAGTGAGAACAGTATTTTACTCCTTTCTCAAAATTAGCTAAAAGTTTATCTCAGCCCAAAATTCTAGCACCAAATCACAATTCTCTCTTCTTATCTCTTTCAAAATATCTTTTATTTATTTTTATGTCAATTTTCCATTTTGTAGTTTTATATATTTTGTCTGCAATATTTCATCTTCCTAACAAGATTTTAAGTTTCTTAAAGACAGGTACTATTCTTTCTCATTTATCTCTGTGGGATATAGCAATTGATACTATACTGAATTTTTTTAACAATAAAAAGTTAAACAGAACTTTGGTTTGAGAAAATATACTTCATGTCAAAATTGTTAGAAATATAGTCTAACTTTCACATCTACCAGTTCTAATCACATCTTTGTCTTCCAGGTAAATCTTAAATTTTGCTAATGAGAATGCAGGCAATTGCTTGGGTGCTTTGTTCACCTATATAAACTATGAGCCCTATGTCAGGCTTGATTTAATTTACTGGACACTGAAAAAAAAAAAAAAAGAACTCCAAATAACTCAAAATGTGCTGATAAATTACAAATCATAAATATATGATTTCCCCTATTCTAATCCATCTGTTTTTGGATTCTCAATTCTTGAGAATCTCTCTTTCATATATGGTGTCCACTTCGAACAAGGACTGAAACCTTCTACAATTTATATATATATTTATAGGTGGAGTTACCTTAGGCATATTGCATCAAGTATGACTTAAATGTTTTCATTTAGCTACAGAGATCTTTTCCTTTGCATTTTTGAGACTGGTCTGTCCTGGTAAATTTACAGAACAAATCTTACGTCTTCCTTTTAGCTGGGCAATACCTTGACTTATAACTACTGCGGGAGCTGAAGGCATTTCTGGCAGGAGCAGTAAATGCTAATTTCTTCACTTGTTTTCATAGTGGTTAGCATTAGGCAGGAAACAAATATTCCCAAAAATACATGCTAAGTACATCAGAGAATGAATGGGGTCATACAGATATGTCATAACTTCTCTCTCCATTAGAAGGTGTTTTGTTCCATGAGGTTCATTCACTCCCACAACATAAAAACAGTCAAAGTGTATACTTATTTGGAAAAGACAAAAAAAATTCTCCATTAAAAAAATATAAAAAACTACCCAGGCAATTACATTTTGTTGAGTTTATTTAGTCTGTCTATGTCTCATATCCTATCAGTTTCTGTAAGTTAATATAAACCACAGCCTTTGGTGTATAGTTTAAGATGAAAGAAAAATATTGAAATAATAGTGCACTATCAAAACACCTTAGCTAAGTACATTTTTTAAAGGGAAGCTGGCATTATAAATCTACATTTAATGTTTCTTTTACAACTTGATTACAAGTTTTTATTGTATATAGTTTATTGTGCAGATCATTATTCTTCCTCAGTACCACTTAGAAAAAATATTTTATTTCTTTAGAAAAAGGTGAAAATTGAAAACGTTATCACCGAAGGGTAAAATGTTGTGTAATGATTGACAAATACCTAACAATATACAGTAAACTAGTAAAATTTAAAATATGTATGAGAATTTGGGATTCCATTAAATACAGAGCTTGTTCTGTTTTCATTCTTCAATTTAAAAGTTACAATGGAAAATATTGTTAATTTATGTAATTGATATAAAAAATTTGGTCATATGTGATTATGAAATCAATGATTTGGTGTCCTATGAAGCCATGAAAATTCATTTCAGAGAAGAAACTAATTTTCATTCATTCAATTTATTCATGATACACCTATCAAAACTTTTGTTTACACAATAAATAAGCCTTTTAATAACTAGAAATTATCTAACCATCACTTTTCTGAAAATAGAGTTCCACCTTTATGTCCTGATAATGTTTAGGCATGTGGAGGACAAGGTTAATTTACACAAAAGGAATTTATTACATTTTCTTTTGTTTCCAAAGAAATAATTTTGGAAAGTATTTGAAAATACTTTTCAATACTGCTCTGAAGCCAGTTTTTGTTTTGATGTCTTTTGGTCTAAACCGACAATCTTGAAGTCTTTCCTAAAAGTAATACTTGCCTCTTTAAACATCTCTGTGGCATTCCATTATGGGCACCTGCTGCTGATAATTACAGGTTTGTCTCCTAACCACTTCCTCTGCTTTATGTCAAGGCAAGATTCAGGCTGCTTGATTATAAACAACTACCAGTTAAAACCACTGCATAGTTCTCTGTAGTAATTATTCAGGGCAAGTTGGGTCTGTGTTTACTGAAGTCTTAACAAAAAAGAAGCAGTTACTTGTTATAATTTCCTCTTTGCTGGCAGTGTAGTATAATCCATAACATATTTTGGTCACCTTAAAAGTGCCTACAGTAATATCTGATTCAATAATACTTTATAATGATATATTTCACTATACTATTTCCTAGCCTAAAAAAACCCAAAAATATCCTGCACAAAGTTAATAGGTTGTGGTCCTAGCAAAAATACTTTCAGACAATGGTCAATGCAGGGAAGGAACTGAATTTAATACATGCTATAAAACAGATTTATTGTTCTTGACTCTGGGTCACTCTGCCCCCACTGTCACAAACTGCTTCCCTGGACCTTATATTCATACTATCATACTGCTATTGTCCAAATGTTTGTTTCCCCCAAATTCATGTGCTGAAATCCTAATCCCCAAAGATGATAGTATTAGTAGGTGGGGCCTTTGAGAGTTACTTAGGTCATGAGGATGCAGCCTTCATGAATGGGATTTATGTTCTCATAAAAGAGACCCCACAGAGATCCTTTCCCCTACCACCATGTGAGGGCATGGAGAGAAGTTATCTGTCTATGAACCAGGAAGTGGGCCTTTACCCACGTGATCACGCCGATGCCCTGCTCACTGACCCCAGCCTCCAGAACTCTGAGAAATAAAATTCTGTGGTATTTTGTTCTAACAGTCCGAACAGACTAAAACACATACCCTGCAAAAGACTTGTTTACTTTACAGTGGAGAGAAATAAGAAGAAATACTCTGTAGAAAAAATACTAATGTAAGAATAAGCCCTTATATAAAACAAGATTTCATCAACCAGTAGAGAGCCAATTTATTTGACCAATATTGCATAATAGAATATGACAACTGAATAATAGGAAAGGTTCTCTGGGGGTTCTGGTTTAACTTGTAGACCTCTTTTAACTCCCAATTCTGTGTTAAGGCAACTTGACCAAACCACTTAGAGTCCAACTGTATTCATATTGCTTATCCATCAACTGTCTGAAGTGTATTTTCTTCAACTATAAGAGAATCCAAGTTACTTAATAGCCCAAATTACAGAGTAGACAATCCGAAGTTAGAAATGGATTTCTGAAGTAAGGATAAGGAGACTGGCCTATTAGGCAGAATCTAAGAGATGGTGAACTTTCAATTCTGAGACTTTCCTATTCATATTCAGTTCACTCTGTCCAGTAGCACTCAAAAGTCAGCGACAAAGAGAACCAGGAAAGTTCTAACTCCATCGCCATGAGTAGTCACCAAAAGTCCCGCCCCACACCCAAGATATGTCGCACGAACAAAATATGCATTCATCCAACATCATTCAAAAGATCTGTGTTATGTGCTGATTGTGTGTGTCAAGCATCTTGTCACACATGGTACTAGAGATACCACGATGAACATGAATTTCTGCCCTCCTCATGCTGACATGCTAGCTGGGAACACAAGAAAAAGGAGTGTGTTACTGTTGGGTGTGAAAAGTAGCCTTATGAAGGAATGAAGATCTAAACTAAGACATAAAGATGGAAGAGAAATCAGCCAGGAAGGGATGCAACATAAGGAATGAAGACTCGTTCACAGCAAAGAAGTACAAGCCACCAGAGTCACTCATTAACAGCTTGCTGAAAGAACTCTGAAAGACGTCCCCTCCTAAGGCTGCACTGGAACAGCCTGTGCATAGTCTGAGAGGTGCACAGTCTGAGAGACAACAACCACATTGGAGTTCCAGGAATGGAATTAGAGGCATAAGAACAAATGTCTCTGTCAGCCATGTTAAGAAGTTTAGATCTGATTCAGATGCAATAGAGAAATATCAAAAGATTTTACAAAAAAGAGCTCTACTGATATAGTCGTTAAGATTTGCCTATTAGGCAGAATCTAAGAGATGGTGAACTTTCAATTCTGAGACTTGAAGTGTGGAGCACAGTGGAGAGTGGGACAAGACAGGAAGGAGAAAGAACCTTCTTCAGTGATCCAGTTTGAGGAAATGGACATATCTGAAACATATTTAGGAACTATATGTCATCTTTTCTAATATAACAGCATTAAAGTGTTGACTATGTTTTAATGTTGCAAATGTATAAATGTATGAGACTATAAAATAATTTAATTTTTTGTTGTTTTAATAACTTGTTTTTCTGAATTGCTCCCTTTTCCCCCTCATTAAAGTAATAGCAAATAAAAATACATTCTGGCACAAAATAGCTACTGTTCATATCAATTTTAAAAACACAAAACCCTCAGTAATCACACCACAGAACTTCTTAAGACAGTTTAATGTTCAGAAAAAAATTAAAATTTCGAGAAGCTTGTCTTTATTAAAACAAAAACAAGAAAAAACACAAACAGGTATAACCTAGAAGAAGGGGTTAAAAACAGTCTCATCTTTTTAATGGTTGTGGTTTTTTCCTTGGGCAATCTTCAAAGAAAACTACTAAAAACCAAATGTTATACACAGCATAAAATCCAAATAAGCAGTTTAATCAATCATTAAAAGCATTCTAGGTTGCTTCTGTCAGGTTCTTTAAGCAGAATAAGATCCTATAAAGATAAGAGGTTTTTATAATTATATAGGAACTAAACCACACTGTTGATTCTGAGTTCTTATTTTTACTTTAAAGAGAGGGATGTTTCCTACAGCACTGCACTTAGGAAACTGGGGGAGGATAGTTCGAGTTAAAAACTAAAAGAGTGTTAAACTTGCTTTTTGGACTAAGAAAATTACAAAGGAGTCAGTGTTCAATGGGCCAATTAAAAGTGTTTCCTCTGTGGGTATCATTTTGGTGTGGTAATGAGTTATCCTTGTTTATTTATTTAGTTATTGCATTTTAACTTTCTGTTTGCTAAAGGTCCACAGTTGCATTATTTTGGGTTACAAATGTTTGAGGTTATGTTCTTGTGTCTTCCTATCAAGTTAAAACATTTTGAAAAAAAGTTATATTTTGTCTTATTTTAATTTTATAATTACACACTTTAAAGACTATAAAACAAAAGAACAAAAAAAGACGATTTAATGATACAACAAACTAAAATATACAAGCATTTTATATGTGTCCATATTTTTCTTCAAAATAGAGTTGTTACGTAGGCAATGGTACACTTTCATTTTATAAATACATGCTGGAAAACTTTTTCAAGCAAAACTGTGATCTTCAAGTTTTTTTTCCTTTCCCTTATTACATAGCATTAATAACGCATGTATGCCTATGAGAAACTAGTAGAGTTGAGCTACAGTTTGTTCATGAGCTAATCCATTAGGAAAACACTTTATTAAATGCATCATATGTCAGTCATGACACATATATTTAACAGTTCGGTATCTAATCACTTTTTTTGCCTATATTATAATAAGCTCCTCACACATGTATAAACTTTGCTTTTGCTTGAAAATTTCAGTTTAATAAATTTTGTTTCTATATTAAGATCAGTAAATGCTTTAGTCTGTTAAAATGTCTGATATAAGTGAAGTAGTTTGTCTCTATTCCTCTACAAAAAAATTAAATATTAGCAAAAAAATAAATGAATTTGCTGATTGTTTTTCCAGCCTTTTAACTTATATTTGTCTTCATAAGTACAGCCAAAGTATAGTGGAGAAAAGTGTAAACTGATTTCTTTCTCACTGGGATTTATTAGATACCAGTTTTAATAGATTACAGCCTAATTCAGAATTGGTACAGAAAAAAAAAATCTCAGTTTGCTTGTCCATAAAACAGGAACAAATAAGTGCTGACTTTCTACGGAGTTCTAATGTACAATTAACATTTCATAACTTGACTGAATATAAAAAAAAATGTGAATTTTAAAGTCTACCAATTTCTTTTAAGAGTTTTACCTTTAACAATATGCTTTTGTTGGTTCACATGATATTTTCTACCTGATGGTACCCCCATTTGAGTGCAATCTCTAATCCTTGTGCTATATTTAATTACTTTCATAGTAGTGCCAAATGAAAAGCATTGCATAGTATATACTTATATAATGAAAATACAATAGCAACAGCAATGACAATTGCTAATGTGCACTAAGTGTTTATCTGGTGCCAGGCACTGCTCATAGTTCTTCACTTTTGATAACCCTGTTACTCCTCACGAATCTATGATATAAATACTAATATTATTCTGATATTCTAATTGCAAATGTGAAGTGAAACTAAGAGATTTTAAAGTTGTGTGCAATTTGCTAGCTTAGAGTAGCACAGTTTATTCATCTTTACCAAGATACTTACATAAAGGCTGGCATTAGTATTTCCCTAGCACAGCTGTCACAGAGATACCCTTGGTTGTGATATTAATATTTTTCAGTGGATTTTAATTAATCAGGAAATTATCAGATCCACATACATACATACATCTAATAGTCTTTTAATTCCTTAACTGTCAAAAAAAAAAGGGAAAATGTTAAACTGCAAAAAAGAAAAAAAAAGAAACTTAAAACCATTCACTATTCTAAACAGCCATAATAAGCACACTAAAAAATGGACAATATTAAATATTATTTTAAGAAAAGTTTTCCAAGCATAAATAAACTAATCTAATTGTACAAAACCATGATGTGTATTATATTCACTCAGATTTTTTAAAAATGTAATTCTTCATACAAAAAAAATATACATAGATATATTTGAAAAGCTATCCAAGAAAGAATGTTTCAGGGTAAGTTTTTCTAAAAACGAGTCCAAATCCTAATGTAATAATTGTCGTATTTTAATCTGTCTAGCATCATCTTGTTATTTTCAACATCATTTAATTTCATAATACTAGTTCATAGATGTGTACAAATTTATTGTGTGGCCAAATACAATGACATTCTTTTTTTCATCTTACAATAAAATTAAGTTTTATGCAAGAGAAAAGGAAAAACATATGGAAAATAGTCACTTTTAACAGATGTTTTAGTTTGAAGAAAATAAAGTTGGTTTAGAATTAAAAAATCAAAGCCAACTGGTTGAACTGAGGCATATTTCCATCTGTTATTAATGTTTGACTTAAATATTAAAGATGAGATTATTCATCAAGTCCCTCATAATATGTTTGTAAATGAGACTTGGGTTAGGAATTTAATTTCATAAACTCTATCCATGTAAGCTTCCAGATCATTCAAAACAAGCCTTTACAGTGGCCTGAATTGAATTAAAACAGTTAACAACACTAAAGAGTGTTTCTTGATTTTATTAAAGAATTAGTGTATGAAAATCTGCGAACATAAAAGAGAGATTTCTGCCACCCCATTATGATTAAATAGTAATCCGTTTCTTCTTCATTTTTTTCTTTTTTTCCTTTTCAAGCAATGCATGGTTATGTGAGGTATTTTTTAACATAATAAAGAAAAACTGACCTAATTTTAAAATACAAACAAACAAACAAACAAACAAACAAATAAATAAATAAATAAATAGATGAGATGTGCTATCTTGGGCTAGCTTCATAAATGAATTCTCAGATTAGAAACGATAAATAATTCTGAATTCTAGGAAGTGTGATAACGATTCAAATGACCATTGTGAATATGTACACAAAGTTGATGCCTAAGTGACTGGGATCATAAGCTTAAGCAGGACTCCCCATTGCTGCCTGTACAGAGTTTCACTAATGGTCCGATAATGGGGGGAGTCAACATGGAGGCTCCCATAATACTTTACAGTGTCGTGAGCATGGCAGACACTGATAAATGACTGCCCTATTCTCAACTCACACGTTGGATTATTGAGTAACCCTCACTTTGTTTCCACAATGGTCTCAGTTACAGAACAGCAACGTAGGGAATTCTTCAAGATGATTTATTAAAGATTCTTGGATTCTAATAGAAATTTGCAATAAAACTTTTTGTCTTTCAGATGATTAAAATGGAGATTAAAAAATATTCAAAAGGTAGAAAAAGGGAATATTATGGACATTTCAACCTTTGATTTCATTGTATGCAGCACTAATATATCAGCATACTCTCAAAAATATTATCATAGTAATCACCTTAAAATATTTACACATATGAAGTTTTTCCTCTGTTTTCATCTTTCACTTGTTCTCTTAATTGCCTCATATTTCCCACCCCCTCCCCTCACAATTTATAATATAACAGTATCTAAGAAAGGGATTTCTGGTTGTTCAACAATACACTAAAAATTAAACAGAGGCTAATAGTAAGAAAATCACTTTGCTTTAAATGAATATCTCAAAGTAATGCATGCTGATATGTAACTGTATGAGGACAACTCTGGATGTCAGCTTAAGCTTCTCCATATGATTTTTCTCAAAGGCTCCCTTTTAAAACCATCACTACCATTTATTATCTTCTTGTTATATAGACTTACTTTTGTTTTATCACAAATTTCTGCCTGTTTAGTAGCAACCCTGCCACTATCAGATGGCATTTGTTTTACTTAATGTATGTAGTTTTAGAAAAAATTATAGAACTGCTATTACTGAATTATATTTAAAAAATTCCAATATACATTTAGCTGACACTGCATCAGCTGCTATTTAAACTGAGCTTAGCTAATGGACTTTTAATGTCAGCGGGGTTACAAGCAGTTACTGGCTATTAGCAGAAATGGCTCCTTTCTATAAAAATCACTTTTCCTCAAGTGTGTTGTTTGAACATTCCTTTCCCTAATTTAGTGACTGTCACTGAATGTAAAACAAACTCAAGAACTCTGGAATCTGCGGTTATCTTTAAGACCCTCTTTTTAACCTTGCATTCAGCTTTAAACAGAGAATCTCCCTTGTTAGCATTTAGACTTGTGATCACAAAACTTTGTGAGGCATTATTACTTCCTTTGCTTCTCTTACATACTTTGCTATGAAAACCTAGTATCATCCATGAATGTAGGATAGGTATGATAGAGAATATAGAAAACTATTTGTAAATCCTAGAATTTATTTGCACCTTTTAAAATCCCAGTTCAGAACTGCCAGATGATGTGGACACATGGCAATAATTAATATATATTTACATATTGATGTATCATGTAAATACTTAAATATTAACCTGCATTTTAATACAATATTGAATATAAATAAGGAAGCATATGATTTCTCTATCATAAATGAAATTCTATATATATATTTTCATTGGTAACAATCTTTTCCCCCCTCAACTAACTTCATCTATCTTTGTTTATTAAAAAAAAAAAAAAAAAGCTTTCAAAAGATGTAATGGAGAAACCAGGAAAAAAAAAGCCACCTATACAGCATCTGAGGGAGTCCAAGAAAATCAAATATTCTGCAGCCTGGGAACATAACTTCATTTGATTAAGAAGTTGAAACAAACCATCACAGAATTCAGGAAAGAATAACACAACTGGCCTCTCCTTCCATCAGCCCACATGAGAGGTGATTAGGAGGGGAATGAAGCTCTCCTGAGAGCACCCTGAGATGGTATCACACGTGTGGATAAAGGATTCTACCTGTGCATGCCTGAAAACTGACATTCTCCTTTGGTCAAGAAAGTTAGTCCACTCTGTAGGAAAACAACGTTCTCCAGGTGTCTAAAGTAAACCAGTAAAAGAGGAGATCTGCCAGTCCCTGTCACTTGGAGGACAGGAGAAATCTTGTTTCTATAAGATAAGCCAGTGCACAAATGAGGCAGAGGCAACTCTACTGTATATTATGTAAGTGACTTAGCAACTGGCAGAGAACAAGGCATTTTTTGCAGAAAAGTAGGATATAATTTTCCGTCACAGACCAGTGATTAAATCTGATTTCCTATTCAATGACAACCTTTATAAATTTGTCTTATAAATATAAAAATTTATTTTTTGAAAGGTTCTGTTTGTTTTTAAAGGATATTACCAAGTTTATTTGAAAATGAATTCTCATTCCTAAAACAAAGAAGTTTACACAGATACACACAGGCATACAATTTGTGCAAGCATATATATATGCTCACAGGGATTATTGAACTATATTTGTCTACTCCTTGTAACCCTTCATTTCATTAAGAGTCTGCCTAGAAATACCCTCCTAGGAAATAATTCCACAACTATTTAATTCAATAAAAAATGACACGTGTATCTTTCATGTGATCATCATTTCTAATAAATCCAATAAACTGATTACCCCTATCCCTCTGGAAACATACTTATTATCATTAAAACTTTCCTTAGAGTTTCTATTTTTTTTTAATAACTATCCTCACTGTGGTCCTTTTAAATCTGTATAGATATATGTGTAACTATAAATAAAAATAAATATTTTGATGGTTATAAGAGAAAGATATGACAACATATATTTTTAAATGTACTATATATTTTAAAGATAAAACTCCAATTAAGTAAGTTCTTTCCCTGGCCAAAGAATGTAATGCGATTTCTGATGTACAGGTGAGATTTAAGATACTATATTAGTATTCTTATTAATAATAATGTTTAACATAGTAGCTCAGAAATTGGCAATGCATTCTATAAAGACCACTGAAAGATTAATTAAATATTCCAAAGGAATATACTATCAGATGCTATATATCAGTATACCTCTGATTTAAGTCTAGATTTCACAAACAAGCACATCCTGTCTAAATAGGTCCAAGTAAATTCCGAATGTAAGTTATTTCAAATACACACCTTTTAAACACTTTCCAAATTCTTTTGCCCTGTTTATTGGAATAGGTACAGATGAAGATAAAAATCTGAAGTCAGAGGGCCTGTTGAATAATATTATGATGAAATACTGATCTTAGGTCTCTGTTCAGCACAAATAAATCATTTGAACATGCCTGTTTTTCCTCAGCTTCTGAAAGCAGTTACTGAAATGGGCTTGTTTTCCACCAAGCTGCATACTCTGTTGGTGATGGCTGTGGTAGGCTGGGAGGGAAATATCTTCAGCTCTTTCCATCCTTGGATTTGATCCTTAACACATTCTAAAGCTTATACTCTTTCATTATCTTATGGAGCTCCAGAAGGAAGAAGAAAAGTTGCTAAAGAAAATGACAGGCAATCTAATTACTGTTTTATTTAGAATGACTTCAAGATTGCAACTTGCTAAACTTGAGCATTTCCACTGGGTGGCTACAATGTGTATATCTGGCAAACTCTTTATTCAATGGAAGATAAAATATATCATTTTTCCTTTATCAAAAGCTAAATTCAAATAGCAACATATTTCACACTGACAGAATGCTCAAAGAAAAATTGCCATTATTGACTATGTCTTCCCAATCACAAAATTTATATTGTGGTAGTAATTTGGTAATCTGTTTACCAAACACAGGTCTCTGAAAATCACTTGTGATAAAACAATAATGCTTTTGTCATTATCATTTTTAATTCCTATAAATGTTAGAGAATAATATTTGTCAAAGATTACTCTTTGATCTAGATCTTGAAAGGAATTTTTAAGTTCATGAAATTCCGAAAAGGTATTAGAATTATATAAAATATTCAATTTAAATACAGGTAATGATTTTTTTTTAAATTAAGGTGACACTGATTATACACACCAAATTTCCTGAATTTTAAAAAACACCTGCATTTCCTTTCATGGACATATTCGCCCTTATAAGTGCTCTGCAGATGCATTTTAATATGCAAGCACTAATTTGTTTTTATTGGAAAGGAATGCTCACATATTAGGTTTTTCTTCCAAACAGGAAGAAAAAAGAGAAAGCAATAAATTATAGAGTTCAGGCAGTCCATGATTAAATAATCAATTAAGACTTTGACTAAAACTGAGAAATGTTAGCATTCATCAATAAACTTGTTAAATGTGCTGAGGGAGTTTCTGTTGTTTAACATCCTTAGTTAGAAGAGGAGATAATACATGTTCATCTACACGAGGCATTTTTATGGCTCTCATAATTGCTGAGAAATGAAACTAGCCACAGGATCCAAATGACAATGATTAATGAAGGTCAAATCCACCCCAACCCCATCCTCACAACATTTTAAAATAAATAAGACTGGTATGTCTGGAGTTAAATTTGATTAATCAATATCATCTGTTAGCATGATTATTTTGAGCCCTCGTATTTAAAATAAGAACTCTAACTGGCACATCAACATAATAAAGACTCACCTGGCTCCCCTCACTCTCACTTTGCACTATCACAATGGCAATGAGATACGGTTAGTTAGGTTAGTTATTTAATTAAAAGAGGGTATTCCCCAAACATTGGCATTTTCAGATGTTAGACTTCACTTTTGCCACACAAAGCATTTTTGAATCACTGTGCTCACTGCTAATAAAAGGTATACTGACATAAGGATAAATATCTGCATATTTGGCACTTTCAAAACTACAGCTTGCTTTCTATAACTTCCATTTAATTAATGTCAATGTAGTTTTAACACTATGAGCTCTGTATAGAAGACTAGGTATGTGTATTTCAAAATATTATTATATAATCCTAAGGGGACAACTTTATAGGGGGACAGTAATGCTCAAAATGAGAAACCATATTACGATTTCAACCCCAAACTATTTTTAAAATTCTGAAATATAGTACAATATTTTCTAACACTATTTATAAGGAGTCCAAATATTTTGAACATAATATATGATTTGGATTTTCATGAAAAGGCAGAAATTCCGAAAACTTAAATCAAGTAGAGAGAATAAAAAAGTTAACTATCTCTGATCTTTATTACTATAAAATGTTTTAATTTAAATTTTTAAATTTGGAGATGAAATATTTAAAATAAGAAAAACTATAAAGTATTCAATTATTGGATTTCTTTGTAAGAACTAGGATAAAGAAGACACCAGTGTTTTAACATTTCTCAAGGCAAACTTACTCTACTTCAGAAAAGTTATATAAAATAGAGCTCTGAGTTTCCGTGAGTGCTATTTCAAACATCCTTGAACTAAATGATACTGGGGCAATACACAAGGTCTCAGATTCATGTAGCCTTCCTCTGCTAATACATAAACAATTACAAAGTCAAATAAAATATGACATCAAAAAAGAGTTCATACATAGCTCTAAGAAGTTAAGGTTGTAAAAGAAAGAGAGTGAGAAAGTTAGGGCTCTTTAAGTGCACACTAAGCAATCAAGCATTGAAAGCAGAATAAAAATACTGTAGGATAAAGATCTGTCTTAATATACTAAGCCCAACAAATCTCCAGTTCTATCATAAAAGTTTGCCAAAAACAAACAAACAAACAAACAAACAAACAAAAAACATTTACACCAAACATGAAAAAAATCGTAATGACCACTAAACTGGAAGTATTAAATGTGAAACTAAAAATGTGTGTTATCTAGATTATCCATGTCATTCTAAATTATGATACCAAAATTTTTTATTGCAAGTATATTTCAAATATATGAAAGGCCTGATGAATTTGTTTTGCTTTCAAATCTATCTAATTTTCTAGGTTTCTTTGCATGATTTTAACATATATTCAATTATGTTCTTTAGACTATATATACACTTGTGTCCATTTTTTTAAAGAAAAACTTCTGTCATTTGCTTAAAGAGCTGATTTTCCCAAACACTTATCTGAAAACATGGGAGTTGATATGGTTTTTTCTTTTCAAAAGTGTTTATGTATTTAAGAAAAGTTCTCTTTTCAATATTCATTGTAAAGGAAGAAAGTCAAGGGTAGAGCTTATAGCCAGGACCTAACTGGCAGTGACTTAACATGACCTTTTTAGAACTGGTATTAGATTAATTTTCTTAGAGAGAGCTGAAAGGAAGGGATTGGGCTGTGAAAGGAGAGAGCTCCTATATGCTGTTCAAAGAACCACACACTGTCCATGAGTTTGCAGTGGTAAACTTTGAAGCACCTCCTCAGACAGCTCCATTTGTTGCTTTTTGGGGAAGCAATGTCTTCAGCAGTCCCCATTCTGGGTTCAAAATTATCGACCTTTAACTTCTTTAACTTCTGGATTTCTTTGCCAGTGCTTTACACAGTTGGAAGACAAAGAATATTGCTCTAAATATTTTATATGTACTGATTCATTCAATCCTAATATGACTTAGAGTATATATTGTCCTCATTTTTCATCAGTGGAAACTGAGGCACAGAGATGCTACATAACTCATTCATGGCCACCTACCCAGGAGGTGGTGGAGGCAGGATCTTGAGATAGTGGTAACCATTAAAATACTGGCAGAATAGGCACATACCACTAACAGCCTTTTAGTTTGTGCCTCCCCAAAACCCAACCAAATATAAATTAAATCTAACTAAGTTTTAATATAAGGCAGTTGTAACGCAAACTTATCTTTAAGAGCATTCCGCTCCCAACCAAACTGTCACCCTCAATTTACTCCTTAGAAATTATGGAGCCTCCGCCACCACTCCCTAGCCTGACCTACATATGCTATCTCTGGATGTCTGAATACAGAAAGTGCTATACCTGTACCCACTATTATATTTTAGAAAGTGAATTATAATTATATGTTTATAAATCTGTCTTCCTTGAAGGCTAAAACTGTCTCATTCAACTCTATATTCCTAACAAACAGCACACAGCCTGAGACATAATAAACAATAATTGTTGAACTTTAATAATGCCCACTATCCAAATGACCTAGTAAGTTTTTAATTGGTGAGGAAATGTGAACAAGTTTGTTTTTAACTGCCACAAATACAAAGTCAGACTGAAACAAAGTAGGCTAAAATAAGAAGACAAGAGTACTAACTCAGTCCCTGCCTGCGCATGCCCCCCATTATCTTCCCGAAGTGGTTGCAGCCTATAATTTTAATGTTTCTTCTGAGAGTGACTCCCCCTGCTGCTCCAGCAAAGCCATGACCTAAATCAGAAAAGTGCTAAATGCAGTTAAGTCCTAATAGAGCACGCTCTTGCTGTTCACATTAATTGGAGAACCTAGCATACATTAAAGAACGGTTATTTTTAAGTCTCAACAATAATTATAAATAAGCTAAGAAGGTTTGCCTAGTAGAGCTCATGCCTCATTCATGGTCATGTCCTTAGGAGTGGTGGAAGGCGGATGGTGATGCTTAACAAATATCAGCATGAATTCTGATCAGGACTACAATGGAAGATGCATGAGGACTCTGCCTTGTTGACTTTTGAATCTTCGGTCTTCAGAATACAGAAGACCAAAGAGTCAAAAACTGTTAACCAATCTAATGGTTCCTCACATTTTGCAAGTGTTGCTTGAAAAGTTTGTTCTCTGAAGGCTTTTAAGCATTCCCTAAGTTAGAATGCATGAAATTTTTCTTTTAAACAAAAGTAAACTAGACTACTTTCTTTATTGCAAATTCTAAATGTGAATTTGTGAATTTAATCTGCTCCTAAAATGACAAAATATGATATAATTGTAATGAAATTCCATTCTTTTATGCCAACTTTCTATTTCTACTACACCAATATGAATAAATGCATAAAAGTAATTTTTACTCTTTTGTAGAAATAATTATATTATTTGTTTTTTAAAACATTAAAAATTACATTATGTTAGTAGAGAATCATCCCATTATGATTAGAGTCTTCTGTAATTTTCTGTTCTGAGTTTGGTGATGTTAACACTCATAACACTAGTTGGTGCTACATAAGCAGAATAACAATGCTGTGTAGTCCAGAAATAAAATGCATTTATAAAACAGGAGGGTGCCAATTCTGAGATACACTATTCAAACACACACACACACACACACACACACACACACACACACACACGCACGCACATGCACACTTCCTTTCCCTACTAAAATCTTTCATTCTTGTTAAGTCAGAAACATCACAAATTCCCCGGAGTAAGGAGTTCCCAGCAATCCTGAATGAAACATTACAACATAACCAGAAAGGAGAAAGTTGTCGAAAGCCTAGAGAATCTTCCAAAGACCTGTTAAATGACTATCTTTCTTTAAACCACACTTACAAAATGCAATTCACTCACAAATAACACTTATTATATATTTTTTTCTTATCTTAAACATCTGTTATTTTTTTGGCTCTCTCTGTAGACATATTTCCTAAAACTTATGCTTTTTCCAGTGTTTCTCTAAAAACAGAAAACCTCATCCACATTGTAAAGTGCTTAAATTAACTTTCTCATCTTAATTGCATTATGTACTGCCATTCATAAAAATAGTTCATTCTGATCTTTACATCCTCCGTATATGAAAATCATACCTTGAGGGAGCCAAGGCTTTATGCTAGCATTCTAGTCCAAAGAGAGAGGAGAAAGGAGAAATTAGAAGGAAGGAGATCTGACCATGAGACTATTATAAAAGTCTGATTCTATAAAGGAAGTGTAATAATAGTAGTTCAATAGTAAACAGGCTGAGGGAATGGATTAGAGTGATGGTGATAGTCGCTGATAGTAGTTCGGTGCTTTCTACATTTTTGATACCTAAGAGACAACACAAGAAGAGATGGTATCCTGGAACATGGAGAATGCCAAAGATAAAAGTGGTGGAATAGTCTTTCAAAGACCATAAACTTGAAACGTAAATAAATTGTTTATTCACGTGGAACTGAAATAACTAAATAAACCAAATGAAAAAGAACAGCACTGAAATGCACACACTCAACAGAATGCATTTTATTTTTCCACTTAAGAAGAGAAGAGCGGGTTCCAACCTTGATCTCTGATTTGCCTGGTCTTTAAGCAAAAAAAAAAAAAAAACCAAATGGCAAGCGCTCAGTCTATCATGGGCATCTTTTTTTCTTTTCACCTCTCCTCCCTTCTTCTTTCAATATTAATCCACTTAAAATCTCCTGTTTGACTATCTTTACTATCTTTAGTGATCCTTTTTTTCCCCTTACCCATTTTTTAAATTTAGCTGTAGTAAGTTCTCTACACAGATCTCGTATACCTGTTTAGCATCACTGGGGACTTTAATTTGTTCTTTTCTCAGTTCTCTCACCGCCGGGTTCCCCTCCTGGCATCCGCCCCAGGGCTTTATCCACCCAATAACAGCAGGCTAATCCCACAGGAAGTCATGCGGTTGCGTCCGCAACTATTCATCAGGTTGCCCACTTAAACTTCCAAACATCCTCTTCTATGTACCCTTGGCTGCCGCCCTGAGAACTTGTTAACCAGTTTCAAGAAATCTTCAAGTTCGAATTATCTCAATAGAGATTCTTTGTCAAATGGGCAAATGAGCTGTGGAAGCATGCATATAAAAACCAGGGCAGAACCTCGGGATGGGAGGCACCTGACAAGAAAGAAAGGATGAATTTATGAGCGTGGCCACTTAACGGCGGCAGCAGGAAAATTTACTCCCGAAGTAGCTATGGCTAATTCACAAAGCCTTGCTAATCACTTACTTCCCAACCCGGACCACATTCGCCTACGCTCAGCACTCCCCCGCATCTCCCACGCCCTCGCCCTCGCCCACAGCTCCTTCGCAGGTCAAAGGGATACTGTCTGGAACCCCCACAGTGTCTGAGCATCGCCCACGGAGTTGAGGCTACCTCCGCACCTCCTCTGCTTTCTCAATTCGTAAGGAAGTGTAACGGAGATGCTGGGTTGCCTGAATTGCCTTCGAATGCTTCAGAAGCATCCTCCATTCTCACCCACCCCCAATGTCATCCCCTTCGTAAAGAAAGGATGAGCTGCCTCCCCAGAACCAGCGGCTACCACAGAACTAGTAGGAAAGACCCAGGTGGGCGCTCGGCTTGGCGAGGAAGTTGGGGGCCCAGGTGACCCGAGAGATACCCGGAGGGGGCAGCGTTGACCCTTTCCTGTCCGTCTCCCTTCCACTCAGTTTTCTGAGTTCTCAAGGCTGGTCGCTGCCCCTACCAATTCAAACTCCGGAGACAAGAAGGGAGCTAGGCGGTCAGCTCCCGTGTCTCCTCTCCTCTCCTTACCCACTCTCAACTCCCTGCCGCTCTTCTCCCAAACCTCGTTTTGCCGAGGGCCCCAGGCACTTATTTTAAAGCTCAAACGCGGTAAATTAAAATGTCAGAGTTATAAACTGGCCGGTTACCCTGGGGAGTTACGGATTTGGTTTGAGCGACCAGTCCGTTTCCCCAGAGCTTTGGGGTTTTAAGTTTCACAGTCGCCTGCGGGGAGGGAGAAACCGAGAGGGTGTGAGTGCGGAGGCGTGCACACCCCGGGGCCTGCTGCAGGCTGGGTCGCGGGTCCGAGTATGCTGTGTGTCTCGAAGGGCCCTGAGCAGCAGCCAAGGGGCACCGGCGCCTGTGGGTCCTCGGCTGTTAGGAACATTTCCTTAGCTGAGCGCATTCAGCGTCTGGCGTGCTCAGAGACTCACTGAAGATCCCGCAACCCCAGACGTGGCACAGCGCCGGAAGCCTCTGCGCATCAGGGTACATCTATGGCATGTCACACAGACACCCGCATCGAGAGTCTCTCCAGACCTCTGTGTGTACGATACGCAACAACGTGTGCATGTGCATCAGAAAGTGCAAAAGACACCCAAGGCGCCCACATGCCCAGAGACAGATGCATGTCCACACCCCGTGCGTCCCTGGTCCATCTGTGCCCATCTCGGAAGACAGATTAAAAATAATGATAACCAAAGCTTCTTGACTAGTTGGGAAAGTGGAATTTAAAGTGATTTCCAGCTGAGTGCAACGAAGCGTATTAAGGAAGCCAGGAGACTGGGAAGGAGGAAGGGAGAAGGAGGGAAGGAAGAAGCGAAGGGAGGTGGCGGCGGAGCTTGGCGGACCCCCTTACCTTGAGCGGCCGAGCCGGTGCCGCTGGCGCTGAGCAGGGCCAGGGCAGGTAGCACGAGCATTTGCAACACGTATCCCAGTCCCAGTCCGCAGCGGGCCGCTGTCGCCCGCAGACCCTTCCTCATCGTCGACAGAGGTATGCCTGGGGGGGGGGGGGGACCACACACAGATGCGCGAACAGCGGAAAAGCCCCTGGGCAGCAGCTGAATCCGTGCACGATGAAGCAGTGTCAAGAAATAATGATAACCAAGAGCCACACTCCACTTTCTCCGAGGGCAGGGGCCAAAAGCGGGTGAAGGGGAGACGCTGAGGAGGAGTTTGGCGGTCTCTCTTTCCCTCTGTCTCCTAACTGGCGTTTCGGTGAGTGGCTGCTCTGCCCCCACTTGGGAAGTCCGGGGAGGCGCAAGGCGGCCACCTCACTGCTCCCCGCCAGCGGTAGAAACTGCCGCAGCTCCGCGGCGCGCCGAGCCTGAACTGCTCTCCGGGTCCCCTCGCCAGTGCCGAATACATACAGGCGCGGGAGGGCGGAGGGGGGAGGAACAGAGAAGTGGGAGGAGAAGGAGCCGAGGGAGGGAGTTGGGCACAGTGAGGCGCTACGCTCTCCAATCTCAGCGTTCTTGCGCCGCGTGGAGATGTCCCGGCTGCTGCTGCTGGGTAGCTAAGAAGGGTCACCTCCCAATGTGGGGCTCCCAAATGCGTGGAAGCGCTCGCAGAGGGGGCGTAGAGGGCTCGGACCAACTCCACTGGTGGGTAAGCAGAGGCGGGAGCGCGCCCGGCCGCCTTATGTAAGCGAGGATTGGAGGGAGATGCGCGCCCAGCGCCGGAGGTGGAGACCGGCTGTTGGTTTACCCGCAGAAGCTGGGGTGAGAGAGACCTAAGGGAAGAGGCGGCTGCGGAGAGTGGGAGCGCGCCTGCCTCCTGCGGTGCGCCAGACCCAGACTCCGAGAGCTCAGCGACGCTCCCCGAGCCACTCGGCTGTGTCCTGTGGAGCTCAGCCTACCGCTTGCCAGCCTCTCCACGGCACCGGCAAAGCCTGAGCCAGACTGCCTGGGACTGGACTGGCTATACGACTTCTGGTCTTGAGACTGATTAAGCTGAGCGCAGGCTAGAACTGAAGTCCTGCGTGGTGGGGAAGAAGGAATGAAGCTCCAACCCGCTGCAGTCTTGGGGTTATCACCGTCACTCAGACTGCTTTATGCTCTGGGCGCCTATGACCTCTCTGTAGTGGAACAGAAACTAAAAGCTTAAGGAGAACTCATTCTTCAACAGAGCTTTACTTGCGTACATCTTGTTGGCTGGCAGTGTTGAATCTGTAAAGCATAGTGAGATAATACCGGGAGAAACTCCCAGAAACAATGCACAAGATTTGTAGACTTAACTTAAAGTGATGGTGGAACCAGTGACATGCTTTCCAAACTTCTAACGGTGTGTGTAAGGATTCAAACTGATATAATTTTTTTTACGTTTTTATTTTTTCCAGAAAAAGATTGTCTGGGTAGCTAGGTTGTGGATCCCTGTTGTAATGATGAAGGAGGAACGTAAGAACGGGTGGATAAAATAAGGAAGACTAGACAAAAGGAAAGTGGATGAATTAAAAGGTTAATACACACTTGCACAGGTAACATTCTGGGATGAAGAAAGCCACTTCACATGATTAGTATATTTCTAAGCTAATAATAAATATATTAGTGAAATTTTAAGCTCTCCATGCCAAAGGGGCAATGTTTAAATACACACACACACACACACACACACACACACACACACACACACACACACACACACGAAGCTTGCTGTCTAATCTTGGCAGTGGTCGTAACTTGCTCTGTCACCCTGGACAGGTCAGGTAAAACTGCATATCTCAGTATCTTCATTTGTGAAATATTTAATTCTATGGTTTCAAAGTTATTTTCAATTCTAATATTCCATGATTCTGACTGCCAAGCTCTGTCTAAAACTCTAACCAGTAAAATGTTTCTTGGACGAGTCTAATAGATTTGAAAAGGCCATACTTGGCAAAGACATTGGCAAATCTGGCCATTTCTTACTTCTATGGAGGAGCTGCCTGCCTCTTAGCATTTCTTATTACTAGTTGATAGATATTGAACAATAAAGCTAAGCACCTCCATTTCTTAATCTATAAAATGCTCCAGTAGCAATCACTATCATAGGGTTTTGTGAGAAATAAATGAGCTAAACATACTATCTAGGCTAGTGCTGTTCCAACAGAATTTTGCAATGATGAACATGTTCAAATCTATTTTCTCCAAAATGGTGGTCATTAGACACACGTGGCTGTTGACCACTTACAATGTGGTTGGTGTGAATTGAGAATTTTAATTGTTATGTAATGATTTAATTTAGATAATCACGTGGCTAGTGATGACCATGCGCATCTAGACCTTTCATTTATTTTGAGGATGACATCACTCTAAAGGATTATGATTATATTTCATACTTGTTTTCACAATATTTCCAAGAAGGACAGCAGCTTAAGTAGTAATAAAGAAGCCCATACATATACCCACTACCATATTAACAACATCTAAAAATTATTTGTTCATTTATTTACTTTTATTGCTTATCTTTTCTAACTAGAATTTAAGTCTTTTTAAGGCAGAAACTTTGCCTTTTTCATCAACTCCTAACACAGAGCCCAATATATAGTTGATGTCCAATTAATATTGGTTGATTGACTGCCAAAAAGGCTCTATATGGAAGAATTCTCTAAGTCTAGTGAGTTAAGTAAAAGTAAATTGTCACATATTCACATATCCTGTTTGGGGCATTGAAGTGCTCAAATGACAAATACTACATAAAATTAATTATTTGAAAGAAAGAATAAAAGATAAGAAGAAGAGTAGTTCAATACTGAAATTCAGCCTAAATAGGGCAGGACGATTGTTTGAGTAATAGTATGTAGGAATGAAGTGAAAAAGGGAGAAAAGAGTAACAAGCACAAGAACAAGAATAAGAAAAGTACCAGCATATAGAGAAGCTTTACCAAGTGAGTTTCCTACAATAGATGGCTGCAGATGGAACCTAACTTATGTATTAACATCCCACCTAGTATTTTTCTTCATGAGAGAGTTAATGCAGTGTTGCATAGGCTTCTGAGCATAGGATTACTAACTTACTTCATTTAGATCTGGGCTCAAATGTCAATGCTTAGAGGGATGTTCTCTGGCCAACTACTTAAAATAGCACTCACCTCATCACACTCAATTGCATTTACCTGGTTTGATTTTCTATATAGCACCTCTTTTATATAAATACAGAAATGGACATGCATATATGTATACACATCTATAGACAAGTGTATACAGGCATGTAAAAATATGTATGTATGTATGTATGTGTGTGTATATATATATAAATGTATATATACACATATATATATATTCTTCGTTAGATTTTATACTTCTAAAGGGGAGGGATTTTTTCTCCAGCACTTTCATTACTCTATACTCAGAATATAGCAAAGTTCCTGGCACATAATAGATGGTCAATAAACATTTATTCAACATTGAATGAAATAGTAAGAACCAATGGATTTGAAAACTGATCTAAGTTCTTGATTAAGATTTCTTCTTTCCCCAAATACACATTTTCAAATTATGATTATCCTTTTCTAGTTATTGAATAAAATCAAATTTCAGAAAATTTTTTTAAAAAATGAATTTAAATATGGATTTTTTATGGTTAGAATACTGCATGTATTTAAGGAATAGCCATGAAATTAATCTTGTTTTAAAAAATAAAAAGCTTAATTTAAATCCATGTACCAGGGCTTCCTTTTTTTTTTGGCTGCAGTGAGTGGAGAATTAACTTTGGGATAATAAATCGCAGTGACAGGTGCTAATGGGAATTAAGCATGCAAATCCCCTGCATATCCCTTCAGAAATCAACACCAAGAAAAATATGCTATTTAGCATGTAGGCTACTTACTTTTAATATTATTTACTCTAAACCATTGTGAAAAGTTTCCAGCTGAAGGCTTGAGAAATAAAAAGCAATAGAAAATGTATTTTAATTGTAAAAATATTTTCTTTCATTTTATTTCTCATATGTTTGATTTCCCACTTTTTTGCATTTTAAAATATATTTTTAGAAATAAATTGTCATAACAGAGATATTAACTGTCAATATAGAATAAGGAAGATTTTTGTGAATATAAGTAGGATGATGACGGGAGAGTTGGGGTGCGTAGATCTCTGATAAAATTTCTAATAGACATCAACTAAGGAGTGCCAGATGGTCCAAAGTCAATTGATTCAATCTCCCTTCTCTGCCTCAGTCCACAGAAGGGATTTTGGCCTGCCATAAACCTATATACTCAGGGGTTTTATGCTTTATGTTAATTGTTTTAGACTAGACCCTTTTAGTTGAAAGTGATAGAAACCCAACTCAAACCAGCTTAAGTGAAAAAGATAATTTATTACTGTATGTAACTCAAAAGTCATAGATTAAAATATCTGTATTAATAATGGCTAATATTTATAGATCATGCACAGTGTCAGGCACTGTTTTAAGGTTTTTACATGTGCTATCTCATTTAATTCTCAAAAAGAAGGTTAAATTAAAGACTATTATTATCCTCATTTTATTCAGGTTAAGTAATTTTGCCCAAGTCACTATTAATGCCAGTCTATTAATCTATTAGAATCTATTAATGCCAGTCTGATTTCAGGGATCCTGTTATAGATCCAAGATTTTAAATACCACCACTTATAGGACTTGGTCCCTCCCCTCAACTTCTTCCAATCTTGATTCTGCTCTCTTCTCTTTTGGACTCATTCACAGCCCTATAATGTTCACACTGAGATCCCTGGCACCTCCAAGTTTATGTAGTCTTTACTGTCATCACTCTCCGCACAAAAGTACTCTTATTTCCAACTAGCGATAAAATCCCAGTTCTGTCCCTGGCTTACTTTAAGTTACATATTCATCCCTGAACCAATTATTGTGTCCAAATGGTTGGAATACACTGAATGGCAAGAACAGAATCGTGTGTTAATTTCTGGCAGCTAGAAGCTAGGATTGAAAATGGAGAGAACAGGTTCCCCAAAAAGAAAATAAATATGATGAAAAGGAAGAATAAACACCAAAAGAATAAACGTGGAGCTGAGACAGAATGAGCTTTTCTACAGGTTTGAGTTTTGTGCCACAACACATCACTGTAGTAAATGAAGAACATTGGTTAAAAAAGGCTGAAGAATAACCCCTCTTAGGTTTCTTTTTCCACTGACTGGGGGAATTGAGTACCATTTAATTCAATTTGATTCAGCTCGATGCAATTCAATTAAATTCAACTCAACTCAATTCACACAACTTTTACTCAGCTACTATTACATTGAAGGTTTATTTTGATATAAGGAAGAGGCATGAGAACTACACAGGTTAACTAAATATTAAACCAGGTTGTAGTCAGAGCCTGCTACAGTGCTACTAGACACAAAACTAAGTTGATTAGCCATATGGCCAGACTGCAGGGAACCTACAGAACAAAGGAAGATTCCGGCTGAGATTACAAACAACTGTTTACTCATACCATGAAAGGAAAACAGGAAAAAAAAAAAAAAGACTTTAAGCTTTACCTTGTACAAGTTAAAGATAAACCTAACTATGTATTCTTTTCTTTCCTCCCTATAATCAGTAATGTTTCATAGAAACTAAAGAACAAATATAAACCCAACTCAGGGTCTCATTCTCACTCTGAGAGGAAACCACACTCTGCCTACAGAACTTCATTCCTTCTCTAATAAACTTTTCTTGGTCTCATTTTCTGACTTGAGGGGAGACCGTATCTCTGTTTGTGGAGTGTTATTCCTTCCCTAATGAATTTACCTTTGTCTCTAACTCTGGCTTGCTCTTGAATTCTTTCCTGCGTGGAGCCAAGGACCCTCTCTTCTTGGGCAGAAAGCCTCATCCTGCATCAGCTTCAGGATCCCTGGGGAAGAGTACTCATAAATAAGAGTCCTCTGTGCTCCAAGGACTTATAGATAAACAGACAATATAGATGAATAAACAAAAGAATTCCACATAAAAAACAAAGTGTGGTGGAAATATAAGAATATGAGAAAATTTTAATTAGGGGAATCTGAGAAGAAAATCACCTAGAAGTAAGACTTAAGCACTTGTGTATTAGTAATGCTAAGCTTCACACAAAGGATGTATGTATCTCTAATAATTAGAAATCTGGAAGCATGGACTCCAGGACCGTTACAGACTAAGAACAGCTCAGTTGAGCCCTTTTCCCTTTTCCTAGCTCGGCCTTGTGCTCCATAATGTGTGGCTTTCATTCTCACAGTCGCTTGATGGCTTTTCCACCTCCAGGCATCCTGTTGCATTTTCCAGGCAGGAAGAAGTAGGGACAGGCCCAAAGAGATGCAGCCAGCTTATTTGCCATCCAAAAAGCATTTCTGGAAGCTCTTAGCTCAAGCAGTTTCCATTTTCTAGGTGGCCTGTCAAAAGGCCATCCTGGACCAGTCTTATATGGTGGATAAGAAAAAGAGTGTTTGTGACTGCTACCTGAATCATCTGCATTGGATGCAACTCTATTGGAGAGGAGGGACAAATGGAAGGCACACAGAGAAAGATATGAAGACAGGACATGTCAGGATATATTCAGAGTTTATAGTTGAGGTGTAGAGACAATATTAAAAAATAACAAATAAAGCAAAAAAAGAGAAAGATGACTTGAAAAACTGTAAGGACAAAAGAGAAAAAGAAGGAAGAATGGAAGAAAGTAAATAAAAAAGAAAAAAAGAATAAAAATAAAGAAAGAGAAAGACAGTCCAGTGTGATTTCTGCATTTTGTATTGCATGATGTAATTGCTATAAGAGTGAGAAAACAATACAATGCTCAATAAAAATTATAAGGAAAATAATAGCACATATAATTTAGAGAAAGAATACTGGGGCTAGATATTATAATTATTGTTTATTAGAGCTTCAAATACCTCATTTTATTTTAAATTTATCTGCCAAATTGGACGATTCCGAATCAGAAAATATAGACTTAAGGCTCCATTTATCTAACTTATTTGCTAAGAATGACTGTAATTTCTTTGTACTTAATTTCTTTATTATACAAAAAATGAGAACAATATAAACACAAAGTTGCCCCAAAGATGAAATATGTTTAAAGGTGCTTTGTAATGTGTCTATATTTAGGACACTATTATGATGATTTATTCTATAGCAGCAGTCCCCAACCTTTTTGGCATAAGGCACTGGTGTTCCTATGAGAATTTAATGCCTGATGATCTGAGGTAAATCTGAGGCAGTGATGTTAGTGCTGGGGAGCGACTGCAAATATAGGTGAAGCTTCATTCACTGGCTACTGTTCATCGTCTGCTGTGCAGCCCTATTCCTAACAGGCCACAAAACAGTACGGGGACGGGGGTGTGGTGGTGGTTGGGGATCCCTTTTATATAGTGTCCATTTTATTTATTTTACACAATCATATACAGAAAAGAATTAGTAATGTGAATTTTACCACCATGGTATAAGCTCAGTGTCATTCTCAGTGTCTCCTTCATTTGCCCACATCACTTATTCAATTACTAAACCATCCAATTTTATTACCTAAAAATCTACAGGACCTATTCCATTATCTCCTGCCCACAGCCATACAATATATTGGCGTATTACATGTGGTCTCTCATAATTATTTCCTTAGTAGCCAGTCTGCCCTCACATTCCAATCCAGGATCCCCCACACCCCAGAAAAAACTTCTGAGATGCTAATACTGTCATTTTACTGTCCTAAATTCCTCCTCAGTGATTCCTCCTTGTCTTAAGACCCTTTTCCCAAAGCCCAGAGACTGGCTTTTGTCAATAAATATGGGCAGATGCTAATGTGCCAGTTCCTTCCATTGCATACTTCTACTTTTTTTTTTAATGTACTCCTGTCGGTAGTCATGAGAAGAACATTCAGGTAGCCACTGGATCAAGATGAATAAGAAACACATGTACAGATGTGCAGTCTAGAGCCTGATGGCTGCTATTTGGAGTCCAAAGCCTAGGTCCAGCCCAGCTTTACTCAGTTGCAGGACATCTAATGACCTATAAAAAAGAGAAAAAATCATTTCCTGTGTTCAAATACTGAGTTCTGGGCTAATTTTTTTTTTTTTTTTTAGGAAAGGGAACCCTTGGTTGACTTCACAGATTACAAAGACCTTGTCAGCTTACAATCTCCTATTTATTTTTTATTTTTATGCCTACAGCATTTGGTCTTCCTAGGTGGTCTACCATTCAAGTACTAACTAGGCTTGACCCTGCTTAGCTTTCGACATCAAAAGGGATCAGGCTTGTTCAGGGTGGCATGGCCGTAGACTTTTTTTTTTTTCTTTATGTAGCATTATCACAGCAAGAAGTGTCTCATAAGCATAGTGTGAGAAATCATGTTGTCAGATTAAGTTCAAGATAAATCACATGATAATTTCCCTGTAGAGCTAATAAGCTAGTAGAAAATAAAACCAACTACAGAACTGAATGGTGTGACTTTGAGAAGTGCAGCAGGAAAAATATGGATATGTGCCTATGATTTATGTATTCAGTTCAATTATACTTACTTTAAATTGAAATGATCAGCAGTCTTCAATGAGATTACATTAGACCTGAGCTTTGAAGGATGGATAGAATTTATGTTTGCTGAGGTAAAGAGGCAGCATTCCAGGCAGAAGAAACAACTGAGGCAAAGGCAGGAAAGAAGAGCGAAACAGTATGTCAGATACTGAGTGATTTAGTTTAGAGCCCAGAAAGGATTACAGTTACTGTTATTACTAATTATAATTTTTTTAAAAAAAATTTACCTATTAACATTTTTAAATACTCATTATTCAGACATTATATAGACACATATATATTCATTAAATACACACAATAACACTATGTATGAACTAGGTATAATTTTATCTTCATTTTAAGCACGAGTGAGAAACCAAGACTCAGAAGATTAACTCTCTTAGCTAAATTAGTGTCAGAATGAGATCTGAATTCAAGTTCATCTGGCAAACACCAAAAGGTAAATTTGGACAGGAAGATAGGGCAATTTTTGAAAGGCTTTCCATGGTTTGCTATGTGGTCTATTCTACATTAGGCATATACTTGAAGGAAACAAAAGGGCTTTGAACAATGAAATGATATCATGACATGTTTGTATCAGTGTAGAAAGTAAATTATAGCTGAAGAAAAATCATGGAATCTATTCTAATAATCAAGATGAGAAAGAGTATAAGCCCAAATGCAACAAGTGAAGAGGATGTGTACATGGTATTTCATTGGAATGGTGGTTACTAATTCCAGAACATAGGATGAAAAATTGATATCATTAAATATTCATGATGTAATTAAGAATAAACTATGCAACCTAGAAAAGTTACTTGCATCAGTAAACTACCCTCAACTTAATTAAAGGCATTAAAGAATTACAAATAAGATTTAAAGGGCGAGAGGGACTCATTAATTTCTTGGCACTACATGTGTTAATTGGGACTTGAAATGGTTTGTTTAATATGTATTGTAATGATTCATCAACATTTTGGTTACATAACCAGATTTTTTTATAATTCCTAATATGGTACCTGGTACAGACAAGATAATCAATAAAAATTTTAAAAGTAAAGAAATGGTTTATAAGAAATTTATAATATATAACCAAAATTAGTAATACATATTAAAAATATTTTACTTTTAATTTTTCCTGAATTTATTTATATATTCATTGTTAATATGTTGTACTTTATCTTACAGAAACATGCCATAAATTATAGTCTAGAATTCAGCCTACAAAATTCTATTAATCATATATAATTTTAGGAAAAGGATGACATTACAAAACACATAATTCAATCAAGAAATCGAACCATGAATTGTAATTAAATCAAACAAATATCAAAACATATGATATTTGTGCTTACAGTATAAAAAAGAAAAATGAAGAAGAAAATGTAAAATATTGAGCTTTCTAAGTATGTTTTGTGAAATTTCCAATAACTTTCCATGATGAAGCTATTCATTCTACCTCATGTCTAATCTCAACTGAAAATGGGTGAGTTTTATTTTCCTGAACATAGATGTTGCACTAGTGCTAACTAGCCTTATCTTGATCATCGTTGTTTTTTGGCTGATACATTGAATTAAAAGGAACAAAGAAGGTAGAAAATTAAATACATTTTTTTCCTGACAAAATTGAGGACAAATAAAAAATATAAGAAAAGAAAGGAGTAAAACAATTCAAGTGAGAATTTTCCAGAAGTATTTTAAACAGAACCATTTGAACTAAAATTTAAAAAGAGTGAGATGAAGTTAACTGAGAAAGCAACAATGGTTTAGATAATCACTCATGTGGTCTCTAGATGGCCCCACTGGCCCAGAGCAGCCTGGTATTGAAGATTAGGATTCAGTAGGCAACCTAGCATTAAGATTTATAATATTACATTTCAGGTATTTTTAAAGATAAAACTTTTGCAAGTTTTGGCTTACTTATTTACATGTTATTTCTTTAGACTTTGAGCTTCTCAAGAAGTATTTTACTTTGCTGTAGTTTTATTCGAATCATTAGCATTACCTACTCCATACTTAAGTCTTTGAAGACCCTAAGAGTAGTTGCATAATGAAAAAAAATTATAACTAAATAAGTAAATGATACAATAAATTTATGTGCATTTTAATTTAATCAATATTTTGTTGTTATTGTTGTTGTTGTTGTTGCTGTGTCATTTGCTATTTTATTTCTTGTTAGGACCAGGGATATCTCTTGATAATTATTATTCTCAAAGGTAAATTTCACTTTACATTTCTGACACTAATGAAGTTAAAAAATACTACTTGCTTTTCGTCTGCTGATATGTTGGTTTTTAAAAATCCAGGAGATCATTTACATGTAATGATTTACTTTTCATCTTATTGACCACTCTAACCAAAAGCTACAAATTGTGCTGATTATAGATTAGGAGTTCTCTATTGAGCAAATTTGTGATTGTAAGAGATAGGTCCAAATAACTTTAAGAAAATCCATTTGAATACCTGAGAAGGCTAAAATCTCCCAAGAATATTTAAAATAAATTATTTGGGGGGGGGGTGGTGTTGGCATCTGGAGACTGGTGTTGTGAACTTACTTATGATTCCATGCCAAAGGCATGGCCAAATTCCATTCTCTCAGGAATCAAGTCTTTAGTCTGGTCATAGCCTATTACCTAGAAAATTGATAACTTCAGGTCTCTTTGCATTTTCTCATGACCCTAACTACCTGAAATTTCCTTCTTCTCAAGGAGACCAATCGTTCTTCAAAGTCCAGTTTGAATGCTAACTCAGTTTCTCTGAGCCCTACAACTGGAATTACTCAGTTCTTAATTGGTCCAAATGCTTTCATAGTTCCCTTCCACTAATTTATATGGCATGTATGTTTCATGTTTGGGTCTTAGACACCTTGGACTCTTTAACAGCAGTTAACCTGTTGGTTGATATATAGTAAATGAATAACATTTTTTAAACGTGATAGTGGACTCTTCTCTTTTACCTGTCCACTAACAGAATAGTTCTATTTATTGCAAGACACTCATCTACCTGGGGAAAAAGGAAAAGTTACAGGAAATGAGCATATTTGTGGTTACAGCACAAATGCATAAGGGAAAGAATTAATATTTAGTTTCTGAACTTGAAGATGGAATTTTTGTCTGTAGCCAAACAAAGGTTTTAAAAATTAGCTGGTATAGTGTAGAGAAGATGCCACTTGTAATTAAGATTGAAGGCATTAAAATTACTGATTTTGTTCATATCATATGGGGATATGAAAATTTCAAAAGTTCACATCTCACCATGTCTATCTCTAGGTATTGTGGCAAAAAGCAGAAAGAGAAAGGACGAGGAAGGAAGTCAGGTCTTGTTTGCATTGCTTTTGAGACCTACTTATGCGGAAAACAAGTATAAAACTCTATGGGAAAAGAGAAGGAGACAGCAAGATCACTTACGTCAACATGATGTGCCTCAGTGGAAAACAGCTTGAAAAGGGAAACTATTTTGCATTCTGAAGACATTTTGTGTCATTGAGGTACCCAGAATGCCTTTAATGAAAAAAGGCACACAGTCAGTAGGACAGATTTGAAAGCCATAGCAATTTCTACTATATCCACTCTAGGGCATGGTCAAGGGTGGGAATCATTGTGTTATGCAGAGCTAGTAGGACTCAGCAAACAAGCCACCAGTGAAACTTTACAGTCATCAAGTGTTTTGGAGTACACACTCTATAGTGTAAGTGCTTAATTCTGCTCTGCCCTTACTAACTTTGTGATCTGAGAAAATTTACTGGTTTTCATCAGCACTATTCTCTCTATATTGAGATAGTAATAGCACCTATGTTATAGTGCTGTTTTAAGAGTTGAACAAATTAATTGACATAAAGAACTGCTAACCATATATGGAACTGAGTAAATGTTAATAAATGTTAACTATCTTAAAAATACTATTATTATATTTTGGTAAATAAGTATCTGTCAAAAAGTTTTCAGAAATCTTTACTCATTTCACAGATATAAACACATCAAATAAGTTATAACATTTTGACTATTTTAATTCCATAAATAATGCATTACCTCCATTCATACTAATAATTTTGCTTTCAAAAATGAAAAATGTAATTTATGAATATTTAGTTTAAAAATTCAATGTATTCTATATTACAAAAATTTGACAAAACATGCTAGAATAAAATGATTGAATTATGTGATTACAACATAAAAATGTATGTGTTTATGTTTGTATCTTATGTTCACAAAGTTAAGATAATGTTTGCAGCAAAGGAGACCTTGAAGGTCAGTTCTGTGGAGAATAGAAGAATATCTACAGATCCTCACAATGTTTTTTTAAAGGGGGAAAAATACACTCCATGGACAGTTGTGATAGGAATTTAAGTGATGAAAAACATATGTTTAATAAAATGGCTATTAATGCTTTTTTGTGATATAAATTTGATGGTACTTGTCAACCATGCTTTTATAATAGTAATAGTTTATTTGAGCTGAGTCTGCCACACTTTTACTTAATTTTACAAATGCTCGCATTTATGAGAATCTTACATAATGCAGTCTGAATTTACAGAAAACTCCCAGAATGAAGGTTATTGACCTATATAAGTATTTAAAATAACAGTGTTTATCTCATTAGTACAAGGGGCTAACCACCTGAACATATCACTCAAAAAATATAGACATATCCATTTTTTAACATGTCAGCATTCAACTAAAAAATTATGTCATTGATGTATGTTTTAGCACCCTCTTCTCTCCCCCATACATGTTAGAGGCTCATGTGCAGAAACCTGCCCTTTTGGAGATAAAAATGCATTTGTAAGTGAACAGATGGTGTTGCTCAAGTTCAGAAACACATCTTAGGCAGAATCTCAGAGGGAGGAGGGATGTCTGGGAGAGGAGGGCTAGTGTTTGAGAAGGCTTCCTGGGTGATTCTGATAGCCTCCCACCTCGCCCCCACTGTGCAACACTGATTTGAAGCTTAAGGATGCATAAATGTCATGTAGAAGCTGATTTGAGCTCCAGAGTAAAAAATAAACTCTTTTCCTGGTAGAAAGTTGTCTGATTGCATTTCTTTGCATTTTATGTCTTAATTTTCAAAATCTGAACCTCTCCTAAATACCCTAAAATTGACTTTTTTAAAAACTCTGATTAGTTTAAATCTACATTATTTCCATTTGAATGGAGGTGTTAAATTGCAGGTCCACATGGTTAGAGGTAATTTTTATTTTGGGTAGGTTTTCATATACATAGATCACAATAAAAACAGGTCATATATATGTAGCATTATAATGTAAGCAACCATATTAACAAGTATTATTAGTGGAGTCATTGAAGTAAGATTTGAAGTTCAGAATAATCAAAATAATTATAGCCAAAATTATCTTGGAAAATTATTTAACTCAATCATGAAGAACAGTATAAGTTTTATGTATACAAATTTGCCTAGTAATACTTACATATGCTAAAATTTTAAGATCTTGTTAAACTAAAAAAAAAAAAAAAAGAAATTCTATATGAAGATATCTTAGCACTCAAACCATTGTGGCTTTCAGATGGTTACTGAATCCAAAGAAGTAAGATATGTAAAGAGTTGTGCCAGAGAGTTACCCTGGTTTTATGAGGGGGTAAATAACATTTGTTACATCCAAAGGAAGTTTCCTGTGTTCCCCTGGAAGCACTGTTTCCCATCTTTTGAAGGATGGGTAGAGAACTCCATTTCCTTTGTAATTAGATGAGTTTAGAATACCTAAAGAGAAGAAGTTATCAGAATTGGGTGAATAGGCTATGAAAAAGACTGTTTGAAGTGGCAGTGGATGTTAGAGTCCTTCTAGCCCACTTCTGAGCTCTCCTCTTTCCCGGAGGGGACTGTGTATGTGAAAAGAGAAAAAGACCAAAAGCAAATGAGAACCATGACAGTGCTGGAGTATAAAAAATTCCAGCTAATCACTGAGGATTCTTCTGTCCACCAGGCCAACTGCCACTAACAATGGTCTTTATATTTTGTGCTTGCACTGTGAGGCAATTTGTTCTGATTTTCAAGGTTAGCAATTGGTGTGTAGAGCTGGTGGTGATGGTGGTGATGTGTCTGTGTGTGCATGTGTATATAGAGGGTATGCCAACCAGCTTTTTCTTCTGAGATTCAGGCCAAATACTTCTGTCAACAGTTTTTCAGTATTTACAAGTAGTGCTTCAGTAGATTTTAAAGACACACATGTATATGTACTGACAATTTTACCTTTCTTTCAACCTGGGATTCTCAATTCCTTTCTAACATTTTAAATTTCTTACACTGTGTCTTATAAACCACTGTTTTCTACTACTTCAGTCTTTATGTTTCACATTTCCCCTTTTTCTTTTTATCCACCTCTATAAAGAGCCAAGGCATGACTAATTATTATATCATAATTAGAAATAGACCCCAGGGAACATAATTTTCCAGATAAGAAAACTGATTTTCAAAATGTCATATTGACTTGTTCAAATCAAAGTAGTTCAATGACAGAATCAATACCATAATGATGTCTTCTCATTTTTGGTCATATTGGAAAGATTGTAGAACAGAATATACATGGTATCAGTTCCACTAGCTGTATGATTTGGGGCAAATTAATTAACCTAACCAAGTAAACTTTTGTTTCATTACTTTTAAGTATGAAATAATTAAACCTGAATAAATAGAGTTGTTTTGAAACATCATTGTGTGAATGAATATAAAATGACTTAATACAATGCAATTATGGGGAGTCTCATCCCTACAGGACTTAACTTTTGCCTATAGCACCATCACAGCAGCTCTGCTTTTCTCTGGCCATTGGCAGAAAGCACAGAACTTGAGAGGTAGTCAATGAATATTTATGAAATGCATAAAGTAAGGTATAATTGAGTGGATATATAGGTCTTTGCTTTCCTCTCTAAGCAGGGCTAAGAGAAAGTGTTTCTGTGCAAGGACTTACACTGGTGGTTACTTGTGGGCTTGTTTATGCAGGACTTTTAAACAGCAGGCTCTCTTAACAACTCTAACCAGCTGCCTCACCAGGTCCTCTTGATTCTGTTCACCTCGTAGAAGGGGCAAGATACCAAATTCTAACCAGTTCTCTATAGGAACACTGTGAAATTGAAGCACAGAGGGCAAAGTATTTTGGGGGAACGTTTCTGAACACTTATTCTTGAATTTTGCACTTCACTCTCCCAGCACCCTCATATTGCCAAAGTCCACTTTATTTTGGATTTCTTTTTGTTTCTTGTGATGCCACCTATACCTTCTCTTAGGTTTAATGGTTTGACCTAGGTCAGAACAACAGCCTATTTTCTTTAAAATAATTGAGACAATATAACATTTTCAAAAGTAGCTTTGTACATTGTAAAGAAGTTTAAAATATATTACAAACAGCAGAAAAATAGCCACATTTCAAAATTGTAGATTTCTATCCCTTCTGGATCATGCCACTTTGCCTTTGTAAGCATCCTACTGAACTTCATACCTTCCTGGGTCTCTGATGGACTCCATGAATGACATCTTTTCTCTTGACATCTTTTCTATCTGGACATTTCTTTCCACTCAAGGTGAAATGTGGAAGGCTTTCCCCAACTTCTTTATACCCTCTAACTCTATACAAACCTCCAGTCCCCAAATTATGCCTTCCATAGTCAATGGCTAGACTGTGGGGAGTGAAGCAATTCTTCTTCAGATAATCTGTCTAGCCCAGCTCTGTGTAATTTCTTGTTTCTTCAGACATCTTTTTACCTCACATGAGAAAAAGAGAACTTACTAAAGTCCATTTGCGATGGAGTTTCCTTTAAAATTATTATTCATCTGCCAAATCAACTTAGTTTCTGTTTCTAAAATAATCACTTACACCTCTCTGAGAAAAAGATAATCACTCCCTTCCCTCAGCATATTATTTATTTGCACATCTGTGCCTATTTCTTTAGTGTGAAGACACTAATGATAGCTTCCATTGTTTTAAGTTTTATATCCCCAGATACTACCACAGACCCTGGAGAGTGGGGTCATACAACACTTGACTTGTGTAATAGCTTAGAAACATAGCAATCTCTACCTCTGATCATTAAAGACCTGCACATATGGTAACAGAAGGATCATGTGCTCTAACTCACCCAGTACTTGTGTAGTTCTGATTTTTTATATCCTCTAGATCTGGTGTTAACTCTGGCCTTTCAAATCTCATACACCTTCTCTATAAAAACTACAGTTTTGCTGTGTGACCCTTTCCTTGACCATGAGGATTTTCCATATCAGATATACTAGTCAATCCTAGATGTTTCTAAATTTTGCCAGTTTTCTTATTTCTGTAATCTCCCACAATAAATCTTGAGTTATAAGACAGTCTCAGTGGAATACATTTAGCAGAATACATACCAGTGGCTTAAATGCTCATTTGAATGAGGTGTTACCATCCACACATTAATCATCCATGCTTGAATGTCTGCTTCAGTAGATGATGCCCAATATTTAAAATTCTATATTCAAATATATTGTTGGCCAAGTTGATTAAAACACAAAAAGTTCTAATATTGTAATTAGGATAGAGATGCAGCACTTTCTAATTTATTTAATAAAATTAATCTTTACTTCCTTATTTTCTGTGAAAAACATATTTTCAAAGTAAAAAGAAAATTAAAAGAAATTAAAATCAAGGCAGATGATAAATTATCTAGATGCCTTACGTTAGCAGTGACTATGTAAAGACAAATTAAATCCTAGGGCAGAGAAGAATGCATGTACACACACATGTATAAACTCTTATAATATGTAAACTTTGTGATAGTTGGTGAATCAATATTTGTGATAGAGATGACAAAAGGCTGGAAAACTGGCAAATATTATAGTAGTATTCACAAAAGGAAATGGATAAATTCTACATATTTTATTTTGGAAAGCTTATATCAATCCATGGAAAAATTTTAGGACAGATTATTTGTAAGATTTTATATAGATTAAGGTTTACTAGTAATTGACATGAGTCTTTAGGAAAACTTTATATTTAAGTAACACCATTTTCTATTAGGACAGTCGTTATCTAGATTAATTCAAGGAATTGCCAAAGATGTAGCGTCAGGGTTTTTTTATACATATGTTTAGACAAGATGTTAAGATGTGACCTGTATAATAACTAAATGAAAACTATGACCAATGTTAACAAAACAAAGTCAATCTAACTTATGTTGTTGAATCTTCAGTGACTGCAGAAATGGATCCTTCTGACACTGAATGGTGAGTGTCAGTGTTGAGGATAAGAGGGAAAGAATTTGTCTTGATAAAATCAGTTGAGGCAAGGAGTATTCATGATGGTGTGACCCGTATCATCCTTATGCTCAGTCCAGAATAGTTACTGTTCAGAACAAATAAGAGGAATTGAGTATTCAGACCAGCTGGGTGGAAAATTTGGGTTCCAGCGAGTGGAATAAGAAGCCTTTCTCCATACTCCTGCATATTCTCTAACCTGAAAGTTTTTTAAATTGAAACTTGTATTAAGATAATGTAGACACACAGGACTAGCAATAGCTATTAATATCTCTCAAGGTTGTTTTAGAATGGATTATTTTGCTAGTAAAATGCTGTTCTAGATCAGAGGTTTTTAAATGTTCTTAACCACTAGAAAACAACGCCGCCCCCCCCGCCCCCCCCCAAAAAAACAGATCAGCTTGAGCAAACACACCTGTATCTAACCTGGCTTCCTTTCCCACTGGCTTCTTTATAATCGTCCTCTTACCTCACATAACAAAGTCATACTTCTCTTCCATCCTGTGTTACATCCATCGTTGAATTGTCCTAGTGTGTAAGACCCATTCGGTACAAAATAAAATGACCATTACAAAATTTAGTATCTGTACTAATGAAGTAAATTAATTTCTAATTTTTTTCTTTCAACAACACCAAAAGAGTACCTAATTAATTTGCTATTTGATGATAGATCAAATAGAATAGAATAGATGATGAACTCTATCTTACTTTAGCAATAAATAATATTCATCCCTGGAAACACAAATTAATTGGAGAATAAAACTTCATTCATCTCATTAAAAAACACATTTCTAATAAAGATGTTCTTTATGCGTAATAATTATTAAAAAACATAATATATTCATCTTGTATCATTCAAGTTTGTACCACAAATAATTGCAATTATAATGAATGCAAAATAAAGTTTTAACACTTAAGACCCTGTCGTCACAGAAAAACCTTAAAAAGTTGTTTCCATTTACACCTTTTTTTTTGCAGAAAATTATGAAAGGGATGTCAATAAAAGAACAAAACCTAATAATTTATTACATTGTCATAAAACTGTCTCGGTAAATAGAATGGATATATGAGTTCAAGAGAAAATTTATGATGTTAAATTTCTGACTGTTCATTAAAAAGTTGTTGCACATATATTTTTAACATGTATAATAGCAAGTACAAGATCGCTGTAATATTTAGATCCCATTTGTTACATTTTAAAATAACACATGACTTTTCTTATGTCAATAGTTACAACATGTTAGAAATAAAATTACCACTAGTAAAGTTTTTATAAAGATTTAAGCATCAACTGAAAATTGTGTGGAGTGGATAGTCTTTCAGAATTTGTAGTACCTAAGTATTGAAATAAACATTTGAAGATCATTGTACTAGTTTTGATGTATTTATAGGAAGCTTTATCTATACAGTAAAAAAAAATTATTTAACTAATATAAATTATTACCCAGGAAAGGAGGTTAACATAAATGGATGGAATCTCAAGTGACCATCTTGTCCAATTTTTAAGTGACTGTCTAGATGATATTTTTTTCTTGAGTTTTATAAGCTGAGACTTATTTATTGTACAAACTAATAATTATTCAACCACGTGGACTTGTTATACTGAAAGAACCTTCTATAAATATGAATCTAAATTTAATTACATTCAGTATTTATCTGTTGAAAACTTAATAACCATTCAGCCTACAAAAAAATGAAAACTGTAATTATCTAAATATGATCCAGTTAAAAAATATGCATCCATGGAAAGATATTTAATATATTTATATATTCTAATAATTATTATATGTTATTCTTAAATGTAACATATGTATATTATTAAATATTATTAGCTATTATTAAATAATATATACATGCAACATATGTTAAATTTCTTGCTAAGCTATTACTTACATATAGTAGATACTAAGTAAAAATTGTTGACTGTAAAATAATTGTTAGTTTTTTGATATATCATGATATACATTTTTTCCTTAAGCAGGTTTAGTTTTCCTGTGTTTATCTATATCCACTATATCCATCCTTTTAGAAAATTATGCAAGTCCTATTTTATCTATTATTAAAAGATCTGATAAAACAAGTCATAAAGTAATATATTTCAAAATTAGAAATGTCTTAATATTTAAAATTATATTTATTATTCTGTTAATGTTTATAGCAGTAATTATCATTTAGTAATAGATATAGTTTATAATGAATTCAGATTCAATTAGATTCCACAATTAACAACCTACTCAATTATTCTATAGTAATTACACTTCAGTACATCATAAATAATGATTAAAACAAATTATTTATATCTGGGTTGAAAAACTTCAAACCAATGAAAATAGCAGCTGCCCTTAATAATTGGATATAATTTTGTTTTATGTGTTTTAAATGCATTTTAAGATTTTTATTAAAGTACTTATTAGATAAGAGAAAATAACCTTACTAGTGTGGTTTGTATTATTATCCTAACTAGAAGTGACAAGGTTCTCAATTTGGAATTGTTTTTCAGAAAACAGATGTGCATTCCTTGGATTAACTATATTTTATGTAAGAACTTGAAATGATATTATCTAAGCTTCTATATAAAAACCAGCTTAATTTATTAAAAAGTATTTGCACTTAAATTGCTTTGGGATCCTGCCTGGAAATTAAGACTATATTGATAATTATTGATTTTTATCAGTGGAAATATATTATGGTAAGGATCATTTATTTCTGTTCATCAAGTTTTTATTGTGAAATTCTTGTGGTACACATACAGTAGGAAATGATCATATAGGTGGAAGCATGAGTTGTGAATGAGGAGATCCCAGCTTAGGTATATGATTTATCCTTAGTTAGTTTATTTATTATTTATTTATTTTTAAATTAAATTTATTGGGGTGACATTTGTTAATAAAATTATATAGGTTTCAAGTATATAGTTCAGTAATACATAATTTGTGTATTGCATTGTGTTCACCATGTAAAGTCAAATCTTCTGTCACCATATATTTGACCTCCTTTACCTTTACTTATCTCCCCCTCCCTGCTTGTTTAAAGAAGCTCAGATCATGGGAAACATTAAATCCATTGCACACATTGCTAGCCAAATCACAACTGCAGCATTGTATTGAAACTTTCCTTCATCAATTTAAAAAATGTATACAATGTGGTACTCCTCAAATGTAGGTACACATTTTAGGAGCATTGGCAAACTAGAATGCCTCCAGAAGGAGGCATGCAAGATTGTAAAAGTCTAGAAAGCATGCTACATAGAAGCCGCTGAGATTATCTAGTCTTGAAAGAATAAACTCAACAGTTATCTTTAAATATTTAAACTACTTTGCAAAATAATAAAATAATTAGATTTTTTTTTTCTGTGATGGTCCAGAATTCAGAAGTAGGATTAATAATGAAAGTGAAAAAAATACAGATTTTTGTCTTATCGAATTACATTTAAAACCTAATTCTTTGGCAATGGGATAAATTATGGGTTACTCAAGGTGGAAGTATCTAAGCCAATCATCTTTTAGAAACATTGTAAACATATTAAACTCTGATATTCCTATATATTTAAGGTTCTTACACTACTTTAAAATTTCTTTAAAATTCTAAAATTCAGTGTTTCACAATGGTTTATGTCGAAAATCTCTCATTACTTTTATTATATAGCAAGACAGCTTTAACTTTTAATACACTTTCATTCATTCAATCAACAAATATTTATGGAGAAGTTACTATATGCCAGGGTGGTGTTAAGTATTGGGGCAGAGCCTTATGGAGGTCAGAGATTAGTAAAGCAGACATTACTCAATAGTCAAATAAACAAATGGGTAATTACAAATTCTGCTAAATGTTATGAAGAAAATGTGCAGCTATAAGCTTCTTTCCATTTAGCCATCACCAGCTAGTGCAGCCCACATAGCCTCTTACCTGTATAACACACAGCCTATTTGTGGGGCTCATTGTTTCTACTCATGCTGCCTTCTAAACCTGTCTCAGCTCTATAGTATAATTTCCTAAAAAGGCAAATAAGATCATGCCTCCACCCTGACTGAAATTCTGTAATGTTTCTGTTGCTCTAAAGATAAACATTACCATTATTAACTTGGCCTAAAAAAATTTGTAATATAGTTCATTTCTATCTCCAAGGCTATCAAATTAGTTCCCTCATTTTCCATATTTCAGACTCTCTGAGGTTTTTCAACACTGGACAATTACTCATTATCTTCTGCAACTGGGCCTTTGCACATGCTGCTCTCTCTCCCTGCCAAGTTCTTCATTCTTTCTTCCTTACATAGATTAGTGGTCCCCAACCCTTTTGGCACCTGAGACCAGTGGTCCTATGAGAATCCAATGCCAGATGATCTGAAGTGGAGCTGAAATGGTGATGCTAATGCTGGGGAGTGGCTGCAAATACAGATGAAGCTTCTATACTTGCTCGGCTGCCACTCATTTCCTGCTGTGCAGCCCAGTTTCTAACAAGCCACAGACCAGTACCGATCCATGGCCTGGGGGTTGGAGACCCTTGACATAGATAACTTCATCACATCTAAATTTACATGTTGAATTCTTGGACATAATTATAGGTTATTCACTTAATTAATCAACAAACACCTATTGAACTCCATTTTGTACCAAGCATTATTTTAGATATTTCAATTACAGGAGCAAACAAAACAGAGATACTTGCCCTCGAGGGCGGAAAAACAAAGAGCCTTGCTAATTTACACTCTTCCTCAAAAATTAAACCAATATCTAAGCGCTTAGATCAAATTAATAATTTCATTGGCTATACAACTGTATTCTCACAGATTTTCCAATGTTAATGGATTCTGATAATTCCTAGAATTGTAAGATTAGGTAGAAGACTACATAAAAAGAAATAGTCCTTGACAAAAGCACACACCACTCTACATCTACAATTTATACAGAACTTGGATCATTTTATGCCTTGTAATTTCATAACACAGTTGATAGTGTGCTAAAATTATATTTGTACATGCATATTTTATGTATATATTAATGTGTACAGTGCATATGTATATAAGTAGATTCTATAGTATTTTCCACAGAAGGATATAAACTAATATTTTACCTTGAAAGTATTAAGGAATTTATTCAAAATTAAGTTTAATATTTGGGAAATTAAACTTACGGTTTTATCGACAATTATTATAAAATTTACTTGGTCATTAATTCACTGGAAGTTATTTCAGGAAACTTATTCATCACATTTTATTCAGTGTTGAGGATGAAGGAAGACTTTTACAAATCAGAAGACCTTTTCACTGGTCTGAGGAATTTATAGTCCACCTAGAGACACAACATAAATGAAACAATATGAGGCAGTATATCCACAAAGTAAAACAAAAGCATAGTAAAAAGTGAACATAAAAGAAGAAAACAAGAAAACTTTTCCTCACCTCAATTATTTTCAATATATTTCCTTATTCGGCGAGATAACAGCAGTACAGTCATGAATTTATGTTATATCAAATAAATTTAATTAGCTAGCCTATGGTTTCTGGAAAGAAATAACTGCTAACTAGTGTTTTGTACTACTCAAAAAAAAAAAAAAGTAGAAGCTGCAACCTGTAATCTCCAGGAAACTTCTGGGCATATTAGATTGTGATTTTATTTTCTTAGGATCACGGTATCTCAGTTTGAAGGCTTTATAGGTTATGGATCTTAGGAGAACAATAACAGTTCGGTGTGAGGTTTTCCTTTGTAGCTCACTGAAATGAGGAAACGGTCAAAAGCAGTCTAAGGCATCAATAGCAGCTTGGAAAGTAGCTGTGTCAGTAGAGGTAACTGCCAGATAGGATCTCGCGGTGGTAATTGTAGCTCTGCTTTCTTCCGTCACTCTGATTACGATGAGAGCTGAGAACCTGGAGCAATAGATTGAGGAAATATCATGAAATGACGGGACCATTGGTCTGGATAAAACTACAGTCAGTAAAGATGGAAAATAAACTTCCCTGTGTTTGCCCTTTTGCAGCCTCAGAGGCTTCGAGTAACATTTTACCAAATTGCTTTTGAGTCCTTCATAGTTGCAATGCTTTTTCTTTGGGTCACTCAATAGTTTAAAAACTGCTAGGAGTTGTGAAATAGTGTAAAAGGGATATGGAATATATATATATATACCTATACACACACACACACACACATATTTTTTTCTTAAATGCCATTTAATCTAATAAATTTTAGCCTGAGAGGACATGCTAATTTAAAAAGTTATCAATTCCCACTCTTGATGAAATGAATAATATTCGTACCCTAAAAATTTCTTTATTTGGTTGATGATTGGCCAAAATAAACTTTTTTCCATTGACCTACATATTGTTTTCATAGGACTCAATCTTATCATTTTAAAAAATTAATGTTACTTTAGGTTTCAAATATTATTTATGCTAAATGGTTTTGTATGTAGGGCACACAGTTTAAAAGGGTGCACTCTGTAATATTAAATAATATGAAAAATGAATGCTGAGAACAGAATTTAAAAAACTAAAATGCTTGACAACTGACAAATGGCCCAATTAACATTACAGACATTTACCAAGTTGAAAAATGAAAAGCAAACAAACAAAAATTTATTTGTATTAGAAGCAGAGTTTAGAAGTTTATAAAAATATTTTTTTTTCCTATTTCAGCAAAATGACTTAGGATTAGTTTTCTGCATTGCTTATCTATGGTGCTTTAAAGAGAATATATTATATGCGATTAGCTGCCTAATGATTTAGATGAGTTATTGAAAAGATTTCGAATAAACTGGATTTTCGTGTCTTGAATCATTCTGTGTCATTGGATAAGTCTCTTAAGTATCCAAGAACAGAGGCATCTGCCTCATTGTCATAGTCTGAGATGCTGGACCAGTGTGGGCATATAGCAGATCCTTAGACCTTCAAGATATTTTTGTTGAATGTGTGGATAAAGGCCTCAACAAGAAAATAAACACAAAAAACAAACTATCACTTCGAATATGGAAATTGGATTGACTATCAGTGAAATTGAGTTCAGGATGAGGAAAGCAGAGTTTTGACAAATTGATCATGTTACATAAATAAAAGATCTTATAATTCTCCCAAATAATTTCTACCACCAGATCTGTAGAAAAAGCAAGTAATAAAAAAAAAAGTTCTCTAAAGATGAATTTAAAATTACTTATGTATTCTCAATTACAGGAATAAAGGGAAATATAAAGAGCACACAATTCCTTTTTGTTTTGGAAAACTTCTCCTTGGTTGGAAAAATGTTTTTAAGAAGACAGAAATAAACAAGTGGTGAATCCACAGCAAAATTACAGCATGACATGTTTGCTGGTTTCAATTCTTTCAACATAATCTCTCACTAAAGATCAATTCACTCATTCTTTTGTCCCTTTCTTCCTTCCTTCTTTCCTTCCTTCTTTCTTTCTTTTCTTCTTTCCTACCTTCTTTTTTTTTCTTTTCCCTCCTTTTTTCTCTGTCTTTTTTCCTTCCTTTCTGTCCAGACTTAGGCAAATTTATGAAAAGATTCAGACATTTGCTCTGAGATTTGGACAGGCATAAAGGACTTTGGGAGAGCTACCCTCTTTAATAGATGCTAAGGGTATGGTCAAGGGAAGTACAGGAATTTGAAAATATGAGAGAACAGAAAAATACAATTCCCCTCTTTTCCTTCATTTGCTAATTCTTTTCACAGTCTCTCTCTCCTATCACACTTTTGCAGTAATCCTGAAGCATCTACTATACACGGTAAATATTTTTTTTGATATTCCACATTTTTTTGGTCCTTCAGTTACCTTCATTAAACAGAAAATCTCTTAATTGTTTCATTAGTTTATTGAAATCTCTAAGAAGTATCAGAGTATCACCAACAATCTCCTATTAATAAGTCTACTGTTAAGGCATGAATTATTGCTTTCTGTTTGTCACATGTCTCAAAGTCATGTGCCTCAATAATTTTTTTAATTCTTAAGGAACATTCTCTTCTAGAAAATAATACCAGACATTGTAGAAAACATCAGATTGTATCTCAGCTTGTTGCTACTGGTGAGTTTTCCTGGAAGTTCAGTTCTTGAGATCATGTTTCCTTGACATTACCTAATAGCATGAGAGGTTGATAATCAATTCTCCATCTGTTACTTAGAGTCTGCTAAGGAATATACCTAAGTATGAAGGTACCACACTCTTTAAAAAAACTAAAAGCTTACTATAGTTAAATAATACTGGACTGCTGGGTACCACATTTTTTAAAAAGCAGATTCATCTGCAAAACCAATATGGGCACAAAATATTTATTGCATTATTTCATTATGTATCCATACCTCAAACATATAACATGCTGTCAGGAAAAATACTTTGAGTTTTTAAACCTTAACCAAATCTAAATCAGGGACCCACAGAAAATTAAATCTCCAGTGAACTAATACATTAAATGATGTTATTTTTGTTCCTAATTATTCCAATGAATTCATGAAAAGAAAAAAAACAAATAAAAATGTGACTTAAAATGCAAAAATAATTCCAAAAAGTGTGCCAAATAATATAAGTCATTGATTATACAAAAGCACCTATTAAGTGGGATAACCTAGTTGATTTAATAATTTTTTTTTAAAAAGACTACAAGTATAATAGACTTGTAGAGGGTGGCTTTGGAAATATATTGATTTGGAGTAGTTCATTCTTGACAATTTTAAGTTTTTCGTGAAGTAAGTTGTAGATCAGTTATATGGTGGTAAAGGACATTTGAAAGTTAAAGGGATAGTGTGAGTTGTAAAGTCTGACCAGGAATAATATTATCTTATAGGGGTTAAGATAGATGAGTGCCTAAAGAGCATTAATCTGTGAAAGGAAACCATATGCTAGATAAATAGGTATTATTTTCCTTGACCTAAACTTATTTTTGAATAATACCAAAATACCTAAAGAATAAAACATCTATTACATGAATATTAGGCTTTACAAAGTCTCTCTCTTTACAGCAGACAATTTTCTGGATATACAATATTTACCTAGTATAGGTATGAACTAGGATTAGCAAGCAATGCTAAAATAAAAGCAAAAAATATTAGAGCAAAACAATGTGTATTACATCATGCTCTATATAAAATATTCACTAAACTATATTTAATTATGTAATTATTTAGGCTTCACTCTATAAGTTTGTCTAAATACTTGAGTTGCATAAACTTTTCTCCCCAATATTTTCTATTTCAAATAATGTTGAAAAATATGTTCTATAAGCAAGGTAGAAATTTTAGGACTTTTTATGACCCAATTTTGCTGGGTAATCAAATATTTTATTTTTAAAAAACATTATTAGATGCCTCTTCCCATATGCCAAAGATCCAAATTCAATTATTTGAAATTATTAAGCTATACATAATTAAGCACTGTATAGGACATTTGTCATGTACACATACACACACACACACACACACCACACAAATACTTTCAATGAAAATAGATTCAGTTGATCTACTTTTTAAGGTGAAAATCACAAAAAATAAGTGGATATCAAAAAATTAGGTTTTTATCACCTGTATTTTAAGCTAAAAATAATGTTTTTAATATAAAATCTAGAGTCAATATATATTCAGCCTGATTTTCTACAACTTTTACTTGTACATATTTATTTTAATTACATTCGACACTTGCACTAAACTTTTATAGTATTGAAATCTATCAAAATGCCCTTTTCCTGACTATTATAAAGGAGAGAGATTATATTCCTATAAGTCTTATCCACATGAAAAAATACATTGCAGTATGATGAAAGAAGATAAGAATATTATATTACAAAACTGAATACAATTTTTAAAAATAGCAGTTTTGCTATTGTGGGTTGAAAAGAAAAAGAAAAAAAGAAATTTCCTTTGTGGGTAATATGTCCATGTTTGCTTGGTGAAGCAGTATTAATATTTTGATAAGAGCAAGATTTAATACGTAATTTTAGATGACTAACAACTTGTGTCAAACATTTTGCTTTTTTTGAGCAGCATATTATACTTACAAAAAGTAATTTATTTTTCTATTTGGAGATGCTCAAGACCCTTGCAAAAGTAAAGATGTATAGCACTGATGACACAAGTCTGTGAGGTCTGAGTTCTATTTTGTGAAAATTGCCTAAATAATTTTTCATTCATGTATAAAGCACTTTTCATGGCAAACGTGAAATTTCATTTGCCTGATTGCCTAGGAAGGTACTAGAATGATGCAATTTTTTGATTATTTAATCACGTCATTCCTTCTCTAGTATATATTGTATATAGAAACAACTAAGAAATTAAATGTGAGTCTGGCAGGGAAAGATTATAGATTATGTTATTATGAAATCTGATTTTTAGTATTTTACCATATTTGTGAGTCATAACCTTAGAATGAATTCAATTAAAAAAAAAAGTTATCTGAGAATATCCAGAAGTTAAGTTTACATTTGCCTAAGAGCTTTGTTTCACCCTGATTTTTATGTTATTTTGGTCATACACCTTTCTTTAGTATGACACATATTGAAAGCAAAGTTCAATAATCTATACTGACTGGAAGTGTGAGGAGATCTATTGGTCTGAGTTGTGAAACTGGTTGCCTCTTGGAAATAAACTGTGTATACTGAGAGAAAGAATATATACGTAAGTATGATAAATCAAATAGAGTATTGATATGACAACCCTACACAACCATAATTATATAATGAATCATTAGATTTCCTTTGGAACTTCTAAACTAATGCTAAATTACGTTAATGTTTTTAATACAGAAGCAAAACTGAATTTCTGAGGAAGACTTAATTTTGTTAAACCCTCCCACATCCTTTAACCAACACCCCCGCCCCGCCCCGTATTCTAAACCTCCCCTCCGACTCTCCACTGCTCTGCCTTTCCAATTGCTTCTTATTTGCTTTATTATTTATTTCAAACAAATCCACATTTTAGTCTTCCATGGATTTTTCTCACACCTGCCTTGAAACACCATGCTAACATGCTTTAAAAATGCTAGTCCATTTACTACTTAATAAATGTAATAGTATTCTGTTTTATAAATGAAAAAAACTTGAGATTTAGTGAGATTAGCTTACTGTTTAAACACATGCATCAGAAATTGTTAAAGCCAGAAATTAACCTCAAAGTCAGTCAGAGGTATACTCCTACCAGTACACGAACTTTTAAAATTTAATTCTCCAGGCTTTATCCAAGAGAAAACCCTGTTACTTCACGGTGGCATTCTGATTAGCCACTCGTTTAGCAGTGCTTTCTAAGGACCTTAACTAAAGAGTTTTCTCCTTAGAAGAAATAAGTGAGGGCATGAAAATCTCAGGTTTAAGTCATGCTTGTATAAATTATTAGTCTCTGTGTTTCAGTTTACCTATCAAGAGGGATAACCATGTTCACCTCGTGGGCCATGATGAAGATTCAGTGTGATAGTACCAATGTAATAATACCTAAGGAGGAAGAGTTTTAAAAATGGATTATTATGCTATTGTTAGGAACAGAGTCCTGCACTAAGTATGAAGGGTGAGTGGGTAGAAAGTTTAAAATATAATTAAGGAGACAAAGGACCAATACATAAAATGATTTCAGGACAATTGTAATGCAAGTTCAAACACACACACACACACACACACATATACACACATGTATACATACACAAACACACACATGTGTGTGTGTATGTGTGTATACACACATATTCCTAAATGAGGACTAAGAATAATAACGTAATAAGAGGGAGATTGGGTATTATAGAAGATTTCTGGGAACAGGTGCATTGCAATATATTAGATGACTAAGTAGTACTTGAGATTAAGTGAATAAGAGTTAAAGGAGATAAATGAGGAGGCACTAAAGAGGAATTGGAGCACTCGACTGAAATGGAAACTTGAGGTGTTTCTAGTTCACCTATCCTTCAAACCAAATAACAGTTAGTAGTTGTTTAGTGCTTTCTAGGTGCCAAAAACTCTTCCGTCAATTCTGTGATAACCCAGTCCTCACAGTGACTATACGAGGAATGTGCTATTTTTGTTTCCTCTTTATAGGTAAGGAAAAAGGCACAGAGATGCTGGTTGCCTTGCCTAGGATCACACATCTAGAGTGCAGCAGATCCAGAATTCCAAATCCAGGATTTTCAACCCAAGCAGTCTGTTTCCAGAATCTAAGGAGCTCTATTGTGAGAAGCACTTAGCTCACAATAGAGGCATATGGAGATATGGCCATAGGAAGGGTACAGTGTGGAGCATGTTTTAAGTTTAAAGATCAGAGACTGGTGCTATTTGTTACGTTAATTGAGGGTTAACCCCAAATGCTTTCTGCTTAATTCCTAGGAATCAGGGGATCTGAAACCTACCTTTGTGCAGGGATTGACAGTAACTTTCCTGCAGAAAATGATAAGCAAATTGGGTTAAAGAACTAACTCCCACCTCAGAAACAATCACATATTGATGAGACAAGGGGATGAACAAGACATGTAAATCGCGCTACAGAAGGCCAAGTAACAGGGGTCAGGATGACACTTGGGAAGGAATTTGGAAAAGAGGAAAAAGATTTCACCTAAGATTTAATAATGAGTTTCAGATGGAAGTTTGGGGGAAAATAGAAAGGAAAGAAAGGAGAACAGAGAAGCAAGACACCGTCTTAAAAACTTGGAAATTTTCAGCAAGTGGAATGGAGATGTTATCAATATTAGGCAGAATTTAAAAACTGGAAAAATTAAGGTGAAATGGAGCTGATTTATTCTTCATAACACTGAGCTAGAGGCAAGTTTAAACTCATTTGTGAAATACTCTCTGAACAATTTTTATATCAGAGTTAAGCATTTCCAAACACAAATTTTAATGAATTACTTTTTGACAAAGTAGGAGTAATAAAAATGCTTAAAAGAATGTGAGAGACATTGAATTTATTTCATGTGGGAAAAATAAGGCTCAAGAGTGACAAAAATTTTCATACACAGGTTTTGTATACATGTATAATGATCAATTTATCATCTCCAATGAAAGCAGAACAACAAAAATTAGACAGGTTAGTAAAGACCAGATCTGGATATTATGAGAAGTAGCCTCTCAATATGTACAAATTCCCTAAAAATGGAATTTGGATCTGTCTAAAATATTTTAGCACATTTCAGTCAAAGTGATCTGTCATATTATCTTTGCTAAGTTTTGTAGCTCTGGTTTCGCTGACTTTGTGGTTGACACCAGTTCATATCCATGACATAAAACAACTGCCCTACATACCTTGAGGTTGGAGAACTGAGAGAGTTTTAAAATTTATATAACAAGTTAATAGGCCTTTGACCTTTGAGGAGTCCCAGGCTCTCCATCTCTACTCCTGGTGGCCTCTCATGGCAGGAGGCAAACAAGTGGTACCAAGACTCTCAAGCACACAAAATTCAATGCAGAAGCTTCATGAAGTGGTGTCTTTGGATTCATATTTTTGATCAGTACCCTATCTCCACTTCAGAATCAAAATTTGTCATCAAATTTATGTTTTACTTTCTTCTTTTATATCATGCAATTCCCAAATGGTTAACCTCAAGCCCTATCTTTGTGTTCAGTGGTTAACACCAAGGCAGGCAGACAGCTAAGTGGGGCCCACACAAAAGGAACCATATGCATGAATGTAAAAAAAAAAAAAAAAAAAAAAAGAATAACTTCTTTTCCCAGATAGGAAAAGAAAATATCATTTCCAAAAATAAGAAAAGAAAATAATAACAAAACATGTGAGTTAACTAACATTAGTTTAATTATTTAAAGGCCAATTTCTCAAGCAAATCTGAACACCAAGCATCTTCAAGATGTTTGATTTTTTACTAGCATTTGGAAGATTAAATTGTTGAATTAAATTTTTTGTTCTTGGTAAATGCAAAAAAAGGAAATGAAGAAGAAATCTGGGTAAATATGCAAAGAAACAGCCAGAACATGTAATTTTTAAAAACCACATGTTCATGGGTAAATGTAAACTCCTTTTTTTTTTAATGCTACAGTTTCTGAATACTAAATGATTTTCTTAATATTTTTTCATGTAAACCATAGGACTCTAAGTAAAAATTTATTTTACCTTGAAGAAACAGTTTTTATAAAGAAGATTAAAAAATGCAGTTTTAAAAAACATTATTTAAAAATAAAATTTTAAACTTGGCATGGATGTAGGTATCCAGAGCACAAGAATGAAGCCCAGAAGCCCAGGTATCTATTTATCCGACAGATGAGTTCTGGCCTCAGGAGACACATTCTATGGCCCTGATTTCTATTAAGGGCCAGTAAGATGGTAACCCCATTTCATGCTTTTCTACCGAGTTGTGACTGTTATTTGAAAACTTTCTTAAACTGAAACCACACAGACTAAATTTTATCTAATTAATCAGACCTATAATGATGTAATGTTGTTTCTACTATTTTCTTTTCTCACATTTCTTATTAATTAAAATTTTAATTTTCTTCATTAATTACTTATTGGATAATTATTCTAAGAACTTGTTCTGAGTGCGCCCCAACTTTTGGCCTTGCGCCTTTCCTGGCCCACAATGAGGCTGCATTCTGGTGGAGTTCTAGTAAGTGACTAGCATCAGCTATCTCATTTACTGACTGCATTGTTTGTAATAATATGAAAGCTGTGGGAATGCTCCATCTCTCCTAATTGGACACAAAGACTTGTATGCTTTGTGTCTGGTGCCTTTTCTGCCTCCATCTCCTGCCTGCCCCTGATTTCTGAAAGACTATGGTGGGTAAGATGGAGAAGGTCTGGCTTCTAGTAAAGCCATTGTAATTACTTCTCAGTGTTACCTGATGACTCTTGGGAGCGCTTCTTTGTTCCTTCTACTTTGGCAAGTATACCTTCATAAGGACAAAACTGATGACAAATGTAGAGCTGTTATTATTTTTTCATCAATAAAAGTCAGTAAAATCACAAAGACAATTGAATTTAATCAGTTATGTATTATTGAGTAGTCTGTTGATAAGTTGGCTATGTCTGAATAAGTAATAAATTCAACTAAAATTTATATATTTTATTATTTATTCCATATAATTTTATTTTATTGGCTTCATTTTAATAAAATTACTAATTACATTATTATAATTAATATGTTTATTCTTTTTGTAAAACATGTTTTGAAGCATTATAACTCTTACATTTATTAATTTTAAGTTAAGAGAATTTTGTCTTGGATAGGCAGTAATAAATGGAATAAAATCTTAAAGCTTGTTTAAAGAAAAATATATAATAAATTTTATGCTATGTTCATTCATTGTAATAAAATCAAATATAAATTATCATAGTCATGGAAAATACTACAAAATATTTTAATTTTATTTTACTATTTACTTGCATGTCACAATTTTTACTGCTAAAGCAACATATAAATCTACACATACTTAAAATATTTTTCTTTTAAATATTTTAATGCTATGTTAGTAGAGAAATCAATAATATATTGCTCAAATTTGGGCTACACATATCTTAACTCTAGATTAAATCTTGATCTGTAATATCTAGAAAAGTCTCTATAGAAATTAATTTCAAGATTCAATGTGATCTAATATCCTTATGTTTTATTAAAGTATATTTCATGTAAAATTTGTTTCAATTTAGGAAAATAATTTCTAAATAAGAAAATATTTTAAAATTTAAAGTAAAACAATCAAGTTTAAATTAGTTTTGTAACCTGTTGCTATCATAATTAATACTATAAATAATTCATACCAAGTAACTGCATGCAGCTCAAATTAAAATTTTTCATTTCTACAAAAAAACATAATTTGATCTTGATTTGAGGAGTGTCAGCATATTTTAATTTTGCTAATGAATTTTATCTCATCTGAATTAATTCTAATGATATTAACAAAATTTAATCAGCATTCCCTAATGTGTCTGAGAGTCATTGTAAGATTGAACGACGTACATGTTTCATCCAGTTGTTCAACCTTTGGGCAGATCCGGAAAATATCATAAAATCTTGACTTGTTCCAAAGATCATTATTGCTATTGGCATAATTGAGATGGTGTTTCTTTGTGATTATTTCACACTGTAAGCCTTGCTTGGCACAGAAACATTACCTAGAGTTTTAGCCAAAATTCTGCCTTGTATATCTTTTTTTTTTTTTTAACCATTATGCTTTTATCTCTGAAGTCAATGCCTAAAATGAAAAGTTTTTCATTTCATTCAGAATATGACCTTTTTACATCAAGGAGAAAACTAACAAAAATTTATTTAATGTCTATGTTTTTATCTAGTATTTCAAGTTTGTATAATAAATATTATTTGTTCAATACAATTTTTGTTTCTTAGAACTATTTCACTTGTATACTATTTCCTTTTTTATTTTCGGTATGATGACATTTTCTCACTTTAATACCCTTCACATTAATAATACTATTGTGAATTATTTAGTATTTTATAATAGTAATAATCTGTTAGTAATCATCTGTTTTAATATTTTACCTGTCTTCATATTTGGTTATTTTACCACTATATTTCTAACTCATTTCTATTAAATCTAGTCATTCTCCATTGTTTTTCAAAAATAATGCACTGCTATTATCATAAAAGCATTATCGTGCTCAGCTAAATATTGAAGAAACATTATTAGTCTTTTAAAAACAACATCGCTATGTTCTATATTGGCAATTACTTATTTGTGTGGAATGTTATCGATTTCCTACTGTTTATTCACTCTTCTTATCCCTCTTGTTCTAGTAATTGCTTGTATGTGTGTGTTTCTGTGTAAGTAACATTTCCTGTTTTATTCTGTATTAGCCAGTTTAAATTTTTCAATTATAAATGAAGCCTCAAAGTTGATCTTAAGATTGGTTGTGAAAAATGTTATAGTAGAAACAAAGTATTTTGCTTTTGAATTTGAAATATTAAAAAATTAATTTTCTCGTGTGAGGAAAAAATGAGAAGTTATTGTTTAATGGGTATACAATTTTAGTTTGGGATAATAATATGTTTTGCAGATAGTGGTGATATTTGCACAATAATGTGAATGTATTTAATGACACTGAGCTATATACACAAAAATAATAAATGGTAAAGTTTATGTTATGCATAGGTGCATATTTTACCATAATTTTAATAGAAAGTTCATTTCTATAGTGTTTTTCTCCATTTAAAATAATTTTGTTATAAAATTAAATGTAAATATTCTGCCAAGATAATGGAAAGAAAATTCGTAATTATAAATTAAATAGAATTATGCTTTGTTACAAATATTATCATGTTCTCAGAATATTATTATCATTTTTTTCAGAATTATCATCTAATAAACAGTAAATAATTAAGAACTTTTGTTTTTTCTTATTTAATTTACGAACTTAATAAATATAATTGTTTTCATACTCTAATATACAATCTAGAGTTGCATTTGTTTGTTATAAATCATGAATTTGACATGAGTAATTAAGTCTTTTTAATTGTTTTGATCATTAATTACATCATCCTGCAAATAATGTCTGATTTCATTTGACCTATTCAAGTTGAAAATTAGGTAGTATATTTTTATAATTTTATAATGCTTATTTTTATTATTTTGATTGGTAATTAAAGCATTAAGAAATATTTAATAATGTCCCATTTGTAAATTTCATGTCATATTTGACAGAAATCTATTCACTTTTCTTGTTAGCATTTTTAAAAATTTAAGCAGATCAACTTTGAAGATTTTCTATTATTTTTTTTCAGCCGTTTTTTTGAGCTCCATTTACATATCTTATTTCTATCATAATCTTGACCTTTGATTAATCACAGTGATATAAAGCTTTAAAACTTAAGTGTAATTGTATTTTAAAAATTCAAAACTGAATATATTTTTATCAAAAATGTATACAAAAGTAATACAAAATGAGCAGAACATAAAATGCCAAAGAAATAAAATTATATTCTATACTTATTTTGTTTGTTAAATTTCTTTCTTGATAATGCTTGATTTCAGCACTTGGGAGAGAGTACTTTGAAACGATGAAGTTCTATCTTAAAAAGTACAGTTTATGCTTAAATAAGTGACCAACTCATTATGCTATTTACTCCTATAGCAAGAATAATTCGTCTTGTAATCGAGGTTAGATATGAAATGATTGTTCTTGTTATGTCTTAACAACACACACAGAATTTTTTTGATTTCATTCTCTGCAGCTTGGAGTAAAGTTGCTTTGGAGGTCTTAGTTTTCACAGAAGGAATGCCTTTAACATAGGTCATGCTAAGAGGTCCATAAATTGGAATACTATGTGAACATTCTGTACTTTTTATTGTTTTGAACCAACAGGCAAAGAAAATGGGGAGATGGAGGTGTCACTCTAATGGTTGGGGAAATGATCAGGAAGTAAATGTGATTGTCCTTTCTAATAAGGGTATGGGAGGACTATGCCTGGAACCCAGTGTATTCCCTGAGGTTCCTTTTAATATTTTCATATTGAATAGTAAAAGTTACTAGAAAACTACACCAAAGCAAACCAAACACACACACACATACACAAACAGAATATTGAAAATTTAAATTCTTTAGAAATAAATATTTGGATCACCCTACCAGGTAAAGAACCCTAATCATCCAAGGTTCTGGCTGAGGTCAGAGTTAACATATGATGGGTAGGTAAAGAAGGGTAGTTATGGCCTTGTGGTCAATTATGGAATGAGGAATTTAAACTTGGCATATTTTCCTCGCTTTATGTATGCATGTCACCTTGTTGTTTGTATATAAGACTGGTTAATGTTGTTTAATTTTGCAGTTTAGTCTTTACATTAGAATATTCAGGTGGAAATTGGACTGATCTTTAAGAAGGCATTGATAATTTCTAGAGAGAAATACTGTGATTACCACAGAGTACATCCTAGTACATCCACAAGTAACAATGACTTCACATATACATCTCACATTTTATGGGAGCAAGTGAGAATTTTGTTTAAGAAAGAGATGTATTTTGGTAGGCAAAAATATTGTTATTGTTATATTGGAGTTTAAATATATGCAGAAGATAAATGTTGAGTGGTCAAAAGTTATAAATTGTGTAGGTTACTAAGTTTTTGGTTCTCTGCTTCAAAACCACTCTTCTCTATATATACTACATTATTATGCTGAGACTAGGACTTGGCAATCCACATTTCTTCTTGTCAATTTGTTCCCTTTCTTTCAACAGGGGCACTAGAGGAAGGCTGGAAAGCAAGAGGAAAGAGAAAGAGTAGATTCTGTTATAATTTTACTTTCTATTTCTGTCAGTCTCTCTCTCTAGCAATGGTTCTGCATCCTGGTAGGTGCTGTTGGTTTTGGTTTTTTGTTTCTTTTTGTTTGTTTTCTTTGTGTGTTTCAAATTCCAGAACCAACTTCATTATATCCCTTCAGAGACACCAGCACCAAAAAGCTAGTGGATGTTCCTCAGCTCTTTCGTCCAGTGCCACTGGGGCACTCTTCCAAAGTCTTGAGATACCAGTTTGGAGGTTTAGCTCCCAGCTGTAGGGCTCCATATAAACTTTTAGGTCTTAAAAACTCAATCTCTTCTCTTTGTTCTCTTAGCCCAAGGAGTGGTGGTTTCTTTTAGCAGTGGCTATCTCTATGTTACTCAGTGTTATATTTTTGCTCTTTTAGTCCTCTAGTTAATAATTTCTTATATTAAATTATTTCTGTGAAATAACTAATGTGTATTGTTTTCTTGACTGGGTCCTGACTACCTTGTTAATTATTATAAATAATCTAAATATGTATTCTTTAAAAATATTTTAATTATGTATTAAAGCTTAAAATTAAAATATAATAAACATAAAATTATAAAATAAAAATTACTTAAATAAATCTGAGGACTTTATATTTAAAAATAAAATATTATTAAATATTTTTAGAAACATTATTACTTCTAGCATTCATTGTTCATCTAGTTATATATACATCTAGGCATATGTATATTTAAGAATAATATAAATTATCTAACGTTGCAAAATGTTTCTCAGCCATCTTATGCAACTGTTGTAAATATCATCCAAATTCAAGAGTACCTCTGGAGTCATTATTTGGAACACAAAGCAAAACAATACAATGAATGCCTGGCTTTACTGAGGCTGATTCTTTGTTACAGAGGGACTCATTTCTCCATGCTACTCAGAGGAAAGATTTAACAAGAAAATTCATTTGTCAGCTTTCTTGAAAATGTCACTACTCAAATCTTTCCCACTTAGGAACTGTGTTCTCTTAGACCTAGAGCTGCACAATCCCCAAGAATTTATGGCATTTATACATAAAGACTTGGCTTGAGGTCAAGAGACATAAAGTATTTTTTGTGGTTTCTCAACCATCATACTATGTCAGGGCTGAGCACCATAACCAAGTACAGAATTAACTATGTGTAGCTTTAAAACAACTGTGTGTATGTATGTGTGTACATGTGTGTGACAACATGGGAACTGGCCCCTGCTCTGGTCAGGGGCCCTACAACATTACAGGTCACCTTTAGTGTAATGAGATACTATAGTGTTTACTAGACTTTATTTTTAAGCTCTCATAGTCTTCTGAAATCTTTTTGTGGCTTTTATTTTATTTCCTTTCTCTCTTTCCCAAGCATCAACATTTTTTTCAGAAAAAAATTTGTTATTAAAGTTTTACTCTCTCTCTCCATTGGGTTTTATTTCTTCACATTTCTAAGACATAATCAATGCTAAGTGTCTTTTGTGGTCCCCTTTATTTTACTCTTTTATTCCTCTTTTGTTGACCCATTTTTCAAAGTAGAATATGACTTACTTGCAGTTTTCATAATTCTAAAGCTCACTTTTGCAATACACTCACTATATATTTGCCTGGATCTATATTTTCCTCAGGGTCTCCATTACAGTTGATCAAGTTGCTTCAGGAGTCACAGCCTCTGAAAACCTTCAGTATACTGATATTCTCATTGACAACCAGCCATACATAGAAGAGTTAATTTTACTGATTCACTAAGGGCCCCCAAGATCTTTTTCATTGTGCAAGAGAGATAGAAATCTACTCCTAAATTTATGAAACTTGGGCTTATTGCTATTATCACAATCACATTTACCTCTACCACCCAATGAGTTTAAACTAAGTGTGCCATGTGGCCTCTGAAAATAAAGCAAATTTATATAGATGTCTTCTATTCTCTTTATTTTCATATCATGGAAGTCTTTTTCAACAAGAAGCAAACAGAATTACCCGATTCTCAAATTTCCAATTTAAGAAAGTGGCCAAAATATAGTCCTTGAGTTTTTCTGTGTAACTGAATCTCTTTTCCATTCTTCAGACAAAACGTCCTGGCAGGGAGTATGGCTTGATTACCAAATCTTGTCATGTTGGCTGTCCTGTCTTTCTGTCTTAGGCATTCTTAAATGTTTAACATGAAGTTGTACTTCATGTCAGAACTCTCTGACACCTACACTCGTCTAGTCTTAGAATTATTAACATAAATACATTTATTTTACATAAAGATATTTAAAAGAGTTCGATATAATTTCTGGTTTCAAACTTTTGTATTTTATATACTGAACTCCAAAATGAATACCTATTCACGTTTAATCCTTTAATACATCTACATTTCATATTCTAGTTTATTCAAATAGAATTAAAATGGATTCATTAATATAAAGACCATAACAGATTAAATACATTAGGAAACAAAAATATGAAACTGAACGTACACTTACATAAATACTTTCTAGGCATTTTACCAAAGTAATTATTTTTTCTGTTAATAAAATATAAACCAAGAAAAATTTTAACATTTTATCAATATTATAGACTGTTAAAATTGAATATACCAACTTTCCCTTTAGAGCTTTGTATATAAAAATAATTTTGAACTTTCCTATAGTCATATGTTTTCTTTTCCATTTGATTATGTCAGAATAATTAAATAAAACCTGATTATGATTCTGAAGCTGTGTAAAAATCTTCTTAGAATAATTGTGAAGTATAATTTGTAATTATTTTTTTTGTTGACAAAACCTCTTCCACGTGTGTAATAGACCATACTATATAGCTTTATTTTCAAGGTGGATAGAATCGTCAAGTTTTTCATAGAGGCATAAGAGAACTTAAAGAATATAGAGTACATGTCCTTTGAAAATATCATTTCTCCTTTCACAAAAATTCCTAAATGCAGTTTAAAATCACTAAAATTGTTGCGGTTCTGTTGGTGCACTACACAATTTTTTTTTAAAGCAATGATGAAGATGCTATTAAAACCTATAATATTCAAATATTTATCTTTGGTTTTCTAGCCTGGTATATGTTGGCTTAAGCTGTCCATAGGCAACATAATAAAAAGGTTTGATTCTTTTAGGTGTGGATGTACTAGCCTTTGCTGAGAATATTTTTATATCTCAGCAAAGCAGGTGTCTAATCAAGAGAGCTAATCCTATTAGTTTAGTTAATTCATATCCCAATTTAATCTCAAAATGGAAGTGCTGAATATAAATGTTTCACAGAGTGGAAGCAACACATTTTTCGTGCTTTCCTATAAACCAGGAACAGTACAAGAAAACAAATTTAAGCTGTCTAAGCAATTTTTTAGAGGCAAAATGTGTGGATATTAGAGGCCAACTATATGTATTAATAATACAAATACTTATGTTTGACAATAGATGTTAATTTAAGCTACTGTTTCTAGACTCTGAGCAAAACTCAGTTTTTGTGAACAAAAAACAGAAGTTTCAGAAAGCAAGTTGTAATATATACTCTTGAATAGACTTAATTCCCAGGGAATTTGAGTCCAAATTACTTCACTAAGGAGAAATTACTACAGGTAGGAAAGTAACCCAGTCAGACACATCTGAGTTAGAACTGGAGCCATTTTTTATGGTGTTGCTGGCTTCTTTTTTATATTGGTAAAGTAGAGACTATATTGGTACTAATTTCATTAGTTTTGTATTTTTGTTTTTTCAAAGTACACTCTCATTATTATTTGATTACTAAAATTATTGAGCATTAACTTTGTACCAAGCACATTACTAAATGCTTGTCTTGAGTTACTGGATTCAATCTCACACAAATTTATAAGTATGTACTAATATTATTCCCATTAATATTCAGATAAAGAAATGAATGGGACTGGAACCCTAGTCTGTCTAATGTCTTAAATGCCATGCAATGCAATCTCATAGTACTATATTATATCCTAGTTTTCTTCTCCTTCCCATGAAATCTTTAATTATATCTCTTCAAATTGCTTTTTTTTTTTTTACCTACTACTATAGGCATTTCCTAAAATCCTTGCCCTTAATCCTTTTTCTCCTTGTTTTATGATCTTATCTACATCTAGGTCTTCAGTGTTCACCTTTATTGATTTTAAATTTACAACTCCAGCCTTGAAGCACCACCTATATTTCAGATTCATATTTTCAGCTACTGACCAAATAAAATTACCTTGATGTCTTATGCTTTAAACTCATTATGTCAGAACCTAAACTCATCATCTCTGCTTAGAAAACTACTCCTTCTTCTGGCTCGAATATTACTGTTCTCCTAATTACTTGAATTTGAAGCCTAAGAAACATCTTTTCTTGGTCTTTCTTGAGACAGTTCTTGGCCAGTTGTGAGCCCTTCCTTATGGCCACCACTTGTGTGTCTCTCCCATTTCTCCTTCACTTTCTAGGTTTGCATCTATTCTGGCTCATAATGTCATTACCTGGGCTATTCTTAGGAGCTCCTGACATTTCCCTCACATATTTGCTTCTTTTCTTCTGATTTAATTTATATATAACCTCTATGTGGATTTTTCTTAAAGCCTGTCTCTAATCGTTCAGATAAAAAATAAAACCACTTTAGCAACCCATTAAAACTACAGGATCCTATCACCCACCAACTTTAGATCAACATTTTAAGAGGACTGTTTTAAACTGTCAAGATCATTCATAATTTAATTCAAACCCACCTTGCAGGCTAGTCTTACAAAAGTTCTCTTTTAAATAGTCTACTCTGAGGGCAACTAGACTCTTTTCTTTTCTTAAATATTATCTTGTTCTTTTTAAAATGTGTTACATAGTTTTCTAATATTGCTTTCTCTCCCCCTGAGGCCCTTCATTCCTGCCTCATCCAAATAACATCTGACGTTATATATGTTCTCTCCTTTCTAATAGAAATTTATATTTTTTATGGAATATAATACAATCCACTTAATTGTTTTGTGTGGAGATGTCTTATCTGTTAAGTTGTGGTGGAGTGAAAAACTAACATTTAATGAGGACTCCTGTGGAGCAGGTATATAGCCTCAATTTTATTTCACAAATAAGGAGGCCCAGAAAGTTTGAATAACCACTGGTGTTTTAAATTCTACTTAGAGAAAATTTTGGTAAATGTTAATTTCAAGGCCAAGTTTCCATGCATTAAAAGAAAAATAATTCCTTAGTCTCACCATGACACACTTGTTTCATATCTGACTTTTTATAATGGAGAAATTTTTAGTGAAGAGATTGAACTGTGACTGAAAACTTACCCATTTGACTGTGTTCTAATTTTTCTTAGCACTACTAAGGAGTGACTTCTTGCCCTTACATATAACAGTTCTAAATTCAACAAGGAAGATATTTACAATTCTGTAAATATCACTTTGGCATTTTACATCTTGTAGGAAAGAGCTTTAAATTGCAGTTCATAGCATAGTTAGAGGTTTTTAAATACCAGCTAGAGACATAGAAAAGAAATCTTAACTGGAGAAAATACCAAGTTTCAAATTCAACATTGAAAAGTATGCAAAAGTTTTAGGGATTGCTCTGAAGAGTGAAGATGTTATTTGACAAAAGAAATAAGAACCTAAGCTTATTTATTTATTGGCTTACAGAGGAAAGGATGGGACAACATTTGAATAAGAGGAGGAATAAGTCTATACTCTACTTCCTGTATATTCTCCTTACATGATCATCTGGAACATCATTTTTAGGACAAGACATCTTTTTTTGCAGGGATGAAAGGAATAGCAAGGTTTTATTATGCAGACTGCCTCTTCTTTCTATGTGTAGAGAAGTGGGTGAGAGTGAGGGGTGGGAAGGGCCCATGTAACAGATTACCTCATTGATGTTGACAAGAAAATTCCAGACTGGTTGATTTAGATTACATCTAGTTAAGGTCAAAACTGTGATATGTTCAGGTATTAAGTCTAGATCTGGTATCATGGGATTTAGCACAGTGATACCATTTTTGGCCCATAGTCTTCTCTTTAACAGATATATTTCATAATCTAGAAAGAAAGTTCAGAAAAATTAAGTTTTTGCAACAAACAGACACTCAGCATGGCTTAAGGTTTTTCTCAAATTATTGTTGCAATATAATCAGTCTAGTTGACATGTTAATGATAAATAAATTATACAAATAGCTTTTATTACATAGAGGTTGTTTCTATTGTATTTTTGAAATTTAAATATCAACAATTTTGGTAGCTTTTAGCAGGCATAGGCTGCTGCTGATGCTGGCATGGAAATGTTGGTAATGGAAGTCTTAGTATAAGGTTTACTGTTTATACCATCATTTAAGTAAAATAAAATGATTTAATTTTAGCTACAATTGTTTCTCTAATTATTTTTTGCTTTTCCAAACCAACATAATATATGATCCAAAAACGCAAAATAAAATAAACAGACAAAAAACTGATTGTTATTTAATTGACTGTTGTTGACACTTTGCCTTTTCTCAGAATGCAGAAATATTATCTTGAATATGGGTCACAGATTGGGACCTGTATAGTTCTGTTTTTTTTTTTTGTATTATAAATCAAAATTAATTTTAGACTATAATAAAGAATAAAAAGCATTTATTTGAGCAAAAAGGAGGAACTTCCCGGGAGACACAGATTCAAGTAGCAATTGAAATTGTGTTCTACAAAGGGAAAACCATCTTTTAGAGCTAAAGTTCCCACCCAATTAGATTTGTTTTATGTAAATGAGGTATCCAAATTGTTAACTCAGGCACATAAATAAGAGGAGCAGAGTCCTGGACGTGGAGAGAGTTCAGTCTGGGGTTCTTCCCAGCGTACAGAATACAAGAGGACCCCTGGTCAGCAAATGGCCTCTAAGCTTTTATTATTTATTAAAATTGGGCCCTCAGTTGACCATGGGAAGTCCATCTAAGCAGATGAATTTCTTCTTTGGGTTCATCTCAAATGAATAATTCATCTTGGAGTTCACAATATGCATGCATGTTTATTAAAGTTTTTTGTTGTTGTTTGTTTGTTTATTTATTTATTTTGTCTGAAGAGCTGGTTGATGCCAGCTTATCTTATTAGTTGAGAGATCCTGGAACTGGAGTGTGGGAAGGGTGCATAGCTTGGGTGTATAATTCCAGGAGACTTCATGTTAGTGAATTTTTGTCTGAAAGATTAAATATCTCTACTACTACTCTTTCCTTCTGGCCTGGCTTTTTAAAATAAATATGTGGCATGATGATATCTGGACTCTTTTTTGATGTTGCCTTAATTTTCATGTCAGGTGGAAGCCCACTGTCTTTCCATTTAATACCCTACTGTCTTTTCTCCTAGTGAAACTGTATAGATCTTGCCTATCCAGCACACTGCTGTTGAATTTCACTGGAGAAAATAAACCAAAAAAAGTGCATCCAATTTGTACTAGGTTTTTCTCTCAACTCCAGTTCTTATATTTCCAAATTATATGAATAAAAATCTCTACTTGTATTCTTGCATTCTCAAACAAAGGAGTCATTATGATGTTTTTGAACCAATTGTGATTTAAAGATTAGTTACTTCTCATTAATATTTTTGAATATGGATGGTATTTTCAAGTGCTAATTTCTATTTTTATATTATATTGATAATTTTCTTTTAATCTAAAATGGTTTAAAATGAGTTGAAACAGAAGTCTGGGTTCAACTGGCTATTTTGCACAAATTTTTAAAAATCTCTTTTCTTGCCAACGAAATTTGATTCAATTATATAACCTCTTCTATATTACAGGCTTAATAACATCTAGAAAATGTTTTCAGTCAGAAATGATTATCAGCAAGTTTTTCTGTCTCTAACTATTTAGTTGTCTTTCCCAAAAAAACTCTAGTGGATTAGTGAGAACTAATGTTGCCTTGATCTCAATAGATTACATTTCTGAAAATAGCACTCTGCCTATCAATGTCCTGCTTTGGAGGTAAGACTAATACAATTGAGTGTGTCAGTTGCTTTTTCTGGAAACTTTTTGAGTTGGAACACATCTTGGCAGGCCTGGTTCTCTTAAAGTTGGTATTTGTTTGATCAAGGCCATAAACATTAATCATGATTTATTCACTATATATTTATACTATTGCCAACATTTTGATTAGAAATTCAGTTTTTATGTTTTCCTTATATTTAGTTCATCAACTAATGTAAAACAACTCATATCTCCATCTATTCTTCTTTACTTCTTGTCTGCTAAAAGATTGAGATTGGAATGCTCTGTATACTCTTTTCAACAAAAAACAGAAAAAGTTTATAGAGTTTTTGCTATTTCCTAGTTATTTTGAGCATAAATTTGGTACATAAAGACCAAATTGCCCTAATAATTCCAGCTTTAAATTTATTTGGAGAACATTTTTTTTTCACAAACAATATTTCACATGGTAAGTAGCAAATAAGGGTGCTTAAATGTTCACACTCATCATGCTATACTTTATAATTTGTAAACTTTTTCTTTAGATGGTCAGAGATACTCTTTTCATTTTCCCCCTAATAAATGCTTATTTAATTTTGCATTCTTTTCCATGAAATTGAGTAATCATGTCATCGATATCAATTACCTTAAGATCTTTACTTGCTGCCAACTATTTCAAACATTGATTTTGCTTTTATGCCTCTAGTATATGTCTAGAAGTGTTTGTCTATATTTCTTGGCTTGGCATTTCTGCCACTTCCTATCAGTTGTCTGAGCCATTTAGTGGATTACTTTGCTGTCCCCATTTTTCTCCTGTATACCAACAACTTGCAATAGACAAGCTTTGCAAGGTTAGTATCAATCTGAGTGTTTTCACTATTCTGCATCCATTCTTTTTCTCATTAGTATATAAAAATATGTGATTTTTGCCAACATATTATTTTAGTGCCAACAAACTCTTTAAATTTTTATTCATATTTTCTCTTTTCTTCTAATGAGTTATTCTATTTATTGTAGGAACATTTCTGTGGATTAGGCCAAATTTCAATGTGATCTCAGCACTTCCAGGGAATACTCACTATATTTCCCAAATTCACTCTCACACTCTTTAAGTGGACTCAGCTGATGACTCTGCTTTTTATTTTACAGAGAAGCAATGAAAAGAAAACATTTATTTTTCTGCCACCAGATTTACCAACTACATATATACTCTATTTTTCTTTCTGCCACAGTGCATCTAATAATCTTGTTCTTATTAAGGGCACTACACTTATGTATTTGAATCTATTAATTTTTTTCTACTCAGGGACTTTTGCCCCTGCAAGTATGTTACATCTTTTTCTACATCATCAATTTTTTTAATTAAATAATTATGCCCATTAGTATGCAAACATAATATTTTCCATCTAAAATAAAGGTACACATGATGATAGCAAGATGGTTATTATCGTTTTTCAATTGTTCACATTTTAATTCAGTCAGACATATTAAAGTGATACATATTACCAATACATATGCATTAATGGTATTACTTAATACAATCTCATGGAGTAAACATTTTTCTATGTACTATATACATAAATTTTAAATATGCTGTTAATTATTAGATTGACCCCAAACACATGCATATTAATTATTAGAGTATCATCAAAATAAAATATATTTAAAGTTCAGAAAAATCTTAGATTCCTGAATCTAGGACTAGAGTGTGAGAACATTTTTTATGTTAAAAAAATAAAGGGGAGGAGAATTAACTTTGAAACTTTGTTCAACAATAAATCTGCATTTATTTGTCCTTAGTGTTCTTTGAGTGCATCTTCCTTAAAAAAGAGGACTGCTCATGGATTTGCATATTCTAGATCTAGCCAGATGCTCTTATATGTTTTTCATTATCAATCTTCAGTATTAAAACAGACTTTTTTTTTACATCTTTAGGTCATGAGTATCACTAACAAATATAATACAATCATTCAAGTAGAATCATTCAACTAAGTGCAATGATTAATATGGTATAACAGATAAAACAGAGAAAACAACATGCTAGGGCAGGAGAATTTGTGGGTCCACATTTTGGGTCCTTTGCAAAATTGTTTTCCTTCTTTACAGATTGACAGTGTTGAATTAGATGACCCGTATGGTCTATTTTAGACAACCCACATGGTCTTATAAAGTAATAAATTTTTTTGGCTAATAATTAAAACTAATCTCTTTTTGAGCTCTTCTAGTTACATTTTAAGGTACTATTATAAGTGCTTAATATGGATTATATCATTTAATCCTCAAAACAATCCTTTGAATTTTAGTACAATCATTATCAAAGATAAAGACACTAATGCTTAAAAAGCCAATTAAAATACCCAAAGGCTCTTGGTTAATAAGTGGTAGAGCTGAGATTTAAACCCAGGTCATCTAACACAAGATCTGAGGCTCTTTTAACTGTCTCACAAGACTACCTCCCTCAAGAGTGGACAGATTTGTAGAGTAAACTATAATATAAATAGAATAAAACATTCTTTAATAAAGGTTATTTTGAAATTTTAAACTTGGTAATCTTCTCACTCCCAAGAGATAAGCATTGCTTTATTTCTTTATGGCAATGATTACATAGAATACAAAGAACAATAAGCCAAATTTTCTGCTTTTGTGTATCTAAACTCAAAGCAAAGCAATTAGTTTTTTGAACTGAAAACTTGTGACATAAAAAAGCTGTGGGTTTTGAATTTCAAATGGTTAAGATCTAAGAAGTATTGAAATAAAGTTCATCTTCTTAACAATGGACTTAAAAAGGCATACATGAAGAACAAGTCTACCTCCTATTCAGAAATTAGATAGAGTAGCCTGGACAGAAAGAAGAGTTGAAAGTAAGCAAGAGAGTTATGGCATCAGAAAAGAGACCTATGACATATTTTCCTGAGTCTGAAAATCTTGGAATAAGGGACAAATGATAGAAACCCTAGATAACTCTTCTAGAGTATTGCAGAGTAGTGCAGATATGGGTCAATTTTTTTTTTGGATGGAGCCCTGAGAATTGTCAGCCTTTTAGAAAATACTATTGGCATGGGAATATCTTTGAAAAGGATCTCTAGAGTGATTATGCCTCCATAGAAAAACCAGAAGTTCTGAGAAAAACTCAATAAATTTTCTGTGTCTACCACAAAGAACACTACAGTCTTCCTGGGCTATTGCAGAATGTGTGGAAGTTAGATAAGAACTTTAATTCTGGAATAGATGAGTTAGAGATAAAAAGAATGCAGAGAGAAAGGGCATCAACTAGATGGATCAGTAAAGATAGGTGGTGGTAACCAGATATCAGAAGAAATAAAGAATTATCAGTCAATGTGGAGGAGGTTATAGGATAACAAGTAACTCACTTTTCAATTACCATGTAAGTATCCTAGGAAATTAGATGTGTCACATTAGAAAAAAGAGAAAGGGATGTAGAATCTTGAAGTGACTACAACAATTTTGAACTGAGAACATGTCAGTGATCAAGTTAAATCTTTTATGTTTGAGAAACTAAGAAAAACTGGAATTAACTAAATTAAGTTTTCTGTCATCAAATAGAAAAGGGGCTGGAAATAGATACCAAGTTCATTTTAGAAAATATAAAACAGTTAAATATTTCTTGCATATGCAAATAAGTAGACTAACAATATCATGGTAAAGAAGTAAGACTATCTTGAGGAATTAGGGAAACCTTCTCAAAGGATTTGGGTTCTGAATTAAGCCTTGAAATGTGAGTAACTTTATTAGGCTAAAAATATGGCAAAGAGGCAGAGGTGGAAACTGCATATCAGCTGCAGACAATAAGAACAAAGAAGGCACATAGCTATGAACATTATTGGTGTATTCAGGAACCAGTATGATTAGAACATAGGGCTTTTGGAGGGCATAGTAGGATATATAACAAGAAAAGTAGATTAGTGGTTACTCATAATTGGAAAATAAACACCATTTTTATGAATTTGGATTTTTTTTATACCTTTAGAAAATGAGAAGTTCTTGAAGAATTTTGAGCAGGAAAGAGATATACATTGCTTGTATTTTTAACTTACTCTTCTAAGCCTCATGCCTGTTCATCCAAATCTTACCTGACATTCCCTCTTAGATACGTCACAGACAGGTAAAACTAAATCCTTTTAAGGGTAAATTCTCGACTTCCTACAAATCCTCTCTTCCTGGATTCTCCATTCTTGGATTTGGTATTCCTTTTCCCTGGGTGCCGTAATGTCGGTGTCCCAACTACCTTTCTATATTTAATCCTTTTTTTTTCTATTGTGTTAATACTGTTAGTAAAAAGAGTTCAAACATGCATGCTTCTCTTCATCTCTCCTGATAACATTTTAAGTTCAAGTCACCAACTTTCCTCACCTAGATCCCTGCAATTGATTTTACTCTTTTCATCTTCCACTCTTGCATCCTCTAATCCATTTTTTTCCATACAGCAAGAATAATAGTTCTAAAACAAAGTAAGTTAATGCTCTTCTTAAATTCTTTCAATCACTCCTATCACTGTTAGCATAAAATCTCAAATCAACATATCCAGCAGACTCCATATTATATGACCCTCATGTGCCCCTCTTTAACCTTTAATCTTCAGTCATACTGACTTTCTTCCAATTCCTGAAATGATTTAAGCTCTCTCCTGGCTGATGTTACTTTCCAATGCTCCTCTCCTCCATCTCTTTTTCTGGTAACTGCACATCCTTTAGTTTCAATGAATATTTCTAGAGAATTCTGCTTTGAATCTCTATCCAAATCCAGCTTTTGTTTTAATTTTTATTGCATCATTTTCTTTTTTTATATCACAGTTTGTAATTATATATTTTTTATTTGCTTATTTGTTTAATGTTTGTCTTCCTTGATAGAGTATAAACTTTATAGTCAAATCTTCTTTTGTCCTTGGATCAATCACTAGCTGCTAGCCCAGTGACAGGCACACAGCAGGTTCTTAAATATTTGTTAAATTAGTGAATAAAAGAATGACAGTCAATGATATGAAAACCAGGTATCATATAAGAAAAGAAACTGTTTAAAAACTTGGTAATAAAAATAATAAAAGTTGGAATTTAGGGCAGAAAATTATAGAAAAACAAAAGATAGAAATTTATCACTTTCATATCCTGAAGGAGGTGGTCCTAGACTAGCACAGCAGCTTCACTTCACAATCATCAGATTCCCAGATGCCATGTATTTTACTGCCCTGTTTTCTCAAGAATATCACTCTCTGAACCAATATGGCCACACAAATTCTACCAAGAAGTTCACATCCCAGGCATTAAAGAATTGGAATGGGAGGCATAGAGCATGCTGCTTCTCTGTAAGAAGATTTTTCAGAAGCCTCAGAGAACATTTTTCTTTATGAATTGTTGGCCAAATATTTAGTGGCCATAGCTAGATTCAAAGGGTCTAGGAATATGATTTCTCTGCTACAACTAGAGTTTTGTTATCAAGAAAGAAGGAGAGAATGAGAATGAGTGTGGGCTTGGACAATTGACTGTTTCTGCCATATTGTGCTTATAATGAAAATAGAGAAAGTATAACAAATATCAGTCACTTTTTACAATTCCAAGTGCTCAGTTTCAATTAGAATAGCTCCACTATATCTCATTTTATGAGTGGGTAAAATGAAGACAGTTAGGATAAACATCTACATCTATACACTTCCTTACTTCTCATCACCTTGATAACATAAAGCTAATTTTGGACAACACATGGTTTTAATTATGCTGACATTTTCAATGAATTCCATTTGAACTAAAACTATGAGGAATTCACAAAACATCCTTAAAATGCTTAAGCAGTTAGTGCAGTGTAAATATTTAAGACAAATATATCCAAATATATAAACACTGACTGTCACATTTTTCTTGTAGATAAATCCAAACATATCAATGAGGGCAGTCAAAAGTCAGTTATCTTTGTTCAGATGGTGTTTAGCATATCTCCTGATGCAGTGGAAACATTTTTGGGGGTATTCTTTCCTTTATGCTAATCTTTTTTAATCATTGTATAATGTTTCAAAATTTGGAGATATAATCCTGCTAATTGAAAATGTGTCCAACTAAAATCTCATCTATATAAATGTGTTTTGCTTCCAGGACAAATTTTTAAAACACTCCTCTCCCCCACCCCCCAAAAACAAAATACTAAAATATCAGCTAATATTTTTTGTGTTTCACTATATCTTATTTCCATTAAATAGCATTCTATGTTTACAAAATATCTGTACAAAGTACAGAGGTTAATCTTCTGATTATGTTCCTTGTTTTTCCTGTTGGCCAAATTTAGACTTTTTTGTTTGGTAAAAACTTCTGATATCAAAGAGGAGCTTTTGTCAAAATTCTGTCACAGTGAAGTACGGATGCTCTTCGACTTATGAAATGCTTACATCCTGATAAACCCATTGTAAATTGAAAATATTCTAAGTCAAAAACACATTTAGCACACCTAAGCTTAACCGAGTATAGATTAAATGTGCTCAGAACACAATATCCAAGAAACATTGACAACTCAGTACACTGTAGAGTATTAGTTGTTTACCTTCTTGAGCTCATGTCTGCCTGGGAGTTATAACTCGCTGCTACTAACCAGTATCATGAGAGTATTCTGCTACATATAACTAGCCCAGGAAAAAAAAATCAAAATTCAAAGTATGATTTCTACTGAATGTATTTTACTTTCCTACCATCATAAAGTTGAAAAACTGTAAGTTGAAACATCATAAATTGGGAACTGTCTACACAGTAACGTGATGATGTAGTAATATATAGTTATAGCCATAATAGCATGGCAACAACAGTAATAAAACAAACAATTACCAATTATGGAATATTTACAGAAGTGTAGGCATTGACACATTATCTAACTTAAAATTATTGGTAACCATTTTCACATCTTGTTGATAATAGAACTAAGTTTAAAGATATTAAGCATCATATCCAAGAATATAAAGCTCACAGAATCATGTCAAATCTGTAAGATTAAGGTCCTGTGTTATCCCATTCCAGATTACATGCATCTTGGCCCATCTTTCCATTAATCTTGATAGACATTTTTCTTGTTGGACATTACATTCATTTAAAAGCCAGGAAAATATTATTAATAAAAGCTGATAAATTTGTTTGTTTTTATGAAAGGTATGGGTCCACATCTTATTAAAAATTCTTCATGTGGAAGTTTGTTGACCCCAGTGGGTTCAAGATTATGCTTCAAAGCCTGTGAACATCCTGAAATTTTATAAATTTATTTAGAAAAAGTGTTCATAGTCTTCATCAGATTCTTACAAGGATATGTGATCTCTGAGCATCTAAGACTCTAAAAAAATTAATAAATATTCATGAATGAGGAACATGACAAACTAGTAAAAAAAACACGTTCATATATTCCTTTGAAATATAGCATTGCTCTTGTTTAAAAGCGTGAGTGGGTGAGTGGGTAAGACTTGTTAAAATATATTCACTACTTTTGATTAGAATAAAAGATTGAGTCAATATTCACTAGAAGACTGTTGCTTTATTGAAAAGTACTGGATAGTGCGGTGAGAACACAGAAACAGATATAAAGATGGAATTCTACCTGGACTCAGACTTACTTCCCTTACTTTGGGGCAAGTTTCTTAATAATTTTTTTTTAGTTTGCTCATCAGTCTAAAAATAAAAATAAAATAAAATAATGGTATAAGCCCCATATAGCCAATAGTGGTAAATGACATAATAGATATAACAAACAAACACAGCGATTATTAACAATGAATTGAATCTCTGAATTTCTCTATTTTATTTCAAGTTTTATAATGATATAATAGGCAAGTCATTTTACCTATCTGGAACATTAATTTCTCTTAGAAAAATGAGAATGCTGCCTCCCAGAACTGTTTAGAATAGCAGTAACAACAAAGTAATATTCAAGGGTCATTTCTTCAATGACTTGTACCCATTTGAAATAGCATCATTTATTAATTCAACAATATACTAGATTTTTAAACTAGGTGCTTGAACTAGACGCTTAAACTAGAACTGGAATTAGAATAAGGAACTAGAAAATTTTATTGAGAAGTTTTATTGAATAGTTAAATATATTACATAAATATTTCAATATTTTTGCATAATTCAATAGTTCCTTCTTCTGTTACAATGATAATTGACTACTTGGTATTGTTTAAGCTATTCATTTGTACCTTTGCCTGTTGTGTCTCTGCACCAATACAATGGAAACATCTATGATGCCTAGGGCTTTGTTTTGATATCCATAATGCCTAGAATAGTGACTGGAATATAGTAGGTACTAACAAATATTATTGTATGAATGTAGAATAATTTACATGTACAAAATGCTTTGATAAGATTGAGGCAAAAGTTATTACCATTTACATGCAACACATTATTACAACTTCCTATTTTCTTATTCTATTATTTTTTTCTGTGATCTTTTCATTTCTTCTCAGTTGTTCATGTGTTCTCCCTTAATTTCCTATAACTCTCATCATAAGTATCCTCCTGCATCTTTGTTGGACATTGTCATGTTGCTGCTGCAAACATAACACAGGAGCCAGACTGTATAGTGACAAGTAGCACAAGTTCTGGGTTTCAGGCATGTGTGAGCATCCAGATTCTGCCACTAACTAGCTGTGGCAAGATAAAACAGGAAAAGAAACCCGCAAAATTTGACTAAACAATGGAGACTAGAATATCTTTAAAAAGGAGTGTCTGTAGCAATAACCATGATGACAGTTAACAAAAGGAGCGAGTTTTAGAATAGTAATATAAATTTTGGTCAGATTTAAGATTCAGCAGCAGCCTTTGTAACTGAGAAAAGCTGTTATATAATTCAGTAACCACACTAATAAACTCTTCTGTGGTTGTTCTTACTGTTTTGGACTTTAACAAATGCCCTAATTATGTATGTTTTGGGGGAACATTTGATTACCTTCTGAATCACATCAGGAGCTCCTATGTGGGCAGAAACAGATTGTTGAGGCCATATGGGCCTGTGGACTTTAAGTATAGTAGCATGCTAAGAAACCTTCTCGGAGTATTTTTTTCATCCAAAAACTCCTCGTTGGTGCATATTCCTCCTTTCAACCAATCACGTAAGTCATTTCATGCTGAGAGCTCTAAACTTTCTCAATCGAAAGGTGAAGTATGAAAATATGTGGGATAATTCTGGGAGAAAATCAAGTTATTACAGATGCTATTCTAGTAAACAACTTTGATGGGGACAGAAAGTCCTAAAGTCAGTTGTGTGCCAAAGTATAGTTAATTTCTCACTTTTCAATACTAATTAAACATTTTATTAAAATCTTTTGGGATGATGGGTTCTAAAAATTAGCTAGGGACATCTTGAGTGGTAGAATTAAAAAGAATCTAAGTAATGTTATCCATATGGGCTGAATCTGTAAGTGTAATCTTCCCGCACTAGTTGTGATTGTGATGAGATGCTCATTTTTTCATATTAGACTCCATAGATTTTAACGAGATAGATGGCAAAAGTAAACAATCTTTTATTTTTTTATTTTTTTGACCTGCTTTGATATCTTAATATTTATGTATGAGCCTTGATTCAGTTGATCTTAATAGAAAACAAATTAAGAAGCTATAGATTAAGTTGTTTTCTTATTAGGGCAAAAAGAATGCTCCATCTACCTGCATGCATATTTATACTGGTACAGGAAATTTGTCTCAAAATGACAGTAAAATTGTAATTGATTTGCATTGCCACAATTTAGGTCTGTGCCATTTTTGTCATAGAATGGTGGAAAAGGCTGCAAAAACTGTTAAAATATGGAGTTTACTAGTTACTATGGATACTTTGCCCATGTCTCAGCTCAACATTTCTATACACTAATGGATTCTGACTACCAGTACTTGTGACGTTTGCATTTCTCAGGTTTTTGTAGGGTAAGCTAGAAGTGCCTGCTTGATCTTAAGGCATAGATCTTAACCAATGATGGACAGAAGTTGATGGATAAATACCCCAGTCTTTGCCCTTTGGGTGGAATGACTCTGCAGCTTACTTTGTACAGTCTTCCAAAAGTCCTCAACAGAACTGAGCCCTGGCTATGCCTCATACCATGATAATCTACTCATTGACACACTCTGTATAAACTTTCTTTCCTGTCTTACTCCCTCACCCAAGAATTTAGGCTTCTTGGGATTACTTTCCAAATAAATTATTTTACTCAAATCATTATCTTAGATTCCTGTTTTGGAGACAACCTAAGCAAAGACAGGAAGTTATGAAAAAATACAGAAGCATTGTAGTTACGATAGTCAGAAAGAGTAATTAATGAATAAAGGTAGGCCTTATTCATTTGTTCAGTTATTCACTCATTTACTTATTTATTCATACTACATCTACTTGGTGAGAGCTTGAAGAGATTTCATAACTAAGGTAGACTTAGTAATGATAAAATTACTTGGTTCCCATTCATGAGGAGCTCACAGTTAATGAAATATTAGGCCTTTAAATGACCGAGACCAATTCAAAATTTTTTCTTACTTTCCTAGGAACCAAATCTAAGTTGATGGAATAGAATAAGGAAGATTTGCTAAGTCTTCATCTACCAATGATGGAAGTTTTAAAAATAAGCTCAGGGAAGTGCCAAAACAGGACCCTGATGGACAGACTACCATTTTTGTTTTATATTCAAAGGATAATCATTGCCATATGGACTCTTTAGATCCAGCTCATAAGAGTGTCATTTGTGAATTCTTTGTGTGTGTGTGTGTGTGTGTGTGTGTGTGTGTGTGTGTAGATTCTCTGGGTTTAAGACACTTCATAAGTACAAGGCATAATATTAAATTCTTACTATACTTTTTCTTTAAAAAATATCACAGTTTTTGTTTAAAGTGGCATGTAGGAGGATTTCAGAAAACACATTTTATTCCCACTCTCTTGTTCTGTTCCCTCAGTACCATCTGGTACAAAGGAGAGCCTCCCTAATTGACACTAATGACTGGGAGATCCATTGCAAATTACTGAATTTTGCAAATTAGCAAACATGATTAGAAAAATCAAGGAGTCTGCACTGAACTAATGTACTTTGTTGAGAACTAAGAAAAAAAATTAGACATGTTATTAGAGCTTAATCTTTTAATATAAATACTTTATAGGGATTGACTGTGCCATTAGGGAACAATGGAACATAATGTTCTGTAGAAGAAATTAGTTACAATTTAAAAAAGAAAATGTCTTCATTTTTAGGCTCTTTCTGAAGCCTGCCAATATCCACATTACACATGAACTAAGACTAAGATATAGTCATCCCATAAGAATCTTAGAGGTCATCTGGTACCATTTGTTTTGATGCAGGAGATACACGAAGATTATTTGTGTCTGTGTCTCTTTATGATGTGTCTTATTGCTTTATAATAACACTGCTTATGTTAATGGAAACTTTGTGGTTTGTAAACATTTTAAATGTCAGCTGTTGAGGCTCTTAACGTTTATTATTCTCAATTCCCATTCCTGTGTTATTCTTGCTCTTTATCAGGCAACAAGATCTCTCGCTTCTGCCTACACACCAGTGTAAATAGTTTAACACACACAACCAATATACATATACAACTTTCTTAGACCCAGCTGTGTGTGCCTTCTGGGATTCAAGAAGGATTAGGGAAGAGAAAAGGGAGGGGAAGAGAGAAAGAATGTAGAGAAGATAGTCACAGTATAGATAATTTAGAGATTATTTTTCTACCTTTGAGTATCGTGCTATTCAATACTGTGTGTTGTAATGTCATAATAATAGTATTGGCAACTTCTTTTCAAATAAAAATCTCTTGAAGATCAAGTTGAAGTTAAGTGTAGAATTTTGTGCTCCAGAGGGTTGTTCTGACCTAGCTCCTTTTCTGATGGCAAGGAACTGGGAGCAAAAAGGTCACAGTGCCATTTATTTCACTGTGATATGGTCAAAAGTCATGAGGAAGAGCATGCCTACAGAGGTAGTCAAGAAGGAACCTTATGTATCCTCTCCAGCTGGAAACTGCACTACAAAAAATCCTGACTTTCCAGTGATATAAAGTTAATACTTCTGGAACTAGAAGCAGGAGAAGCCAAAATGTACATCTGATGATACAATTGAAATAAGAGAGATAATGTCATGTATTGCTTTACAACAAACAGAACGTTATTTAAGCCTTTCCCTAGTTTTCTTAGTCTAGGTTTTCTCTAGTATAAACTCTTAATCCACATTTAAGTCTTTAAAATGTTATCTTTAAAAATTAGAAATGTACAAAAACAGTTATAAAATTATTGTGGTATTCATGATTCAATCAAAAATATATTTTAAATTTATTAAAAGAAGGAAATTAAGATAGAATGCAAATAGATGATACAATTTTACTTTTTTTCCCTTACTGAATCTTTTGTAATCAAGTTCTGTTGAACTTCCTTATTTCTCACTGAACAAGTTGGGAAAGATTAGAAGAGATTATCTTAGTTTTAGATATTATGTGAATTTATCTTCCCCCCTTCATTGTAATTCTTTAGAGTACTTTCTCTAAAGTTGTTTTCTCTTTTTTGCTGTTTTAAACACTGTCAATATTTTTCTTTGAAGGCTGCTTTGTAGTGAGAGTGTCCTGAAACTTGAAACTCCTGAAGAATTTTAGATTATGAATGTGACTTAGTCACTGAATGGATTATGCTGATAATAACTAAAACCTCACAGATCTTTCCAGCAAATGTATGTGTTTATATTTACTAAAATTAATTCAGAGAGAAATTTTGTTCAAAAATGCATCATTTGTTCATCTTCTTTAAAAACAAACAAAATAAAGCAAAAAGTAATCATTTTTTGAGTACATAGTTATGTATAAATCTCTGTAAGAGTAGGGAAAAAATAAATCTGCATATGAATGACTAGAATAATGAATTTTTTCTTATGGTTTTCTAGCACAGAATGTATCCCCTTCATGGCATCTGACTTTTTTTTTTTTTTTGCGTTTATATTGGTTCACCACACTGAAAGAATTGGGAAAACAGAACACAAAAGAGGGTTAATTGCCTAAGCTTGCATCAGAAATGCTTGACAGCCTGTGGTAGCACTGAAGAAAACAAAGAGTTGGATGATGCAACCTTTAAAAACTATAGTGGATAAGAATGTGTAGCATAATTTCAGGAATGAAATGGAATCACACTGACATACCAATCAATAAATGGAGAAAGAGTGAATAAAGAGAAACTCTAAACTTTTTTGCTAAAGAAAATATTCTCTTAATATAAACAGTTGGTAAAAGAAAGAACTTATGCTGAGTTTTATTTTGGTATTCCTGTCTGACACTGTTGTATTTGAAAAGCAGTCATTTCTAAGAACTTGGGAGGTATTTCTCAGCAGTCACCATAATGTTTACCCTCAGGGATTTGGGCCCAACTCCAGCAACCAAATTGGCTTAAAGACATTTTATCTCAAAAGGTCTCTGTCATGTTCAAAAAGAGCAAATCATCTTTAATCTACTGTTTAAATTGAAAGTGAAAGACAGTAGACATTAATCTGAGGTCTCCACTGCAGTCACATTGTATGTTGCATTAAAGAGCCCTGGTTAGAATGACAGTCTTTAACAACACTCTGTGCTGCTGCTTTAAATATTGATCATTCGCTTTGTAGACCTGGAACGCGGTATGTAAGTGAAGAAACATTATAACAAATGCAGGTGATATTAGGAACATTCCACTTGAGCCTTCGGAAGTGTTCTAACCAATAGAGAAACATATTCAGACCAGAAAAAGACTCTAATTATTGTGTAATCAGACTCCTCTGTACTTAATGTAACACACATTGGCTTTTTCCCACTCAGATTCTCTAAAGTGGGTGTATGTTATTCCCATTTCAAAGATTAAAGCACTGAGATATTCATTTCTTTTTTGCTATAACTTGACATTAGTATCTTAGAAAAATAGAACCCAAACTGAAGAGAAAATTAAATAAATCAACAAGGAAGACACAGAAATGAATTTCTGAGCTAGGCTAATAACAAGGAGCTCTTGAGTTTCAGGCTTTTGCTTATTCTGTCACGTCCTACTGCTTTTTTTCTTTCAAGCAACTATGAATTCTTCTGAAAGAATTGTGTTCCCATTTAAGATATTAGCTAGAATGTTGTGTCTGAAACCATGTGGACATAAAATTTAGTCTTAGCACAATATTAGGCATTTACCCATCACATGCTAGGCCAAGGGTCTGGCTGATTGTGGGGTGTTATGAGGTTCACTGAAATTTTCTTCTGCTTACCAGCTTGTCTTAGAAGCTTCTAGTATTTGCAATAGCAGCCACTTAGACTGTATTTCTATGATTAGCGTCATCTAAATTCTCAAATAAATCACTCCTTAGACAAGGGTAGGAAAAAAGTCCTAAGAAATGAGCTACAAGCTTAACTGAAAGTCATCTTAGTTCTTGGGCCATCACTGGCCTAGAGCCTTTGTTTGTGATGACCATTCTTCAGTCAGTTGTAGTATAGAAGCAAGAATGTGGACTATAGTTACAGTTAATGTACATGGTTGTACTTGACAATTTTCTTAAACTCTCTGAGACTTATTTGCTTTATAGATAAAAAACACACATTATAAACCCTGCTCACAAGGTTACTTTGAGGACTTAATATGATAACACTCTCAACACAATCTCTGATGGAGTAGAGCTCACTAAATGTTTGTTTTTTTGTTGCCTTCTCTCTTTTTAATGATAATAACTGTACCTGAGCCTGAATGAATGTGAGGTGATGGCACAGAGTATGTTTTCTTCCAGCTCCCAGAAAAATATCTGGGAGAAGATGGCAGGAGCTCAGAAAATGAGATATCTCACCCCATATCAACCTCTCCTGGTTCGCAATGCTCCAGACATGCTAGACTTCCTTCTTTTCTTTGAATCTTTCAAGCCCTTGCTGCATCATTTCACAATGGCTCTTTTGTGTGTGTGTGTGTGTGTGCTGGAATGCTAGTTCCACAGCTTTTTATATAGTAGCCTCTTTCCTGTGTTTTGGGTGCCATCTTAACAGTCTACCTTCTTGGTGAAGCCTTCCTAATTATATTTATGTATAAACAGCTTCCTTCTGAGTGAAGAGTCACTCTCAGCCCAGATCTTCTGTGTGATCTTTCAAGCCCAACCACAGGCAACTACAAGGCTTTGCCTGACAGGCCTCATGGTGGGAACTGCCCTCCACACATCACAGACAGTGCAATGCAGTAAGAAGAGTCTACAGTCAGGACTCAGCTCCTCCTTCCCATGACCAGACCACCCACACTCGTACTCTCGGAAACACATCTGCATTCAAGGACTCCTTCTAGGGGACCTTGACTGAGGCATATACCCTTGGACCCAGTACCTTTCTCCTCCTAGCCCTTCCCCTTCTCCCTCTTCCTAGTCCAAAGGTCTATAAAGAGAAAGGAACCTTTTCATAGGATCCTCTTCAATGAAATGATTTCCTCACCTGTATTTGATTCCATCTGACCCTGGCCTTGTGTCGTTCTGTGAGCGTGTGGAAAAGGGGGGTTTGGGGGGAATGGAATATTGGTGAGCTAGTATTTTTTGACTCTTGCTTGAAATGTTACAGTAAGTGAATAAACTTGACTGTTACTTTCAGTTTGGCTTGTTGTCCTAAGTGACCACCACCATACATGACTCCTTAACACTAAGAACTTGTCAGTATTTCAAATTATCTATTTATTTATTGGTCGTGTTTACTGTCTCTATTTCCTTACTTGAATACAAGCTTCATGATTCTAGGGACCTTGTCTACTGTTTATTGCTACACCTGCAATACCTAGTATACTAGACTGTCAATGAAAATATGAATGCTGAATAAATGGCAGTTACATACCTGGTAAACTACTTCATGTAGGCTCTGCTCAGCAGGCATGCTTTTCACAAGGAGAGAAATAAGATCTAAGCCTTTAAAACCAATTCTGAGGTCTTTTTGAACCTTGACATAAGATCTATCTTATACCATATATACCATATTTCACCTGCTTAAATCTTCATTCAGTGTCTCTTGTAAGACCACATGAAACAGCATTTTATATAATTTACTGTGCTCTACACACGATTTTTATTACCTTGTCTGTTACTGATGCCTAGTTGTCTAAAACATTCTTTAATTACTTGTTAATTGTTGCTTCCCTTGTTAAATACTCCATCTCTGGAGGACTTTTTTTCCCATGTCCTGGGAATCATAGACCCACTTCACTTATTACAAAATATTGCTAAACACCAAAACAGAGGTCAGCAAATTATGGGCACTGGATCAAATACAGCATGTGGCCCATTTTTGTATAATCATGGAGTTAAGAATAGTTTTTACTTTTTTTAATGATTGTTTTTTAAAAAAGGAATATGTGATAGCTACAGTATGTGACTGGTAAAGCCTAAGAAATTCACTATCTTTTGCAGGAGCAGGTTACTAAACCTGCTCTAAAATTCATCCAGCCTACACCACTGGGGCCATCACCCATAGATTTATTTGATATCAGCCAAAAGGCTGCACTGATATGGCTAGTTAACCTCCAAAAAAGGTTATTTACCTAATTATAGGAGAAATTAACTCTACTGTCCTTGGTTTCTGTATCAGGAATTTCATTTTTTCAAAGTGATTTCTTATATAAATCTGGGGAATAAGTTTCATTTTCCACTTCAGATAGTAAGCAAACCCTGTTATGTATTATAGCTGCTCTTCTAATCAGAGCAGAGATTTTGAGTACTCATTTTGACTTGACGAGACAGTGTTTGTGACCTCAGTTCTCTAAACCTTAGGTCCCAGGGGCAATTATTTGCAACAATTTACTATGAAGTTTATATGAGATCACTAATAAATAAACAGTACTGAGATAAGCTTTTAAATTCATGCTGGCAAATATGAGAAAGGTGGGCCAGGGTGGGAAGCCAAGAAGATTATAAAACTAGTGCAGCCAATTTGCAAAGGCACATCCATCAGAAATATAAAACTGTGGAGGCTTCCACTAACTTTTCTGTTGTTTTGTTTAAATACCTGGGAAAAGAGTTGACTGCATTTAGAAAGTATAGAAATGCCCTCTTGGTTGAGAAAAGCAGTGACCTTCATTCATTTAATAAATATTCACTAAACATCTACTGTTTCCCAGGCACTGGAAATGAAACAGTGAGCAAAACAATGCTCACACTTTGATCCATCATTTTAGTTTGGGAGACTGGTATATGTCAGGTGGAAGTAAGTGCCATGGAAGTTAATAAAATAGAGTAAGGGAGATAAGAAGAGTCAAAGAGAGAGAGTTGTTATTTTACATTGAGAGTTTAAGGAAAGCCTGGCTGATGGGATGACAGTAGAGCAGAGAGAAGAAGGAGTGTGAGAGTTGATATTGGGACAAAAGCATTCCACGCAGAAGAAATTGTAAGAGCCATGACACTAAGATGGCAAGCTTTGTCTGTTCAAAGAATAGCAAGGAGGTCAGCGCAACTAAATAGAGGAAGAAGGGGAGAGTGGAGAAGAGGATATTAGAGAGCCAGCAGGGAACCAGATCTAGAGGACATCACTATTTTGAATGAAATAGGAAGTTTGGGGAGTGGGGACGTTTAGCATAGGAAAGAAATGATTTGACTTTGTAACTTATCTCTGTGGGGAATAAATTTGAGTGGCAGCGCAAGAGTAAACACTGGAATTTTAGTTAGAAGGTGTTTCAATAATCTCAGAAATAATGATGGTCAGGAACAGCTGATAAAATAGAGGCAGTAAAAAATGGTTATTTTAGGAACATATATTTTGAAACTATATCCTATATGTTTTTTTTTGTAGGATTGGATTCATAGTATGAAAGGAAAAAAGGGGTCAAAGATAACTCCAAATATTCTGTTCAGAACAAATAAAATGATGAAGTTGACATTTGCTGAGATGGAGAAAAATGTAGACGGAGGTTTGGTAGGGTAAATCATAAGTCTGGTCTGGACTTGTTAATTTTGAGGTATCCATTGAATACCTAAGTGGAGATGTGGAAGACAGATGAACATACAAGTCAGAGAGAGGTTTGTAATGCAGATATTCATGTCTGGAGTTATCATTTTACCTGCTTGTTAAAGGCAAAAAATGGAAAGTTGTCCCCCAGGTAGTCAGTGTGCTTAGAAGTTAGATGTCTGAGAACTGAACTCTGGATCGTAGCTGTAGAGGATGTAGAGTAACACAAGGTGGACTCAGAAGGAGCAGCCAGTACAATGGTAGGAGAACTAAGAGAGATGAGTGTCAGAAATAGAGGAGAATAGGTCAAGAAGAATATGACTAATTCTGTTAAGTTCTGCTAGTGGGATAAAATGATCATTAGATGTAGCAAATTAGTGGATATCAGCAACCTTTGGTGGAGAACGGGGAAGATAGAGTGGGTTTAACAGAAAATGAGAGAAAAGAGTATGTAGCATCACTTTTTTGAGTAATTACTCATTAATGAATTTTATGATAAAGAAATATGAGAGAAATTGTCTGGCAACTTAGAAGGCATACACCTGCAAGAGAAACATTGTTAAAGGGAAATATATTAGTATATATATAGATGCTGATAAGAATGAGTTGCAGAGAAAGTATTTAATTATTTTATTTTATTATAATTTTTTAATTTAAAGATTGACTCTTTTGAATGATTAGTGAGTCAGGCAGCATCCCATCTACTAAATAGAGAGGTGCTCTGTGAAGAAAATATTTTAAAAAGCAGAAGAGAAAACAAACAATTGCTGGAATGCAATCTCTATGCATGGTACTCAAATACTGGAGAGATTGGCCTTTGATAGGTTCATGGACAGTGCATCCATGATAAAAGGAGAAATACAACTAGATATGAAATGTGCTGGAAAGAGTGGGTGGAAATTCTTTGAATTGTTTCTATTTTTTTTTTTCAGTGAAATAGAAACCAAGGTCATCAGCCAAGAAAAAGGATAGAAGAGAAAATATTTCAAGCTCAAAGAATGATTGTGGAATAAATGTGAGCTAGGTAAAAACCAAGTTGATTAAAAGAGATGTCATTGTAGCTGCTTATGGGACTGTGGGACTATAAACAGTGTAGGTAGGGCAGAAGCCGAAAGGTGTTTCAGTTATCATGTGGACTCAGCCCACAATTAAGCTTCAGATTCTTGTGATGTTACAAAATAAACTAGTGTGGCCTAGGCAAATGTGAACACTTATATGACAATGTGAGTTCTTCGTTTAACTGCAGAAGAGAGCACCTTTTGCTAATTTTGAAAGGCCTCAGAATAGAGTGACACCCTCTGGCTCTGGGATGGCTGTTGATTCTCTGACCGTTCCAAAGCACAGAAGTCATTCATGTTAGTGTCTTTTTCTTTCTAGTAAATGAGCATGGGGGTATGGCAGCAGTATGAAGAGTGTGGGGAAAAACATGTAAGTAGTATGTAATTGATTACATTTCAAGCTTTACTTTTCCTTTTCCTGTGCTATTTTAATGGAGCAACAAATCATATAAATCAAAAAATTTGGGGTGAAAAAGTAAGATCTTAGCACGTCCTTTAATTTTTTCTTTTTAATAGTTAACCTCTTTAAGTGCAATTTAGTCATTTTTTGAGAACAGTAATAATTTGCCCAGGGTTTTTCTTTTTAAGAAAAAGACATCAAATGACATCTGGTTTACATCATCATTTCACTATTGATTGTTGGTTGTTTGGTTATTTTCTTAAGACGTGGATATAGAAATTAAATGTATGCTTAATTTTATCTACAAAAATTTTGTGGAGACTTATTTAACATCATTGCAACTTTTTATTTAAAATGTAACAACTCAGAATTGGAAAACCATGGTGTTACACCTACTCTTTCTATATGAATTTTATAAACAAGAAGAAAAAATATAAAATGCTAAAGTTTCTACTATATTATGTTTTAAATCTGTACTCAAATAATCTTTTTATTTCATTTACAGTCATGCTAAAATGAGACTTTTTCTCTTGTAACATTTTTAAGTATTAGAAAAGCCTTTATAGTCACTTGGCTCTAAAGATCAATCTTTAACATTAAATAGATGTATTGCAAGTACAAAAGGCATAATCTCATCAAATTCTTCATATAAAGTTTCCCTGCATTTTATAGCTTATATATTTTTTCATTACCCAGTAAGAATGTTGTTCAAGGTTAGACTTTGGTATTCTATAGTTCTTTTTTCAACATACTGATATTCAGATTAGAGAGGAGTTGTTAAATGGCTAAAATCATACAAGACTTAATACAAAACGTCATTAGTTCACAATTGATTTTTATGCACACCAAAATTAACCAAAGCTTCCCATAACTTTTAATAAAATTAAAATTATATAATAATATAGTTCTATTTGCTGCTGTCTCCAAAAGATTCATATCATACAGGGAGAATTCCAGGATGGTACACCTTGTGTCTGTTATATTTTAACCAGACCCTCAGTCTGTACTCTGTACTTTGATGGAATAAATAAGATTACTTTGAAATCAAAGCTTTTCCATCTTTAAGATCCTGAAAATTCATTTGAAGTTACATAGGTCTTTGCACATTTAAAAAAGAGGTGTCTAATATTTATCTACTTGGTAAGCATAACCAATCTTCCTCATCTAATTAAATGTTTCCTAGGTTCATTATCTGCTCTCCTCTTTTCACTGTCACCACTTTATTTGTGAAAGTAAGCATCTGGATTTTCGCCTTGGCTTTCAAGCTGGTTTTTCTGTTATGTCTATTCCTTACTCTAATAATAGGTTGTTCATTAGTTTATTAATTCAATGAATATTCATTAAATGTCTAGTATGTTCCAGGCACTATTTTGCTGCAGCATGTACAAAAGTGAACAAAGCAGACAAAAACATTTTATTTTATAGATCTTAGATTCTGATGAGGGAAGAAAGACAATACTAGACCAGTAAAATATACATGTGATGGATAGTCATAGTAGAATGAAGGAAATAAACAGGGATGAAGTGACAAAGTGTGTTGGGGTGGGATGGAGGCATAATGTTTAGTAGGGTGGTCAGGAAAAGTCCACTGACAACGTGACTTTTTAACCAAGACTGTTCAAGGATTTATTGTGAATGCTACATTTAATGAGTGTCAGATATGTGTTGTCATAATGCATTTGTAAGAGGAGAAAAATGTGAAGCACAATCTCAAAATTCAAGGAGATTAGATTCAAATGGAGAAGATGAACAAAGCATAGTTAAAAAGAAGTGTCTATGATATAGTGCCAAAATATGATCCAGATTCATTTTCTGACAGATTCCAGTTGCATAATTTGAAAAAATTATACAACGTTGCTAAACATCAGTGTATACATCTATAAATTGAGATTATAATTGAGATTATAACCTGTATTCTAAAATAAGTACAAAGGTTAAATATGCTCATACATACTTTTTGTTACTCATAGATTTAAGACAGTAGCCAACATATAATGAATTGGCATTTAATATGTGTTCAGTGATTAAATAAAAGAACAAGAAATTATTTCTCAAAAAGTGGTCTTTGTTTTACAGCTTTACCCACTCTCCATAAACAGTTATAGGATTTTTTGATGATAAACCTTGGTTAAGCTTTTTAAATTTATGTTTATCTTTTGAATTATATGAGCTATAAAATAATCTGAACATAATAGCAACTGTGAATTGAAAACAAAAACAATCTTAAGAACAACACTGATTACTATGGTAAATCTTTGCTCTGTAAATATAATTTTCTATGAACAAAAATAAGTGATAATATTAAGTCCATAGTTATTTATTTAACCTCAAGACTCCCTATGTGGTGAGTCTATTTCCATAAGCAACAGGAAGGCTATATCTGCAGTACCTAGGTGAAAGAATTTACATATTGGGATGGAGTTGGCATTTAGAACCACTTTTGCATAAAGTAAAATAAGCTGTGCCTTTTATGCTGAAATTGAGTTCATTGAAGACAATCAAATTTATAATATAAAAGAGGTAACAAAAAGAATAGAATATAAATACTGTATATATTTGATTTGCTACTCAGCCATATGGTACAACTATAGAGACCCACTATAGAATATAATGTAGGCAAACAATGATACTTTTAATCTCACATGCTCACATATTTCAGTATGTTTAAATTAAGAAACATGTTAGAATTGCATGAAAATTCACAATCCTTCCATTAAATTTCTATATCTAGTACATTTCCAAAATAGTAAACCTGATACAAGTGAAACCAGGAAAATTGTTTTGGATGCATCTGAGCTTTTGCATCAAAAAATATTTAAATAAGCAATTAGGCAAATAGTTGTTTTTCAAAGCTATAGTAACTCCCTCTGCCCCCCTCACATAATCCATCAGCTTTTGAAGAGGAGTAAGTCATTAATTTGACAATAGAGGTCATATCAGAAAAAAAGAATATATATAAACGACTAAAAAATTCTCTCATTTATGGGAAAAATTTTATTTAAATTTTAAATCAGTAATGAGCCCTGTCCAAACATTTTTTGACTAGGAAAGAAAATGAACTCTGTATTTCTATGGAAATAGTTTGTAAAGCATAACTTATGATAGCTCTCATCTTTTTTATATCCTTGCTTATCACTGGAAGGTGCAGTAGGTCATGAAAAAGTACAGCACAACTCAATGTTTAATTTACTTTGTTAGTACACATCATTCTATATGAAGCAAAATAAGTAATTCTTGAACCCAATTGTAATAATTTTATTACCCTTAAACAAACCCTTATATTACTCACTGTGAAATACCTTTTTGATGGTTAGAAATAAGCTTTAATATATGTTTTTAGCAAACAATTGTAAATCATGTTGAATCAGAAATTAACTATTCTTTACTTTCAAGCATGGAGCAGGGATGATGTTACTTTAATTACTTATATGCAGCATTTTTATTTGCAAGATTAGCTAGCCATCTTTGATTTTTTAAATATAATACAACTGGTTTGGGAAAATACTTGTAAAAATACATTATACAAAACTAAAGTTATTAGAACATTTGGGAAATAAAAAGAACTATGTTATCATAAGTGGAGGTTATTAAAATTTCAGTCTGAAAGTGACTTTGAATTAAGCTCTGTAGACAAAATTTGACATTGTCAGAAACACAAAAAAGGCAGTCATTTTAATATTCTCTAGTTCTGAATATTAAGTATTTTATAGAACAAGTAATTAATTATATTTTTCACTTTCTCTCAAATGTTTGTGTATGCATTGCCTTCCTGGAAAAACTTTTGATGAGATCACAGGTTATGAGTTCTGGGCAACATATTTTCCTATGGATTATTCTAAATAAACATGAATATCCACCCTCTAATCACAAGTAGAGTATATCACTAGAGAATAATAAAATATGACTTGTTGGAGGTGCTTTAGAGGCAGAGAGCCATGAATAGCATGCATTTTCCCTACACAAATTCTGAATCAGAATCAAGCAAATAGAAATTAAAATATCTCTTTGATTAATATAGTTAATATTAAAGGACTTGGCTTAGATATGAAGGTAAGTGGGCTTCTTAATATTCAAAATTAAATTAGGTGAGATACTTGCCATAATGACGAGACTTCCTAGAAGAGAAGGGTCTGTTCTATGAGAAAGAGAAACAGAAAGATGAAATTACAAGTGCCCAGTTTCTCCCCCAATGCTTACTAGTTAAAAACACCACTCCACCTGAGACAGAGTCAGAATATGGATAAAGAATATTAGACAATGGGGGTTGCCTCTACATGCAAGGAAACATCAAGAGTGGAGAAAAAGGATAACCCTTATTTTATATACATTACCTCCTCTTAGATAGGGCATAAGAAAAGGTGCTGAGATAGAAAAAGAATCTGTGACCAAAACTGCTATTTTAATAAATATTTATCAAGTAGTTATATAAAAGAATAATGATTTAAAAAGATGTTTGCAAAGAGGTTAAGCTCAAAAAATAATTGTTTAATTAATAGAAAATGATATAAAAGCTTCAAATGAACATAAAAATTAAAGTTAATTGATTTAATTGGCACCACAATTCTAATGATTTTTGTTTAGGAGTTAGAAAAAGACGAGGAAAAAAAGCAATATTTGAGTTCCAATTTGCATATTATATATTTAATATCTTTATTTTTTGGTGATAGATAACCAAGAAAACAAAACAAAACAAAACAAAAAATAACTTCAATTCTTCTCTGTTTTATGTATGCATGGTCTCTGTCAGCTGACATTAAAGTGTTCCAGGTCTGGCCATGTTGCTTGTTTGGGTCAGTAGGATGTAGCAAACAAGACCAAGTTGACGCTGAAAAAGTCCTTAAAAAATGAGCTTTTCTTTTTATTGAACTGATGCTATCACTGTACCTGGTCAGAGCCAGGCGTCCCAACCGAGTTTTGCCTAGATAAGCCCAATGTCAGCAGAGTGAATGTAGCAAAGTTCAGCGGATCCAATTAGAAAGCAACCCAGGCACTTGAGCATTGAAAATGTATTGTATGAGACTGCGTTTTTATGGTTCTTTTTATAAAGCATTGTTGCAGAAGAGATAAATGGTACAGCTTCTTTTAATTCTTCCCCCACTTCCTCTCTTTTTCTAACTCTTTTCCCTAAATCTTTCTTCTTTTCTTCCATGGTAAATCAAAATGTATTCATCATTTGCTGTGTGCCAGGCAATTGCAAAGAACTAGAGATGCAAGGATAAAAAGGTGCTGATCTGATTACTTTGTCCTTACCTATATCAGTTCACTCTACAAGCCATGTTCTCTTATGACTATCAAGGCAATAGCTATAAAATGAAGACACTATTTGTAGCCAAGTATAAATTGGTTAATTGTTGAATTCAAAGCCCATTTGAGCATCTAACTGAAGGTAAATAATAGACAGTGCTTAGTCATTACTTTTATTGTTAGCTCGGGCCTCATGTCTTAAAGCCTGGGCATAAAGCCATGGTGTTAATCTGTAAGATTGTCGGTGTCTGAAATGCCAGGGGGAAAAAAAAAACAGATCAAGTGGCACATGCTTTAATCATAGGAGTTGCCAGAGAAAAAAATATATACTAATGTGGGTCTATATAAAATATGATGATATAACTATCAATATATATATATATGTATTTTTTAGACGAGGCAACTCTTCTTGGTTGACCTCACAGATTGCAAGGACCTTGTCAGCTTACTATCCTTTTTTTTTTTATTTTTTACACTTACGGCACCTGGTCTTTCTAAGTGGTCTCTCATTCAAGTACTAAGCAGGCCCAATCCTGCTTAGTTTCCAAGATCAGATGAGATCGGGCTTGTTCAGGGTGAAATGGCCGTCGATATATTAAATTAAAAGTCATATTTTTAATGACCTAGAAAAAAACTAGCACATATAGATTTGTATTTTAATTAAAAATAATATTTTAATGCAAATTATATTTGAAAAAATCCAAATATAAACATAAAAGTAAAAAATATATACAGTTTAATGTCATACGCTGGTTAATGCAAACTCAACAATGATCAACTCAAAGCCAGCTTTATATGCGCATTTACCTTCCTAGAATTTATTTTGAAGGAAATCTATGATTTTATCTATATTATTTTACCTATAAATATTCAGGACATATATCTAGTAGATAAAGTTTTTAAAGATATCATACCATTATCACATTAAAAAATAATAATTCCTTCTTAATATTAGGAATTCCATAGTTTATGTTTGAATATTGCCAGTTGTGTCACAAAAGTGTTTAAATCAAGAGCCAAACAAATTTTGCACATGGTATTTGGTAGATGCATCTTTTAAGCTCTCAATTTACAAATATTAAATTCTTTTCTTTCTTGCAATTTATATTTTAAAGAAAGAAATGTAGTCATTTCTTTGGCTTAACAGAAGTTTGAATTGTGAAATCATATATTTCTCTGATTTTTGTATTTCCTGAAAAATGGGAGTTAGAGTAATGAGTCTGATTTTTTTTACAAAAAAAAAATCTTAGAAGTAGTTTTGTGTATTTCCATCTGGAAACCCTGATGCTTCTCTTTCCAAATCTATTAATTATCTAAATGCATTAATTCATAAATGACTATAAAATAGTGATTCTATATCTCCCTCACTTATTAGCTAGACTATAATTATAAAAAGAAACTTCTCAGAGATATTTAATTACCTTGAGATACAGCTGGTATTAGAAAAGGTGGATAAGTGCTTAATTCTTTTCAAAATAATGAATTGGTGATGCTGCATCTTCCAAAGGAAAAACTTTTCTATGTTTTTCCCTTTTCCCCCTTTCTTTTTTATATTTTTCTTCATCAATGACCCACGGTTTTAATCATATTTGATGTATTTTAATTCACTGGCTAGAAGAAGAGACCTTAAGTTGGTTACTGAGTCCTTTTAATTAAACCTCAGCTGTCTTTGAAGTCTTCTTCTTTAAGGTTGACAAAATATTCCACACTCATCTTGTACATTTTCCTCCCCAGATCTGGAATTAGACATTTCTTAAAGGATTTTATGATTCCTTTGTATGTGAAATTATATTTTAAGACTATAATGAGCACTAGTGGCATCATGCAAGTAGGCTCATCATAGTTTCTAGGTGTTTTCAGTAGAAAAATCAAGAAATAAACTAACAATACTCAATGAGTTTGTTTACAATCTTTGAATTCAGATTTAGTACTGAGTTAGAATTGTATATGTAACCTCACTGATGTTGTATCAGTATATCCTATCAAGTAACGCTGAAAATTCATGTTGCAAAGACTCCAATATAATTACTCATTGCCTCTGTTCTATAATATGCACCTAACACTATCAGTACTACCAGAAAAACACTATCAGAAAAACACTGTCAGCACTATCACCAATATGGTTATAGAAAATATTTTGAAATTATTGTTTTCAATTCTTTTTGTATTTAGGGCATGTCTAGGAATATACAGTTAAATTTTGTACTTAGTCATTTAAAATAGTTACTTTTTTTTTGGTTACACCAGCAATCCAATAAATAATTAGAATGTGTAAATATTTAAAATTTAGCTTTAGATTTAAAGACATTTCTATGTCATTTTAATTTCTCATCATATCATAGTTATTTAGAGTATTTTTATTATTTTAAATTCAAATTCACAAACAAGTTCTAGTAGCCAGTCTCCAAGGTGGAGACTCTACAGTTTTTGTGAGGAGAAACGCTACAGTTTCCTCTCACAAAATCAGTTTAATCAGTATGATCAATACTGATTTGGAAGTGATGCTGCGTGATTTCTAAGGTCATAAAAGACATTATGGTTTTATTCTTCCTTTAGGCCTTCTCAAAAAATCGAGTTTTGGTATGCAAATTGCCATAAATCTACTTCCAAATTCATGTTCTCTTAAGACTCAAGATTCCTTTCTCTATACAATACTGAAGAAAACCAACTTTATTGGTATAGGCTACTTGTCAAGTCAATGTTTTAGTTTAAACTAAACTGCTAGAACTGCTTACACTACTGGAACCACGACATTAAATCCAAAATCTGTGATAAGTATATACATATCCATCACTGGTATGATAAAAAATTATAGTCTTTTGTCTATGACTTAGAATTCATTATCACATATATTTAGAATTCATTATCTCATATATTTCCTAAAGAGTCTGGTGATATAAATTAGCAAAATATTGCAATTATTTTGAAATATAACTACCTTTTTCCTGGTTAGGCTTCATTCTTATTTCTCCTAAACCTGCAGAGATCTGACACTAACCATAGATTAGAGACAATAATGAGTAGTTTGTGTGGGACTTAAGGTGTACAGACTTTGTGACCATGCTACTGCTTCAGTAAGTTTATGAGATGGTACTCAAGCCAGGCAGAGCTAGTTTCCTCAGATATGGAAGGAACAAAAGCATTTGGTAGCAAAGAAGACTTAGGAAAACTAGTGGGTTCAGGATGCTGAGCATTATTTTAGTGTACCCATGTGTTCTCATTCCAAATCTCAGGGTCTCAATTTTTTTTAATCAATGCTCTTTTGGTTAATGGATCTGTAAATTCAACTTATATTCAGCTTTTTCAAATTGCACAATTAAATGTTGGGTCTTATTTTAAGCAGGCTTGTCTTCATGGTTCTAAGGAATAAGTGATTCCATTAGGTGTGCCATAGAAGCTCTCTGGTTCTTTATGATTTAAATGGATAGTATAAAGCACCAATCTTATTGTCTTCATTCTGTAAAGCTCTCCAATGCAATGAGAAATGCCCTCCATCTTCACAGCTTTTAGTTATCATTACCACCACTTTACAGTTGTGAAGTGCAACAACCACTTTATCTCTCAAGGTACTTAACAGGAACTGTGTCACAAACAATTTAACAGGATACCTCTGAATGCTGTGAGATTCTATTTCATACTGGCATGGAACCTAGCTTGCATTCAAAACCATTGCCAATCAACCTGAGAATCTTCTTAGTTAGGGTCTACAGAGGAATAGAGCAACCAAACTAGGTATTTCAACAGAGGAAATTTAATACATGAATTAATTAAACAAGTGTTGAAAGTCTGAATGAGCACACAGGGAACGCTGAGGTAGAATGGTGATAACTGTGGAAAAAAGCTACCACATTTAAACCTGGCGAAACATGAGGAAGAGATTGGAAGTTATCAATACACAGAAGCTTAAGAGAAGGTGTCATGTAGTTGTAACTCAGAATTTTTTACAGGAGGCTTGCCCGACTGCCAAAGGTCATGGTGAGCAGGAATAATGGAGTAGTTCTGGGAATGCTCAAGGCAGGTGGAGGCTGGAACCAATGGCTGCTGCTGTGCTGAAATGTCCTGTTTGGGGCATTACTATCAGGAACAGAATGAAAACAGGAAAAGAATAAATTCACTCTCCCTTTCTCTGCCTTTCGAGTCCTATGTTAGTAACTCATATTATTGACAGAACCTAATGGGATGCCTGTTGGCAAATAGTATGCAGTACCATAGAACAAAATATAGGATAGATTCGAAACCAAGGTTAATAGGTAAATGACCAACCAGCTCACTTATTACTGCCTTTTCTGTTCTCTTACTAGGGGTGGGATATGTTGTTCTTTAGCCTCCTTTTCCAGGATTCTCTCCTCTGATGTTAACACTAGATGTTCAGTAACATAGACTGTATCCCCCAAGATCTCTCTGTGTGTCATCAACTCCTTTTTCTACTTTTATTAGGTAATGACATGGGGGAACAAAAAATAGGGGCACAGACTAGAGATTGCCCAAAGAACACCCCAATGATAGTAGAATTTTGGGTATACACATGCGTGCTAGACAAAATTATTGCCTAGTGTTAATCAGGTGTTAATCAAGATGACCTCATATGCCAATCACCTAGGAATGTCTTTGGAACCACCCATTATGGCTTAAATATAAAGTAGACATTCTTACTTTCAGGTCTTCTTTGCCTTTCTGGGCTCTCCTTTTCCTTTATGGTTGCCTTATGAAGCCTTTTTGCCCTTTTGTAGCCATTTTGGCCCCTTTCTGTTGGCTATAGCACTGGGGCATACTTTGTCTTCATGTGCCTTCTTGGGGCATTCTTTATCTTTCTAAAACATATTTTTAATAAAACTTTTAAATCTCAATGACCTGTGATTCTTCATTGTGTCATTTGAGGAAAAACCGAGGAAAAATGCTAACTACACTCCTGCACTGTAGTTATCCCTCTCCCTCCCGCTACTGTTGGGGCGACAACCCAACTCCAATTGGCTCTGATGGTTACACTTTTATTTAAAACTTGTTTTTCCTTTGCCCCCCTTATCTTCTCAATAAACTTTCTCTTTCAGTGGTTTCTTTTGAGGGTGGACTGAGTCTTATAAACTGGCTATAGATGGTTGGTTTCTAGAATTCACAGGACCCAAACTGCCATGTTGGAATATGCTGACCAAGTATTTCAATGTCTCTTTTGTCTTCCTGTGAACTGAAGCCCGCATGATCTCTTCCAGCTTCAGTTGCCATTCTCAGCTGTTCCACTGGACTTTGTATGACTGTTGGAGACCTCTCTGTGTGGGAATGAGTATTTGTTGAGAGTTCACTTTGTGGAATCTATGACACTCTGGGCCATTCTCTTTGCCTTCTGTCTTATAATCATTTTATTTCTGCAAGATTGGTTGTGTTGTATACTCTTTTATTCTCAATTTTCTTACTTTGAATCTTCTTTATTTTTCATTTGTCTGTCTAGTTAAGGTATGCCAATTTTATTTATTTTTTTGATAACCAACTTTTGGTTTTGTTTCTTTATTTTTTTTCTATTATCTATTTTTAATATCTTGCCTAATTTTTATCTCCTTTGCTTGTGCTCATTTTTGATAGTCTTGTTATCTTAGTTTTTATGGGAGGACTTGTGGAGATTTAAAAATTATTGAAGCCACTGCCATTTGCCTGAACCAGTATAAGATATTTTATAACTACAAGAAAAAAAATGTTTGTTTGTTTATGTATTTTATGACATCACTTTCAGTAATACATACTTTCTTATAAACTTTTCTGAGTAAAGAAATATACTATTGATCCATCATTAAAATTATATAATTTCTCCAGCTGTTACTTATAAAATCAGTGACTATATTAAAGAAGTAAGATTGATCAGTTAAAAATTATTTAATTTTCAAGTTTTATGGATCTTTTACTGATAATTAAACTGGATTCTGCACATACATATTTATACATATATGTACATATATAGTTGCATATATATATGAACATAATATATTTATATACATCAATATAAACATATTTCTGTATGTATAAAATGCAATTTTGTTTACATTTATATATTATATATTATACCCATATAAGTATATATTTTATATTCACATACATTTTTATATACATTAATATATATACATATTTTACACATATATGCCTATTCACATATAGATATACTTTCTATGCATTTATATATGCATATTATATACATTTCTATACATACATACACATGTATTTATACATATACACCCATATATATACTATCAACATGTACTATGTGTATATACTGTCTATATATGTATTGCTGTCATGTCTCTTTCTTCCCCATGCTTTTTTTCCTTGTAGTTTTATAAACTACATAAAATGTGTTTATATATACATATATAAATGATTTTTGTTATTATCTGATAGCTCTCCTTTTAAAATGAGTTACTTGGCTTTCAGCAACTTGACTTTTCACATAAGGAAACTAAATTCTGAAACATGGATTATTAATAAAAATAAAAATAAACTTTAAAACAAAAGGTATAGGACTCTTATTTAATATACATTGTGTCACAGCATTCTCACTATTCTAAACATAGCATGTTATCATGTCCATATTAAAGAAATGAAGGCTCAGAGAGGTGAAGATCTCATGCATAACAGTACAAGCAAAGATTCAAATGATGTTTATAGGGTTCCAAAGACATGCTCTTTTTTTTCTATGTAGCTCAGCAGTGTCTATTCATGATTAGATTTGATGTACTTTTAAGTATATATATCATTTCATGTGAAAAGCCCACACATTTTCCATATTTAATGAGTACAAACTGAAGAACATTTGATGTGAGCTGACTGGATTCACTCTGTCTGTATAAAAAATATAGGCATCTGTATGACAAAAAAAAAATAAAATGAATTAAGAATGTGGTGAAAAATAGAAAACTGATGTTGCATCAAGATGTATTTCTGTAGGTTTAAATGGCTGCTATGCTTATACCTCTTTTTAATTGCTTAGATTTTATTCTATGGGCAAAGGTTACCAGATTCTGCTATATAAAAATAGCTTCAGGGCTTTCCAAAAAGCAAGTCATTGATGTTGACTTGCAAAGCATTAGAACAGGCATACAGCTCTCATGTGCAATCATGAGCAGAAATATAAAGAACTTAGTGATGAGTGGCCTCTCCATTCTTTGTATGATTGATTATGGAGAGTCATAAATGATGTGGGAATGATCACTAAATGGAATAGCCTCAAGGGAAGAAGTCCTTTGTCCAAGTAGATGAGTCTAGGAAGAGGGTACAAAACTCTTTATGAATTTTAGTTGGGATTGGAAGTGATAAATGAGATCCTTCTATTGATTTTCACTGGAACCCAAGGGTTATTTGAGATGGTTAGATTATGTAAATGCCTCAGGAAATAGACAGCTGCATGGTAAGAAGGGTTTTTAAAGTACTTTAGTTGACATGACTTTTCTTTATCTCCTCAAGAATTACAAGTACACTGCAATTTCTCAAAGTCCTGGGGTCATCTGCATATCACATTTTGTTCTTTGTTTTTTTCTCTAATCCATTTTATCATATTGAGGATTTTGAAACAAACAAACAAACAAACAAATATTCCAAAAGTTGGCTATGGGAAATTGCAAAAGAATAATTCATACTTATATTTGTTTTGTTGTAGTGTAAAAGTTGTAGAATTTTGCCAAGAGAAAACAAAATCCCATGAGCTCCTACTTGCCACAGAGATATCCCATTAATGGAATGATGACTAATTTTGATGTCTGCTTATGAAATTTGTTGTGTGTGAACTGTTGTCAGGTTCCTCTCTTCTTCACACTCCTTGCCACCACTCTACTGCCCATGGTCATCAAACTCTGAGGCCTATGATTTTGTTTTTGATATTTTTTTTCTACTTCCCTCTCTTCTAGGGGGTTTGCTTGTATGTCAGATTTAGAGGGACTCTTGTCTAACATTAGACACAAAGCAACTCTCTTTGCTTCTTCTTGAGATTCAAATTGCATTTGTTGAAGTAATCTTGTCCTCCTTATTCAGAATTCCCTTTTGACTTCAAAGCATAGTGAAAACTGTCAGACAAGATCTTAGCCTTAAACTGCTCCTTCCATCACCCCATTTTCTTCTCTCTTATTCTTATCTTTGTTTCCTGAAATTCAACCCCTTGAACCATGCATGACTCTCCTGAAATTTCCTGCTCAATTTTCTGTGTTTGCTTCAGCTTTTAAATAAAGTATCAAGGTCTTAAAAAATGAAACAAAATTAAATATTTTTTTCTTTTTTATATTCTTATATAATGCAAGGTGGGATAGATCAAGTTAAAATAAAATGAAGAAATAACTGCTTAGACGTGGTTGTGAAGTTAAGAAAAAGAAAAAAATAAATCTGACTACATACATAAAGAAGACTTTTAGCTTTATGGGCTAAGATAAGCAAAAAGACAGGAAACCAAATCAGAAGCTCTGGATGTTATTGGACTATCTATTGAATTCTATCCTCCATGGATAGATGGAAGGTGAGACTATGGAACAAAATGTTGAATAAACGCAATAACAATTTGTGACCTCAAGAAGCTTAAAATTAACTGCAGAGTAGACAGGTTCTGAGTAGTCTAACAATTCAATCAGCAAGTTGAAAATTTAGTGGAATAAAATTCAAGTTTTCAGAGCAGATAATTTTCATTCCTACAATTCTATACTCTCCTACTAATTAAAGACAATGTTGAAGAAAAGTTTCCTTTTTTTCAATCATTCTTTTCTTTCTCATAAGCTTATATTTAAAAAAAGTAGACATGATTTCTGCCAGTATGTATTTCTGAGTGTGTGTAACTTTGGGCTAATGTTTAATTTTTATTTCCTTCAGTTATACCAACATTAAAATGAGGATGGTAATATCAGATTAAGATTAGTAAGAATCTTAATTACATAATTCCTGTCAAGTTTCTGTAGCTCTGTCATTTTATTTAAGCTCATTTGTAAAAGACCAAAGATGTAAAGATCAAGATGTTACTTGAGTTCTCTTATAGTATAAAATTTCATACGTATTGGTATTTTGTGTTTCACTATCTACAGGACTTTGAGCTATACTCAAGGTCAAATTGAAGACAAAGCATTTATTATACAAGATAGGCAGCAGTTTTACAATGAACAAAAATGTGAATATAAAATAAAATTATTCACATTTTAAGGTGTTTCATAATTAAAAGAATAAAGGCATTTGGTAAAAGTAAAGAAGATATATCAATATTAATCTTTTTACTATAGCCTTTCATTATGTCTCTACAGACTCCTTTCTTAAATGTTTCACATTCAAAATCTTAAAACCCAATTTAATTGGAGGAACATTTTAACCACGATTTTCTCAAGAGTGTTGTTTTGCTTTAAACTGTAACTTTTACCCTTTATTGGATCACTGATCCTATTTGATGTCTATTGAAAGTAGTGACTTGTCTGCCTAGGTAAAAGCACAATGTCAATCAAGGGTCTTCGCTGAAAACAGCTAAAACCAATAATGAAAACAGTGAAAGCCAATGCATTATGGGTGACTGAAGCAGGAACAGGATTGTAAGTAGCTCACAGGATCTTTGGGTGGGTCAGAGAATTAGGTTTGCAGGCCATGCAGTCTAGAACAATGCCACAAGCACATTGCAGAACCTTGTAGTTTATCTAGGGCTTGTATCACAAACGCTGGATGCTACTGCTTAAAACTTGACTTTTGCTGCTTTTGAAAATTAGTTCCCATTGATACTACCTTTACTACAAAGTTTTGAGGCTTCAAGGGAATAGATAAGGCAAGTGCATAGTCAGAGTTACATAGGCTGAGCTTATAAGTACCTGGATAGCAGGGCAAGGGAGAAGAAGCATACTCTTTTGTTCACTGATTTAGCCAAATCATGTATGTCTATTAAGCATTAGGGGAATCATAGGCAATGACACAAGTTAATAGTCTGTGGATCTGACAAAATTTCTGGGAATGCTGAAGACGATTATGGCTGAGCCAAAGGAATCTTGTAAGAATTTTCTCTGAAAATATTTGACATTGCTGGCAAAAGCTATAGGCTGTTTCAGGGAAATGAGCTAAGGCTGAGTCAATAAAAAAAAAAAATCAGAGGTATCATCCACAAAGCTATTACATAATTGATAAATCCTAAGGAAAATATAGGAAAAGAGCTCATAGAGTGATAATATAAATAATAATCATCAAAATATAATTAAACAATGACTTAACCAATAAACAAAAATTGTAATGAGACAAAATTTGAAATAGGCATATATATATATACATATATATATATATACATATATACATATATATATACATATATACATATATACATATATATATACATATATACATATATATATATGTATATATGTATATATATATATATATATATATATATATATTTAGCTCTCAAGAGCCAACTAATGAGTTGCAATACTATATGGGTCATCTTGAGCTGCCAAACAAAATACCACTGTACCACTGACTGGGTGGCTTAAATAACAGAATTGTATTTCTTATATTTCTGGAGGCTGGACACCCTAGATCATTGTCCAGCAGGGTTTGGTTTCTGATGAAAGTTCTCTTCCTGGCTTGAAGACAGTTACCTTCTGACTGGGTCCTTACATGGCCTTTCCTCCAAGTGTGGAAAGAGACTAGAGAAAGAGAGAGAGAGAGTGAGAATGCTCTCTGGCTCTCTGGCTCTCTGATGTTCCTTCTTATAAAGACACTGATCCCATTGGATCACGACCCACACCCTTATGATCTCATTTAACTTTAATTACCTTCATTTATACCCTTTCTCCAAATACAGTCGCATTGAGGATTAGGGCCTTAATATATGACCTTTGAGAGAACACAATTTAGTGCACAGCAAACATTAAGCATATTTTATGTAATACTGTTGATGTTTTATGACATGAGAAATTTTATGGCTAAATATTTTTAACCTAATCACATGTCATCGTGAGGTATGTTAGAGCAATATATATATTTTGATATATATGATCTGATGCATAGTATATTTTTATTTAAATTCATAGTATTTACTCAACATTCATTCTATAGGGAAGCCAAGCTAGATATTTTTTAGTACCCACTTTTCATTTAATGTATGTGGTAAACTTATGACACTTTATAATTTATATTAACCTAAGTGGGGTTGAAAATTGTCTCTGGGGAACTACTTCCACTCATGGGAACAGAGTGAGTAAGATGTAATAAAATATAACTTTATTTTAATTTATGTCCCAGGGGTTTCTTGAGAACTCTAAATCACCAGAAATTGTCTGTAGTTGAGATGCCATTGTATAAGTTTAGGACATATAGAGGACAAAAGTACTATGCTGGATTTCTGGAAAACTCAATTTCCTGGGAGCTCTTAAAAGTACTACCTGATTTAGTATTTGCCAACTATTTTTAATTTGTAGAACTGTATATCTATTGATACATAAAATAATCTTGAGAGAATGTTTGCCCTTGACTGTCTTGATAAATCCATGCACCCTGAATGGTGAGTAGCAGCAGGGAAACTTGCTTGCTGATCCTAACATGCTGCTCAAAACCCAATGGTTGTTAAATGCAGAAGTAGGTATAGCAATAATTACTCTGAGAACTATAACTCTACTCCATTGTTAAGTCTGGTCAGACTGCAGAATTAAAGGGTCTTTGATGTAGTCTCCAACGGTATTTTCAAATTCAAATCTTCATTAATATAGAAAAAAGGAATAATGTAGTGCTAAAAATAAATTTAAAAACAATCAAATAAATATGAAAACAAAAAACCATGCCACAGTCATTAGAGATTGCAGACTAGAAAATTGACTATAATGATTATGTCAGTATTACTGCACAAATTTTAAATTATGATTAATCTCATAACATTTCTCCCCTCTCCCACTTAGTTTGAAATGTACAATCTGAAGTAAGTTTCACCTCTCTGATACTATTTTAGGTATTATATTAATTGTCTTCAAAGGTTGATACATGTTTCTTGTTTGCCTGTGGCTAGGACCACAGGGATTTGTTGAGCGATTGTATGCATTTCTTTCCTTGAGGAAACAGTTTTCTTAGTTTAGAGCAAAACACCCTGTTGTGCAATTTATTTTCACCAAAAGATTTATTTGCTTATTTCATGGACATTTATTTAATGGAACATTCTCTGAATTAGAGCAAGTTTTGTCCATAATATACTGCGAGCACAGTTAAAATGGTAAACAGAGACAGACAAACCTTTTTCAAAGTAGGATTGGCTTGTATTTGGATAGCGGTGTTTGGAATAATAAAGCAAGTCATATGTTTTATTTCTATTCTTTCTATCCTAAATATTTTATCTTAAAGAATCTAAATTAATGATTTAATTAGCTTTTTATTTAGACAGTTAAGTAATAATCTTGTCACATCATAGTGAACTTTATCAATTTCAATAAAAAAGAGAAGCTTTTAATAAAACATGAACCTGACAATATTTCAAATTATCCTGAACCATAATAAGAGTCTTTTGGTTCTATTATTGGGATACATAACCAATTGGGATACCTAACCAATAAAACTATGTAAATGCTAGTTGAATTTTATATATATTTTACATTTATTAGAGTATGTATTAATGATGTTTTTATATTGTTTAACTTATTAAAAACTGTACAATGTAGAAAAACTGACAAAGAGTCAAAGAAAGTTTAGTTTTGCTGTGTTTCAGCAGCTTAGAAAATTTTCTAAATATTCATCCTAGCAGTGTGATTAAGATTTTAGAATAAACCCCTAAATTTGAATATTTGTGTTATCTTTTTTCATCACTCTAATATTTATTATTGTTTTTTGTTGAGGCATTTGGTAGACAGAATAATGGTCCCCAAAGGTTGTTCATGCCTTAATCTCTGGAATTTATGAATATGTTACATTGCGTGGCAAAGGGAAATTAAAGTAGCTGATAGAATTAAGTTGCTAATCAACTGACCTTAAAATTGACAGCTCTTCCTGGATTATTTGGTTGGATCCAATATAATCACAAAACTTTAAAAATATGGACATGGAAACTAAAACAGAGGTCAGAATGATTCAACCTGAGAAGGACTTGATCCACCTTTGCTGGCTTTGAAGGTGGAGGAGGGGGTCATTAATAGTGAAGAAATGCTGGTGGCCTCTGGAAGCTACAAAATATTACTTAGCCATAAGAAAAGATAAAATACTGCCATTTTCAAAACATGGATGGACCTTGAGGATAATCGTGCTAAGCACAATAAGCCAGAAAGAAGAAGTTGAAAAGCACATGATATCACTTATATGTGGGATATAAACCTAAAAGCAACACATGAACTGGACAAACAAACAGAGATTTATGGACATGGACAATAGACTAATGGATACCAGAGAGTAGGGGGAAGGGGGCAGGGGGGAAGAAAATGGGATAAAGGGGTCAAATATGTGGTGACAGAAAGAAATCTAACTATAGATGGTGAACAAACAATGTAAACATATATATGCCTTATTATTAAAAAGTACAGCTGAAACTTACAGGATTTTGTTAACCAATGTCACCTAAAATAAACAAACAAACAAACAAACAAACAAATAAATAGATAGATAGATAGATAGATAGATAGATAGATAGATACATGAATGAATGAATGAATGAATGAATATAACAATAATAAGGAAACCGATTCTCTCAAGACCCTGAAGAAAGGAATACGGTAGTGCTGACATTGCCGTCACCTTAGAGTCACTCTCAGTTCCTAGAGGATGCCCTCAGGTTCTAGCCCCTTGGCCTTCTCACAGCATTACAACTTATTTCTTCAAAGTCAGCAGAAAAATCTTTCCAGACTTCTACAACATTGTCTTATATAATGTAATATAATCACAGAAGCAATTTTCTTCTCATATCCGTAAATCCTGGCTACATATACAGGGTGAATACACCAGGGGACAGGGACAGAGGGGACCATCTTGGAATTCTGCCTACCACATTCTAAGACTCCTTCTCTTTTCTTTCTCTCCCCTCACATGCACACACACGTACACACATACATATACCATGTATTTGCTTTATTTTGTCAATATAGACATATCACCTTGCTATAATATTTGATTTTTTCAATCATTTAATAGTTCGGTCATAATATTTCTGTTTTAATTACCAGATTATATCTGACTTATTGAAAACACCAGGAAGAGTATAAAAAGACTTTGTATATCCTTTCTCTTATGACATTCAATTGAATACCCTCATCACCAAAACCACACTATTACTGACACTAACATTTCAGATAATCTCTTTTCATATTTATTTACATTAAAAAATTAAACTATGAGAGTTAAGAAAAAAATAATTCACAGTTCTGTATTTCTGGTGACAGAAAACTTCAAGTGAAAAATTTCATACTGATCTAGCAGTTTATGGTCTCAGTGAGTTAAGTGATTAATTAAATCTTAATATTCTTAAGAAAAAAGATTGAGCATTTTTATAAATAAGAAAAATTACAGCTAAGGGGTTAAATCAACTTATTCTGATTGTTCAGTAATGCATACCTCCCAAATTAAAGATTTCTTGTAGGAAAAACTATTGAAAAAATTTCATGAAAGATAACAAGAGATATTATAAAATGTATTTACTTCTATAGTAAATTTCTAAAAATATTTAATAATTTTGTGAGAAAAAAGAATATGTAAAAAAAGTCTATAGAATATGTAAAATATTCTGTGCACGTGTGTGTATATATAAAATTTTTAAGTGCAGTTATAAAACATGAATGAGGACCTATGAAGCATTAGGTATGTGTATGTGTAATGGACTTACCTTCCCAGTGGCTAACCCAGTTTCCTGACCCAACTCTATTCAAACTAAAAATGAACCACTTTAGCACACTGTGAATGATTCATTTTGTGTGTGTGCAACTTAAATTTTTTTGAAAAATATAATAGCAAAAGTGATATGTTTAAAGTATTATGTCCAAGTTTTAAGTAATAAAGTGTAGTCTGAATACATCTTAGCATTTTTCCAAAAGAACTTCAAGCTCTTCAATGAGAAAACATTCTATCTTTCCAAAAGTAACTATGCATTTAACTAAAAAGAGACATTTCATTATGATCTGGGAGCCCATGCACTACAAATCTCATTTGGTTCCAGGACGACAACATGTTATTGATTTTATAAAAATCAAAAAGAAAAAAAGTCACTAGTAATCCTATTGCTAGCTCCCCAAAATACTACTGCTAATAAGGATAAATTTTCTTCTTCCCTTTTCTCTTTCTTCCTGATGTAGCTTCTATATGAATCAAATATGTTCAGTGGGGTACAATCACAAAACATATTCATTCTTGTCTTCTCTTACTTTTTTTTTTTTTCATTTCTTCTGTTGACTAATTCTCCTCCTAGACCTAGTTCTTTTCCTGAATGGAATTTAGGGCAAGTCCCCAGGCTTATCTAGTCACTTTTAGATAATGAAATCTTCTCCAGATGGTAATTAATATTTTCAGTTCACTACAATATTCAACATTTTAATCTCATTCAAAATACTAGCATTCTTCCTTCCCAGCTTATACTGGCTTGTAGGCTCAGAAATGACAGTAGGAGAGAAGAACACTCTCTTCTTTTCCCCTGACTGTATCTGTACCCCACCTTCTTTATCTTGTCAATCACAGCATCTGCCCCTTACACAGGGGTGGGAGAGGAGAGGAAGAGAGTAGGACATTCTTATTTGACTAAGACTGTTCAGAGCTGGGGGATATTTAAAACTAAGTTTTCTGCCATGGCACACTTTCCTTGTTCTTTGGTGATTGCTCTGCATGAGCCCTTAGCTTCATGGGTGTTTTCACCTGTAGTTCCCTTGACCAGATAGAGAATGACCACTTCTTCTTCCTTTCTTTTTCTCCCTGGCTCTGTGTTCCATTACCATATATATTCTCTCTTCTCTTGGGGTCCTATTGGCCCTCTGAATGGCAATCCTGGGCAAAATCAATACAAGCCCACCAGGCTATCTCTCATGTAAGGGCTATATCTGGTCCCCTGGGCATACCTTCTCAGGACAATCTTGAGGAGACAGGTAGATCCCAGAGGAGAAGCACTTCTTCCCTCAGCAGATTAACTTGTCAGAGAATTACTCATCCTCAGATTTCTCAAACTCATTCCGACATCTGTCCATTAGGTATACCAACTGCAAGTGATAAATATTAAGCTCCTTGAGTAATTTTCTCATTTTCCTCTTTAGCTGAGGTGAAGGGAGAATTTCATTTATTATCCTTCCTTAAGGAGGAGGGTGAATGAACTCCTTGCACACTGCACATCTAAGACTCTAGCCAACTTTTAATCTGCTACTCCTCCTCTTGGTGTGAATGAGAGGGTTGAAGACAAATGGTTTTCTACAGCCTCCTTTGGTAAGTTCTATGTGATGGTCTCACACTTAATTTTGGAAGGTAGCATCTATTTTTTTTTTTTTGTCCTCAGCAGAAACTAAAGGAAAATATTTCTATTTTAACATTATATTACACTAGCTTTAAAAAATGAAAAACACTGTGCATATTAATGAAATATAGTTTTCTTAACAATCCTGTGATTCAATTATATGTCATGTTTTGTTTAACTTTTAAATTCTCAGCACTTTTTGTCTTACTACATATTATCTGAAAACATGATTTTAATCCCCATATAATAGTAATATAGATGTACTATCAACTATATAATCATTTTTTATTGTCAGGCATCTGTATAATATTCAGTTTTTAGGTATGACATATTATAGTGTAATGAGCATCTTTTTTGCCAATTTTTCTTTCTAAAAGAGGTAACAGTTTATATTTTCATCATTACTGTTTAAAAGCAAATCCACTCTTGATAGCCTTCACTACACATTTTTTTTCAGTTTCATAGGTAAAAATGGTATTTCATTGATTTGTTTATTCACTCGATTAAGTGATATTAAAATATTTTTGCATGATTATTAGTCTTGTGCCCTATCTGAATGCTCCATCTTTTAATAGGTCGGGGGTTTTTAAACCACTTTTTTATTTATATTAACTTTAACATATCATTTTCAAACTCTATAATCCTTTCCTTTCTTTTCTATTTGTCTATGTGTCTTTCACTTCTTTTGAATTAAAGAAGCTTTTTGTATTTCTTCTTGTATTTCCCTTAAGTTGCTTGAAGCTATAGACTATAGTTGTTGTTTTGGAAGTTATCCTAAAATTTTTAATACAAGATCTTTACCAACATGCTTTTTCTCTCTCTCTTTTTTTAAAGCAAGACCTGTATTTAGTCAGCAACTCTTTTTCCTGAATAAGACACCTAACAGAATAATTTGCAAATCTAGTGAACCATTGCTATCACAGTCTCCTAAAACTACACTCTCCTAAAACTTTATATCAAGAGTTATTCAAATATACCAATATGTTTTAACAAAAGGTTGCATTTTACTGGATCCCAATAGCTTTAAATTTATTTTTAATGAAGGGCTTCTTCTAGTAGTTTTTCATGAAATGGAATATTAAGCCCATGTGAATGTTCAGCCTTTTACGTTAGCTCTGACCAATAGAAATATAGTAAAAGCCACAAATGAGAGTAACATATGTAATTTTAAATTATCTGATAACCACACTAAAAAAAGGAACACTGATCACATTAATTTAAATTTTAATAACTTAATTTATTTAATTTATCTAAAATGTTATCATTTCAAAATATAATCAACAAAAATGTTAGTGGAGTAATTTACATTTTTATATATATTTGAAATTCAAGGCATATTTTACCGCATGGCATGTCTTCATTTAGAGTAGATTTTAAGTGCTTGATAGCCACATATGACTAGTGTAATGGACAGTATAGTTTTAAGTTTTTAAAAACCTTTAATTTTAAAAACTCAAGATGAGAATAGTCTTTTATATAAACCACTATTTTAACCCATTCTGTTGTCCTTTCTCCCTTTCTGATGTTCGAAGTTTGTCTCTGTTATCATTTTCTTTCTGATTAAAGAATTTCTATTACCCTTTCATTTAGGTTAGTCTGCTGGCAATAAATTATCTTAGTATATTCATCTGAAAATGTGTTTATTCTCCCTCTATTCCAGAGGCATATAGAAATTTGTTCTGGATTGAAGTTCTTTGCTTTTGGCACTTGAAAGTATTTTGCCAATCTCTTCTAGCGTTTATGGTTTCATCTGAGAAGTCCACTGTCATTTGATTTGTTGCTTCATTATAAGTAAAGTGTCAAATTGTACCAGCTTTGTTCAAAAATTTTTTTGTCTTTAGTTTTTAGAAATATGATTATGATATATTTGGTAATGATTTCTTTGGATTTGTACTTTTTGAAATTTATTCATCTTATTGGATATGAAGATTTGTACCTATTGCCAATGTGGGGAAATTTTTAGTCATTACTTCAAATATTTTTTGAGACTAACACTTCTTCTCTTCTTGTTGTGGGACTTTAATGATATAAGTTTTAAATCTTTTTTATTGTCTACGTGTCCCTGAGGCTCTGTTCATTTTTAATTTTCAATCTATTTTTTATGTTATTGGACTGAATAATTTTTATTGATTGGTCTTCAGATTTATTGGTCTTTTTTCTATCATGTGTATTCTACTATAGAGCACATCCAATAAGATTTTTATTTTTATTATTTATTTATTTGTTATTTATTTATTTATTTATTTATTTATTTATTTGTGTGGCGTGTGTGTGTGTGTGTGTGTGTGTGTGTGTGTGTGTGTGTTTCTAATTTATAATTTCCATTTGGTCTTATTTTTTCTACTTTTTTTGTTGAAATTTTCTATTTTTTCTCTGTGTTTCAAGGGTGTTAATTGCTGTTGAAATATTTTCAGATGACTACATTGAAACCTTTGTCAGATGGTCTAGAGAGCTGATTCATTTTGGGGTTGGTGCCTATAAACTGTATTTTCTTAATCTACTTGTAACAACTGGTTGTTGATATTATAAGAAATTTCAAAACATATTCTGGACATGTTGGGTATTATATTATTGCAATCTTGATCCCATTTAAATCTACTGTTTTATTAGGCAGTTACCTCATTTAGGTTTAACAATAGGCTCCATTTAGTTTTCCATATTTCCAGTGCTCTTCTGCTTTGCTTTATTTGTGTGGTACCCAGAGACTAGTCAGTGGTTTTCAAACAGTAGTCTAGCTCTCAAATATTTTGCCATCCTAAATTTGTTCAGTTTCTTATATGGGCTATTCAGGAGTCAGCTTAATACATAGGTCTTAAGAGCCCCTTTTGTTTGTTTCTTCTCTCAGAAGTCTAGCTGGAAGGAGAGGGGGTTCCTTCTGCCAGTGCAAGTAGGTGGTCTAGGTTTTCCACTGACCCTAGCATAATTGGGGTAGTGTAGCGCCACCTGCTAAAGCTGTACAGGGTTGCTAATCCAGGCTCTTCACTTGACTTCTGATGACATTATAAAGGGAACTGGGAAGAGATAGGAGAGAAGAGTGAGGTGGGTAATAATGAGGTGGTGAGAACATGTTTTTTCTTTTGGTGTTGGCTGAAGAAAGTTTCTATTCTTCCACATAACCTTATTTTCTTTTGGTCTGTATCTGTTGGCTTTTCTAGGTTGCTAACTTCTCCAGCCCCCATTCTGGAATATAGAAAAAGCAGAAAGATAAGCCATTCTTCAAATCTCTAGATCTGTCTTCTTCTTTCCAACTTTTAAATGCTTCTTATGTTATTGGCTGTACTATGTTTCAGAGTTTTTACCTTTACTTAATAGAAAAAAATTGTTGTCAAATGAGTCTATTCCATTTTGCTGGAACTGGAACTCCTATTGCTCAAACCAAATTTACCTTCATATGTTATCAGTGCCTCTAATAACTAATTTTGAAATAATTTATATATATGTTAATATTCACAAAATTAGCACTTCTGTCAGTAGACATATTTATTTTAAAAATTATGTACCTTAACAGCCAATCAAGTTAAAGAATCCTAATTGACATAAAAATAATTATCTTTTACAATAAAATTCTGTTTATCAATTTGGTAATTGTTTTTCACAGATAAGGAGTAATTTTCATTTATGTAGTTTTCCTTCCCAGTAATATTTAAAATCTTAATACTAAAAAATAAGATTCAAATCTTGAAAATAATCCATTACAAAATTTAATCTTTCAAATGCTTTAACAATTGGAAAGAAATGACAAAAATTATTCATGGCTTATGCTGTTAAGAGGATCTAATTATGTTTAATCATGTTCTACTATAGTTAATATTACATGTTGAATGAACAAACTTGTTTTTCAGAAGAGTTTGTGCCTGAGCCTGAAAACATTTCACTCTGTTTTTTGCAAAGATGTTTAAGATGTCTCAAAGATATGTCCTTGAATCACTTACATGTTTTTACAATTTTTGTATATCTTTAAAAATTGCACATAAAGTTTTAAAGGAGCAATATAGTCTCATATATTTGACTTAGACCAATACATTATTATGTAGACTTTTGAAATGTATTTTATACATTAACAATTGCCTTCTGCTAATGTACATAATTGTAGTTTTTTAATTTATAGTATCATTTAATATTTGTAGTGTTATGTTGTTTACAAAACTGCTCTGAGCTTTCATGTAATATAAGATAAATATCAAAATATATATAAGCAATTAAATATTTATAATCATATTAGGTATCAGGAGAAATGTTTTGGTTATATTTTGTTTACCTATATAATTTAATTGAGGAAAATGTATATATTATGTATATAGTAAATATATCAGAGTTAAAATTTATATGTTCAGTAAAGCACAATTTTGTTATAGAAGAATATTTATTGACTATTGATTTTTATGTTTTATTACTAGTATCTGATGAAATACTTCAAATGAACACACTTTGAAATAATATGTTAGCTAACATGAGTAATATAGGTAAAAAATGAGTAAAAAAATACAGTTGTAATATTTTCAGTACTTTAAATATCTGGGGTTTATGACAGTTGTGCTAAAAGAGGTGGTATAGATTTGTAGCCAGCCAGTTGTGTTTCAACTCAGTTCCATGAATGACTTACTGCTCCTTCAAGCTATATGAGAAAGACCCTTCTAGTACATGATGTCTTTCTTTCAAAGATACAAGATGTTCCCTCAAGAGTGTTATGAATGTCTTAGAAATGGGTATTTTAAAATATAAGAAATTATATTTTTTAATAATTTGGTCTCCTAGAGGAAAAGGAAATCTTATACTCATGTCTAAAATTGTCTTCAGTGATCAAGTCTCCAAGTGCAAAGGCAGGGGTGGTATAATTCCATGTCCTTAGCAATAATAAAATGGAAGATATATCAAGCCCAGGCCACAGTTAAGACACAATTTGCAGTGTGGGGAGCCTCCTGCTCAACTTCCACAATATCAACGCATCAAAAATGAATAATAAAATCTAGGCTAGTAATTTTGGCTTTTCATTTTTCAGAGATACCCAAAATTTAGAGTCTATCCATGTGGACATTAAGTCACTAGCTTGGGAGTATATAAGGAATGTCACTCTTTAGAACCACTGAAAAATGCTAGTTAATTTTACCTTCGATTCATATTTTGTCATATCTTGAGAGAAATTGTGTGGGATATTTCTGTAGTTGGACAATAAAGAACTGATATTCTCAACAATAGACTTCATTTGTATTTTTCCCCTTCATGAATCCTGTATTTGAAGATATTTTCTCTACCAAATCACCAGATTATGTTTCAATCATTTATTTATTAAACAAATACTGTTGATTGCATGCTATACATCAAGCACTATTTTAGGTTTTGTACACACAGTTCTTTTGTAGCTAAAAATATTTTCCCATTTCATAGCATTCAAAGACATAAGCAAATTTCTAACAGCTTCTGATCATTAAACAAAAATCAAGGCTATAATACTGGCTTGATATAACACTAGGCAAATACTAAATATCTTGGTGATTTGTTTCCTTTTTTAGTATGTACCATATGTTTCTAAATTTAGAAAATAACCCAATAGTTTTTCATTACTAACTTCAGGCACCTAAGGGTACAGAGAATTCCTCTGGAGCCTTTGACCTACCTAAGCTTTAAACTCTGCTGATTTTAAACACTAAGATCATTTGACAGAAGTTTATCTTGATTTATTTTCTACTCTATTTGGTTAATTACAGAGTTGTATTTGGCTGAGCATTCTTTGCATTGAAATTGTACAAAGGCACTACAACTGTAAAATTGCTCTTGTTAATATCTCATATTTTCTCTTCCTGCTTTTTATTATATTCTAGATTTTTATGCTATTCTTATTTCTTATAAATTTTAATAAAATTCAGTCTACATAAGAATTGTATGCACAATGATTAGTATATTATGAAATTCTCAAGGAACAAACTCTGTGTGTGTGTATTAGGGGTATTTGACAAAATTTGACAAAACTCTAGCTTTACTCTGGACATTTCCCAAATAAGCATGTTCTTTGTTTAAGTCTTCTTGACTGAGATTAATGTCACTGTCATGAAAAATTGATTATATAAAGTTAAAATGTTATAGATAATAAAAATTAGTGGCCTTCAACATCATTTAGCCTATTAATTGTTTTCCAAAAAGTTTTAAAAGTCTTCTATCTTTATTCCTATTTCATTCATCTTTGCATTGCATCCATCCAGTTATTTCAGGAATATAATTCTGATAGACCACTTTCCAGGTATTGTCTCAGTGGTGTGTGAGAAGCTAAACATTGGAGATCTCTAGTGCCTTCATGAGTGCCCTCTCATAGCAATTCTGGATAGGGCATTGTTACTATCTTTGGCCAATGCAACATTAACATTAGGAATTAATCTGTCCTCTGAAAATATTCTTGATGGATTCCAGATATCATTATATATGAGGAATGCCAAATAACCATGTGGAGTGGTTCACATGAAGGAGAACTGAGGCCTGGCTGATAGTCTCAGCTGTCAACCACATAAATAAAGCCATTTGGATCTCTTAATTTGTTCAGGGGTTTAGGTGATATCACATGGTAGGAGAAGGCAATGTTCTCTTCCACTGAAAAAGTGACCAGAACAGAAAGCCTTTATAAATTTTAGACAAAGAAATGATACATATATGAAGAAATAACAAGGCAAAGGGGTTTGGGATAGAAACAGTAAGTTTTAGGGAAATGACTAGGACATATATCGAGGAAAGGTGCAAAACCATTGGAAGATAAGTGTTATTTTAGTAAGTTTGTACAGACCCATTTCAGCATCAGCTCCCAGTCTCTGGTGACAGGTATTCTTTTCTTCCTGGTATAGGAAGGGCATCTTTCTCATGGGAAACTTTATGGCCTATTTTAGGTAGAAAAGGTTAGGTCAGAGAACCCCTCCTGCAGCTGCTATTTCTCATGTGTCTTCAGCTCAAAATAATTAATATGCCAAAGCAGGATATTTTGAGGCTGGCATGTCCTGAACTCCTTTGACATGAAGGAAAGAAAATTCATGGTCAACATAATTACTACTAATAATAAATTTCTGTTATTTTAGCCTTCTAAGTTTTGGAATAGATAACCAAAATATAGGATGGTATTTACTGTTCCCCCCCACCCCACAGCTATATTTAATTCTTCAAGGCATCTGCACTAGACTACCTAGCCAACAGCTATATTTCAAAATACAATGTGTACTTAAGAAAAAACAGAAATAAAAAAGAAATGGCATATCGCCATTTCTAGAAGAAAGTTATAACATTTGTAACTAAATTTGAGGTTAAAAGTGATGTTTCTTTAGAGTTTCAGAGATAAAGTACTGTGATGGTTGAGTAGAGAATGAGTAAAAATGTCACAGAGGTTGTCATATGTGGTGGCTATAAGAATGCACCAGATCTTCTGCTAAAGGGAGAATAGTTGACCGTAAGTCCAGGAGGTGATCCTCTGGGTCCATTGCTGTTTTGGAGTTGGGCCACCCTTTCCATCGGCTCTAACCAGCCATGGCTGAGCATAAAACAGCTACTAATTTTGTCCTATTCCTTTGAGGTGTACGACTTCTCAAAGAGGGCACTTTGAATTGAGGATTTTACATTGGCTTTACTGAAACTGTCACAGAACTGCAGTATGATTCTGTTCCTACCTCATACTCCTTCCTTCCATCTTTCCTTCACATTGTCAGATTTATAAGTCCTTGCTTTTCTCTCTCTTGTCTTTAGCTTTCACAGGTACTTCCCCCCCAAAAAAAATTTGCATATATAGTCACATTTGGAATGTGTTTCTCAGAGGAGCAGAATTGACACACCATGTGTTTTGGGCCTCAGGAGACAAGATTTGAATACTTTGAGGAGAAATGGCATTCAAGGTAATAGAAATAATGTGCAAAGTATCTTGAAAGGGGAAAAGCTTAATACCTCATATGCAAAACAAAATTTGACAAGAGCATAATGAATAGGAAGAGGGATCAATGGAATCAGATATGTAGTATGTGGTGTTAAATGTAATGCAAAAGACTTCGGATTTTGGAATAGATAAAGGGGAGGCATGGGAGACTTTGTATAAAGGATGACCTAATCTGAGTTGTGCTTTAGAAAAAGTAATCTGCAGCAGGTTTAAGCAGGTAGATAACAGGTTCAGAGTATGAATTAGGAGACTGTTAGTTATAGTTTTCTGTTTCACCCAGTCTAGTAGGATGTAACATAAGAAGCCTGATCTGGTAAACCAATGGAAAAATTGGCACAGCTTTGGTATAAGGAATAATGATAGTAAGGAAAGTATCCTTATGTTTGTACAATGCTTTGGAGTTTATAAAAGGCCTTGTACATAGATTAATTTTATTGTCAAACATTTAAGGAGTTTTTTTTAAATCTCCATTTTATAGAAAAAGAAACCAAATTTCAGATACAGAAAAAAAAGTGATTAAATTATAGTACAGAGTTTGTAGTTAGCAAATCTATGACTTAATACCAAATCTTCTAATTCTAACTCCAGGGCTCTTTATGGTTATACCAAGTTTTAAGTCCATCAAAGACACAGAAGTAAACCAAGTCAGCTACTAGTGGAGGAATTAGAATTTATGAGAGAAGTTAAGGTTGGAGATGGATTTTTTGGTCCCATTTCTAAAAAGAAATTGGGAGAGTTATGAGGGTTGATGAAAATATTTAAAAAGAGGAGGAAGAGCATTCAAAAAGTTCTGATGAACATTTTAGTTCATTTCTGAAACAACCAGAGGAGGATCCATAACAGGAGAAAAACCGACCAATGCTCTTTCTGCAGATATTTATTGAACACACACTATTTACCAGCCTGAAATAAAGAGATAAAAAATAGACAAAAAATAGCTTCCATCAAGAATTTTGTACTTTAGAGATACTAAAAAACACCCAGGCTTTTAGATTATTAATATTCATTAATGAAGGGGCTAGTTTGGATATCAAGTACTTATGACCACACATTTATATCTGGTCATAGAAATGGAAGTATGCTGTTACATCACTGTAAAATGAAGTTTCATCTTTTATTTTTGCCATTATGCTGAATTCAACTTATAGACATAAAAACTATTGTGTCCCTAATGGAAAATGTGAAAACAATTTATCTTTCATGAATTAATATAGAGCCTCTGATATCTTAATTATAAAATTATAAACATAATTTTGTGGGGATTACAAAAAAACACATCTATTTCTTAGAATATTTGAAATTTGCCTACATATGTTTTAAATGACTTGAATACCAGGTTACTCTAAAGAACATTTATTTTTTAATTAGAAGATCATGAATATGGCTGCTACAGTTTATAGAATGCTGTTTCTTGGAGTTGTTTTTCTAAGTTATTATTGCTTTCCACATTACCTAGGCATATTGTCAGATACAACCAAGGATCAGCAAAAGTATTAAAATCATCTTCATAATTGACTCTCTTTATTCATAAGAAATTATTTACTTAGATTTAGAAGATCATCTAAACATTCTACTGTCCCTTCCTTAATTTTTTTTGAGCAAGTACAGTTTTGACACATTCTCTAAGTTCCCATTAGTCAAACTTAAGAAAATATATGCTTCAGAATTACTGAATTTTTAAATTGTTTACATTTACAATTTAAAATATAAAAAGGCACACACACACACACACACACACACACACACACACACACACACACACACACTCTATGTACCAACCTAAAATTATGGCTTTAAACAGTAAAATGCTATAAAATGTTAATTGCAGGGGCATTAATGGGAACTTCTATGATGCTAGGAAACTTTCCCCTGATAATGTGTCTCCAGAGAGACTTGCTAACTACACACCTGCTTCAGTAAATGAAAGTAAAACTCGTGCTTCATTTCATCCTTTCACCCTTAATAATACTTAGTTCTCACTCTTTTCATTTTGATATATTTCTCAGGAGTGACAAGTATATACATGAGATAATAAAATATGTTAAAATAGTCTGTTTGGCAGTATTTTTGCTGATGTATTAATTCATTTCCTTTCACGTGCTGTATCACCATCATGTCTAAACAGATTTCATGAGAGGGCTCACTGAAGTGAAAATCAAGCCAATGAATCATTTAATACGAACTAATGAAAACCAGATAAAAAAGGCTTTAGTAACTGTTTTGGAGCTTTAATTGTCAAGTGGATGTAAATTCTGAGCATTGCAAAGTAAAGAAAGAGACTATAATGAAGAAACTGGGATCACTTTGTGATAATTGGTTTAATTAAATAGCCATGTAAATGATGATGTCCCAGATGAAGTCAGTGAAATAGGAAGGGGAAATGTTTTCTCTAAGGTAGGAGATGCATTTTGAAATGGGAAAAGAGTAAATCATTATTATATTTTCTTGACACAGTTTGAGAGAAAATTATTAGCATGTCATTTCATAATTCTTTTTATAAAGCTTACTTTGTTCAGATATATCCATGAAAGCTTTAAAATTTTTTGAAATAAAAAAACTAACACAATATTTCAAAACTTTTATTGTTTGTTTATGGTGTCGATGTGATAAATTTGTGGGTTGCTGTGTGATTAACTATTACAGTGTAGCAAGAAGTACTGTAAAGAAGACAGAACAGATCATAGATTGTTCTTGGATGTTAAAACAGTATTTTTTATTTTACTAACATAGGCATTGTCTACAATAATTGATTCAGGAAAAAGCGACCAGTAGATGTTAAAACCGTAGGATAAAAGATTTTTAGGGAATAAGATAATAGGAGAAAGTCAAAGTATCATCCAACAGATGCTTTACTAAATACAAAGAAAAAGTTACAACTTTATAATAAAAATATCCACAGATTAGAGCATTAGATAAGTAATCAAATTTAGTATAATCACTGCTAATTCTTCTTGTTATGGTACAAGAAGGAATATATAACATTACTAATATAATATTATTTTCTAAAAAACTGTACTGAATTTAATCATGAGGAAGCAAGCAGACAAATCTAGAATATAAAGCACTCTGCATATAATTGGCCTGAATGCTGAATCAAAATCCCCGAACTCCAGATTCCATAAAAACAAAATAAAACAAAATAAAATAATCCAAAATATAAAAGAAGAAGGCACTGTTCTACTTTTTAAAATTCTATTAAATTTATGGGGGTGACATTGGTTAATAAGATGATATAGGTTTCAAGTGTACAATTCTATAATATGTCATTTGCATATTGCATTGCATGTTCACCACTCAAAGCCTAGTCTCCTCCCATCACTTGTTTCCCTACTTCTACTTCGCCCCTGTCCCTCCAGAAACCATCATACCAAACCATCAAACCATCATGTCTGTGTCTATGATTTTTTGTTTGTTTTGATCCTTTGTAGCTTTCAGTTTTATATTTCACATATGAGTGAAATTATGTGATTCTTGACTCTTTCTGTCTGTTTTATTTTGCTTAACATGATATTTTCAAGATTACTGTTCATATTTAAAAGAGACAGACCACCAAAGGCAATCATTGATTCTTGGATAGGAAAGAAAGAAAAGAGATTATAAAATATTTCCTTTGGGAGTATTTGACTTTTTAAGTATAATAATGGTATTATTGTAATGTAGGTAATTGTCTTCTTCTTAGGTTATTCCAAAGTAAGGCTTAAGTATCATAGTGTCTGCAATTCTCTGTCAAATGGTCTTCACCACCACCAACAAAAATAAAAAAGAGAAAAAGATCAAGCAAAAGTGGCAAAATATTTACAGTTTGATTAATACAACTACAAGGTACATAAGTGTTCATTGTGCTAATATTTCAACTTTTTGTAGATTTAATATCTTTAAAAAATTGGGAAGCTTAGTATTGCCTAATGGATTTTTTAGTTAGAGATAACTATATTTGGGGCCTGCTGAATCAATACACAATTTAGTTGAAGAATTTAGATTCCATTACCACCCAGTATTATTAAACTCTGTTTTTTAAACAGTTGTATACAGAGAAATTAGGTCATTCAAAGTGGTAATTACTTTCTGAGAAGTCACAACAAAAATTTTGTTATGAAATAAAAGACCCTGTGTTTTTCTCAATCTTGAAACTAGAAATTATATTTAGATTTCTTAAATTATATGGATAAAACAATTTCAGAGATTAGTCAATACATCTTTGTAATTTAGATTAAGAAAATTTATTTTTGCACATTTTAGAAAACATGGAAAATAAAAATAATCTCATTTCTAACAAGACATATTCACATGCATTTTCTTATATAAGCATTTAAACAGCCTTGGAAAATGAAGAATTTAGTCATTCATTTATTTTATTCACACCATTTATTTGACTCATTCCATTTAATAATTTGATTTCTCTTATTGTTGTAAATAAATTTAGATGTTTGTCAAAATCTATGCATAAAAATGACGTTAAGAGCAATGTTTTCCATGGCATGTCTCGCCAATGTACATTTTTGAATTTTCATGTATACATGCCCAGTGTGCGAAACAGTTAGTGTTTATGAACAAAGAATCAAAAATACTCATCACGCTGTTTCTGAAAACAGTGACTGCCTAAATGTGAAATTGTCTTTTAATGTGAACTCAGTGATGTGAATGTTATGCTTTGTTAACTTAGTTCATAATTATGTATGATTTGAGAGAATCCCAGGAAAGCAAGGATGATGTAATGAAAGAAATAGATTGATATTACATATTTAATCAATAGATTAAATATATTAAAATTAGTCTTTTCAAGAGATCCTAAAAAGGCATTTGATAACATTGAATCAATTTCTATTAAGAAGACCAAAACATTAAAGAATAAACCAAGAAATAGGATTCTACATTAACATCATAAAATGTATTTGCTTGAAATAAACAGCTAACATTACATAAAACAGTACAACTTTAAACATATTCCCAATAAAATCAGAGAAATTTAATGATCGACAATAATACCACTATTTTTTTGTCTTTTTGGGGGAGGGTAGGTTTTATAGGATACAAGTAGACTTGAAATAGAAATGAGAGCTATTATATCATAGTAATTCTGTAAGAATGAATTCAGATCATGTTTTTTTTTTCTATTCAAAATCCCCAATTGTCTCTTTATGTATTTCACAGTGAAAGCGAAAATTTTTGTCACCGTGGCCTGCAAGGCAGATTCCTTATCTGATCTCCTACTGTCCTTTTTTCTCTTTTTCAGTCATTCTGGCCCACCTTCCTGCTTTTTGAATATCTAAGGAATGTTTCTTCTTCAGGATGTTTGCATTTCTTATTTTTTCTACCTGGAAAACTCTTCTCAATATATCCTCATGGCTCATTCTTTTCCCCCTCCCTGCCTTTTTTTGGCCATTATTCAAATATTCAAATGTCACTTTTCTTCATGAAGTCTTTCAGCTTCTCTAATGAGTTAAATGGTGTCCAAAAAAAAAAAATGTTGACATCCTCAGACCTAATTTGGAAATAGAAACACTGTAGATGTAATTAGTTATGATGAGATTGTACTTGTGTAGGGTAGCCCCTACTTCAATATGACTGGTATCCTTATAAGATGACCATGTGAACACAGAGACACACAGAGAGAACGCTATGTGATGGCGAAGGCAGAGATTGGAGTTATGCTACTGTAAATCAAGAAATACAAGATTTCAGGCAAACCACTGGATGTTAGGAATAGGTGAGAAAGGATTCCTTTACAGATTTCATAGAAAACCCTGCTGACACCTTGATTTCATGTTTTTTTCTTCTAGAACTGTGAGTCAGTCAATTTCAGTAGTTTTGGGCCACCTGGTTTGTGATACTTTGTTTTGGTAGCCCTAAGAAAGGAATCCAGCTGCCCCATCTGAAACTGCTATTCCAGGGATTCCCTGTTGCTTTGACCTGCTTTATTTGTTGCCATAGCATTCGGCATCATCTAACCTACCATAGTTTATTTATTTATTTCATGTATTTTCTGCCTTACTACCGCCAAGTGTTACCAGCATAATGCTAGGAGTTTTTTTCTGTTTTCTTCCTTACTCTGTCCTCAACACTTGAAATCGTTCTTGATGTTGTATAGATCTTCAAAATATGTCTATTGACTGAAGCAATAACAATAGGAGTGAATGCAGGAATGAGCCAGGTGATTTGTTTCCTCTCCTTCGGGAAGAATAAGGGGTGTTTCAAAAAGACACAAGTGTTTTAGAAGATTGCTTTGCTCGCTGTATAAAATACTATAAGTGGAAAGAAGCATTCTGTCTTACAAAATATTACACAGCAATTAAATGTAATATTTGAAAAGTTCTAGTGACATGAAGAATTCTTATGGTTTTATGAAAAAGATGGTTTACAAAATACTTTCTACAATATAATCATAGCTGTAAAATAGACAGTTTTGAATAAAGAATAGACTAGAAAAAATATTCTAAATTTCTAACAATGATGTTTTTACTTGCTGACACTATGCATAATTATTTTGTCTTTAATTTATTATTCTGAAAATTCTGAACATTATGAAGTTTATGTAATTACACTTGATTTAAAAAAAAAATGCTTTTATTTACCTCAGTTAGCCTCATGACTGCTCATGACTTTACATAATATCAGGAAAGAACCCAAAAGTAAACCAAGGATTTCCATGCTGAACTTTCCAAACCATAGCACAGAACTAAGCCATTAAAGATGCCACCGCTTCTCCATGTTTGGTAAGTTAGAAGCAGAAGCTTCCACCAGACTTTTCTGCTCCAGAGCCTCGCTGTTACATTCCTCCATTCCTTCAGTTAGAGCTCCTGAAATGAGAAGCTTCTTATTGAACTGGGGAACCACAACTGATTCAAAAACCTCAAACTACTAACCATTATAATGCATGCCAACAAAACAGACATGTTATATTCTGTCTCTATTTCCTTGCTAATTTGAATTAAAGTCTTCTGTATGGATCTAACTGCCAGTATCTAAATTATATTGATTTCTAGCAGCAACAAAGACTGGGAAGTGTTTTAAACTCTACTGTCTCTAATTGGAATGCATGCTCATTGCCCATTAAATAAAATATAATTTCTTATAATGAGGAGTTTATTGTATTCTCATTTGTAATGTATATTCAGGAAGTGGAATATCCAACATGTAGGCAATGGTGAAATAGAAAATAAGACATAGTTAGGAATTGTCCTTAAGAATTAAAAATTCTTCTTCAGCTCTTTGATTCATGATAGATGAAGAATATCTTTCCTTTCATCAATATTGTGATGTTTCAGTGATATCCCCTACTGACTGTATTGCATTTCTTTTATAGGCAATAAATATTTTTTCTCTTGAGGCTTTCAAGATGTTCTCTTTGTCTTTGGCTTTCAACATCTTTGCTATGATGAGTCTGCATGTAAATAAATTTGTGTTTTATCTTACTTGGAGTTTATTGAGTTTATTGAATGTGTAGATTTTTTTTTATCAATTTGGGAAAATTTTTAGTAATTGCTTCAAAAATCTTTTTTCTACTTTCTCTCCTCTCATTCTGGTATTCTCATTATGCATGTGTGAGTATGCTTAATTGTGTCCCACATTTTTTTCTAAAACTCTGTTCATTTTTATTTTAATGTCTTATTCTCCCTTGTTCTTCATATTGTATAATTTCTATTGGTCTATCTTCAAATTCACTGATTCTTCTGCCAACTCAAATCTACTTTTGAATACCTATAGTGATTTTTTGTTTTTGATTTTTATGATCTTAAATCCTAGAATTTTCATTTTTTTAACAATTTGTATTTTTATTAATAATCTCTGTATGATAAAAAAAATCATCAGGCTTTCCATTATTTCTTTAAACATGATTTTCTTTAGTTTTTGAACGTATCTATACTATTTATAACAGCTGCTTTGATGTCTTTCTTTGCTCGTTAAGTCCACCAACTGGGACCTGATAGAGATAATTTCTATTGCTTGCTTCCTCCCTCCCCATCGTGTATGGATTGTACATTCTTATGGAACAAGTTTGCATGTCTTGTAATTTTTTTGTTGAAAACTATGCTTTTTAGATACTATATTACAGCAATTCTGGATAATTGTCACCCTCTTCCTTCCAGGACTAGTTTTTGTTGTTCATTTTCTTTTTATTTGTTTAGTGTTTTGGTTGAATTGTTTTGGTGAAGCCTATTTCCTCTGCAGTGTGCAGCTGCTGATGTCACACCTCAGAAAGTGGCAGTATGGGACATATGTTCAGTCTCTCTGGGATAATGGTACTTTCTGTGAGGTTCCCTTTGAGTGTCTCTTTTCTTTATCTTTCTGTTAAACTGTCTGCCTCTGTTGGCATCATACCCAGTTGTTAACCTCTAGTAATTGGCTAGTAATAATAACAATAATTACTGACTAAATGGCCAGTCTTCTCACTATGCATAGATTAGGACTCTTAGTAACTTCTGGATGTTCTCTGATGCTTGGAGAAATAGTGCAGCTTTTATTTATGAGCCTTTATTTCATAGCATATGTATGTATGTATGTATGTATGTATATCTTTATTTATTTATAAATTTTATTGGTTGTTCTTTTGAAAGTTTAGCCTTCAATGATAAGATAATTTTCACATAAACTGAGGCAATTTTTCTTTCCAGTATAGAAAGTTTTTGAATATATACACTAAAAACACTACTAACTGTACCTAGTCTTTTGAAGAACACATTTTAGTTATAGAAGTTCAGTTGATAACAGCTGAGGAAATGTCATTTCAGCTCGAAGATACAGAAATATTGTGTGGATTAAAAAAAAGCTTATATTTAGTAATTAATCTTTTTAAAAAGACATACTGTTAATTAATTAAAGATTAATTTAAAAATAATAATTGCAATGCACTCGATCCCTTTCTCTGTATGAAAGTTTGAAGTTTGTATTTTTCCCCTAAGAATGTTTTATAGCCCTGTATGATTACTATTTTTTTTGCTGAGCGCTTTGTATTATAGGTAAATAATAATACATTAGGTGTTTTAAGTCCTGCTTAAAAATTATAGAAGGAAAAAACATAAATATATGACATATTGCATGCATTTTAACATTTTATCTTGACATATATTCCGTTTGTTTATATTATTATTATTTTAACAACCTTGAAAGTTCTCTTGCTCTTTGTTGAGCATTAAATGAGCTAGTTTGAATGCACTAGCAGAAATTCTGGCTTTAAAAATGTTGCCATTTTCTTCAAAACATTTTACTTATAAAAATGTTTTCTTTTCAAGAAAGAAAATATATTTGTGAGAGATTATTAAATTACTGAAATTTTACTTCCAGCTGCATAATAAGTAGTTTGAGTACATTGAAATATATTCTGAAGAAAATATGCTCCAGGAACCATCTATGTCAAATTAGCACTGAGAATTTATTTACACATAATAAAGACCCATGAAGACTTTCAGAGAGATTCGCCATTCTTTACACAAAAACCTTTTTCTTGATTAGATACAAATACACACAACAGTACAAATAATTCAATATTTTGATACTCTAAAATCTATGTCTTCCTCCTCTACCATCACTGTCTTGGTTCAGGACATTACTGTCTCTCATCTGGCTTATTATGATAATTGTTCCTTCCTGATCTCCCTGCTTCCAGACTTCTCCACATGAATCATTTATCAGAGGAACGATATTATTTTCTGTCCTTAAAGCAGTCAATGGCTCCTTGTTATCTTTATGCTTACCATACAATTTCTCAGCATAGTTTGTTTGCAAGGCCCTTCAGACTCTGCCTAAACAATCCGCTCCAGTTTCATCGTGGGCCCCTTCTCCAGTCACCACACATTATTCTTCAGTCTACAAATCATTTCCAACTCCCTAATTTCACCATATTTTGTTTTCTTCTCTTCCCATTCTTCTCTCTCTTTCTCTTTCTCTGTCTGTCCCTTCATTCTTTTTCCCTTGTGAAAATTATATATTCTCTGCCAATAATGGCCTAAACTTTACTTGCTTAATTCCTAAATTGACACCATGTAGCTATCCACATCTCCTTTTTACTAAAGTATTCTACTCCTCACATCCAAAGTGATAGCTCCAAATCACTAATACCAGTCCTCAAAGTTATGAAACACTCTTCTAAATAAATACATCTCTCTGTGAGTTTACAATTTTTGAGGTTTTATGATTCTATCTATCTGTCTATCTATCTATCATCTATCTATCTATCTATCTATCTATCTATCTATCTATCTATTATCTATCTATCTATCTATCTATCTATCATCTATCTATCTATCTATCTATCTATCTATCTATCTATCATCTATCTATCGATCTATTTTTGTCTGCCTCAAACACATGACTGAATTTTTTCAGGGCTAGGATTATATTTTAAAAATGTTATCACTAGTCCTAATTCAAACTTGAAACATACTTGGAGCACAATAAGTATTTAATATAAGCATGGTACTTTTTAACACATTTTTACTATTAGAGAGAGAGAGAGAAAAGCTCTTTTAGAAGTAATCTCATTTAAATAGTTGTTGAGCCAATCACAAAATAAGATATTAATATGACTACACCATAAATAATTCTTGACATTAAGCCCCTATAATGAAAACACAGACACACACACACACACACACACACACACACACACACACACACAAACACAAATGTAGAAAACTTTATTGAAATAAAAACAACAAATAGGTATGGAGCTGTGTTTATAGTTGCAGAATGCTGATGGGCCAACTTCAGCTACTCCAAAGGTTATCATAATTTTTCATAATTTCTCGTGAAATATTAATCATTAGTGATTCATGTGAGCTTTTGTGTTTGTTTTGATTTGTTCTTTTACTGGAAAGTTCGGAGAGATTATAGAGATATGGTAACCAAATGCAGTTTTAAACTTAGCAAGAACTAATACTATTATCTTCATCCTTTAATTTAATTGTCCCCATGGATCTCTGTGTAATCCCATAATATCACATTTACCAGATTATAATATAGTGTTTTTCTTTTCCACTGAAACTGTGAACTCATTGAAAGAAAATGTATTATTAGTCTCTTTATCTTCTGTCTGGCCCAGAGACTAGGATTTATAAGATATCCCAAGATGTTTTTCAATGAATGAATGAAATTCCTTGTTTGCCAGAAATAATGTGATGATTTATGCTATGTTCAGAAGCTTTTCTTTAATTATGAAAAAGTAAGACAATATACATTTAACTATTTGTTTTGTTTGTCTATTTTGATGAGTAAGCCCTAAGAACAAATTAAAAAGTCTGCCTTAAATTCCTCAATCAGGATTGTCTCATTAAACAATATATATTTATTTTAAAAAGTAAACAATAAACCATTTTTAATATCAAATTTCCACTAAAGTTTCAAGTTACTAAATTGTTTTAAATAAAATTCTATGATAAATAATTTGAGGGAAAGTTGGTAGCCCCAGGTGCTTCTTCAGCAAATTGGTCTATTTTTGAGATTTTGGCTCTTAGATTAATATTTAAATTGTGTTGTATTGAAATTGTATCATGGAAAGAATTTTATTAGGTTGATGAACTATTTATCTATATTCCCACAAGATTTAAAGTACTTTGAAAGATAAAAGGCAATGTTTTATGATAACCTACAGATTTTATGTTGAGATGTCTGCTATGAAAAGGTGATTCAATAGAGTGTGTCACCTGCTATTTTTTAAGTATATTTTTAAAGCATAACTGTGATTAATTAATATCTGTGTTATAGGTTGAACTGTGTCCCTCCCTGAAATTGCCCAAAAGATATGTTGGAATTCTAACACCCAGCACCTCAGAATGTGACCTTGTTTGGAAAAGAGTTTTTCCAGAGGTAGTCAAGTCAGTATGAAGTTATTAGAGAGGGCCCTAGTCCAATATAAAAATGTGACTGATGTCCTCATTAAAACAGGGAATTTGGACACAGGTATGTGTATAAGGAGAATGTCATGTGAATAGGAAGACAGAGGTTGGGATGATGCATTTGCAAGTTAAGGAACACCAAAGATTTTCACCAAACCATCAGAAGCTAGGAGCGATACAAGGAATAGATTCTCTCTCACAGCCCTTAGAAGGAATGAAATCTGCCAATACCTTAATTTGGACTACTAGCTTCCATAAACATGAGACAACAAGTTTCTGTTATTTAAACCAAAGAGTGTGTGATACTTTGTTACAGAAACCCTTGGAAACTAATTTAAAAAAATGTATCCCAAGGAATGAATGGCACATATTTGTTCATAGACAAGGCTGAGGCAGCTGGTGAAGTCTAGGAGAGCCATTGAATCACATGTAATTCTGACATTGGGGAAAGAAAAATGGAGAAGATAATGAACATTTCCTAGATTGTCCTGTAGTCTAATGAAGATTTAGTTTGGCAAAATCACTGTAGTGCCTTTAAGTCAAAGTCAGCTATCAGAAATGTCTTAGGTCTCCCAGGAATGGATCATCCTTAGTATCTTTGCCAAGGGGTAGATGAGGAGATAGATTTCCAAAGGGAGTCTGGGGCTGACTGAAGAATGAGGTCTGTGAGGCATGGTCTCATGGCCCCCAAAGATGCTGCTGGAGTGACTGAAGAACTGATGCATAATTCAATTCTTTAAAGAAAACAAACCAATGTAAATATCTGTCCAAGAATAGGAAGATGTCATTCATCTAGAATATAGGTTGAGATAGACTAGGCTGTAAAAATAAATCAGTCCTGAAATGTAAAGTCTTAATACAGCGATAGTAAACTTGGAAGTGGGCATTGTGGAAATTTTTCTGCTCTACACAGACAAAAAGAGGTGCAAGTAACAGTATTTTTATTATCTTTAATATGTGGTTTCCAATTTTGTCCTGGGGTGGGGGCTGTGGTCACTCCCTCAGTTAGCTGGAAGAGAAAAAGATGGAGAAATATATATGGGAGATTTTGTGTCAAGGCTTTAAAATGGCACATGTTTGGTCCACTCCTTTCCATTAGCTAAAACTCAGTCACTTGACTCAGTCAACTGCCCGATATACTTGAGCTACCTTCTCCTCAGAAAAGATGTGTGCATCTGGCCATCTCTACAACTCTTGAAAATAATTGACTATCAGAATTTGTGGCATCAAGTAGAAAAAATTCTGAAGGAGTAACTGAAATTATCAGTTTTTGTCATCTCTTTGGCATTATTCAAATACAGATAACAGTCATTAAGTAATGCTTTTAAGATTAAAAGTACCTAAAATATTTGTGTACACATTATTATAACATAAAGTAAATAATTTAAGCATTTTAAATAAACACTAAGGGAATTATTACAATTTCATGCTTCATAATTGAATAATTTCCCCCCAGTTTATACAAATGCAATTAAGTATTCTAGAAATAGAATTACAGATGGTCCAAATGAAAATGTATGGAAGTGGATAAATGTGACATGTTGAATTAGTTCTATAAATAAATTCTTCTTCAGTTTTGTTTTTTAGGTTTTTAGAAACATATTTTCAGGCTCGTATTTTTTTAATTATTTGTATTCTTGGTGTGTATGCATTTATAACCTTGTAATAAGAAAGTTATAGAGGACTAAAGGAGTTCAAATTAAACTTTTAGTAGCCAACAGCAAAAAAAAAAAAAAGGAATAAATGAAGAATAACTATCAATGATACTAATTTTTGTAGAAAACCAATATTAATCAAATCTGGACAAGTCTGAAAGTTCACAATGTACCTTGTTATCTACTTTTCTCCAGTTCTTACTCCATCTTTGTTCTACTATGTAAAACACGTATGTTGCCACCCATAGACTGATTTACCTTTTCCCACATAGCTCTGAAACCCAGGTGGAAATAAAGTCTAACAATCATATTTCCAGGTGGACCTCAATTGGAAGCCTGGCTATACTACTTGGGAAATTTGCAAGTTCCCCAAGCTCTCTAAACCTCAATTTATTTATGTACCAAATGGGAATGATAATACCTCCTTATTAAATTTCCATGAGAAATAAATGAAATAATCTATGCATAGTGATTGTTGAAACTTGATATGTGGTTACTGCTCAATCACGTTATACATTGTTACTCTTATTAGTAATAGTATTAATATTATATATATATATATATATGCATATTTTAAACTTTCTAATCCACTAGTTAGAGGTCGTCAGAAAACAGTTCTCAGTTGAGGCTAAAATGCTCAAAAATTTAATGGACTAGATGTTGTCACATATACATTATCAAATGCAGGTCCCTAAGTAACTCTGTAGGAGATTGGTCCTTCTGTTAATTTTTTTTTTTCCTGAGGCTTAGATTTCACAGGGTTTTGTTTTATGCCTCTTTGAAAGCCGGTTGGTGTCTGCTCTCCTGCTTCCTTTTTATGAAACTCTTTCTGGAGGCCAGACTGAGTCCATGCTCTCTCTTCCTTATTTTGCAACTGGCTACAGTAGTCAATCCTACTCTCTACTGTCAGAAAAGGCATCTCAGTAAGTACTGCCAATGGACTGAAATGACTAAGGCCTAATTTTTGGAATGGCTCTTTGATTTAAGATCTTTCCCGAGGTCACTTACTCCTCCCTCAGAGTGTGTTTATTATTACTCCCATATCTTCTACACAGTTTGGTTTCCCTTCATATTTTGATGAGAGATAAGATACAACAGTTTAAAATTAAATTCTTTATATCTGGTGTAAGTGATATTGTATTATCACGATCCTTATTTTTTCTGGAATAATTTCTATATTTTGTTTAAAAAATCTATTTATCAGATTTAGTAACTTCTTATCTATAAGATTAAATCCATAGGATAAATGGCGATAAATTCATGACTTCACTTATCCCATTTTCTAATGGTTATAATAAACAGTGAGATTATATTCTAAATTTGATATAATTTTTGATAAAAAGTTTGAGTTGGAAAAGCAAAAATAACATGCAATATTCCTTTTAGATCCCCCCAAAAAGTGCTATGTATATTTTAAAATAAGAACACATCTGCCCTTTTACATAGTGCATTTATTTTCATATCATTCTACCTTGAAATTTCTCACATTTTAATATGAGGGAAGAAAAAGCTGTCTCATGCAAATACCTTCTTTTTGTATAATCTGTGTATTAATTTTTTCATCTGATATAGTTTATTTTTATTTTTTTCATTTCACTGCCATGTGCTAGGATGTTATACTAGATTTTGGTTTTTCAAAAAAGAAGACAGAAACTCTCTATATTTTCAGAGCATTTACTCTAGCTGTCCATGAAGTTAAAATAACTATCTTTAAATGCAACACATTTCATTCGTGAGATCATTCATTCTTTCATTTATTAATTACTGAGCATCTATCTATGCAGCATGCATTATTTTCTAGTTTGGTGAAATACACTGACCAATAGGGTATCAATGAACGTTTTTAAAACCCATCCTAGACAAAATGTAGTTTTTCTCCTGTCTGCAATGCAATTCAGAATACGTGAAACTTTAGTTATACAAAGGTGGGAGCAGGACTGAGTCTTCCACTGATTCTTATGATACACTACACTTTCGCTATCCTTCCTCTCTGTCATTGCCATTTTCCTACTTTTTAGGATTACAAATAAAAATGGTAAAATCAGGTTCTGTTCCCAACTCAGTTCCTCTCTAGCCACTTTGGAACTGTAGAGCAGTGGGCTTTCAGATGCAAATGCCTTATTCTTCCCCGAGAAACGTTGTAATACCACACCAAAAACGTGCATGGAAAGGAAGTCCTGCCAGTGTCTAGAAAACCACCCTGTTTTCTAGATTGTCACTCATGAACATATAAGGTGACAACAATCCTTTTGTGGACCTCTTTCAAAGAATTAAGAAAACAAATTAAAGAAAATGTTCCTGACTATTATGTAATCCTAGGAGACTCGTTATATTTTATGGGAACATTCATCTCAGAGATAATAAAAATTTTTGAGGGTGTCAACAAATTAGGACCTAGAGGCTTTTAAAATGGATCTGGTCTTGATTGTTTTTAAAAAGGATCAGTGCAGAATCATGCAAATAGACTATATAATATTGTTAGAATTTAATAATGGTGTCAAGAACTAACAGACACAGCTCCTACTACTGATAAACTTTCCCTTACAATTGGAAGCTTTCATCCATGTAATTTCAAGGCTGAAAGTTTATGTTTTAGTTACTTAACAAATAACTTAGGTTATTAACTTACTACATTCCATTTGACTGTTAATTCACACTGGAGATATCTAATAAGGGCACAGTTCTATATTCACTGATTTTCGATTTGGTAAATTTTAGCCTGGGAAAAATAAGATAAATATTTTTAATAAATTTAAACATTAGTGATATTACACATTTAATTGTAATCCAACTCTGATCTCACATACAAGTAAAGTTTATTTATATGTACATAATCATCAAAATTGTATGTATATATATTTTTGATCCAGTTCGACTGCAGATTAATGTAGCAGATCCAATGACATAAATGATATAGGATCTCTTCTCTTCCACACTGTTTTTTTTAGAACTAGCAGACAACTGTTCTCGTGTATTATAAGTGTTCTCATATTATTCATATTTATTAGAGCAATATAAAATTAAAGAAGGAAGAACTTTTGCTCCATTCTTTTTAATTTATAAACTTAAAATTCATTATTAGATCTTAAATGAAGGAGTAGCACAACTGACACTTATCACTGACACAGATTTGGGGAATCAGTGACAAAGCATCTCTGTTAATGATTTCACCTTTTACACACTTTGCTTTTAACAAAAGAAATACAGATTTTAGCCTGAAGTATGTGAAGAATGGAAGAAAGGAACAATTCAGCCTAAGTCCTAAAGAAAAACTAAGGTTGGGCTTAACTCTGATCTGAGAAATGGCCCCATTAGCTTCTGCATGAGCTTCTGCATGGGCTGTTCCCTGAACTAGACCTGCAATGAGGTTTTACCTGAAAAAGCATTTTTTTTCTTCACTTCAGGATGAATCGTTACAACAGGTTTTGAGACCATCTGCTACTTTTTATAATTGTCTAAAGAGAAACAAATGGAAGACAACAAAACTTTTTAAGTCAGTTACTTAAATTAGCTGCCTAGACAGACATTATTGATGTACAGAAAAATGGACAAGGAAGGGAATAGTTTCCCTTTAAATTCAGGAGGAAAAAAACCCCACCTTATATTCATGAAGTGTTTCTCTGGAAACATTAATCTCAAGAAAAATATTTCTTTCCTGGGCTATTAATTTTCAAATTACAAAATGAGTTAAGAAAGAGAGTATTATAACATATGCATACATATATTACATATATGCATACATATAACATATGCATACATACATATTAGTATAGTATGTCATATAGGTGTATATACATGTTTTATACATTTACAGTAGTACGCAATCTAGTATACATTCCTGGTTTCATCAGTATTTTCTTCATGGTTTTTTTTTTTTTTTTGGTGCCACACTGAAATTGTAGAAGCTGTGGCATCAGAGATGGTCACAAAGTCGTCCAATATATTCCCTTGCTAAAGAAAAATCGTTCTCCATAATGTTTTCGGTCTCTTGCTCATTTTATGTTTAAATCACTCAGCCACAGGAATTAGAGGATTTCTCTTGAAACTTGTTCCCATAGGCTGACACATCAGAGTACACACATCTCAAGATTCTCAATCTAGATTTTATTTTACTGAATTATATGTGACTGTTTCTAGCCCTGCCTTATTTCTGCTATCTAAAATCACTTTTAGTGTGATCATTATTTTCATATCTATCAAGAGGACTGTAATAACAAAAGCATTTTAGTTGATCATTATTTTGCATGTTATATCTACCAAGTTGTCTGCATTATTTCATTAAAACACCCTATCTGCTTCTTGGTTGTGCTTTGTGATTTTGGAGAACTCTTTTTATTACTACAATTATCAGTTAAATAATTTGTTCTTGTTGCACTTTAAAAATCAACATTATTTTGGAGACCTTTCAGCTCTTGACATTCAGAAATCTTCACGTGGTTCAGTTGTTGTAGGTTTGTAAGAGGCGGGAACACAGACTTACTCGAGTCTTCATCCCTTACTGTAGCAAGACTGTAAACAAGGTACTTAGTGACACAGTTATTAAATGAAATAAAAACTTTGTCATCTACGGTTGAAGTTCTATTGAAAATATATTGTTTACTGTCAGAATTTTAAAGATCAAAGCTTCCTGCAACATGGGCCTTTCGGTTATATTTCATTTAGATTGTCTCCCATTTCAGGTATTATTTTATTGCCTGCTGCATTGGATAGTACCTTAATAATTTCTGTTTATGTTTACTATTTCAGCATTCTTTTTTCCTATATCAATGTGCATTGAAAAATTTTGAGAGAGTCTTGAGCTGTGCATTTATAAAAGGGGACCAAGGATAAAAGAGTGGGTCAGACCAAAGAGCCTCCTGGGAAACAGAAATAAGCAGACGACTCCTTGCAGTCATATGGATTAACTTCCTAGCTTTGTTTTTTTTTCTCAGTTCTTAAGAGCTGAATTATGTTGAGATTAGATATTTAGTTGAACTAAATATTATACTCGAATCCCATGTAAAATGGAACAGGCTATATAATTTTTATAAAATTATATTTTGTCTGAATGTATTCTGCTGAATTAGCTGAAGTTGTTAAAGGTTTTTTCTACTATGATTTCCCTGCTCATTGTGGGGCATCTCTTTAGCTTCTAGATATCTAACACTTGTGGTATCTACTTGGGCATAATTACAAATTTTTTGTGGATACTGACATGGCGCTGTATTACCATTAGAGTCATCACCATCATCATCATCATCATCATCATCATCATCATCAATTTCCATTACAATTGCATTGTCTCACTGGGTGGATCTTCAGCTTTTGGTCCCACAAAACTTATAAGATTTAAGGCAATATCTTTCACAAGGTCTTCGTAGATATTAATATGGTACCACGTTACAAGCAACCATGGTGGCACTAAATAATAAATATACACAGGACTCTTAGCCCATCCTCATTCACTTTGGATGACTACATTAGATTCTCCACAGTTCTGATACAGGACCACGCCTTTTTAACATCTTTCAAAAATATTGTTTTACCAAGTATTTCATGATTTTTATAGTCTTAACCAAAACTGTGTGAGGTTGCTGGAGGGACAACATAATGCAGTACTCAGAATTCCACTACAAGATTTCCATTTAACATTCTCATTCTAGGCCATGCCAAGTGGTTCCTCTTCCCCACATGGCACCAAGTCTCTTTTTCTCTGTCACACAGGAGAATGTTTTTGCAATCTTTTACCATTAGAGTGAGCCCTTAGAATGGTGGTACCCTTCCCCCATAAGTATCTAATTTGGTGTTTTCCCCCAATAAATTATTCCTAGAAAAAAAATTCTATGAATTTTATCTTCTCAACATAAGTACACAAGAAATAAGTAAATCTGAGATAAGTGAAATGCAATTTCACAAGTCATGGATATGATATCATGATATGAGAGAAAAAAAGCTTCCTGGAGGATGGTTTCTGCTTAGTTATCTATTGCTGTATAAAAAATATCCTAAACCTTAGTGGCTTAAAGCAAGATTTTTTATATCACAGTTACTGTTTCAAGAATCCAGGAATGGGGTAGTTACACTTTCCCACTCAGGATCTCTGACAAGGCTACAGTCAAGTTATTGGCCAAGTTTGCAGTTATCTCAAGGTTCAACTAAGGCAAGATATGCTTCCAAACTCACTAGAGCTTTTCGAGGGGATTTAGTTCCTTGTGGAATATTGAACTGATGGTCTCAGTTTTCCTACTGACCATTGGCCAGAGGTCACTATCTGAGTTCATTGCTAAATTTGACTCTCCATAGGGCAGCTCATAATATGCAGCCAGCTTTATCAAATTGAGCAAGACAGAGACAGAGAGGGCAGTTAGGAAGTCACAGCCTTTCATAACCTAATCTTGAAAATGACTACCTATCATTTTTGTCACATTCCAATTGTTAGAAGCAAGTCCCTAGATCCAGCCCATACTCAAAATAATTATACAGGAGCATGAATACTAGAAGATGACTGACTCCTCTTAACTGTGTCCTTCTTGGAAATTGGCTTCAGTTAAAGACAGCTGCATTGCCAAAGGTCACTCCCCTTCCTGGGGATAACCTACATCTAATGACTAATCAATGTTGAGTTTTAAAGGCCCAGCTAGCTCCCTTGCCTCAGTGTCAGACAGCTTTGAAAGCCCACTGTAGCTGCCTGGCTGCTTTCAGAGTCAGCTGAGATTTCTGTGGTAACTGAATAGCTGTCCAACTCCTCTCTGTACACAATCTGGCTTTTTTCAGTGCCCTACAGCTGGTGATCCCTAAAGCATTCCTCAGAAAACTTTCTGCATTCAAATCTTTAACTCATAGTTTATTTCTTAGAAATCCAGCCTGCAAAAGCTACATCTTAAAACGTTTTTTGTTCTATGCAATGGGAGAATAACTAACATATAAATATTAAAAAATTAACATAGAATCCTTCAAGATTTTATATATTTACAAGCATCTTAAAAGCAGCACTGAGATATATCTCTAAGAATCTCAAACTAAGATGTCAGAAATTTTCACTGTGGACCCCTGTAGAATTCAAGTCAAGTTTAAGATCATTCCCTGGAATGAAGAAGTACAAATTTATAGTTACAAAATAGTCACGGGGATGAAGAGTATAGCAAAGAGAATATAATCAACAGTATTGTAATGACTATGTGTAGAGCCACATGGGTGCTAGAGCAATTGGGGATCACTTCAAAACTATATCAATGTCTATCCATTGTATTGTATACCTGAAACTAATATAAAATTGTAAAACCCCCAAAACAACAAAAATTAGATTCCACATGAAAAATAAGGTGATGCCCTTGATTTTCACCAGTGATTATACAATACTCAACCATTTTCATTTATTACAAAAGTTGTTTTTATAGATAAAATTCATTATAGACTTTGACAGCAAAATCTTCACCCAGTATTATTTCCTCTTATGTATTGATTTTCTTCATACTTCTAATCTAGACACCAGGGTAAATTTTTAGTTTCATTAGAAAAAATGAAAAGAAAACACAAAATACTAAAATCCCTTAATACTAAATATGATGATTGGAATTAATGTTAAGATTAGCACATTAAGTATTAATCACAATCCTCAAAATATGATTATAATATACTATAACTTTCCTACTTTATTAGGATGAAATTCACACAAATCTTTACAGTGCAATGTGGTAATTAAGACAATGAGAAATGGAAGAGAGTCTAGGAAGTGTTCTTAGGCAAAATTGGAAGGACACACAGAAGAATTAGACTGAAAATATGATAACTGATGGCATGTACAAATTTATTATGATTTTCCTCTAGATGTCTTGATCTTTGATCCATTCCTCACTCTTTAGCTGCTTTCTCTGATCTCAGTGGAGGAGGGCTGACATCTGAAGGTTGTGTCAGCTGACATACAGGGAGAGATTGAAGGAGGCTGAGAAGGAGAAAACAACGTTCATGCTCTCTCTGCAGTGGGTGGTGTCTTTCCAGTAGCTGCCTCTCTGTGGCTCCAGTCCCTATTGGCCTTTCCTACAGGCTGAGCTCAGCTAGTGTGGCCGGCCCTCTGAATCCTGCCAGCCTGTTGTAGCTGTTCTACTGCTGTTAATCTTTGGTTTGCTCTACCATCCCCTTTGGCTTTTAAGTTCTTTTCCATTACATGGACAGTAGAGTCTCTACCTTTTCTCCACCTGATTTAAACACATAGAAGGATTTATGGCTGTACTTGAATGGCCACAATTACCTGAAGTATACTCTTGTTCATTGCAACAAAAAATCCGAGATACAAATGCCTTAATATTACTAAAGAAAAAAAATGTGATGTTATTATCCCCATTTTACAGGAAAAAAAGAGTAAACTCAGCAAGGATAAGTAATTTGCTTATGATCACATAGCTAATGCATAGCTTACATGTGGAGCATGGCCTCTAGAGTCAGACAACCTAAATTGAATCTGAACTCCTTCTCTTATTAGACAGAAAAATCACTTAAACAATCTCTGCTCAATTTTTTTCATCAATAAGGTAAAAATATTAGTCATGTCTACCTCTAAAAAGTGTTGTGAAGATTAAATAAATTAGTAAATGTTAAAGTCACTAGAATAGTTATTGGTACATAGTGCATGCTCAATAAAAGATAGTTATTATTATTATAGCCATGTGCTTTCAGTATTGTTTTTAATCACTGTAAGAATGCGAACCGAGTTACAATGAATGCTTCTGGGGTTTATGGCTGAGTGTGTGCATTTTAAAAAGGAACATTTGTAAATATCTAATATGATATCATATTGAACAATCAATTCCAATTTGGTTAAAAATATAGTCCTCTACTCCTGATTATTGGAATGGTTTAGAAAAACAAGATTAATTTTTTTGTGTGTGAAATGGTCAAGAATTCCACAATGGCCTATGGTACCAAATGATCACAAACCATCATCCTGCAATTAAAATGGTCAGAGCTGACCACTTTTTATTAAACATTAATCTTTGGCTTCTAAATGCACCAGTGAGTTCAAGGTCCGGATATGTATGACTCATGCTAGCTCTGTGCCATTAAGCCGTTTTATAGGAGAAAATTATTCTTCATTGGATTGAGCCTGACACTTGAGATTCTTTTTATAATTTAAAAATTAGTAGTTTAGAGTATATTTAAATAAAAAATGTTAGCATTTCTAACCATTATCTGGCTGATAGAAACAATGTTTTCACCATTGAGATAACTACAGAAAACACTGCCATAAACTACCATAAACATATATTAATATATGTTGAAACTATCATAAACATATATTAATATTTTATATATAAGATTGTTAGCACTTTTTACTTTTATAATACTTTCTATACTCAACATTTACATTTGGTAATTCTCAATAGTATGAAAATTATTTAAACAAAGTGCCAGCAGTGCCTGGTTTATAGTTGTGGCTCAATAATTGGTAGTCTGAAAAAAAATCTACCATTTGAAATAAAGATAGAGAAGACCATAGATGTATAAGTTATTTGGTTTATTTTATATTTTTCTGCATTTCCTAAATTATTTTCTAACCATACGTTGTATTAATTTCATCTTATACATCTTCCTCAGAGGTCATGTTGATATTTACATTTCTAATTCTTCCCAAATTTGGTGGCCCATCCCAATGGTTTTTTTATTTTGCCATTATTGATAAAATATGTAGTGTATATGCATGACATGGAATTACATATTTTCTGGACTTGAAATTATTTGTTGATAGCTGCTAAGACCCACATCTAATTTATGATCATTCCCATCATTAGAATCATATACTCTGTAAGAAGGCCCAAACTCTTGGTTTTAAAAATGTTTACTATTATCTGTTACTATTAATTACTGAAATAACTGTTGAACACAAAAGAATAAACTTGGGAGCTGACTCGTATCCTCAAGTTCTGTATGAATTCTATTTTATTAGTTCTGAGAATAAAATACAGGAAGAGATGCCATGGGGAAAAATGAGGATAATCACATCTTGGACTTTTTTTCTGGGCTCGGAGACCAATCAGAGTTTTCGAGCAAAATTCACAGCAGTAGCCCAAAGATCAATGATGTGTATCACATACACCATAAACATACGTAACAGCATAGAACATTGCCCTTTGAATTAGAATTTGAGAACAATGGTGCCAGGGACCTTTTTTATTGCTTCTATGAAGACATTATAAATGTAACGTAGCTTTTTCTCAGCTCTTCTGTGGTTCACATTTAGGGGTGCAGTGGCTGCTTGGTGGACATTTTTGAGGACTATGGCAGCAACTATGGGCTTTATGGTCCCAGTTCACTAATGATTTTAGCAAAGGCCTTGTAATAATAAAAACAGTAATAGTTACTCTTTGCTAAATTAGTATGAGTTAAGGACTTTACTAAACCATATGAATTATCTTATACAGCCTCAATATTAGTATTTAAAATAAGCCATATTTTTATTCCCATTTTATAAAAAGAAGAAAGAGACTATAACTAAAGGCTTATAGAGAGAAGTGGCAAAAACAGAATCAGGTTTATGACCAAATTCCAAGATCTTGATCCCTATACTGTCATGCCTCCTGCCCAGCCTGTCTTAACTTTGTTATATTTTTAATAAATATTTGTTTAAGTTGGGTGATAGAAACATAGGAACAATGCATTACAGTTCATATTTGTTTTGAAACATCCCTGGTCAAATTGATTCTTGTCTGCTAGGAAGCTTAGCTACTAAAAGTTCAATTATTTAGAATACGATAAAGTCTTAATTTCTGTGTCTGAAGCTTCTGCCTAAAAGCATTTTCCAACTTGGAAAAGTTTTTTAATTTTATGAGTTTTGGAGATATGATGAAATAAAATCTTTTGAGCAAAGACTACAGTATAATTTTCTCCACATGCATGAACCAAAGGCATAAAAGATGCAAATAAAATAGAAATCAAAGAAGCATCAGAGTAGAAAAGCTAGTGGCAAGCAAAAATTCAGCTTCAGTAAACAAATGGCTATTCATCAGTTCTTTTCTTTGAAGGTTTGATGTGAAAAAATAACTACATAAAACAAAAACAAAAACAAAAAAATGCTGTAGAGGAAAACAAAACAAAACAAAACTTGACTTCAGTAAGGGTCAAACTAGATTTAAGTTAAGTAATTTTTTTTTTTTTAAAGGAAGCCAAATTCAGGATGGAATACAGTTAAGCAACAGGACTTCTAGGTTCTTAAATGAGAATAGAGGATAACCCCACTTTTCAAATAGGCCAGTATCAATGGAAGTTTCCCTGATTCACTTGTGACACCCATCTGATTCAGATGCTGTGATCATCAGTACACTTCATGGTGAACTCATTTGACATTCCCTTCAGAAATACAGAATGATGTTTGGAATTATTTAGAAACAGCATCATTTAAAAAACCATGGCTCTTTCCTGGCTGTGTGAAGAATATTAATCACACTCTTTTGGAGAAATTTACTAAATGATACATATAAATAGAATTTAGTTTACTGAATTATGTGAATGCTTGAGACAGGCAAAAACTTATAAACCACCTGGGGCTTTAATAAAACGAAAAGAAAACTAGTTGTAGATACACCATTTATTTATCAAATATTTACTGAGCTCTATAACTGACAATATGAGGGTTGCTAAAAACAGGAAGGGACCTCAGAGTTTTGAAGAATAAACAAGAGTTTCCCAAAATATAAAGGTATATCAGTATTGTAGGCAGAGAAAAGAGTGGGAGGAAAGGGTGAAGATATATTAAAATGTCCAATCATTACATTAGGATCTTGAATTATCTATAGTATAATCATTTGGAGTGTTTATTAAAAATGAGGTTACTGTGCATTGTCCCATGACAAGTCAATCACAATCAGTAATAGCAGGGGGCAAGGATTTACACTTTTAATAATCACACGTAAGCTATTTTTCTAAATGTTAAGATTTGAGAATTGCTGCTATAGATGAAGGAAGTATCTAGCTTCAATTCACAGAATTTCACAAACTGTTTTACATTTACAAAGGATACACTGATGTACTACAAATGATAAGAGAGAATTGAAAATGAAGAGAAGAGAACCCTTACAAGGCTGATGTTCTGATGCTGACCCCCCCCCCTTTCCCTTCAGTCTACTTCAACAGGGCTTTTGTTCCTAAACTCTCTCTTGTGGAATTCACCAAGATCTTTAGCTTTCCACATCATAATTCTCAATCTACATCTCAGCAGTATTTGAAAAAATTGATTACCCACTTTAAAACATTGGATTTTCCATACTTTCAGAAACCACCTGGTATTCATTTTCTTTTGCTTTGCACACTGAATCCTTCACTTTACTGAATCCTCTGGAACCTTGACTCTTTTTTTCTCTTTCTATACTTTTTGAAATAGTAGTCAAATAATCATCCATATAATTAGACCCCCATACATCTATCCCTAGACCCCTCTCTTTTTCTTTTACTTTACACCCATGTGTTTAACTCCCTACTCAAAATCTCCACTTTGTTGAAGGAATTTTAAATGCTCATGTTTTAAAAGGGAACCCCTCAGCCAAATCTGCTTTTCCCCTAGTCTTACCTATTCTTACCCCATTGTAAATTGTCCATAGTGATCCTAAGTGTCTTTAAGAACATAAATAAGAAAAGGCCACTTTCATGCTCAGAATCTTCTGATGGTTACCATACTTAAAATAAAGCCCAAAGGCCTTGCCAGGGCTCACAGGGGCTTCCACCTCTCACAGTAATACTCCCTATACTTACACTTTAGTTCTGCTGCTCCAACCACCATGGTCTTCTTGCTGTTAAACATATTGAGTTTGCTTTTCCTCAGGGATTTGCATTTATGGTTTCTTCCAGCTGGGATGCTCTTCTCCCAGATACCAGCATGTCTCTCTTCTTTATTTTATTCTGCTCTCTGTGAATGTATAACATCCTCTGAATGCCCTTTCATGTCTAACTTAATCAAATCATTCTCTCTCCTCAATGTTACTCTATATTCTCTTACCATGCTTTTGTTCACAACATTACCACTAATATTGTATTATGAAGTATTTGTTAGCTTATATATTTTCTTTCTCCCATATAGAAATATAAACTTCCTAGGAGTATTTTATCTTGTTTACTTCTTTTTATCCCCTGAGCTTAGAACAGCCTATTACATAAAAACAGGCAAAGAATATTTACTAACTTAGTGAATCCTTTTTACATAAAATCTTAAAGACTTAACAATGATATTATGAATAAAGGTAGTGAGAAGAGAGAAAAAGGATGCTTCTGTTTCATGAAATTAACAGCCATTTTAACTAACATTGTGTCATATTATACTATAATATAAAATAAAGAACCAGAAAATATATGAAAACGTCAGCATTTCTATTATAAAAATGACAATGGAAGGGATAAAGTGATTATTCAAAAGAATGGGATGTCATCAATAGTTTTATGTTTGAAAAACTCATAAGTGGAATTACTATGAAGGAACAGGAGGTGAGAGAGAGAAGAAAATGGGCAGAGGTTAGTCAGACAGACATTCTTGGCACAAGGAATGACATAAAAAATTATGAATATTTTGGAAAATTACAAATAATTCATCATACTGAACCTTGGGGTAGGAGATTAGGGAAATTAGAAGGTAAAAAAGAAACAAATAATTATATCCCAACTTATCAGTACCCTTGAAAACTATCCTTAAATTATTGGGATTAATTTAAGTAAGATATGAGGGCATTGATGAGTTTTAAACAAGGAAAGGTACCTGCAATAGCTATTTATTGTCAGTGCAGGAGAGAATAGTTTTGGGAGGTTCCAAACAGTACGAGCAGAATTTCAACTCCAGCAAGGGTGGCTGAAATGGGACAAATAATACCACTTCTTGCTTCCTGACAGCCAAGTCAAGGATACATGGCTTAGCCAAAGAATGCTTCTGCCAGGGGTTTTTATTCCTAAGAAACAAACAGCATTTTCGGCAGTAGTGGAAGAATCAAGAATGCAGTACTAAGGTGGCTAGAGTCTGTGCACTGTAGCCACACTATATAGTACTGAGAATAGCTCAATGGTGGAGTGCTAACTGAGCACAGCATTCTTAGTCTTTGGAGCTTTTAAGCTTTCTATAGTTTTTCATAAGAAGGTACATGTTAAAACTCTCGGAAACTAGAAAAGTCACAGGTAGATACACACTAGAAGAGAATTAGGGAAAGAAGTATGTCTAAAATTCAGAAAATAATTTTTGTGAAGCTTTAAAGTTTGGTGAAACTTTAAACTTCTGTGAAACTTACTGATAGGGAAATATTATATTAAACTATATTTGAGTGGTCTTAACAATTGAAGTTCCTAAATTTGAGAACTAAGTTTCTTTAAATTCATGATGGCCAACTCTTATTTGACAACTCTTTGTCAGATTAGATGAGTATGTAGTTCATTAAGATTGTTCTGTCTAACAAAATTTTAATTGTCTAAATTAATCAACGCATTAAGAATATTATCATATTTCTACTTTGTTATATAGAAATGAAACTTGAAGTGAAGGGCTCATCTCTTAAAGGTGACTTAATTATTCTAGTTAACCCGTAGTCAAATGGTTCACAAAGAATTCTCAGAAAAAGTTAAATAAACTTGAATATAATCCATTGTAAGACTGGACACAGTAACAATAATGTAAATGTAAGGTAGTTTTAAGGGTTCTTTGCATGTAATTAGCTTTAATTAACAACCATAGAATTGAATAGTTTAATACTGAACTTTTCTGAGGAATATCTTTTTAATGATTTCACTGCTAGATCACAGACACTTTATCAAAATTTTGTTTATTAATTTTTATTATTAATTTTGTTTATTTTAGCCCTGGATAACAACTAATCTTAATAGTTTGATTTATTTGAAATTTACTATCAGAATTTTAAATATCATACATGAACTCATTTGCTCATTCTCATCTACTGTATATTACTCCACCCATCCAGTATTTTGGACATTTTTCAATGTCTATTGCATTGAAAATAATTTAAGGTACATCAGTGGAAAATTATTATTTGGTAAGAATGGAACTATATAATGCCATTAATATTATGTAAATTCTGTAAAACATGCCATTTTATATTTTTTAAATATTTTTATGCACTAATTGCAGCTAAACCATTATGGGTAGTTGTACTCAATAATGTGCTCAATAATTCCTTTTGCACTGAAGAAACATTGTTTAGGCAGTCTTTATGAAAGGGTCCAACTATGACCTTAATACATGATAGCATTTTCCATAAAATACAGGAATTAGGGAAGATTCAACATCTTGTACAGAAGTTCATTAACCAAATGGCTGATACAGCACATGGCAACAAGATCCACTAGGTATTGGTGAACCAAACGGAAAGTTTGATAGTGGAACATGTTACACATAATTAAATATGGATCCTTGCTAATCAATAGTGAGTGCATAATTACTTTTCTCAAGGTTAGTTAGGCAGGGTTGTTTGAGGGGACAGAAGCCAGAGTGAAGGGAATCAAAAAGAAAAACTAGAGAATCACGCATATAGAAGCTGAGGAGGCTATTAGAAGCTTTGGCACACTTGAAAAACCAGACTGCAATTTTATCAGTAGTCTCATTAAGGAACTATTAGACAAGGTCAAGAGGCCTATGAGAACTGATGGTACATTTAAGCAATGCCTTCCTGCTTCACTGAGTCGTTCAATAATAGCTGCCAGATTTTCATGTCTTTGAACAAAAACATCTTACATGAATGTCTCAAAGTATTGCTCAATTCTGCCTTTTAAAGAATGTCATTATTTCTCTGTGGAAACTATCAGTGTTGAATTAATATTTACAATAGTGAACCCAGACTATTCCAACCACTGACAGTGAATCACAATGGAGAGAAATATGTACTTAAGTATGTGTAGGTGTTTGTAAACATGTCTTTCCCATACCCAATCTCTCTGAGGGGAAATAATGAAAAAAAAGAGCACAACAGCTTAGTCCCATCAAGCTTATGGGGTGGTTAGGACTCTTAGAAATGTTGCAAAATATCGCATCTTTTCTCTTTCACTTCCTTTTCCTTCCATACCTAAATATTTATTGAGTAGCTTCTATGAGTCAAGCATCGAATATAGGAGATAAACAATTAAGTTGAGAGATGTAAATGATAATGATGGTACCCCACTGTAAAAAAATCAATGAAGAAATAAGAGCATTTTTTTTTTTTGGTTTAATGTGGAAAATCTAGTATTGTGACTCTAAAATATTTCCAGGCCCATCCTATTGACTGTTATGTTTATTTGTATTATAGTAATAATTGTCCTAAAATCTACCTAATAGTTGCTATATTGTCACAAGATACAATAGATGATCATGAGCAGAAATGTAATAAAATCATAAAACTAATATCTCATTTCATAAGGAAGAACATGGCCACATTAGGATCAGGTCCACACCTTGTAGCTTCTTTTGAGATCTGCCAAAGAGGGTCATACAAGAAAACTGACAATAAAATGTTCACTTTTTCCAGATCATGATCCATGTCTCCACTGAGGGTGGCAGATTAAATTATGTTCTGAATGGCATAAATGAGATCTATGGAAGAAGTTGCAAAAATAGTCAATTCTGAGTGAGTGCCCCACAATCAGCAAGGCTGCTAGATCTGAGAACCCACTTAATGAGTAATTAGTGATGTTTTGCTTCATTTGCATTCTACCCTTCTATTCTTTCATTTCTATAATTTTTCCACTTTATTTTTTTTAAGAAAGAAGCTCCATTTCTATATGCAGTTTCTTCCTTGTGTGAGCAAAAGTTTAAAATAATTTCAGCTTTCTAAAAAATATTTACTACATTGTGATTTCCATTAATATAACAAATAATTTACCAAATTAATACCAACACACATAGGGGTAAAATGATTTGTTGGTTAGAGAGCAATTCAGAAAAAGAATCAAGAGTATTACAGGAAGTAAGAAAGTACTCAAAAAAATAAAAGAATAGTGACATGTCAAAGGGATGTGGGAGACTGTGGAAAAACTACAACCTGCCAAAGCTGGAATAATTCGAGCAACAAAATAAAAATATACTGTTGTATTATACCATACAGAAAATAAATATCCATAAAATAGACATTTATAATATTAAAAAATAAATATCCATAAAACAGATACTTACACTAATATAAATGATCAAACAAGTAAATCAATGAGGAAGAAGAGACACATCTCTTGCACAGATTAATTCCAAATAATCTGTGTAGATTGATTATCACATCTCTCCAGGAGATGGAAATTGACACCCATCCCTCCCCTTTCTGCTACAGTGTTGACTCTGTTTAGTGGCTTGCTTCCAGAGGACAATAGGAAAACAGCTGGGAAACAAAAATATCTCTACAGTAGAGTAAGCTGGCAAACACTACCTTGACCAGGTAAATGTCATGAGTGATAAGTAATGCATCCTTGACATGGTGTGGTAACAACAGCACTTTACTTTTGTGGTCTTCCTCTCAAAAATGTATAATCCTAGTCTAAATGTAAGAAAAACATCACACAAACCCAAATTAAAAAAAAAAATTCTTCAAAGTGTATGACCAGTACCACTCAAAACTGTGAAAGTCATCAAAAGCAGGGGAAGTATGATAAACTGTCATATACTAGAGGAGAAGGAATGACTAAATGTAATGTAATATTCTGAATGGGGTCCTGGAATACATAAAACACATGAGGGGAAAACTAGTAAATTCCAAATAAAGTGTGGAGCTTAGGTAGTAATTACATCCCCATCTTGACTCTTTAGTTAAGAAAAATGTTCCATAGTAGTATAAGATATTAACAGGAAGGGTGATGGGTTGAGAGGAATATGGGAACTCTCTATACTCTGAAACTTTTCTGTAAAGATGAAACTTACCTAAAATAAAAAAAAATCATAAAAATAAAAAAAATTATGGAGATTACGAAAGGTTTTTGTAGTACTAACCAAATTTTTGTTACAAGATAGACTTAAAAAAAAAAAGTATTACTGAATAAACTCTAAATTTCCAATTTCCACCGTTCAGTACATTTCAGTACTAGGAAAGAATGTTTATAGCATAGAATAAATAAGATAGCACTCGGCACATTGCCATGTATAAAATAAACTCTCAGTAAATATTTATCAATTGATTAAATAGGAGTGCAAAATATTTTTCATCTTGGCTGAAGGTACTTATTACTTTGTTCTGGTTTCTTATGTAATAAGTAGATGACTATAAGCAAGAGGCTTTTTAAAATATAAAAATGCTAATCTTTGAAAACCATACTAGTAAGAATCAATAAATAATGTAGTAGGTTAGTCATCCAATGAAATAATTCATCCTGTGAAATGGTATCTCAGTTATCCTAGAGGAGATTTGAGAAAATTTCACCCAATCAATGTGTTTGGAAAGTAGGCTCAGGACTCTATAACTGGAATGGTACTGATATGAAAGAAAAACAGGTGAATTCATGATACTAACATTCCTGAAGATAGCAGTTAGCCAAAGCATGAAGAAAAGGGACTCTGAGAAGAATTTATCAGCATTTCCCCAGCACTCTCCATGGATGCCTCAGGCTATCATAGCTTGATGTCATTAACTATCAGGTTCATTCAACTAACCTACTCTCCTTGCTCTGATTAATTTTATTTCCCATGTAGATTTTTTAGTGGAAAGATTATACTCTAGGGTCACTTTGTGAGTTATAGTCCTTGTGGTACATGTGTAGGTTTGCATTCTGGTTTACTCACTAGTTTCTTGCACATTTGGTTAACCTAGTTTTCTTTTTTGAGAACTATGTGTATTATTACCTACCTTATGCAATTGGCTTGAAATTAAAATAAATGACAAAATGCATTGACTGTGCTTAATAAAATGCCTTATATCCACTGTAATTAATTTTTGAGACATGTTGTTGATATAATGTTCTGTTTTTATCTTTGAATCATTTTTCTTTTCCATCCTGATTTGTGCCATACTGACAAAATGGAATTCTTTAACCTGAAAAGCTGAGAATTAGATTATCAAGCAAATACCCTTTGATGGAATGCTGCTTTGCTTGACCTGCTTGAGCAGCCACTGGTTTCCCCTCGTAACTGTGTCTTTGCTCCCCCTATCAACACCAGCACCTGAGGATCATCTAGTATTCTTTTACATACTCAGAACAGCCAGAGACAGGTAGGTAGGCTACCATATAGAGATCTTTTAATCCATCCCTGAAATGAGACATTTTTGGAGTGAAATATGAAAGTTATTTAACCAGAAGGTTTAGCAGCTGTAATAAATGGTGTGTGTGATTTAAATTTGAGTAGAATTGTGTTTAATTGAAAATTTGGCCACTACATGAAACTTTTAGTGCAAAGATTAGTGCGACATTGAAGAACTGCCAAGGGTGCCAAGAATTTGGAAGAATGAGCCACTGTTTTATAAAGCAGAGTTCTAGAAAATGTGTTTCAGGACCATTTTCACCAGCACCACCTGAGGCATTTGTTAAATTGCAGACCCCTTGCCCTCAAAGAAGTCCTATTGGATCAGAAATTCCCTACGGGGAATCCAGGAATTTGCTTTTGCAAATTTCATAGGTAATTCCTGTATGTCCTATAATCTGAGAACTTGGTTTTGTTTTATAAATCAAGAGAGAAAACTTCATAACCAATGTGCTGACAGATTTTATTCACGGTGTTCGTGCCTTCTCAGGAAGTCTTGAATTTAAAACTTACTAGGCAAAAAGGAGGACAATATTAAGTTCAACTATTGTGCTTGTTAATCAACATTTAAAATAGAATATTGTTAGAAGCTGTTTTTTAAACTAAAACTTGAACTCTGCATTTTAAAATAATGGGTGTTATCATTACAAAAGACTTTTGGTTCAGAAAGCTTACTTATTCTGACTAACATCTAAGCAAAGTGTTTATTTCTAAATGCACAACAATTCTACTGAGCCTGATTTTTCTTTGTTTTACATTTGTCAGAATCTTTCTATATTTGAAGTGGTTTTACTTTCCATAAACATTATATTGAACACATATCAGAATCAAGCTCTATCCAACTTAGTGTTATTGATAGCTATCTTGATTTGATTAATTTTCCCAGGTATGAACTTGAGAGCAGATTTGCTTTGTTCATTGTTCAACATTCTCAGTCCTCATAGTATTTCTATGAATACTGATATGCATTTGTGTTTTCAACTTTGACAAAACATATCTTAAGGAAAAATACACCAGACTGGTTTATTTGCCATTTAAAGTTCATTCTAACACCAAGTTAATAGAACCTATTGCAACAATAATCATGGAAACAATCATGAAAATGATTTACCTCTGGTCACGTGAAAGGATTAGACTTTGGAGTCAGAGAAATCTGTATGAGTTCAAATATATTCCAGGGGTGTTCTGAACCTCAGATTGCATACCTATACAATGGGTTGATCAAATAAGGTAATGTATTTTTTAAATGCCTGACGCATACAAACAATAAATGGTAGCTTAAAAGAAAAAAGAAAAGAGCCCTGAAAATAATAGAACATTGAGAGAGGGACAGGTTGCAACTTGGGATAGTTGAATTGTATACTGTTCATTTTGGGCACTGGACATACAGACTCCTAGGGAGTATTGAAATCATTATATTATAAAAAAGAAGGAAGAAATAAAAGCTGTTGTGTGGCACAGCTAGAACTCTTAGTAATTTTGTGATTTTTGAATTGTAAAATGAATAAGGATGTTGTTTGCTTCCAAAACATCTTCATTATACCATGGTTGAATGAATACAGAATTCTTAATAAAGGAGCTATGCTCTGAGAAATACCTCTTGATTCAGTTGACCTTATACTTCCTGTGTTACTTCTTTATTCCCTGACTTCTCAAAATTATTCTTTGACTTCTCAAAACTATTTCTGGTCTCCTCCTTAATACATAATAGATAAAAGTTGTTTCTACATTTTATAATCTTGTGTACATTATTTTTATTAACATTTTAATTTTCACAGGAAGAGAGAAAAATGCCATTTTTCAGGAAGAAAAGAAAGAGCTAAGGGATTTTAAGCCTTAGAAATCTTTATAGCTATTAGATTGATGACTGTGCTTTTTCAAAAATTGGCCATTGTGAAGGGAAAGGGCCTTTCAACCTTTTCCTGATTACACAGTGCTAACAGTTCCCTAATGAAAAAATGTTAATATAACTGTATTGATGACTTTAGTTTTTGTAAAATAATGATGAGGGTTAATATTTTAATTGTCGTGAACTAGTACTCTTTTTACACTGTTTTTTGAAAAAAAAATCTGTATATCTTCTTTAATTTGGATTCAAATAAGAAGAGACTAGAAAACCCACTAAAAAGAGGTGTGTTTGAAGAGTTCTAATGTATCAGAAATGAGAGAAGGACTTTGAGTTGATAATTAGCATAAATATAAATTAGAATGCAAGACATTTTCGATTTAGGGATGTTTGCTGACCTATACAATATGAGCTCATCATGTTAAATAAAGTGATAATAGAAGAAGAAATTAAATCTATGAGACTCTGAGAAGAAAAAAAAATTTCTGAGAAATCTCCATGAAAGGCTTGTTTTTAATTTGTTCATTTTCATGTTTTTGCAATTTGTTTTTATTATATATTTGTACATCAACTTTGTTCTAATTTATGTTTCTTTAGAATAGATTTCCAGAACTAGAATTATTGTATTAAAGAGAAATTTAAATTGTTTGCTCTATATCATTAAGACAAATGTTCTATATAAAAATGTTGTCAAAATTCTTACCAAAATAGAATCTGGTTAGAGAATGATTATGTAACTAATCATAAATATTTAGTATTACTACTTAAAAGTTATTGCAAATTAGATGAGTAAATATTACTTTTTTGTCTATGTTTATTTGGTTGCTAATAAGATTTCATGTATTTATTTAGAATTTACTGTTCTATGAATTATTTATTTATGAGCATAACCATTTTTCAATTTGCTTTTATGACTCCTTATGAGTTCTCTTTATATATTAAAGGTATTAATTTTTATCACTAAAAACTATTGCAATTTTTTTATTTGTTATTTAAAGTAGATATGATAATTTTAAATACAGAATTATAATTTTTATATATTAAAATTTTATTTTTGGTCAATAAATGAATTGTCAGAATATAAGTTCTATCGGGGAAAAGTTTTGACTATCTTGTACTGTGCCTAGTATATGCCTAGGGAGAAGATGCTCAGGAAGTATTTTTAAGTAAATGAATATTCGAAAGTGTAACATGTTTGGTTATTACTATTTCTGGCAAAAATAAAATTATAGGAAAAATTAACTATTAGTTGCCTTGCCTTTTATCTCTTTTATTTTACTCTTATAATATAAGCATTTTGAAATAAATTGCTGTGTTCTACCAATGTCTGTATATTTAGATGGCTTATTAAGTTGCCTTTCAATTTATTTAAAAATTTAGTACCAAAAAAAATTTAGCCAAATGAAAACATAATATTTTCTTCCCCAAATCTTTACCTTTATAAAAATTTGTTTTAAATAATTATTTATTGAGTGCCTATTCTGTGCTAATCATGAAAGTTGTGATAGAATAGAAAATATATATATTGGTCTTTGCCCCCATTTCTGGCACAGAACTTTTAAATAGTAAGATTACTAGGAGCAGTTTTTGTTCTAATTAGGTAACTCTGAGTGAGCCTGACTGAATTCTATTCCCCATTCTTGTGAGATCATTCCTACATGATGAAGATTCCAAAAACTCCTCAAAATACAGATTCAGAGAGCTTCTGGGTGAGTGAACGTGTGATGATGCTAAAAGAGTGGTGTTCCTGGAAAGGACATTGGAGCTCAGCACCCCTTCCCACAAACCTTCTACACAACTCTTCCATCTGGATATTCATCTGTACCCTTTATCATATCTTTCTATAATGAGTCAGTCAAGATAAGTGAATGTTTCCAGAGTTCTTTGAGGCACTCTGGCAAATGGAACAAATCCAATGGGAAGTTCCAACATGTAGCTAAGATGGACAGAAGTTGTAGGTAACTTAGAGATTTACTACTTGGGATTGGCATATGAAGAGGGGTGGAAGTAATGTGAGACTGAGCCTTTACTCTGTGGGATCTGATATTATCTCCAGGTAAATAGTGACACAATTGAGTTAAATTGTAGGACATCCAGCTGGTGTCAGAGAATTGCTTGGTGAGTGAAAAACCTTCATGCATTTGTTGACCAGAAGCATCATAAATAAGTGTTCTGGTGAGAAGTAAAGGAGACACACAAGGAAAAAACACACAGAAGGGAAGAACTCTATTTTTCCTTATGTGGAAAGGAAAAACATTTTAATTTATTCTTCACAAAAGTTTTACTGATTTACCAGTCAGAATTTTTTGTGGGCAAAACTTTGGCTATCTCAGACAAAAAGGAAATTTGTAAGAAGTACAAGAGAACACAGAGTAAACAAACTTGACATTGTCGGACTGGGACTGAAAGATAATTAATAACCAAAGCCACCTAAGAGGCTACATGGACACAATAAAATTTTGGTCAAAATGGTGTTATAACTACTAATGGATATCATTGCAAACACTATGAAATTGATTTTAACTTAACGCTTTGTCTCTGTGTCACTAAACCAAAATTTAAATGTGAGAATACTAATTGGCCAGAACTAGGTAACATATTTCACACTGATTTTCAGAGAACAAGGAGACTTTGCATCAACTCAGTCCAGTTTTTATAGTTCATTACCTCCCATAAGACTGCGTACAGTGGGCACTCACTAAACTAGGTGTTACTGAAGGCTGGAGAGAAAAAAAATGTAAATATCTTATAGAAATAGAAATAATAAACAAAACAAATATAAAGTTTTTTTTATAGTTTATACACATTGGAAAGAAGAAAACTATCATAGCTATGAGTACAATATTAAGACTGTCACAAGAAAAATTAAAGAGCATGGTATGGTACTTTGAGATTATATATATCAGAATTACTTCCAACTGCAAATGACAGAAATCCTGCTCATATCATAAAGGAGTTTTTCAGTTAATTTATCTGAAAAGTCCAAAATTACATCTGATTTTGATGGTATTGGATTCAGTCTAGAGCAGTGTGTTATGAGTTGGCTCCTCTGTCTTCATCTCTAGATTTTAATTTCTTTGGTATTGGGTTCATGTTCAGGTAGTCATTTCTCTACAGGTTAGGAAAATTGTTTCTCCAGAAGGTCCACTGAAACAAATTGTTTACGCTTTTCAATCCCAGAGAATTTGGTGCTGGAGAACTGAGATGGAAAATATAGAAAGAATAAACAACCTAGAAGAATTTTTATACATTTTTAGAAGTGATAATTATAAAGATCAGGGAGAAATTTGGATGGAAAATTTTCCTTGCTGAGGGACATTAAGAAAAGATCAACCTCTAAGTTCTACACATTCTGGAAGCTTAGTCTAGCTAGCCCTACTATGTTATATTTGTTATATTCTAGAGAATACCCTTGTGATCAAGATCTCTACACTGACCATTCTACATTATTTATTTTTCCTTCCTAAGATAATTCCCTGTAATCCACATTTATGTGTTTATTAGTTTCTTCAAAATATATGAATAACCAAGAAAAAAAGAGGGTATCCTTGTGATCATTTCAGCATTTTAGCATTGACCAAATCAAATATTGATAGATGCTAGGACAGGGTTGATAAGGTATCACTCTTCATTTTCTAGTTCTTGGCCATGTCTGAGAAAATAATTTCTATCAAGTCTATCTTTTCCTTCTCAACAATTATGGACTATGATAGCTACTTGTGATTTAGAACTGTAAGAAAAATTACTTTTAAAAATTAAGATAAAATATGATAAAGATGACAGCCTGAAGCAGGAAGACAAATTAATATGTGTTTGTGAGTGAGTCACTTAGAAGGAAGCCAACCAGTCTAAGAAACTAGATAGTGAGGTTCAGAGGATAACAAGTGTGATTCTAAGTATATTGAGGTCATATCATTTAATAAGAGTTTAGGAGAGGTAATTGAGAGAAAAAAGAAAGAAAGTACAATGGATTACTTACAATCAACAAATCTCATACTAAGGACTAGTGAACATATTAGAAGAGAGATATCTGGAGAAGAGCCATATTATGTCTTCATTTGGGATGTATGAATGTAGGGTGAATTTGGACAATAAGGGTTGTAAGTCAATTTCAAATAATTAAATTTTATTTGTATCACATTAATCTTTGTGATTAATATGTTGTCATATTTTGAAATTCTTTCCACTCTGAAAATTTTAAAAATTCAATATTTCACTATGATAGCAAACTTTTCTCATTCTAGCTCTTTTATTGTGATATTACCAGGGGCTTGTTTGAGCACTGGCTCTGTAGCTAGACTTCCTGAGCTCAAATCCAGGCTTCATTGACTCACTTCTTCATTTGTTTTTTTCATTTTGTGGCCTAGATTCTGGGTTCATTTCTCATCCTTTCATCTCTTGTAACTTGTTCTCGACCCACGCCTATCCCAACTTGGGTTAGAAATCCTGTTTTGACTCGACATTTCTGGAATTTAGTGCCTTAGATGCAGCCACAGGAAAGATTAATTCTTCAAAGTTATTGGTATCACTTCTCAGTCTTTTGGCTAAAATCAATGTGAAATTTATTGGAATATTTTTTTAAGTCAGAATTTAAAAAGGTAGATTCCAGGTTAAGATACTATTACTCTTCTATATGTCTAGCATCTTAGAAACTAGGGGCAGGACTTGAGAAAGGTAAGCCTAGAAATTTAGGGTGTGCAGTGTTTCACAAATCAAGAGGAGTAATTTTCATTACTATCAAAAGAAGGACACCACAATATTTGAGTAGCGTCAAAGAAGCACCGAAGGTTTAGAAATTAGAAACACAGTTCTACACTTAAAAGCCTGGGAAATGAGAACTGTCATATTTATGATGTAATGTATATTATATATTTTTGCAATTTGGTGAAACAAAGTGTTCTCTGATTGATGAGTTAAAGAAAGCACAGTTTGGATGTCCTAAGCCAGGCAAGATAATGGCAACATAAAACTTAAGCTTGCTTCAATTTATCTCTTTTTAGACAGGTCTGTCCCTGGTTTTCTGTAAACTGATCAGCTCAGTAAAAGTAAAGAAACAACTAACATCCCTGAGATATAAATTTCTGGCAGACAAAATACTATTTTATTCTATCCCTCATATGGTCTAATAAAAGCAATAATAGGTGCTTGACAAATATATGTAGATGTCATTTCTTTGATTTAGTGAGCACAGTACAAGGCAAAATGGGAGATTAGAATTAACACAGGACTCAATCTCTCATCCTAAAGGCTTTTAATCTTGCTAGGAAGACAAGAATCTAGAAGCATTTGTTGAGAACCAGAGGAGTCTTAGTTCTATTTACAACTTTCTAAATGATCCTAAACGGTTAGCATAATGATCTTACATATGAATGCTATGATTTACTATAACATGTAGTTTGTTTCTTCTTAAAAGCCATAATAAAATATTTATGGTTTTTAATATTTATATATTAGCCCACAGGTAGAAAAAAAAGACTAGAGGCCACCTGTAAGACTAATAAGTTTCCATTATGAGAATTGTTAGTTCTAATCAATATCATGGTTGTATATTATCTTAATATTGGTTTGTCTTTTTGTTTGTTTATATTATCGATATTTAAAAACTTTCAGGATAATTCACTCTTAATTTTTCTATCATTTAGCATCTAAAATAAAAAAAGAGCTCATTTTGTGAGTGAAATGAAATCAGCACTTCACCTTAATTTTCGACATAGTTTTCATGTGTTCGTGTATGTTCTCTACATAAGGTCAATAATATTAAGGAAAGCAGAGAATTTATTACTTTTATAATCATGTGAATATAATTTGTATGTTTCATATTCCATGACAAGTTGAAGGCTTATCTAGCTGTTTAATGGATAAATAGATAGTAATCATCTGAAAAGAACTTTGGTTTGTGAAAAATGGCACTCATCAAATCCAAAAAAATTACAAATTTCTATCTTCTCTCTCACTCCTCTGTGCCAAGTCTCCAAGATCTCCAGTGATCTTGGGGTGGGTGCCAGGGGGAATACATTTTCAGTGACTTACAAAGAAAATTTCTGTCATTGAATTTCCAAGAAAATTGGCCCAATTATAAGTCTGAGCACTAACCTGGACTCGCTAAAGCCACTCTGGAAAAGGTGGAAGAGAAAACCAGGAGGAACAGGTAAAAAAGACCTACTGCTTTGCAGTCACAGAGGAAAGAGAGAGAGAAAAGGCATTAGTTGGCTTCACTTTTCTCACTGGGAGAAGTAGTATTGGCTTTAGACATCTACTCAGCTAACAAAAATATAACAGATATTGTGTTCTAAGACCACTGAGCACTCTTTCTGGAAAATATAGTAATAAGCTGTCCTATTATGCTGGGAATAAAGATCAGTACAATTTACAAGTATTTCTTCCTCTCTTTTCAAAACCAGTAGTGGAAAGGGGTGGATAGAGAGGGATTATCTAACTCCTTAAGAACTATATTTTAAATCAAAAGGACTTTTTAGACAATGTTGATTTGTTTAATTTTTTATTATATGAGAAACAAAGCTTGGGTAATGTTTCTTTGATAACTCATTAGTCATAAAATAGATAAAAACATAAAGAATTAGTCATTTGAAACTGATCTGAATTGTTATATGACTGTTCTCTTCTTACGGCTGAAAAATCAATAAACATATGGTAGTTAATGGCTATTGTGAAACTGGCTGTAAGTGACTCTACTGAGTGGAGACAAATTCAGCAATTTTTAATATGCTCTTTGGTCCATTCTTAATCTGTAAATCTCTACTTTCCTGTTCCTGCAAGTGATCTTTCAACTTGTGTTTTAAGAAGACCTGATGTTTGGCTTACAATAAAAAAATAAATTTAACATGGTATAAACAAAAAGGATTTTAACAGTCATTGTAAAAAAAAAAATTCCTTCACTCACAAACTAAGTTATCTACTGTTTAATAAATAAAATCTTCAAACTATGTAATTTCTGTTCCAATGTACAGATTATATTTAGTCTTGGCTTTAAAAGCAAAATATCTTCTGCTTGTACTGTCTTTGAACATTGATTTAATATTAAATATTTGAGGAGTTGCTACCAAATTTGCTGATGATAGTAAATCTTTCAAAGGGAGTCTGTTTTCCTCTACATGGGAAAATCTTATTTTATGCATTTTATGCCTCCGTTTTATTTAACCTCACTTGCTCTGTAATAGAGACTCTGCTATCAAGAAAGAATATTAGGTATGTATGTTTATTGGAAATATACAGATCTTCACTGTGTATTTTACATACAAAGTTATTGATTCATCCATTTAAATTCACTCATATGTCTATAATGAGGCATATATAATGTATGTCAGCCAAATTTGGAGATTGAAGCCAAGACTCTGCTATTATCTAGGAAACATACAAAAATGTGTCTAGCCCAAACTTGAGATTAGTAATCAGGAGTAGAATCTTCATCAGTACAATATTTTCTGCCTTCAAAAGTAATGTATGTCTCCATTCTAGAAAGGAATTTTAACCTGTACAGATAAAAATTTATAAAAGGTAAGGCTTGTTGTTAAAAAAATTATTCTAAATTTTGGGAGAAAAAAAAAAAGAAGGCTATTATGAAGTACAAATGATTTCATACAAAACCAGAATGACTTCTTAAAGTATTTTGGACATGCCATTCTTAGATGCGATCAAGAGTTTTAAAAATAACTAATTTTAATTAACAATGAACAAACCCGAAGTAACAATTAGGTAACAGAATAAGTAGCTAAATTTTGAGAAATGTCAGTTACTGCCAGAGCCAGCCAGCTAAGATCAAACAGTTCCCAAGAAGGGGAGTGAGGATTGAGAAAAAGAGAGAGAAGATAGAGAGAGAGAGACAGAGAAATAGAGCCAGGAGGGCTAACAGTGCATACTGCCCCGGAGTTTATTTAGCACAGCATATATATACCTTTGGAGAAGCAACACCCACACTTATGCAAATGATCGCTGACCTTTAAGTAAGTTCTTGCAAAACATCCTTGTTCCTGTTTTTGTCTCTTATTCCCTGGGACAAGAAACATTCAACATTAAGCCAAACTTCCTCCTTCAGTAAACAAGCCCACCTGCTCTGCAAACTTCTAGCTTGCAGGCAACTTCAACTCTGTCTGCAGGGCATTCATCAAGAATGGCTCCCAACAAGTTATCACTATGGAGTCTAATAGATGAAGGCTTATAATAAATATCAAATTATTTGTTGATAGAGAAAATGAGTTATGTGATAGCTGTTCAATTCTTCTGAATTTACAAAAGTGGGAGGTAATCTAAAAAACTTTAATTATATTTATCTACCTGTATTTGTGCCTAAAAATATTTATAATTATTGTGTTTATGTCTCATAATTTTCAACAATCATAAAGTGATTATAAATGGGTAAATATTATCTTTGGATAAAGATGAGAAGTTTAATTAAAGATTCAACATAAAGGTTCTGCCCAAATTAAACTAAGGTATGACTAAGTGAAAAAATGATATATGATACCCATTGTGTGCATAATAGAAAGTTTCTCTAGGTATAGAGTAATGCTATATCTTGGGCAATAACATTTATGCTAGCACATAAATGTTTGATCTGATTGCCTTTTGGGTTGGGAATTCTTACCCAGTGGTTTAATTATTCTGATAAAATTGTTGAAATTAAACCATGTTTTGGGGAAATACTAATTTTCAACTGTAATGCTATGATTTTGTTACCATGTAGCTTTACTTTGGCTCTTGTTCCTGCCATTACAAAGTATAATTATAATTGTTACTTTATGTTGATTGACTTTTATATACTAAAAAAATTGCTAATCTTTGCTAGGATATCATGGCATGAAGATGATTACCATCATTTTACAGATGATGAAATTTAAGTTCTGAAATTTAACAAATATGATCAAGGTCATAAAACTAGTTTTTGATAGAGTCAAGATGTTTGCATGACCTCAAAGCCACAGGGACTCTCATTATAAGTATGACAAGAAATGAATTGAGAAAGAACTGAAATATTTCTCTACATCTCATAAAGAAAATATAATTAAGATCTTAACAGTGGAAACTTTTTTATGCCCCTAATGATTTTATTATATCAACAAAATTTTTTGCTTTATTTTTGCTTTATTTTTAATAAAAATTTATTGAAGACCAATTTTAACCCATGAAGCATCTTATGTACTTTATGCTGATACCAAAAGGATCTCCTTATGAAAAAGAACAATGAAGAAGACAAAGAGAAAAAAAATCTTATATTTAGAGCCCATTGGGAGCTTCAGAAATATGAAACAATGACTTCAAGTGTAAAATAATGCTTCTCTTTCTTCAGTTGGTTTTATTGGCTCAATACTCATGTGTCTAGCTGCATGAGCACCAATTTCTCACAAAAGAAATCTGTATGGACATTTTAAAAAATGTGTCTAGGATAGAAATATTATCACATGCTTGTCCTAGTACAAAGCATACACATAGGTTTTTTGTAAAGGAAAACTAATTTTACTGCATTACATCAGCATAAGATCTGTGCAACTACAAGAGAAAATGATTCCAGTTTGGATTGAATAACAGTGTCTTAATTTTGCTTTGCAATTTATAACTTACAAGTGTTCTTATATATTTTGCCTCACTTGGATTTTTATAGGCGATAATTCCATTTTACAGAGAAAGACAGCGAGTCTTAATGTTGTTTAAAGTTTTGCCAGGAAATTGTCTGTAAAGCAGAACTCATAAGTTTTAGAAGTGAAAAACTTTGACCAAGTCTTTTTTTTTTTGGTACTTCAAGCCCAGAGTTCTTTCTACTCTATAATGCTAAATCAGTTTATTAATGGAATGATCCTTAATGAGATTCCTCTGATAGTGATGTGTTCAGTCAGCAAAAATCAATACTCATTCATTCTTGAATTTAATTGTTCAGAAAAATATATTGAGATTTTTATACCAGGTATTGTATTAAGTGGAATAAGTGTAACCAAGGAGGAAGTGAACAATTGGGGGAAAATGAGTGAATTAGTGGTAGATAAAAAAGTTTCTGTAGAGGATAGTACATTTTGCAGCTAATGCAGATGAGTAGTGTACAAGTAAAGAATGTAAAATAATTGATATAAGTCTGTTTAACACTTAGAACCTGACTCTTGTGATGGAAAATGTTTTATATTATTTTTTAATTAAATTTATTGGGGTGACATTGGCCACTAAAATTATATAGGTTTCAAATGTACAATTTAATAATACATCATTTATATATTTGCATTGTGTGTTCATCACCCAAAGTCAAATCTTCTGTTACCATATATTTAACCCCCCTTTACTCTTATTTACTTCCCTCTTCCCCACTTTCTGTCCGGTAACCACTAAACTGTTGTCTGTGTCTATGAGTTTTTGCTTGTTGCTTTCAGTTTTGTGACAACCTGAATTTGATTTTTTTTTTTTTGGTCTAGATCTTAAGATCATGTGTAGGCTATAAAACTGAAAGCAACAAACAAACAAGATAAGCAAACATATTATTTTCTGAAAGGAGAATGAAGACTTTAACTCGAGAAAATAAAGAAAGACTCCAATATATTAAAATAAAATTAAAAGGAGTAAAGAGAGTTTTGACTATTTGGTTTTACCTAGAATTTTCACTGAGCACCTGCTGAGAACTCTCAGAAAAACATCTATTTGCCACTGCCCCTGGATGTGTGATGTGTTTCTATATTTTGCTTTAATATCTTTAGTAGCGAATGTTCAGATCAGTCAGTTTTCAACAGGAGTTAGTGGTTATGGGAGGAGGAGCATACCTGTTTTGAGTTTTGACTCTTTTCTGTGCTGGCCGAATTTGGCTGATAACTGCTGTATCCAATCAGTATAAGAAAAGTATGATTAATGCAGAGTGTTGTATTCAATATGTAAAAGAGGGAAATAGTGTTAACTTCTGATGACTGGTTACAAATGACTAGAAGAATACAAAATTAATGAAGAAATTTAGAAATATATTTCATCCCTGAGTTAACTCCCAATATTTCACTCATTTGCTTTTACTTCAGTCTTTGTGTTCTTGACATATTCACCTTTTCCCCCAGATAATCAAGACCTTTGTTACCTGCCTAAATCACTCCAACCTAACCTCTCAACCATAGTTCCTACTTGCAGACTTTCAGTGAGTGTAAAGTCTACCCTATTCAGTCTTTAATACTCTATCTCTTTGTTAGTACTTTTTTTTTGGGGGGGGGCGTCTAAGTTATCTCTCATTTATTGAGCACATGTTATAGTTCAAACACAAGGCTAAATCTTTATATTTATTTGGGAATGCAACCTTCTCAATACCTCTTTTGAAATAAGTCATATCAGGCAAGTTTACTGATTATTAGACATTCATAAGGAGAAATAACTAATAAATTACACAGTTGGTATTAAAGCTCAAATCTCTCTGATTCTAAAGCTTTGGCAGAGACAACTGATTGCTCCCTATTATCTGAAAGCTCTTTCTCTATATTGGATGTTTCATGAGTAATTATATAATAGCTTTTTTTGCTGCAAGAAGAGATCATGTGATTGGGTTCCATTTAGTGAATAGGGAACACAACTTCTGAACTAAGACCAGAAGAGAAAGTGCTCTCCTCTTTTACTTTCCTCTTTACCATTGGCTGAAATATGGTTATAAGAAGAGAGACATCACAGCCTCCTTGGACTTTAAGATCAAAGCTGAATGTTTAGGAATCAGAGAAATAAGTCAAAAGATAACTGGCCCTCAACAGCATAGAGTTGTCAGGTAAACATTGGACCACCCATTCAGACTTAAGCACAGTTTACTTTTGGGTCTCAAATCAACCTAAATCTATCCAGACAAACACAGAGACCCATGCTCTAAGACTCATTCTGAAAGTAAGAATAAGCAGTATGAAACAGAAGACATTTAATAATCACTTTTAGGGGATTACAGAAATGGTTTGAGCATGTTTTGATAATTTTATACCAGGAAAAAAGGAACCCAGGCTTGGGAACATTTATGGTTACCAAGAATAACGGCCTTTAGGGAGGTATGGGCAGTTTCACTGTGAATGAGAGGGTGAGGGTTTAAGAAAGATTTTGAAACAACCAAAACAATTTTAATTCAAAGAATGAGGGTAAAATGTAGAATATGAAGAGGCTGGGAACAATCTGTCTAGCAAAATTAGGAGCAACTGGGAATAGAATGCAGTTTCAGAAATGGGATTAAGTGTGAAAAATCTGAGAAAATTATCTTTACAATTTATTTTTCTCAGGGTCTGTTACATTGTTTCTGGTTCTGTTACAAATGTAATTTTATTTGTGTTCCATTTAGATGTACTACATCTAAATAAATGTGCCAAATAATTGTTTTTTATTTTCTTGCCTATTAATAATTTGTTTTCTTTTCACATGACTATTAACAACTTCCATTTTTAATAGCTTAAAACTATATAGTTTTTAAAAACTTACTATTTAACATTCAATGTTTTATATTCTTCAAAATGCAGCTCTCTACATTTAAAATGATTATATATTTTGGAGAAATTTATTATCATTTTGAAATATTAAATAAGGAAAAGTTAAGAATAAACCAATATTTAGTTTATCCACAACCAATAAAAATCATAAACTGAATTTTAATTTATGACTTTTCTAGATCAATATCAGATATAATCTAACACCATTAAGTTCACTCAATCATCAAAAACATGGAGTATAAGCCATATTATTCTTTAAACCTTGCTTGTGGAAGAAAAGGATTCATGCAAAGAAAAAAAATTAGATTGACTACTTGTAAGGGACCCTAGATCATACTAAAGGGGTATGGGTAGACTGAGCATTCTCTCAAGGAAAAGAATTTACTATTATTGAAAATTCAGAGAAAAAAAATTTCTTCTTAAAGATTTCTGCTGTGATTTGCTATACTGTTTTCTCTACAATTTAAATAAAACACATAAGAAACATAGTAACTTTCAATTATTTGTGCTCTGCAATAATTTTAAAGAGATGATTAGATGTTATTGGAAATATAATAATTTGGAGAGGCAAGTATAGTAGAATGCATATTTATTTATTACGTTACACTTGTTTTGTTTCTTTGCTTTCTTTTGCCTTCAAAGGTTTAGAAAAGATTGATTCTAATGAAAATCCTTCAAAGGCTTTTTAACTCATTCAATTGAATAAGGAGTCATTATAAAAGATAGATGCTAGATGCAGTCTGGCTATGAGGGGAAGATCCTTCTGGTATAGGATTGCATGTTGTGGGTGGCAAATTGCACTTTCCAAAAATGGCTGCATCAATATATAGCCAATTTCACATCTTCTTTCAATGTGGCCTAGATGCTCTTCTGTTGAGAGGTAGAGTCTGTATCTCCTCTCCTTGAACCTAGACAAGCCTTTGTAACTTCTTCAACCAATAGAAAGCAGCAGAAAAATATAATGTATGACTTGGAGGTGTAGGTCTTACTTGGCTCCTAACTGTCTGGCTCTCTTTTTTGGAGACACTTGCTACTATGTCGTTAAGAAGCCCAGGTCACTGGAATGTGCACAAGAGGGCCAGCATCAACTATCAGACATGTGAGTGGATAAAAAACTTTTAAATGATTCTAGTCCCTAGACCTTGAGTCTTTTAGCTAATGCCCTGAAAATCATTCTTTCCTCATCTTCCTATCCAATCAAAGAAATGATAAAATAATAACTAATTACTGTTATTGTAAGCCATCTAAATTTATGAGTAGTTATAATTAACTAACACATGTGGTAGCTGGGTTCCTATGGCCTCCAATCCTGGTTATCAATAGATTTTAAAGCCCCTTTGATTTATCTGCTCACTTTAATATAACTGATAACTCTGTTCTGATAGTACTAAAATGGTGGATAAAGTTGTGGTTTCTTGAACAATCCAACAAGAAAATGAAACCAAACTAATCCTTACATTGCTAGGAGTACAGGCAAAAGTTACTGAACCTTAAATAACTGTGAGGTTATTATTACGTAGAAAAAGAGTGAATGTTTTTTTTCAAAACATCAACTATCATCGTATTTTCAACACAAGATTTTCCTTTACGTTCAATAATTTCACTAAACACTTCAAATGATCTTTTAGTTTGACATATTTATATGTATTAGCCTTCAAAATCTCTTTCAGAAAGATGTAACCATATTGAAAAAAAATTGTTTTTTTTAAATTAGTTTTCTAATTGTTTTCATAATGTGAGTGTGTACGTCTCATTTTGAAATGATTTTAATCCTGTTACAGGTGCCAGATGGACAGAAATGGTAGGTGCAGTTCTGTTTTTAGGCTGAGAGCAGATGCAGCTCTGGGGGTGTGAATCATTCTCCTCCATATCATCCTGTCTCGAACATCCTGTGCAACTGCTCTGCTCTGGGGAATTACCCCACTGTTGGCTTTCCATAGGGCTTCAGTAATAAAAATTTATTTCAGTATTTAAGAACTTCTGATTCCCCAGGAATTGAAGTTAGGCCCCTATTTCATTTCATATATGTTTATATGCTCAAGGTATGAGGAATAAGTGGCTAATTTCCCTATATGCATTTTCTTTACCCAACTGCGATAGGACAATTTTAGCTGAGGAGTCTCTTGTTTCATTGACCTATTGAAGACCTCATTTCCTTTACTCTAGGGCATAAAACATGTGTTATATGTTTTCTGATGAGGCATGCATGTCTTATTTCACTAAATATTAGAAATATTTTTAAAAAATAAAAATGTGTTTTCAGCGGCATAGAGTAGGAACATATTCCTGGTGGGGTGTGGCTAATTAATTTTTCCATTTTATAATTCAGATTCCAGCATTTAATATATATAATACATACAAATTTTAGCCCTTAACACATTAATACAATTACAGTATTTAATAGACTTTGTTTGATGTTTTAAAGCTTAGGCCCTATAAGACCTCTGTTGAAGATGCCTTTAGTGTTCCATCAATATCTGTGCCCTTGCCACTTGGTCAGGCAACATTGCTTTGCTGTGGGTGTTCTCTTGCATCCATAACCTTTGTTCTTTATTGTTTGGCATGCTGAAAGTGCAGAGCAATAAATAATGCTGGGAGCAGCCCTCAGACAAGAGTTGATATACAATCATTCCTCTTTCCTTGCTCCTTGGAGAGATGAACTTTGAGGTTATGCATTTTACATTGGTTCTGAAGTGTCATTGTAGAATTGAGCTTCAGTTATCTGAGGTGGTGGCTACTAGGTAATGTAGCTTTCTTTGGTTGTTTTCTCTCTCTGGTTTCACATCCCCATTCTCCAATTCCCTCTCCAGACTCACTGCCTTCACTGCTGCCCAGCTTGATGTGCTGTGGGAGAGACATATTCCTCTATTGCCACATACCTCAGTAGCCTTATGCTGCTACTGAGTGTTTGTCTTGAGGGGCATGGTAATGTCCTCATATAAATTTAGCTCTGTTACATCTTTTCTCACTTCAGAACATGTTCTTTCTTAAAGATTTTTTTGGATGGGAGCCATAGGGACTATTAGCAGCTGGCTAATTTTTGTAGAAGGTAAAAAAAAAAAAAAAGAAAAGAAAAGAAAAGAAAAAATAGTATGGAAGAATTAGGTGGGACAAGAATATTTACCTTAAAAGTATGTCAAGTGTTGGGGAGACTGGATGAAGAATTCACTGAAGAGTAAAATCACTAGTAAAGATTTAGCTCTACATCCCTTTGGAAGACCAAGGCTCTCTGTATGTGTGGCCAGTCCTGTAGTTTGGAACCCAGACCTATATTAATGAAGTTGACACAGACCAATGGCCCAGGGAGACAGTGTAAACAGTGACAAAGCATCATTTGGGTACAAAAATAAGGTAGTAATAATTTAACTTATGGTGAGCCATAGGTACTTAGGGTTAGAGAGAGGTAAAACATCCAAGGGGGGATAGTCAAATAGCAATAGATGATGTGTTAGAAAAAACCCTAGTCTTCCTCCAGTGTGTCTTCTTCACTCTCACAAGACTATCAAACTCACAACACTTTTGACACTTCTCACCAAATGTGTGGAGGAATTTTTTTTCCTCACGAGGAAATTCTCTAAAACACTAGCTGATATCTTCAACTTAACTCAATATCCACCTAGAGATAACATCAGATCCCATAGGTTAAGGGGTCAATCCCACAAGACTGCCTTCACCCCACTTCAGATACCAATCACAAGTGCAGGTTCTCACCTGTGCCTTTGAACTATCAGCTATAAGTCAGAGGTTCTCATGTTCCCTCTCTTGGGTTTGATTCATTTGCTAGAGTGGCTCACAGAACTCAGGAAAACAGTAACTTACATTTACTAGTTTATTAAAAAATATGATTAAGGATACAGATGCATAACTAGATAGATACATAGAGTGAGGTCTGAAAGTGGCCCATGTGCAAGAGTTTCTTTCCATGGAGTTGAGTGTGTCACCTTCCCAGTGTGGATATGTTCACCAACATGGAAGCTCTCTGAACCCCATACTATTGATATTTTAAGAAGGCTTCTTCACATGGACATGATAAATTAACTCCATATCCAGCCCTTCTCCCTTTTCTGGAAAAGTTGGGGTTGGGGCAGGAACTGTAAATCCCAAGCTTCTAATCATGGCTTAGTGTTTCTAGTGACCAACCCCCATCCAGGAGCCCACTCAGAGTCACCTCATTAGAACAAAATTTGTTCCTAATGCTTTTATCACTAAGATATTTACAAAGGTATTAAAAATTCCGTGTTAGGAATCTGGAGTTTACAACTCTACATATTTTCTATTGTCTCATAGAGGGTGAACTGCCTTCTAAAATGCATGGGTCCAGTTAATTGCTGAACTTTGCTTTGCTTGAAACGGGCATGTTAATTATTAAGCACAACAATGGAGAGGTAAGGACTGCCACTAATACCTTTTTCTCACAAAGCAGTCTTTTTTCATAGTAAATGTTTTATAAATACTGAAAAAAACCTACTTTTGAGACATGTCAAATTATTAGCCTTTCCCAAGTATCTACATCTTAGTATGGTTCTGTTGTCTTCTGATAATATATTTTATTTTGTATATACTGCCACTGATTCTATTTCTTGAAATTACCATAAATTATTAATAAAAGTAGGTGAGGTATAAATTATTAATTAATAATATTATCAATATCACTTCTTACTTTTGTTTTTTTTACAGAAAATTATCATTAAAGTAAATTGATCAATTCTGCTTTCATCAAGACTTCCAAAACTCCCCATGCTTTGATTAAAATTAATATTGGAAATTACTAAGAAAGAAGTAGTAACAAGTTAAAAATCTTTGGAAAACTTGATTACTCTCTTTTTTTCTCTAATGTTCCTGGAACTTTTCTTAAAATATATAAATATGGGCAACTTTGAACAGGGTTTTAAAAGATGTTAGTGCTTGCTATAGCTTGAAGCATAAAATAACCTTGGAATCTAGAGCAGAATTTGCTTGAAATATTATTTGGTTTTCTATGGAAGCTGAAGAACTTGTGAGTTTGGAATTCTAGCAATGATGGATATGGGATACAAATGAAATTGACAAGCAGCTTTCTTCTGATATGCATACTGGGAATTACTAACCATTTAGTCAACTGTCAAAGATGTAGGGGTTATCTGGTCTATTATCTGGTACTCAGATAAGGGCCAGTGAAGATGGCTGTGATCGTTAAGACAGACTTTAATGACAAGAATCTATTAATGGAAGCTGTCAAAAAACAATGTGGTAAACATCTAATATTACATGTACTCTATCAGTAGTTCTGGTGAGTTGTCTAAATGCATGATAGTGGTTACATATTTCTTTCATCATGTAACTAGTACTGGAGGAATCCACTTGTTATTTTCATGTTAGAAGCAATTTTGATATTTTATCTTTTTTTTTGCCCCATTTTCTTTTAGCCTATGATTCTCATTTTTTCCATATAACTTTATTTCTTTTTAATTAAAATTGGCTTACAAAAAAAAAAGACCATTAAAATACACTCTGTAGTTGTCAATCAGTAGGCCCACAAGGTGGTAATCGTTGATTCAGCTTATTAGCCTGTTGGACTTACCTGTCCTGCAGAGATGTCGGTTTATTGTTTCCAAGTCCGACTTCTGCATGCAAGGAGTAGTGGCATGTTGTTGCTCCTCTTATCTTCCTCAGAAGAGCAACCAAGGTGTATAATCAATTCTTCCAGCATTTGTATTTCACTTGATGTTTACTTTGTTCATTGCTTGGAGATTTCCTGTTAGTTTACCTCTTTAAACTCTATTTGACTTCTCTTTTTATCTCATAAGAAAATAAGACCGATTATTTTAGTGCAAGGTCATGGTGCATTTTATTAAATGTTCACAATATATTTTTTTTTCTCAGCATCCCCAAAGCAGTCAAAAATTGACCTAATTACTAAAAGATTGTCAGACTTTGGATATACAAAGAGTAACCTTTGTATCAGGTGCTGAGGGAATTAGAACAGTGCAGATTTTGATGCAGTGTCTTTACTGGTCACTGACATATCTTAGTGTATCTAGGAGAAATCAAGCATAAGATTAACATCTTTTGTGCTATGAAAACCAAAATCAAGAAAATGTAGATTTTGTCTTTAATGGATGAAAAAACTCTGTTGCTTGAGAGAATTCAAAGGCAACAATTAGTTCTCAGGTTTTCATAAATGACCAAATTGACTTTTTCCTTTGAGATTGCTGTGTATGTTTCCAAGTCACTTAATTAACAGATCAGGCTACCATTTCTCATTGTTAAAAGCTACATTAGGAAACTCCATGCCTTTCTTTATATTGTTATTTTTTAGCAGTAGATACCAGCCACCTGGAAGAATGACCACTACTAGGCCATGACGTTTTTGCAGTGACATTTGCGGAATAAATTTTTGTCATGGCAATTGAAAAAATTCAAAATGATGTAAAGAAGTAAATGTCACATTCCCACAATGCAATATAAATGAAATTTATAAAGGCTCAGTGACTCACAAGACAGGTTAATTAAAGGCTTCATGTGGCACATGGAAGTTAGCACAACATTTGCTTGACCACATTATTTCCATGACTTCATGGAGTGAATTCCTTTATTAGAATGCCTGGCAGAGATTGTAATCTGGTGTCAGATGTAATCTATGGTACTGGTACTTACTTTTTTTGGATTATTTAAATTCATTTTCTATTGTTATTCAGTAATGTTTTAAAGGTTGGTTATTAATATCAAAAGTTAAGCATTACTAAAAAGCAACACAATCTTTGTCTCATAGAAATTGCTCTGACTATACCAGAAATGTTTCTCAGCATAAATGAAGCAAAAGCAGCTGGAGCTGAGAATGAAAGGCATATTATGGACTTCGAAAAACATGTTGTGATTTAAGTATTATGGCCGTTAATTTCTCATTTCTACATGTTCCTATGGGGCTTTAACAAAAAGAACACTGCTACTTGGAATTAACTTTTTCTGCTTTCTTAGAACTAAGGAACAAGTTGCAGTAAACAGCCCCAAAAGAGAAACATTGCTTGGAAGAAGTTGGGGTCATCTTGAATCATTGTGTTAAATGACCAGCAGCTCACACTCCTTCAGCCACTGGAGAGGATTGGCTGCTTCCCTGTACTGCCTACAGACTCTATCCACAGCTCAAAAGAAGCAAGAGCCCAAGAGGTGAGGAAACCATCCTCCTGAGCCTTGACATTGGGGGCTGCTTATCTGCATATTGTAAATGGAAGCATTACTTCTCCTTTATTCTACCAAGACAGACAAATAAAATGAAAGCAACATTTTACAAAAAATTTTTAAAAGAACTAACTTGAGGATAAAATATTTTGAATCTTAGTAAAAAATAATGCAAGAGCTTATTTTATTATAACCCAAATCATAAAACAATGTCTAATTTTAAATCTTGAAACTAGACAGCTTCCAAGTTATCTATATAGCTATATATAGATACATAAAGATTCATATGAAACAGAATGTGTGTGTGTGTGTGTGTGTGTGTGTGTGTGTGTGTGTGTGTGTGTAACATATAATAGGTACAAGTCTATGACACAGAAAAAAGTTATCTGTCTGTCTGTCCACATTTCTTTGTATCAGAGATTACAGGTTTTCTATCTTAGTGTCTTATCTTTATATATTTTTAGCTTGGCAAATGGTCATGAAAAATAAAGATGTCTTGTCTACATGAACAGTCAGAGTGGTAAAGGAGAACTTGCTGCTACTTCTGAAACTGAAACCAGTGGTCATTCTAGCTAAGGGCACTAAAGCAGAGCACCTTTCAGAGGAGAGGTAAAGATACTCTGTCTTGTTTAAGCCATTACTATTTTGTATTTTTCCATTACTCTCAATTTGGCACAGTCTCTCCATTAGAGTTGTGGAATCATTATGAAATGATTGGGAAGCTAGGTAAAGTACTCTAGATCCATATTATGGATCCATGATTCTTGCCTCCGCCTCTTATCAATTATGTATCTCTGGGTGACACATTTTATCACTAGTTGCTCCATTTGTAAAATGAAGTGACAGTTTCTACCTCACTAAAGAATAAATGAGATATTGCAATATTTGAGATGAGTTAATCTCTTTCCACAAAATGACCAAATATCATCTAGCATGCAAACGAATATCTAAGACTTCTACCTATATATTTAATAAGGAAAACAAAACACTCATTAGGATTTTATCTGAATAGTTCAGGTAAGTAGATTTCAGATTATTTTTCATAAGATAAAATTAACGTATCCTCTACTTTATTAGAACCTTAGTTTAGGTAAATCTCAGTCTCCAAGGCCCTCAGCATTAATGTGATTCTTTTCTCATTTAACTTTACCTTGCATTCAACTAACCACCATTGTGATTTAATCATTATTTGCTATCATAAAAACTTACAACTTTATTTGAGATTACAATAGTGTAACAGCAAAAAGTTCTTTTTTTGTCACTATATCTCACTGGGAAAATTACTTACAAGAGTTGAAATTTCATTACATGTAGTACAAAATTAACGACAATTCTGAAGCTATATTTGATAGTAACCTTAGAGTATTTATTCAATAAATGTCTCCAAGTAAAGTATACATCAACCTTAAAATATTCAGAAGACATAAAAGTCCCTTAACATATCTTTTAAAAATTCTAAAATAACAAAATAAAAAAACACAAAATATGAGTTACACACAAATAAGATGTTTGTGGCTGTCTTGACTTTTCCCTAATATTTAGCCTCAAGAGCCCATAAATTGTTACTATTATTTTGTAATCTATATATATAATATATAATATATTGTTTCAAATAACTATTTCAATAAGATTTATATATTTTATAGGTTTTTGCAAACAAAGAGCTTATATTTTCATTGTTTACTGAATTTGTCATTTATTTCTAAAAAAATACTACAACTAAAAACTTTAAAAGCACATTGTTCCTCCAAATTAAAAATAATCATTAAAAAATCAGTTTATACTACTTTGTAAAATTATACCTTGGGCAAAATATACAACCTGATTTCTGACAAATCTTTGTGTTACTTACCTTAAGTTTTAAAAATTCTTATTATTTGAGAGATAACATACGAAAATACCTTAAACTAAATTATCTCATGGGTGATATCATTAATATTGAAGAGGTATTAGAATTAGCAAGTTTATGTTCCTAAACCACTATAAGTCAAAAAATAAAAGTTATGTATGTTACATGCCACAAACTATTATTTCTCACCTATTAAATTTTCATTGCTTAGTAGCAATAGCTTATACAAAAACTAAAAAGTCCTATTTAAATTGTAAGGCTTAATTATCACCCACTACTAGTTTGTGATTTAAACATAACAAAGCTTGAAACAAGTTAGAGTCCAAAAATGTCTAATAATTTTAGATCACACGTTTTCTTTGAAAGTAATTTGCTTTGATTAAATATTCTCACTTCGTTATCTAGGACCCTAAAAACTGTTAAGAAAATTATGTACTTACTCATTTCAGAACAGGCATTATTACTTTCTACAATCTCTGTATAGAAACATGTTTAGGAAGTCTCAATCCTAACCACAAAATAATGTGACTTCTTGCTCACTTAACCGACTCTCTTTCTATTCTTCCTTTTCTGCCAACATCCTCTAAATTCTGTCTGATTTTAATACCATAACGTTTTAATTTATCAAATCTTGTGTAGACTGGCTTCTGCCTTAATCCTTCTATTATTTTTTTTTCTTTTGGAAAACATTCCTTATTTTCTAGCGACCAGATTCAATCCTTCTTCTCACGTCTTATTCTCTTTGACTAATCTGCTGTATGTGAAACTGGTAATTATCTCTTCTTTCTCATTAATATATTTTATTAGGACATTCATTTCCTTGACATATACCCTTTAGGGTTCCCTACAAATTAGGAATGAGGTTCAAAGGGAGTAGTAGCTTTGGAGGGTCAGACAGGTCATGGACTTCCCAGTTACTCTAGATTTATGTCTGCTTCTATGACAATCATATTTCCACTTACTTATTAGATAAACTTTTATGCATCACATAGTTCTGTGTCAAAAGTACTCAGTGCTAGAGATACAGTGATGAGCATTTGAAATCTGCTTGCTGAAATGGACTATGAAAGACTCAAGCAATTATTAATTAATTAATTAATTAATTAAAAAATATAATGTATAAAACACACAGTATGTGTCAGGCACCAGTTTAGGTACTAGCAATATACAGCAAAGAAAACACAGACCCTGTCTTAAACTTTATAAAACTATATAAACTTTATAAAAGTTTATGTTCTATGGGAAAAATATATGATAAAATAAATGATCAATATAATATGACAAAATTATAACTGTGATGAAGAATATCATACCAAGATAAGGTTTAGAGGGTACATGGATGCTATTTTTAGATAGGCTAATCAGGGAAGGCATGTTTAAAAGAGCTGTTTTGTGAGAATTTAAAGGAAATAGGGAGCGAACCATGTGAATATATGAGAAAGACCATTTTCATCAGAAGAATATAAAGTGTGAAGTCTTGAGATATGATTTTATTTTGTGTGTTGCACATGCAGAAAAACCTAAGCCTAGAGGAGAGTGAAAGAAGAAATGAAATTAGAGTTAAAACTAGGCAAACCAGCTAATTTGTAGCCTTGCAGAGCATGGTATGAATTTTATTCTAACTATGGTGAGAATCCACTGGAGAATATTAAGTATTCCTTTACTTTCTATGCAGAAAATAGACTGTAGTGGAGTAAAAAAGATTGCAAGGGGACCAATTGAAACCAATACCCTAATTTCTCCAAGGAAGATTGGAGGTGAGATTGTGTAAGAAAAATAAAATATGATTATCACTTCAGGGCTGTTAATCCAAATGAGTGGAGAAGACTGGGGAGTAAAGATTTACTTACCCTACTTGCTAAAGTAAAAAATACTAAGAAAAAGCAGGCATAAGGTAGAAACTCAAGAGTTTGGGTTTGTTCATGTAAAATTTGCCAGGCCTTCTAGACATCTGTGTGTGGCTCTTGATTGGGTTGTTGGATACAATGATCTAGAGCTCAAGGGAGAGTTGAGTGCTAGAAATCTGTATTTGAGAGTCTTTGTGATGGTCGTGGCTGAGATCACCAAAGGAGTGAATATTGATAAAGAAGGAAAGTCCAACCTGATTTCCTGGCATTCTGACATTTAAAGGTCAGCAGTAGGAGGAAGGATAAGCAAAAATAAAATGAGATAATGAAGTAGAAACAAATTCAGGAATGTGTTGTGTCTGGAACCTCTACTGAAGAAAGTATTTCAAAGGGAAGTCAATCATTGACTCTGTCTAAGGCTGTGAAAAAGTGGGATAAATTATGTCTTGAGAATTGTCCAGTGGGTTTGGATATATGGAGGTCACTGGTAATCTTATTGTAAATATTTCAGAATGAGGGGGGCAAGTTTAAGAGAGAATCAGAATTGAGGGAACAATTACAACTAATATAGATAACTTTATTGAAGAATGTTTCTATGAAGTAGATCCCATAAATGGGTTGCTAGCTAGAGGAGAATGTAGGATAAAAAGAAAAATTGTTGCTTTTATTTTAGTAGAAAAAGTGATAGGATAATTTTAGGCTATGAAAAATAATTTGGAAAGTAGAAAATATTAGGATAAAATAGAGAGAGCAGATATAAATATATGAGAATGGTGGTATTGGTAATGGAGAAAACACAATAGCAAGTTTTAAGAGATGGCTGTAAGTCTATTTGTGTATCTCCTTCCAAAGACTTCTCTTTCCTAGAGTAAGTGTCTGTATTATCTATTGCTGCATAAAAAATCATATCAAAACTTAATGACTTGAAACAATGGTCATTTACTACCTCAAAAGGTTGGAACATATAGGTGAGGAATTTGTGAGCACCTGAGTCGGGCAGCTCTAGCTCAGGATAGTTCATGAAATGCAGTGAGGTATCATCTGAGCCTGCAATCATTTGAAGAATTTTGCTAGGGCTGGAAGATTCATTTCTAAGGGGGCTTACTCATATGACTGGGAAGTTGATGCTGATGAAGTAGATCCTCTCCACGTGAGTTTCTTGAGTGTCCTTACAACATGGTGGTTGGATTCCCCTGGAGCACGTGATCTAAGAGATCAAGCCAAAGGCTCACTGCCTTAATTCCCCAGCCTTGAACATTATATACTTTCACCTCTACTATATTTCATTGAACACACAGAGTGACCTTAATTCAATGTGAGAGTAGATTATACAAGGGTATAAATCCCAGGCAGTGAGACAGTGAGCTGTCTTGGGGGATAACTATCATAATCACTAACGGGCTTTCATAATCTTCACTTGTCAAATATGGAGATTTTACTATATGAGCTCAAGTTCACTGCTAATTTTAAAATTTCATGATTTTATTCTTCAGCTTGGCATATGATTCTCAAGGAGAGTATATGAAAGAGAGATGGTAGAGTCAGCTGGAATCTTTTGTTTTCCAGTCTTCTACTAATTTTTATTCCATTCAACAATTCTTTCTTTTTAGAAAGTAGGATATACGATGGCTCTGCATATTTCAAAGTAAAATAAATAGCTTTTTGAATAGTAAACTGTTCATCAGCTAGTTCATAAAGTAGACTGGGTTATGTTTAAAAACAAGACAACTTTTCATCAAAACAAAAATTTCCCTGCTGTATTTAAGTTGATTTACTGAATCCTAATTAGGAAGTGAAGCCTAAAGAATCCTCTAGGAACAATACTAGACTAATATGAAAGAGAGCATGTCCCAGTGAAACAACTGTGGGTGGTCTAATGGAAAAACCAAAGGCTTTAGATTAGGAACTAGTTTCAAATTCTTGTTCTCTCTTAACCAACAAACTGATCTTCAGCAATCACTTAATCTCTGTGAATCCCAGTTTTCCTCATGTGTACACAGGGATGATAATTACTACTTCAGAAGATTTCTTAGAAGAATTAACTATATTAATCAAAAATGATTACTATGACCATACTTAGCACATAATAGGTGTTTAATAATTGTTATTTTTTTCTCCTGCCTATACTTTTTTCCCTAATCTCATTACATACTCAGACAATATAACCATTGAAACCAGTATATTTACAACATATAAAAGCAAGAAAAGTTTTACAGAAAGAACTTAAATATCTACTTTGTCAAATATGTAAGCTCCAAGTTGCTATTGGTGAGTAAAATTTTCTTTCCTGATTCATATTAATAGTTACAAACATACTCAATTCCTTCCCTCTAGTTTCCTCTAAGACTGAAGTGGCCAGTGTGGTGTGATAGACTGTATAATTAACTGTTTACCAATATCTATGTGTCATCCCTGGAGAATTATGCTTCTCTACCTCTTGAACTCAAGGGCATCCATGTAATTTTCTTTGGCCAGCTAAATTAGACCTAACAAGTGTTGTGTCATGGTCCTTGTTCCCTCTGCCACTGAAGCTATAAGAGTTGCAGATAAGGGCTGAATTCTCAATGACAATGTGGAGTAAAGCCCTAATCAATGATCATGAAACAAGAGCAAGGTATAAACCTTTGTTTCTTTAAGTCACTGGGATTTTTTGAAAAAATTTTTTTAAGTCTTTCCTGACTGATATATATGCCAAGTTTGTTTAATAGTATTCAAGACTAGCACATTTGCCTGCCTCATCTTTTGACAGTAATATCAATTTGAGAGATCAACTGAAAAGAGATAAAGTAACTTGTACAGATTTCCAAAGGCATTAGATAGAGCCTGCTTCACGTTTTGAAAACTTATGTATACCTGAAGAATCCAAAGATCATTTTTCTATAACAACAATTTTGTGATCCATGAAGAAATTTACTTGGAAACAGCAGTTGCATTTCTGTGCTTTCCCACTCCATCTCATATATTGGTGTGGGGCCAGGAGAAGTGGGGATGTAGCTATCTTCTAGTGCTAATTCTAGCTAGAAAGCATCAAGGGACATTGGGAGAGCTTTGAAACATATTTATTGAAATTGAGAGACACAGATGTTTGGAGCCTAAACCATACCTGAGAAAGGCAGAATAGATTATGAATTGGGATCTGACTAAAGGACAAGAAAAGCATTAAATGTGCAATGCTAAGTGAGGAAGGTGATATTTTGTTGGAGTCTTCTGGTTTGGAGTTCTGTAGTTTGGGAGAAGTGATGTGTTTGTATTTTTGAGGCACAAAAACCGCCAGGAAGAAAAAAGCATTGGTAGGACATTGTGTGTGTCCTGCACTGTAGGGCTTCATGGAGGGCAAGAAGACCTAGTGAAAAGAAGGTAGAGACCTGGGATGTCCTGGCATTAAAATGGCTGCAAAGAAAAGAGAGCATCTGCCAGGTGAAAGGGGCCCAGCATGGAAACTATTTAACTATTAAGATCTGTAAAAAGCACGTCACAAGAAAAGAGTCAGCTTTTAACCATAAGGTGGTCAGAGTGTATAGTTGCTCAACCAAATAAGTATTTTTTACCCTGTATTCTTCTTTTTCCTTTATAGTTTGACCTCAGGTTAAACAGCTGCTAGTTAGTAGAGAAGAGAGGTTACTAGGAAGAAAGCATATAGCAAAAGAACTATGCCACTGCCTTTCCTCCATGCAAAGGAAGCAGGGCTCAGGTGTGATTACACAGTTGTGCAGTGTGTGTCCTCAACATTGATCATAGTGTCCTGGAATCCTCTGAGCAGACAAGATGGGGCTCTATTTCAGCCAGGGTTCCATTGGCCAAGCCCTCTACCCTGGCAAGGTAGTATGCTCATAGAAAGAAACATTTTTTCCTTCTAATTTTCACAGAGACACTATATGGACTAACAAAGAATCTGGAGAAAAGAACGTTTTTTTTTTTTTCAGCACTAGCTGGACAATAAATTTGTATACATTCATGTCAGGTCCCAGTGACATGATAAACTAAAATCAAATTTTAATTCATACCATGAAATGGACACTATACTTTCCAAATTGGGATTCTATTTTTGACTTAAAAATTCTATAGCATGGTTTTTAAATGGGTAAAAAGGTAATTTGACACGCTGGAGTTGTCATTAGAAAGAAGAGGAAGATTACCACCACTGAATATAAAAGGAGGGTGAAAGACATAAATGAAATGCAACTTTATTAGAATCTGCATTGCTCAATGTATAGTTTATGAGTAAACACAGAAAAAATATATAGAGATAATGTGATGGAAGAGAGAGAAATTGAGAAAGAGAGAGAATGGACATAACTGAGGAATAGAGAATCTTCTGCTTATTCACTTGCTTTTTCTCCATCATCTCCCCTCCATCCATTCAGGGGGCTTTTTAGAACAATAAGCTATCAAGTTAATGTGATGCTATAGGAGGCAAGTGATCAATATGAACAAAGAAAAGCTTTGCTGTTATTGTTTGATGGTGATTTCTTTTGCTGCGTTGGTTTTTTCTTTTTTTTTCTTTTTCTTTGGTGGGAATATTTGATTTCTTGTATTTGCTCCAATCTGAAGAATGTAGGGATCTACTATGTTAAATCAGGATAGAACTACAAATTAATCACTCTAGACTTAATTTCTAGGTATTGCATCATGATAGAATTATGGTGCACAGGCCAGAGCACAGGAGTAGCCAATAACAGGGGAAGGGAGACCAAAGGAGAAATGACTTCTAAGCACTCATTCAAGTTGAATTCAGACCAAATTCTAGCAACCCTTTGAGTTTAGTAACTAATTACTTCACACCATCTTCTGGATTCTGAGTTTGGCTATAATCATTGAATAATAAGGTTATTATTTCTGATTATGAGCAGTAAGTACATATTCCTCCAGAAGTTTATGAAATCTATATATCTGTATAGTAGGACAGATTCAGATAGATGGATATATGTAAATGTAGATGAGATATATATAAAGATATTTTGAAGGAACTTATTAATATTTATTTTATTTATATTTTCTCTACTCTATAAAGCAATGTTCTCTTCAGTTCCATTAAGCATTGAGTTTGTAAATATGATGCCATATGAAAAGTGAGCATACATGAATGTGGTTTAGGTAGTAGCTTGGGTAACAATCAGCTAAGTTAGCCAATCAGTTTCTTTGGACCTGTTTCTGAAAGGTAACCTGTCTAAAAAAGACTTCAAGCTTTATCATGTCTAATGTTTTTGAAATAGAATTTTATGGTAATAGGAAAACAATAATGTGCACTAGGCATGTGAAAAAGTGAAAAGGCTTCAGTTTTGTGATAAAAGGAGATTTTGAAGAATCCTCTGGGGATGAAAAGAGGAAAAACTGATAAATTTGGAAGGGAAAGTGTTACTTTAATGATGAATTGAAGAGTTCTGGAATCTTAAATGATGTCTATTTTAGGTTTTGCCTTCTGCCTATTGATAATGTACCCATATTTTTATGTTCTATTAGTTTGTTCTTTTAGCTAGTTATTAATCTCTTATAAAAAACATGAATGGCTAACAAGTAAATAGCCAGTGAAGCTTTAGTGAATAGTCTGATATACTTTCAGTAGAGAGCATGTAGTAAATTAGCTAGGGTCAGTGGTGGAAGGCCCACCTCACCTGCAGTATTAGCATAAGTGTGAGGGTGCTACCAAGCCAAATGATGGCTGATAAGACAGTGTGGCCTTGAGATTATTCAGGTCATTAACCATGGCATTTAACATGGGGAAGTGAAGAGTGAGACTTTTTGACAGGAATCTGTAACAGTAGTATCTACTACTTAAGCAACAGGCAGCAAGTACTTTTTTATTTGGGGAACTCTACTCCTATTCAAAGTAGACCCAGGGCCATTGACTATGGAACAATAAAAATTCCTGCAGAGAAAAGCTCATCAGGTTTCTGGCCCCAGCAGGAGAATTGAAATACAAGTCAGTGAGTGTGAAGAAACCCACTCCTCTGGCCAAGTGCTAATCACTAGGAGCCAGGCAGAAAGGAGGCAGGATAAGAAAAAGGCCACAGCTTGCTGGATTTGAAGTAGGCTGGCTTGTGAGGTTAACTGCCAAATTCATCCACTCTCTCTAATGCCCTAAACATGAATACGATTACCTCTGAAAATTGAGACGAACAGAGGCTGACATTTGAAAAGTTTGAGTGAACAAAAATTTCCCAATACCTAACTAATGTTGAGCAGATCTAGGAAAAACAGGAAGATACAAGACTTATAAAAAGGTGGAGTGAAAAAGAAAGGGGGATGGATCCACGGACCAAAGAACCCAAATCAAATCCTTAAACATTGAACTTTGAAATGCTCTGAGGGAAAAACTCTCTCAATGCACCCTTTTTAATGAAGAGCAGCTTCTCCATCTTGACTCCAGTCTAGGAAAGGAACATGAAGGGGCAAGACTCATTCTAGCATTATTTAACGTTTTTAGTAGACAATTGCACATCCCCTCCTGGGAACTAAAAAGCAGACCATCCCTTCATGACTCAGCAATGAAAACCAGCAACACACTGACGAAAATAGACCACTCCTTTCTCCTTTCTCTTTCACCAAGGAGCTGGGATCCTGTACGGGAATGAGCTCATGTTGCGTACCAGGCATTTTAAAGTCAGAAATGATTGTCTTAGAGACTACCTATGTTCCAAATTCTGGCTTTTACATATTAACAATGTTTTAAATTTATGTTTTCAATACTTTCAGCAATATAGCATTTTGGTTCTTTAAAATTTGAGCAAAAAATATAGCAACAACAACAAATCAAATAGCATGACATCCATTTTAGTCCAATACTATGAATTCCCAACCCTTTGGAGAACTGAATGTGCTTTTAAAATTATAGAAATTATGTTCTCTACTATTTAACCTAAATGCCACTGTAATTATAACCGTCTCAAATTTATTTCTATAATTCTTTCAGCAAGATACACAATTAAAATAAAGTGGTAATCTAAACAATGAAAATAAATTGAGCCCTGAAATTACAGTCGAAATTTTCTCTTGTTAGAACACAATGAAAAAAGGCATTATTTAATTTAAGTACCAAGTGCCAAAATCTGTGAGGAAAATCAAGCCTGCCATAAATACAGAAGATAGAAGGTGATATTAAAGACAAAACCACATGTCTAATACTTGAGATTATGTATAAGCATGAATTATGTTCCAAAGAAATAGTTCTATTCTCTGTAGTGACCATTATATATCATTTTTAAAACATAGCATGGGGAAAACCAATGTACCTGCAGCCGACTAGCTGCTTCTTCAGCTGGACATCGGCTCCCTGGTACGCTGATCTATTCCACAGCTTGCTGTATTAAACCAGCCTGCTTTACACTAATAATTGGCAGCTTTGAGTATTTCAGATTACAGACCCTAATTGCAATTCCATCTTCAAATGTTTTTTGCAACTCCTTCACCCCAATCAAGAGTAGTAACATTGAGAACAAAATTTCTAAATGGTAAACAGTTACTTTCTATCCTGTTAACAATACTTACCTTCAGGGAAAACACCCTGCAAGTTAAAATAGTAAATAAGTAATGATACAAGTACTTAGTTTAAAAATGTTAGTGATTTTTTTTGTTGTTAAACTTATTAGCTGACATTCAATTTGATATTAAGTTATTATAAGTGAGTTTGATGAATCATAACTTACCATTTATCTGCTGGGAAGTCTGATCAAACTATTGGCAATTTAGAGTTAGCATATTTAAGAAGGAAATAAAATATATTTAGTTTTTACCATATTTGTACCATAAGATAAAGAATCCATATACATACGAATATAAGAAGAAAGTATGACAAATCATAGTATATCAATGAAGAGAATCCTAAGGGCAGCTTATTATTATGATTAATAGCTTCTTATTCTTATTGTGACTAATAAGAATAGCTTATTACTATTATTGAGATATATGACAGCCTTCTCTATCATATGAATGTGTGTATACATGTGTGTATATATGTATGTTTAAATGTATTATACAGTGTAATATATAGGGGTGGCTCCATAGTGTAGTGGTTAGTACGTCTGCTTTACATGAAGAAGGTCCTGGGTTTGTGCCCCAGGTGAAGCCACGGACCATACCCCAGGTGTGTCAGGCCCTGGGTGCGTGCCACAAATGCATGGGAGAAGACGCTTGCCTTCAGAAATCCTGTTCTTAAAACAAAAAAGGAAGATGGCAACAACCGAAGGTTAGAAGTGGAAGTGGGGTGAAGGGGGGGAGAATTAAAGAGGAGGAAACTATAATATATAAATATATACATTTAGAAATTTAAGGTTCAGAAAAAAATTAATGCATTTATGCCATAGAGACACACACACACACACACACACACACAGATATATATGTGTATATATGTATATACACACATACATACATATATATATATATATATATATATATATATATATATATATAATTAAATAAAGTTTAAAAGTATATGCCTTAAAAAAGATGCAGGTTATATTACACTTATCATCATGATAAACTGATAAACACTTAAATACATACATACATACATAATGTACTAGGTATTCTGTAGCATAAAACCAAGTTGTACAAACAAGATGGTTAGCTTCCAGAAAAAGAGACTTTAGTTATAAATACCAGAGTCTTTGTTAAGAAGAACTGCCCCTGTTCTGACTGTTCTTCTTATGGTATGTGATTGGTTTCATTCTCTTCTTCCTTATTGATACCTTCTCTTTTAGTTTGTAATGCAACATATTCTCCTGCCATTTTCCTCCTTCGTGATTTGTTTTGTTTTGTTTTGTCTTCTTTACAAAATTTCTCTTCCTTTTTCTTCACTTTTAATATTGGTTATTCCATATATTTAGCTTCAATTTTTTTTCTCTTTCTTATGATACACACTTTGAATAAGCAATCTGATCTTCTCTATAGCATCAACACCCTGCTGTTAAACTCTTATCTGTATTTCCCACTCAACGTGTCATGCTCATGCTGTTGAAATTCAAATCTCTACTTTCAGTTCTAATCTTTCACCTGAGACATGATGTCTACTGGACAATAAAACTTTTTCACAACACTTCAAACTTAACATGTCTAAAATCAAACCCTAATTTTACTGACCTCATAGCCTAAAACTTTTCTCTCCTTTTCAATTTCTTATCTCGATTAATGACACTATCACATTCCTAGTGGAATAAGCTAGAAAGTTACATGTCCAGTTTGACATCATCTACTGTCATAACCTGTATCTATCTGTTCAGGCACCATGTCTTGTCAGCTTTGCCTCTTGGACGATTCTTGGCAATGTCTATTCCTTTCTATCCTTTTTACCAAGCAACCTTAATTAAAGTCTTTACAATTTCTTATATGGATGATTGAATATCCTCCTAACTGGTCTTCTACTTTCTTGGCTGTCTCATTGAGGACTTAGTGCCAAAATGATCGATCTTCTTGAAATGCAACCATGATCATGTTGTTTCTTTTTTTTAATACTGTATAGCTAACCAATTCTTAAAATAAATTCCAAATATCCTTGTATATCATAAAAGGCACCTCATATCCAAGTTGCAATTCTTGCTTAGTTTCCTGGCACTCCATTTCTCAAACTCTGCTTCCATAAATACAACGTTGCAGTCCCATATAAACTGTCTCCCATATTTTTGTGTACAATGCTCCCTCTGTCTAGTATACTTTTTGTTTCTCATCTCCATTAACATTCTTTCTCCTCTCTCCTTAATTACACACACACACACACACACACACACACACACACACACACACACACACACACTTACTTGGATAAATCCAATTATTTCTTCAAAATTAATACAAAGTCTTGAAGAAGGTTATTCAGTGACAAAACTGCTGAAGTCTGGATAGGTAGTCTATAAACACACACATATTCAGGTGAACACCTCTTTTAAAGTTATTTTCACACTGCATCTTAATAAACTGTTTTGTTGTTGTTATTGTTTTTTTTTTTTTTTAAATAAAACTCTCCCTCTATACTGCAAAGCTCTTAGAATAGTTCTTGGCACATAGAAAGTTTTCAAAGTGGTAGCTCAATTATTAAGTAATGTGGAAAGAACTTATAGGAAAATCTGGTCCTACTTAAAATGTAGTCGGTGGAAATCAAGTTTATTATGGTGTTTGATACTCTTGATGAAGAAAAAAATGATTTAAGAAATTATTTTATTTTCTTCTAAGTTCAAAGAGAAACAGATTATAACTCTCAGTATATTTTCACATAAATCTGTAAATATTATAATTATTTCCAATTGGTATTAATTTACTTTTTATATTTAATGCTAAATATAAGCAATAATTTAAATATGCTTCATAAAATGAGCTTTTAATTTGTCACTTTTCTCCTCACACTTTCTAGTGACCCAAGCTTATTAAAAATAAAATCTGGTCTTTGAAGTTTATAATGCCAACAGAATTCAACTCTCTGTTTTCTCTCTGATTACATCTTCTTTCACATAGCATTCTCTCAATAAATATTACTGAATTAATTAACTGTTGAATATATTATATTTTCAGCATTCTCAGAATGGCAATGCATGGAACTGTGTTGAAGCTTATATTCTCCATGGATATCATTCGCTGCTAGTTTCAGGCATCTGTTTAGCATCATGCAGTCTTAGGTATTTCCTTTGCAATAGAAAAACCATCTCAAAATAACAATTCCAAAACACATGTTTTGTAAACTTTCTATGTGCTATATAATTACTATGGAGAAAGCATATGTTGAGAATTAAAGTATTTAAAGTTAGGTTTAAACCCTGAATTGGCTGCAAAATTATGTGTTTGTTTTCCTCAAAACTGATATAATGACTACTGAAGTCTATGTCAGGTATTTGTTTAAAAAGAACTTTGTACATATTGAGAAATTTTTTACTCTATCTAATCACTTAAGAATAAAATAAAATTCTGAAACTCCAAGAGGAATATTACGGACTGTTAGAATGAATTTAGTTAAATGGAGGGAAAAAATTAACATTGAGCTTGCTACGGTGTACCAGATGAACTGAAATTATAGTCCCCACATTGAGCATAATGACTTCATACTATAAGCAGCATTAACTCGGACTTTTCTATATATATTGTATAAAGGTATACTTTGTTACTTGTTTAATCCCATATCTTGTCTTAAAAATAAAATGAATTTCCCATCATTAAATGTTTAAATAAAGAAATGTGCAATGTCCAGCCTGTTTCTACATTTTTTGGAGTAAATCTATCTTTTACAATTTTCTTTCAATATCTTTTTTATTAACATCTATCTACATTCTTTCATAAAAAGAATCTGTCCTCTGGGTGGGAACGTGGAAATGTGAAATTACAATAAGTCTATTACTTTACTGTTTGTTAATTAACTGAACACTTTCATTGGCAGATCTATCAGCTTACTTTCCTGAAGTTTTAAAGACTAAGCATGTGAGGACAAGGCTTTTGTGCAGTATTTGTGGTATGAAACAATTGGACTTATTTTCATCTTATATGCAGTAACATGGTATAGAAATCAATAAGGAGTTAATGCATGAGTAATTAAAAGATGCTTTATCTTCATTTTATAAGAATACCTTTACTCTATTAAAAGAATTTCCCCAAACAAACAAGTAAAAGCCATCCACACACAAAAAAAGATAAAAGGCATGAGAATTAGAAAGATGGTCAAGTTAGTGCAAACAATGATTGTTAACTCAAATCAAACTTATTGGGAATAAAATCATGAAATAAAATGATATACTTTAAAACAAAAATCTCAACATGCCAATCCTTATCCCTTCTAGTAGTTAATACTGATAAGAATTGGGTCCCTGCATACAGCACCAGCCTCCTCTGCCAGCACACACTTCTCCCACTGTCCAGACTGCAAGCTCAAAAGTATTGAGTTCTTTGATACACTGTGCTCCTTTTGGATTTAAGGCCATCCAACATATGCTTTCTTTTGCTTAGAACACAATTTCTTATTCTTCCCTTAATACAATTTTTCCATTGATAATTTCAGAATTCAGAATGGAGTCTTCTCTGAAAATTCTTCTGAATCAAACAGGAGAAAATATTTAAGAAAATGTAGAAGCACGTTTTATTGTAATCGTGACTGATGGGAGGAGTATTGTTGCCATTAAGTGCTCTGAGCCTGGGATACTAAATGATTCACAATGATGTTGATTTGGCACATTGAAATATTGTCTCTTTCAAAATGCAAATAGTATCCCCATTGGGAAATATTGATTGAGAAAATAGATCAAGTCCTGTATTAAAATTTCCATTAGCTCTCTGATCTCTACAAGTCTTACTCTTTTAAATAAATAATCATATTGGCAATTTAATATTAGGCCAAATAAAATAACTGGGTGAGGAACAGGGACCTTAATCTCTACCTTTATCCAGGTAGAGTTAATTAAAAAGATGTAACATTCCTGACTTCTCATTTAGCATTCAGAATGCTTCTTTATTTCTTCTACCTCATGGGTGGGAAGAGGCTTATTTAACTTATAAGTTTGGAAAATATAACCCAGTTTACTTTATCCCTTGGGAATGAGCTATTCACTACCGGCTTCACTGTACTGCTCATGTGTTGGTGGATAAGTCGATCTAAATCTGAAATACAATGACCAAGCAAGCACATTTACTTTTCTCATTAAACTACATCTTCTACCAATAATATAAATGATATTTGGCCTCCATTTGAAACCCTTTTCTAATTCTTGATTGGTTAATCCTTGCTAAGAAAACCCATCATTTTATTTTAGGCCAAGTCATCTATTAAGAAATAAGTCACAAGGAGCAAAATTTTAGGGAGAAAAATATAAGCAGCTATAAACCAAATATAGGCTTCTGGTATGTCACACTTTTGGGTATGAACAAAAGAAATATTTTAGTTTGGGGTTTTCCAGTTGTTCAGCTGGATTTTATCTTCTGCAGCCTAGACAGGATGCTTTCAGCCAGCCATATAATATTGCAAAAGGATGCTTGGGTGTTGGCCAATGAGCAGGTAGTTCAAGTCACATGGACATGGGCCCCAGCAAAGGTACAGGCCTGAGTAAGGGTTAGAGAATCTGTCAGTGCATGGGCTTTAGCAAAACTGCTATCTCTTAATTATATATGGGTTTGGGGGCTTCAAGTTGTTATAGGAAAACCTTTTTCTAAGCAGGCACACATGAGGCAAAGTTCATTTGTGGGAAAGAGAGTCCTTTCAGTTATGGATCTTTTAAACATCAGAAGAAGGAACTATGCTTTCTCTTTTTAATCTCAAAGGTGGTGCAGTTCTTTATGTGCTGAGGTGTCTTAGGAAATCTCCTGATTTAAGTTATTAGACAAAGGCCTAGATAAGTAGCATTGGGTCAGCTGCCCAAAATTTCATTATGAATTCAGAACCAAGAAAGAGATTGTAGAAAAAGAGTTTTTAATTTCATGTAACTTACTCATTGGTTTCTATTTATTCAAGTATGGTAATTACTCAAAGCTTTTTGACTAGAGACCCAAAACTGAAATGAAATGGAAGTCAAAAGGCTTTGGAATACACAAAGTTTGAAAGAAAAGCAAAATAATAACAATAAGACCAGTGACAGTGTCCATCACTGCTTTAAAACTTTCTCAAGAGCCACTCTCTGAGAGAGGTTATGGTAAACACAAGAGATTCCCAGCAACCCTCTCTCCTGACAAGCCACAACTCATCTCTAGCTAGACATTTCTCCCAATTCAGTTTAAATTCACAGTCATGCTAGGAAGATAATGGCTATAACTTGGGATGAGTGAATTTTTAGCCTTGGTAACAGAGTAGACTTTAATGTTAATTTATTCTGTAACAAATGGATAGGTTACTATACTAGAAGTCATTCTCTTCTTCTTTAATAACTGAATCCCCTATTTTATTCATTTGCCTAATGGAAAGATAATAATTTCCAGCGTCCCTATCATTAATTAAGTGTGGACTTCTCACTAACTAATGGCCAATGAATGTAAAATGTTATTTCAAGAGAAATTTTTTAGAAGATGTTTGATGGCATCCTTTACCTATTTTTACCTTTCTTGTTCTCTTTCCATGTTGCTTCCTGAAAAGCAGATGCAATAGTTGGATTCAAGCAGCCACACTGAAGTATGAAAACAAGGGTTACATGTTAGGGAAAAGCAGAGACTTGGAAGGATGCTGGGTACCTGGTAACTCCTTCTACTTGAGAGAATGAAATTTTTTATTTACAAGGGTATTAGCCAGAGAAACAGAACCAATAAGATAAATGATATTGCTATAGATATACATATCAATGTAGATGTAGAAGGAAACATAGGCATAAGCATACACATAGATGCAGATAAACACATTGACATAGATATGAGGAGATTTATTAAAGGAATAAGCTTATGAATTTATGGAGGCTGAGAAGTTTTACAGTCTGCTGTATGCAAGCTGGAGAACCAGAAAAACTAATGATATAATCCAGTCTGAGTTCAGAGTCCTGGAAATCACAGTACCATTTGAATAAGTTCTGGCCTGATACAGGAAACAAGGAACACTGATATCGGAGGATAGAAGAATATGGGTGTTTTAACTCCAGCAAAGAAATATTATTTGCCCTTCTTCAGTGTATGTGTGTGTGTGTGTGTGTGTGTGTGTGTGTGTGTATGTGTGTGTGTGTGTGTGTGTGTGTGTGTTATGTTCTTGTTCTCAATAGACTGAATGATGCCCACCCACATTGGTGAGAGCAATCTTTTTAGTCTACTGATTCAAATGCTAATCTCTTCCAGACACACCTTCACAGACACACCCATAAATAACATTTTACCAGCTCTGTGGGCATTGCTTAGCCCAGTCAGATTGAATGTAAAATTAGCTATCACAACAACCATCAGTGTGGATTTTCTAAAATGTGTAGCAAATTTAACCCTAACTCATACATTTCTAAGTCATTTCAGAGCCTTCTGAGAAAAAAAATCTAAAAAAGACTCTAAAAAGGAAGAGTGCCTAGGGAATTTTATTTGTTCATTTTTTTGTTTTGTTAATTACATTTGACATTCAATATTATTTTATATTAGTTTCAGGTATGTACAGCACAGTGGTTAAACATTTATATAATTTACTAAGTGATCCTTTCAAAAAGTCTAGTCTTTAACTGGCACCATCCATAGTTATTACAGTATTATTGACTATGTTCCCTATGCTGTATTTGACATTCCTGTGGCTGTTTTTATAACGGGTAATTTGTACATCTTAATCCATTCCCTTTTGTCACCCAGCTCCCAAGCCCACTTCCACCTAACAATCATGTTTGTTCTTTGTATCTGTGTCTGTTTCTGTGTTGTTTTTTCATTTATTTTGTTTCACTTATATGGGGAATGTTCTAGCAAAGGTCAGATAAAGACTGTTCTAATAGACTTTTCTTTTCAAAAAAGAAAAAAATCACTGTTGATTTGTCGATGATTGATTTGATGGTAAAACCCAATGAGTTAAGCACTAAAAAAGAAAATAAAAAAGCATAATAAAACAAACAAACAAAAAACCTTAATAGAGAATGCTTATTTCCCCTGTTACTACTTCCTTCCATTTGGTGATCAATTAGCTCAGCATTTCTAGCCACCCTCTGCCCTTCTCACTCCATATGGACAACAAAATGGAGTGTAAATTGAGCTTGCTTAGCTGAGCTCCCTTTTCCTCTCCTTTCCCTTGGGAGTATGCTGCCTATGGGAAGTTGGAGCTCTCTTCTGCTCTTCCAAGAGAGAAAGTTTCCCTGGGTAGCTCTTGCTATGACTGGACTGAACATTTCCCTAATTTGGGGTTTAGTTAGCTGACCCATTAACTTTTCCATCCTCCAAATTAGACTTTGTCAAAAATAAAGGTGATGTTTGTTTTGTCTTCATTTGCCACTTCTTTCCCTCTTTTTGTCAATTAGTTCAGAACTTAGGGTAAAAACTTAGGGGGTTGCTCCAGAAGCAAATATTTGATTTAGACTCAAGGGTTTTGAGAACTGAGAACAGAAGTAAAATTTTAGAGAACTGGTAGAATAAACAGAAAAGAACCTAACCGTGCTCTTCTGCTCTCTGTAAATGCTTGGGCTTCAAACAGTTCTAAGTTGGATGTATTGGAGATCTTAGAACACACTAAATTGGGTAGAGAGAGGAGAGATCAATAAAAACTCTAGACTGGGCATAGTAACTTCAGGTTCATGACTGACAGACAGAGTTGCCACCTCTAGCCTGAAGGGAGAAGGGAGGGTCCAGTTACTTGAATCTGCCAACGACAGGAGAGAACTGCAAGATGGGAACCATGACCTCTGGGCAAGAGAAGCTGCCAGCCTATGGCCACACTGCAGGAGCTGGGGAGGTAAATACCTTCACATCACTCTTCTCCTTTCCTGCATTCTTCTATCCATGCTCTTTATTAGCCAAACCTAAACAGAGGTCAGAAGGCACAGGAATCCATCGATGTAAACCATGCATGTCATCAGATGGGTAAACAGAGCACAGTAGAGAAAAAAGTGGTGTGGAACTGGAAAGACAAATAGAAGTAATCTGCACAGATTTCCCAATGGAGAAAAGTCTTAAATTGGATGAGAGTTTTGATATTATAATGAATTGGACATTTTAATTTTTGAAATGAAGCTGTCTTTTAAATAAAAATTACTAAACAATGATAATCTAGTCTAACAAGTTATCCATGAGCAAGGAAAAACTAGTCTGTAGGTTATGTCCATTGGGAAAAAAGCAAATAAAGTTGTTATACACATCTGCATGTTTCTGAGTTGAGTTCATTCAACATAATAGGTGAAAAGGTCTGTCTATGCCAGGATTTCTCAGCTTCAGCAATAGTGATATTTTGGGCCAGATGCACTAGACTCCATTAGCATCCCTAAGTTGTAACAACAAAAGGTGTCTCTGGACATTGTTAAATGTCCCCAGAAGCAAAATCACCCCTGGTTGGGGACCAGTAAACTATGTTGATAAATAGAAGTGAAGTGCAATGGTAATTTTATACATCACAGTTTTAGTTTTCACTAGTCATATCCTTTCTCTCACACTAAGTAACACAGATAATTGCTTATATTAATGCTCCATTTTGTTCAACATTCATTCTTTCAGCAGTCAGTGAGAACTGGGAGGTAAATGATAGAGAGTTCTGCTTAGCATAAAGGTTTTGTAACTTTTGTAGTTTCTTCTAATATAGATCTTTTCTCTTCTCTTCTCGTCTCTTCTCTTCTCCTCTTCTCTCTTCTCTTCTCTCTCTTCTTTTCCCTTCCCTCCTCTCACTTCCCTTCCCTTCCCTTCCCTTTTCCTCTCTTCTCTCCCTTTCCTTTCCTTTTGTTTTCCTTTAACTTTTTTTTCTTTTTAAAACTTTTTGATGTTTCAACTACAGTTGACATACAATATTATATTAGAGTCAGATGTACAATTAAACATTTATATATCTTACAAAGTGATCACCCTGATTAGCACCCATCTAACACCATACTTGGTTATTACAATATTATTGACTATGTTCCCTATGCTGTACTTGACATCCCCAAGGCTGTTTTTACAACTGGCAATTTTTACATCTTAATCCTTCCTTTTTTTAATCCACCCCCAAACTCCCCTTCCATTTGGCAACCATCAAAATGTTCTCCATATCTATGACTTCTTTTCTTTCTTTCATTTTTATTCCCTGATGAATTGCTTTCCAAACTAGTTTGAGAGAAAAAGAAATGAACTTCTTAATGAATAATTTGATATTCCAGCCCCAGTAACCAGGTAGATCATATGGTAGAACAGCCCCCAAATGCAGTGTTTCTTTTTCGTTTGTGAAGCCCCTGCCGCTTAGCCAGAATTTAAAAAATATGATCTAATCATCCACTGATACGCCACAAAGTTTCTCTCTATGAACTGGGAATTAATCCAAAGATACATATCTTTTATTTTGTTCTACAAGAGAATGAATAAAGTTTGAGACCCATTATTACATGTAACTAAAGGATATTTACAACTAACTTACTAATTAAGATATTTCTGTTTACTAAATTTTCATATTCTTAATCCCAAATTAACACTTAGCTTATTGATTTGGCATATTGCTATTGTCTGAAGTGAACATGATGTACAATAGTTGATATTCTTCGCTTTTATTTACAAATTAATCTTGGTTTAGTATCATTACTTTCATTTATTGCCAGTTGTTGTTTTACTTTATTGTTAATGGTAGAAAGCCATAGACATTTGCATATTTTGGGCCTCAGATCTTTTATTATTTAGGATTTAAGGTTTGTATGTGTTCTGGTTCAACCATAAATTAATAAGATTGAATCGCGAAAGAAAATACAGACATAATTTCCCTTAAAATTTGTCATGTATGTTTCTTTTTAATTCATAACAGACTATATGTTAACTTGTGCTCTTTTAATAACTTTTAACAAAAGCAAATAGATGTAGTAAACTCCAGGATCAGGTAAGAATGGAGTTTATAGGGCATTCAATTTAAATCAAAGTACTACTTGTTTATGGGTTCATTTTCTTTTAAACAGTAAATGATTATTATTTCACATATGCTTCTTCCCAATTATATCTCAGTTTTGTTTTTATTATTTTATTATTTTTACTATTTTGTTATTTTATTAGAAAGTGCAATTTTATGGGGTAAATATGACAAGAGTCTTCTCAACATCTTTCTTGAGCTGTTAAATATTTTAATTTAATTATTTTGTCTCAATTGAGAATATTTTTAACACATTTTTATTTTTATAACAGATAATTTGTTTTCAACATGTCATATGATATTTTAGTGCTTGTTTAAAAACTTTCTGTCTAAACTTTGAAAAATTTTTGCTTTATCAATTAGTGATTCTCAGACAAGGGTATGTAATTATTTTTTTCAATAAATGTTTATAGTGTCTACTGTTTATTATGCACTGTTTTAGGCTCACAAACTATAGCAGTGAACAGAACAGAATGAGTCTTATGTTTGTGGACTAGATTTTCTATTCTGATGGGAGAGAAAGATTATAGATAAGACAAGGAAAAAATATATAATAGATCAGGTAATAAAAGCCAAAATCGTTAAGCAGTTTATTCTCTTATCAATAGTTATGAGAGACTTGCTTCACACACTTTAAATATTTTTCAGTATTTAATTTGATTTTTGAAAAACCTGAAAGTTAAATTGTCATATGGTTATCTTTGTCATGTCCTTAATAATGAAAGAAATTATACCATTTTTAAATGTTAATTGGCACTTTTTAAACTCTGAACTGCTTATATGTAATGCGTTTGCTACATTTCCTTTTTTTATATTTCTTTTTCTATATTTGTACTTTGTATAATAGGTAATTAGCTCTAAATTTCATGTATTGTAAATATTTTCTTATCTTGTAATTTTTAATTTTACCATATATTTCCTGTAATTAGAAAATATTTGGTCAAATTTATCAGTTATTTTTCTTATTAGTTGTTTCTAAGTTTTATATAAAATTTTATATCAAAATTTTCATAATTTTATCTAGAATTTTTATGTTATTTTTTAAAATTAATATTTGGATCATTCTGAAGTTGATATAATAGTTAAGTTGCCAACTTTATTTTTTAATTTTTAAAAACTTGCCTAAGTGTTTAGTCATTTGGCCCAACACCAAGTTCCAGCATTCATATTTCTTTACTGACTTGGTATTAATATGTCTTTCATGTACTAAGGTCCCCATATATGTGAACCTCTATATTTTTTACTCTATTTTGAGTCATTGGCCTGTCATTCTGTAAAACACTGAATTCTTTAATTAATTGTCATTTAAAAAGCATTTTAAATACATATTAGAGACAATTTCTCACTAGTAATTTTTTGGTGCACCTCTGGAAATTCTCTTTTGATTATTTTTCAGATAGACTTCTTCCTACTTTCTTATCTCTTTTCTCCATCTTTAAGAAAATCATGTTATGTTGTTTTAGATAGCATTGATTAATTTTAGAAGAATCAACATAGGTAAAATAATGTCTCTTTGCATATCAGATGTTTATTTTTATTTTCATATTTTTTATGTTCTTTTGTTGGAATTTTACTTTTCTTTATATTAGAATGTTTCTCACTAAAAATTTTCCAAGTTGTTTTATTTATTCTGTTAATATTATAAAATGTATCCTTCCTTTATATTTTGACTGAATGCTTTTTTAATAAAGAAAATAATATAAAAGCTATTATCTTCTTTATGTTCATTTCATGACTAACATTTGATTTGTTTCATTATATTTTCAAAAATTGTTTGATTCTCTTGGGTTTAAGTATAAATGTACTTTTTCTACTCCCAAACTCACAGAATTCACAGAATTCACCTGTAGCACTACCTGCCTGACTGAGAGAACTGAGTCATCCAGTAATGAAAAAACAAAGGCTAGAAATAATGAAATAGAAGAGCAAGAGAAAAGTTCCCAGGTTGTATAAAATAAATCAACTATAGACTAGCCAGGAAGGAGCACTGGTAAGGGAATAGAAGTGATTGGACGTGAGGATGAGAGAGAAAGGAGAGAACATTCCCAGTATTGGGGTTTGGATGGAACATGTACAGGTTTTCTCTATCCTTTCAGCCACCCACTGGAAGAGATGGAGCGACTTATCTTGACGGTAAACTTGGGAAATATAAATTTAACATGCTAGACTCAACTCCCTCTTTTTCTCTTGAGACTGAAAGTCCCACAGATGACTAAACTTCCTCTCTGCTCTTCTCATTCAACAACCCTAACTTACAGCGCAGCACTGTCTGTGACCAAAGTTAGTCTGCCTAATCCTGGGTTAGGAGATTAAATTTGCTTTCACACTAAACTATTCTCCAGTGAAAACTTTACCAAAATAATAATGACATATTGGGCTCCATTTGTAAATCTTTTCTCTTATGTATAAATTTATTTAGAACCCACACAAGAAAGAAGTGAAATTTGATTGGGCTTCTCAAAATCTACACAGAAACTTAAGGTCCCTGAGAACAGAGTTTTTCTCTTTTTTAGTGCTCTCTCCCCAATATACAGTAGTTGAAAGTGAGCACTCTGGATTCAGATTAAATTTGGTTTCACAACCTGGTTACACTATTTACAAGCTCTATCATGTGAGATAAGATAAGCATCTTCAGTAAACCTCATTTTAACTGTGAGAAAGTGTATATAATAGTACCCACATATAAGTGTGCCTGTGAGAGATAAACCAGATAACCTATAAAAAAGTTTAGACAGTGAAAATTACATGCTAAGCACTCAATAAAAGTTGGTGATTATTGTTGTGACACCTGGGAGGTATAATCTATTGAAATGTAATCTATTGAAAACAAGAGTGAAGTAATTGTTAGGAAATGTCAACTCTGGAATCCAGATTTGTGCAAGTATAAACACAATTTTCCAAATGATAAATTTCTATAACAGCCAGAAAAGGGAAGATTTTTGTGAAAATCAGTTTACTCAATTTCTTAATGAGTTAGATAATTCATTAAGAATTCTGTAAATATAATATACTTACTTAAAAATATGTTTTTTCTAGGTTATATAAGTTATACAAGATATTTTATATGTATCTCTCTCTATATATAGATAGATTAGATAGATATAGATATAGATTAGATATAGATAGATAGAGGTATAGATATAGATATAAATGATATAGATATAGTTATAGATATAGATATATATCTTCTTATGGGGTTCTCTCTAATTCTCTGTCCTATATATTGACAGATTCCCAGAGGAGCTCTAGGGCATATGAGTGAGTGGCCTGACATGTGTTTCACTTCTGCTAACTCACACAGTGGGATCATGCAAGATTTGGTTGTCAGAATTACACTGACACACTGATTTAGCATACTTTCCACTCACATGGAACACAACAAATTCAGGGATTTTGGTTACCCATAGATCAGCACCAATCCTTGGGTTTCAGTATTGTGCAGGCATTGGCTCTTGCATATCTGTGTTATAGCTATGATGCTGCCTCCAGTTTATAGCACCCAAGAGTATTAGGGATGATGGTAGTGATCCTTTATCCTGTGTACTAATCATCACTTGTACCTACAGTGATCAATCTTCCACTCTGCAAACTCCACTTCATCTGACATGCAGCCCTTCTGACGTGACTTTTAATGGGCTGTGTGAGGCTCTTCACCAAACAGGTGGAAATCCAACATGCTATTACTGCAGAGCCAGAAAACAGTGTATAAAGAAGTTCTCCATCCAGAGGTTTTCAAAGATTTTGGTGTACCATCTGAAGTGGTTCTCAAGGTATGGAATACAAGCCAACAAACTCACAACATTTGTGAATTTCCCATTAAAAGACCCCAGACTTGAGAGAATTTGCTTTAGAAAATATCAACCATGCTCTTTACATCTTGTTCACAGTGTCTAATCACTTTGGAACAACTACTGCCAGAGTCCAGTGACAGTCAAATGGCACATTTTCAAGAGTCCAGGGTCATACCTATGTCTTCCAGCTAAATTTACACCAGAACTTACTTGCTTGTCTACTAACTGGTCAATCCACCCTACTGCATGTAGCAGGGAGGAGCTACATCTCTTTCTCCCTTCCCTGTGATGGCATCACACCCTAAGTTTTTTTTAAACAAACAACAACAAAAACAACAATAATAAAATTATGTGACAAATAAGAGAAAAGTAAGTAAACTAAAGTTTTAGGGAGTGGGGTAGGAAGATAGAAAAGTGGTTACCAAGTCTAACCTATGATAGGCACTCTATACCTATCTTTTCTCAAGACTTTGAAACAGTTACTATACCATGCCAAAGGGCCTTCTTATAGATTTCCTACTTTGCTTCTAATTGATGTTATGACGTCATGCTTTTCTTGATTGGTCCTAAGCTGTGTCACAGTCATTAATTGCATAATGGGACTGCACATTTCAGTCTTACCATGGCCCTTCTTGCTAGTGGTGTTGTAAGAAAGATGAGAATCATAGCCACATGGAAAGAAATCACATTCTAGAAATGCAGTGATTACAGCCTAAACTGCTCAAGAGAGCTCATGGTTGGAAGATGTGTTGTTCTACATTTATGCCATAAATATATTAAAGGTAAGTTGATTGTGACCAAAAATGAAATGATCATTTACTTTTATCTGCAAACTCTGAATAAGACTTATATTTACAGTCATCATCAATAAAGCACAGTAACAACCTATGAGAAGGTGGCCTTCATGGGTGGCAGAATATATGTTGCAGCATCATGAATAATGATGTAATCAGAATTAAATAAATTGTTTTAGGAAATTACAGAGTCAAAAAGATCTATGTTTCAAAACAAACAGATTCTGGAAGATCACTGCTTTGTGATTAATAACTTTCTTTTTTTGAGGAAGCAGATATGCAATTAGCTAGAAATAGTTCATTGACAGTAAGGAAAGGGAAGATGTAGTTCTTGGTCACAAATAAGAATAGACTATTCAATGCCAGTGTATTAATAAGTCAACTGAAAAGATGTGATATGACTATCTCAATAAATAGTAAAAAGATATTTGAAAAATTTTAACTTATTTGTTAAAAATATAATAAAAATTAAATTGAGAATATTTTCTTTTTGATTTTTATATTTTTATTTTTTCAATTATAGTTGACATTTAAAATTATATTAATTTCAGGTGTACAACACAGTGATTAGACATTTATATACCTTATGACGTGATCATACCAATAAATCCAGTACCCGTCTTACGCCATGTGTACTTATTACAATACTACTGACTCTATTCCTCATGTTATACTCTATTCTCATGACTATTTTGTAACTAACAATTTGTGAGAATATTTTCTTAACAAAGTGTTTTAATCTCATAGTTAACTTCATAATTATTGATAAAACATTAGAAGCTTTGGAATTAGACAAACCTGGATTTGAGTTCATTTTCTATCACTTACAGGCTTTTGGTTCCTGGAAATAGTTACTATTAAAGTCTTAGTTTTATCAGTAAACATAAACAAGGTGATTTTATCTGGGTCAAGATTTTTGTGACAGTTAAGTAAAATATTGTTTGTAATACACTTGGAAACATGCCTGAAACAGCAGAAGTTAATAAACAATTGTCTATTTAAATCACCATGACCCAAGTTGAGAAACAACTTTAGAAACAATTGATTGAATATTTCATAAGGAGAACCACATGATGCCAATGTTTAAAGTTGTAAATAAGTTGAGAGATGCATATTCTTGGAAGACAAAACTTGGAAGACAGAGTTTCTCTAATTTATTTCCTATGTTTAATGGAATTCTAGTCCAACTTTCAGAATAAATTTTAATTTAATACAATTATTCTGATCTTATAAAATAGTATATAGCATATAAAGTCTTTAAAAATTTTAAAAATGTAATGATAAAGGGCTTGGTATATATATATATATATATATATATATATATATATATATATATATATATATATATATATATATATATATATATATAAAACATTCCTAAATAAGAGATATAAATTATTCAATGCATAACAGAATAATTCAATGTACAAAATTAAGTTGTAATATCATTTGTCTGTGTTATTCAGTAACTTCCAGATCTCTCAAAGACTGAATATAAAAGAATAAAATCATTAAAGATAACAAATAATTATTTAGAATATATTAACACACAATTGTATACAAAAGAGGAGTGGACGCATAACAAAAATGACTAATACATTGAATATATTAAATTTTTGTGTTAAAGCATTGTGATCTAAACTTTAAAGATCAATACTATCATTAATGCATAATGCCTGGAATACAATGTGTGCTCAATCATAATACAAGTATCAGTCTTAAGGGAACATTTTAGTTAGTTATGGCATATATAATCAAGATTTTTTTTCTGCAACCATTGAAACTATCTTTTAAATAGCTTTTGATTATTTTGAAAATAATTATAATATAATACAAAAGCTCAAGAGATTAAACTTGCATTATATGATCATAATGACAATTAGAAATTATAAAAATAAAGAAAACAAATAAAAAATTAGCAGTAATTATTTGGTGATTTAAATATTTTGTCTTTGTGCTTTTCTGCATTTACAGTATAAATTTTTTAAAAAGACGTTATAGTCAAGGTATATGTTAAGTTTATAAATCAGCAATATAGGTCTCTAATGATGACAAGAAAATTGAAAAAGAAGATAATTTTATTTAAATGGGTAGAAGATAGGAAATCTTTCTTTTTAGAGAATTTCAAAGAGTTTAATTAACTTTGGACTTTGAAATACTTTTTTTCCCTGACAGATTAGAGAGAGTGAAGGGAAGTTAATGTTGAAAATATAGTTGGCAGCTCCCTACTGGTGAGAATTAAACCAATAAATCATATGAAACTCTGTGGGTAATCACTGAACCTGGCAAGAAAAGAGCACATAGTATTAAACTTCAGATCCACATTTACTTTTTGGGTCAAGGTTGATATATCAAGAAAATAAAATCTGGGGTATAAGCAGCATAATAATATGATATGATTTTTTTTCTGAAGTTAAGGTAAAGGAACATTCACGGAGAAACACGTCATGTGGTGGACAGTTCCAGAGAGTGATAATGCTGTAGTTGTCATTAAATTTAGCCAAGTCCTTGATGTGAGAAATTTCAATTTATTGTTGATGACACAGATTGCAGAAACATATGGAAGCAATTAAAGGAAAGTAAATGGAGACGGAGGGTACACACTGCATGTTTGTGGAGCTTGACTACATAAAAGGAATAATATAGGATGAGATCTTAAAGAGGCAATGAGGACTCTGGTGTCTTCTTTCAGAGTTGAGGAAATATGAGCAGGAAAGACCCAAAGGAGAAGACAAAATTGATGATTCTCTGGTTGGGGGCGAGGGTGGGAAGTATATGAGTGAGGCCAGTGTCTCATTGTGAGTGAATAGCAGGTTCTGTAGCAAGGCTGAGGGTTTAGATTTCAGATAAGAAGAGAACTCCTCTTCCACTGAGATTAGGGAGAAGGAAGTTCTGGTAGACATAAAAATTCATCAGGAGACAGGCAGCTGGGATGGAGGAACAAAGTATTATATACAGACAAGGAGCACTGGATCAGAAGATGAGACTGGCTCTCGAGAATTATATGTACAACCTGAGGACATGCCCGATGTTTACTGGGTTTATTAACCACACCTGATCTGTTTCTCCTTAAATCAATAAAGATACAATGCAGTACAAATAATATGTAAAAATCCATTAAGTTTGGAAAATTTCTTTAAAAGTCACAATGCGTACTTGTAATTAGATGTTTTTTTTTTTTTTATCATGGGATGAGGACTAGATAAGGGCAAATAAAAATAAAGAGTTGTCAGAGAAATTCATCATAAATTTATTGTAATGCTCATGACCTAAGAGAATAGAAGCAGCTTAGTCAGCTGGTGGCTCTGGCAGGAGCTTGTTAAATTCCTCTGACAATCACCCAACAACCTTGCTTTCTGAATATGATGCTATTTATGAGTGCCTAACATGTATGAACTTAAAACTTTTCCTGTACATTATCTTCATTTGCCAATGTGAATGATGTTTATCGGTCTTCTTATCTCAAAAACCTCTCTGAGGCTTCTCCCATGGTATACTTTTAGATTACAATGTTGGGTACTATGGAAATATCAGAATCTAGATGCACAATGGGTCCGTGGGAACAGAAAGATTCTCACACACAAAAAGCTCCATAAAACATCTATAGCATTGTCTTAGGTTGCTCAGAGAAAATGCATTCATGTTCATAATATACTGCATAATTATGAGATTCTGATTTTCATATTTCCCATTGTGCCTTTTCAGCTCTGTTATATTACCAAATGAAAGGAGACAACACAAGTTTACAAAATTAGAATGTCAGTTTTGCATGTTGCAGTTTGGCAGTACTCTATTTTTAATTTGTTCATCATTGATCTTAATAAAGACAAACTGTCATTGTAACCATTGCCTGGAATGCAATATATTAGTTTTATTGCCTCTGTAACAGCTGCTCATGTGTTGCTTCCTCTGTCATTCAATAATGATGTGTCCTTTTCCACATGTAGTGCCAGAAAATCTGGGAGTGCTCACACCCTCCATATGAACTGAATTAAATGGAGAAAAATTTAATTGTATTTCATCATTGTGTTTTCACTACTTAGTTCAAACAAGGATGTATAGAAAGAAGGCACTTCATTATATGTGCAGAATAAGTGAAGAATAACTATTTTGTTTTTTTTTAAAATTAGTAGCCTTTTAAGTTTTGTCTTTTACCTAAACACTCAGCGTCAGTTTCCTCATGTAGAAATTGAGAATGATAGAAAATATCTTACCTGCCTCTGTGAGAATTAAATGAGCAAACTCTGATAACTTTGTATCTCTGGCAAAGAGACACAAGGCTATCATATACGTAGGCAATGTTTACAACAATGTCTTAAATCTACAATTAATGCATACAATAGCTTGAAATTTCGTCCTCATTATTTAAAAAAATATTATTTGCCAAGAAAATTTTGTTTGTCAGCATACATTTGCAGAGATTTCCTGAGAGAGCCATGTGAGCTATTAGAATCTCAGTTTAGGATGTAATAGCCAAGACTGTGCCCAAGCTTAAGTACAAAATAGGGCAAAGAAAATGGATGATGTGGTCAACAGCATGTTTTTAGAATGGGGCACAAGGGTTGCCTTCTTTCTCAGTCTCTTTTTCCAAGATTTTTTAATGGTTAAATGTACTGCTCAAACTTCCTTCCAGGGGGCAGCAGTACCTTGGAATTTTACCAACATTCCTCTGTCTCTTCAAAACTAGTTCAGTGACACAGGTCTTCTTCAAAGAAGCAAATCAAAGAAAATAGAAGTGCTAATTATGTCATTGCATACAGATATTATAAAAAGGTAACAGTCTACCCAAAATAGTTAGAAGGAAAAATTGTTGGAGGCCATTTATAAAGATAATATCATAAAATGGTACAGTTGAGAGAAACTAATATATTACAAAAGACTTCAGAGGCAAGAAGCCCTCATTTCATTATTGAATATGTAGAATTTATTTTTACTATCACACTTCACATATACTTTATTATTATTAAAATTAAGGTTTACTCAGGACATGGGTTTTTAGGTACGTGAGAATTAAAATCTGCTGAACAAAACATTTTTCTAAGAAGTATAAATGATAATTTTGGGGAGAAATGAAAATAGGCCTAACTCTGATTTAAGACTTCTTGACTTTGTTTTGATTTGTTAAAAATGTGTACTGATGATTTTTATTTTCAATGAGTTTATGCTTTTACAAAATGGCTCAAAGTACTGAGCAGAAATCAGTGCACAATTCCTGACTCTCATACAAACCCTTTATTGGTTGAGACAGTAGGTTTTGGTAAATCTTGACACCACACTATACATGCATTTTTATTTCTTATTTCATCTGGCCACGTTCAATTACAGCTCTAATTATAGAGGGCTTATTAAGAAATTTGGAAAGCTTTTACATATATATATATATATATATATATATATATATATATATATATATATATATATATATAGTTTTGTATTATGATCCCTTTTAACATTATAACTAGAGTCTTGTCCCAGACAGCCCTTATTATAAGGAGCTTATTAAGATGTTTGAAAAGCTTTTACATATATATATATATATATATATATATAATATAGCTTTTACATATCTATATCTATATCTATATCTATATCTATATCTATCTCTATCTCTATCTCTATCTCTATCTATATCTATCTATATCTATATCTATATCTATATCTATATCTATCTATATCTATATCTATCTATATCTATCTATATCTATATCTATATCTATATCTATCTATATCTATATCTATATCTATCTATATCTATATCATCTATATCTATATCTATATATATATGTATTATGATCCCTTTTAACATTATAACTAGAGTCTTGTCCCAGACTCTAGTTATAGGGCTTGGGTACCATGAACTTGATGACTTAGATGACCAAGACCAAACAGCAGAAGAAAGATGGTGGCTTCATCGGTTGTTACTAAAAATTAACTCATAATGTCTTTCCTTTCCTTACACAGTGATTATATGAATGAAATGAGGAAGACTCTCACTTCACTTCCTGTTTTCAACAAAATTGTCTCTTTATTATATTTTATCCTAAATTTTTATTTAATTATACTTCAGAATTATGATGAGTATGAGGAGAAAAAAAACAAAACAAAACAAAACAAAACAAAACAAAACATTGTTTGTCTAGGTCTCTGAACTATTCTATAATAACCTTGCTTATTATAACATTGAAGAGGAACTTTGCTTGTCATTATTTTGCAGAATATATAGTTCTGACATTTTCTCTTTCTCCAAGGGAGATAAGTAATAGACCAAATGGGGAAAATTTTTCTCTGGGTTACATATAACTCAATTTTTTTCCCACTAAGTTCTTACTCATCATTCTTAATTGCCAAATTTTAGAGCTGTGAAAAAAATACATTGCTGCTAATCATATGAGATCTAATATTATTTATCTAGAACATATTCAGTTTTTAACAGCTTTTTTCACATAACATTTGGTAAAAAGTGCAATTATTACTGGAGGAATTTAAATACCCTTCAAATACACTGTTCTTTTTTTTTTCTTTAACATTTCCTTGTCACTTATTTAAAAATGCTATTGATGCAATTGCATGGGGGTGATGCTTTTAAGATAAATTAAGAAAAGCTCTTGTGGGATCAACCATTAGACATGAAAAGTGAAATTCTGTCACACCAACATAAATGACTGCTACTATCATCACTGGCTCCTCTTTTATTAGGTTTTTCATTAATTAAATGTAAGGTCTACTATTGGCCTTATAAAAATGCTCTTCTATTTTCTTTTAATTTCAAATAGATTAAAAGTGAGATTTGGTTTTAATTAAAAACTTAAAATTTATGAGAATTTTAATTGCAAACAACATTCATGTGGTGTGCATGTAGGTAATTCTTAGTTCTGTTTGGTAATAAATCTGATATCGAACAATGACAAGACAAAAAATAAATCATTTGAAGAAAAGCACACCATCACTGACTATATTGTCCATGTGAGGCTTGAATCCTGTCAAGCTGAGGGCAGATAAAATGAGTAGTTAAACAGCTCAGAATCTCCTTAAGAGTTTTAAACTTTCACACTAATGTCTGAAATTTCACTTTCATTTTTAAAGTGTGAATGAGTTTAGAAACATAATAAAAGTTCAAAAATTATCATCAGGACTAATCAGTTTAATGGGAATATTTTGACATTATATTCTGCAAATATGATTTCATCTATCTTTAAGTTCAATTTAGAAAATATAGAGTAACTGCTGTTCAAGAGGTTCCTAGAAGTTTCACATTTTATTGCCTATTTTAATCAGAGTCTGTTGAAATAAAAGGAGGCCATCTTTGTGGCAACCTATAGCACAGGTATTTCTCAATTAGCATCTTTGCATGTTCTCCTCTGGTATGAGTTGGGTTTAGCTTTGTCACACTGGGCTTTTAAAAAGAGCTCTATCTTTGCAACCCAGGCTACATGTGACGAGATTAAATTGGCACACTTTACTGTATAGCTCTTGTCTTCCTGGCAGTTCTAGCTTGGCTGATACCTCTGAGGGAAGCCTCAGCTGTCACTCAGTGACCCATTAACACTACTGTTCCATCCTGCAGTGTCATTTTTCTCATTCTCATGGAGATAATGCTCCCTGGAGATCTCTAATACCTGCAGGAATGAAAGAGAACAGCCAAGACAGGCTAACTATCAAAGAGGGAGCAAACGACACAGCAAGACCATGAATTCTAACAGCAGAATTTTAAAATGAGTAAAAAAATGAGGCTTGTTATGATGACTTGGCTGAGAAGGTGGGGGGAGGATCAAGTTTTAAGAGATATCAGAATTTTTTAACAAACTATTTTCTCCTTGCTGCCTGAAAATAAAATCAAAAGGAGCATCCAAAATAACACTTGCAATTAGATATGGAGAATGTAGCTGCATTGAACATGTCCTAGGAAAATTTGGTTAAGAGCTTATTTGCAAACAGGGGTTTCGTTTTCTTTTGTACGTTTACTTGCCAACAGGTAGTGGACGTAAAACAGAGCATGCATTAAGGTAAATTGCTTAATATTTATTTAACAACTTAAAACAACTTATATATATATTTTATAATCTAAATAGAACAAGATCTCTGGTTATGGTAGGCATATAGTGGTACAAAATCACCTTCCTAGTAAATGCACAGCAGAGGAAAATGATATGTGATCTTTATAACAGTAAAGTCCCAAGACTTTTTTTGTCCTATAATGGTACTATTATGAATTGCTTAAGTAAACTCTATTGCTGTTTTTCAGTCCAAACTGTATACTGTTGAATAAGTCACTTTATAAAAGTTATACTTTCTAATATTTACTATATGAAGAGGTATTATAAATGCTTTTGAATTTCCCAGACTAAAACTGGTTCTATTTACATTGATATGACAGCAAAAAACAAAGACACCTAAATCTCAATGTTTTCTGTGGAAACCTGTTGAAGACATTATAGGAAAATACAAAAAAAAATTAAATTGGTCGGAAGATAGAAATAAAACTGACTGAACAGGATTCAGGATTATAAGAAAGGTACCATATAAAACTTGGTAGTTGTTATGGCAGTTGGCATCTCAACCCTGTCTCAAAGTTTGCAACAACAGGCAAAGGTAATTATTGCATTTAGATTGTTTTTCTCAGGCTGGGGTCTGTGTACCATCATCTGCTCCTTTCCCTCTACCTCAGGTGATAATGGTGCTAGAAGCCAAAAAGATAAATGTGGTGTATTCTTCTGGAGCACCAATTGTTTTTTTTTAAAGTGTTTGTTTTTAAATGAAGTATTTAAACTACAAATAATTTACATCTTTATTTTTACATTAAAATAAATATGGTATATTACAGAGTAGAATAAAATATTCATACATATGTTAAAGAAAAATAAAAAAGATGTTAAATAAATACTGGTAAGAATATCTTTAGCTTAACCTATCAGAACTCTTGAGTGCCTTGGGAATTGTGTTTCTTCCTCTCTTTCATTGATACACATTTGAGAAGCACTGCTATAATTTTTAGCAAGGAGAAGGGACTCAGTTATAATTTAGCAGCGATAAAGCCATTAATTAGAATTATGGTGTGGTTCTGCCAAGTCTTCCAGTATAAGAAACACTTTTTATTCTTAATTTTACAACTGGAAGTCCCTGTAAAAATCTAACAACCTAGGCTAATGGCCAGTGACCTAGTACGCATGACGTGGCCTCGGTCACCAGCACAGCCATTGTTGCGCCACGTTCTTTCCGCACGAGGAAGGACGCTCAGAAGGTGACAGGAGACGCAGCAAGGACCGCCGGCAGTTGGGAGTTGCCGCCATCAGCCACCGTCATCCTCCATGAGGAAGATGCTCGTCGCCGCTGTGTCCCGCGTGTTGTCGGGTGTCGCCCAGAAGCCCGCTAGCAGAGTGCTGGTGGCTTCCTGTAACTTTTCAAACGATGCCACATTTGAAATTAAGAAATGTGATCTTTATAGGTTGGAAGAAGGACCCCCTGTCACTACAGTGCTCACCCGGGAGGATGGACTGAAATACTACAAGATGATGCAGACTGTTCGCCGAATGGAATTGAAGGCAGATCAGCTGTATAAACAGAAATTTATTCGTGGTTTCTGTCACTTGTGTGATGGTCAGGAAGCTTGTTGCGTGGGCATTGAGGCTGGGATAAATCCCACCGATCATGTTATCACATCCTATCGGGCTCATGGCTTATGCTATACTCGTGGACTGTCTGCCCGATCAATTCTTGCAGAGCTGACAGGACGACGAGGAGGTTGTGCTAAAGGTAAAGGAGGGTCGATGCATATGTATTCCAAGAACTTCTATGGGGGCAATGGCATTGTGGGCGCTCAGGGTCCCCTGGGAGCAGGCATTGCTCTGGCCTGTAAATACAAGGGAAACAATGAGGTCTCTTTGACCCTATACGGAGATGGCGCTGCTAATCAGGGTCAGATCCATGAAGCTTTCAACATGGCAGCTTTATGGAAATTACCGTGTGTTTTCATCTGTGAGAATAACCGCTATGGAATGGGAACAGCCGTTGAGAGAGCAGCAGCCAGCACGGATTACTACAAGAGAGGCAATGTTATCCCTGGACTAAGGGTGGATGGAATGGATGTTCTGTGTGTTCGGGAGGCAACTAAGTTTGCAACTGACTATTGTAGATCTGGAAAGGGGCCCATACTAATGGAGCTACAGACTTACCGTTACCACGGACACAGCATGAGTGATCCTGGAGTCAGTTATCGTTCACGAGAAGAAATTCATGATGTAAGAAGTAAAAGTGATCCTATTATGCTTCTGAAAAATAAAATGGTAAACAACAAGCTTGCCAGTATTGAAGAATTGAAGGAAATTGATGTTGAAGTGAGAAAAGAAATTGAGGATGCAGCCCTGTTTGCTACAACTGATCCTGAACCATCTTTGGAAGAAATAGGTCATCACATATACAGCGATAATCCACCTTTTGAAGTTCGTGGTGCAAATCAGTGGATCAAGTTTAAGTCCATCAGTTAAAGGGAGACTCTACAGAAATTAATCGTTAGTCCTCAGAGAAACATTTATGGTCACCTTTAAGAAAACGTGTGCAAATTTTGTTAAAGAAGAATAAATAAAATCTAGAAAACAAAAGTCTTATAAGCTTTTATTAAAAGAAATTGAGACCATTAAGAGTCTACTAAAATAAAAGAGATCAGTGAAAGATGTATTCTCAATTTAAAGGGATATTGTATCAATTGTACATTGTTGCATTAAGATATACTAATCATTTAATATTCTTCAAAGATAAACTGAAGCACATTAAAATGTTCAACCTTATTTGAGCATACATTGATTAAATCAGGCAGTGGGGAGCCATCCTCCAACAAACACTGGGGAAGTGTTTTTTTTTTGTTTTTGTTTTTGTTTTTGTTTTTGTTTTGTTTTTTTTTTTACAGAGAAGCATAGCAAAGATGATTTGATTAGCTATAGTTTGCCTTATTTGGGAAAGCCTCATTGGTTGTTTGTGATTACTGTTCTTGAGTTTCATTTTCTTAGAGTTGAGCACATTGACTCTGGCTTAGGTTTTTGTTTGCTTACACAGGCTACCAAGGCATTATAGCTACCTTTGTCTGAGAGCTACCTTGTTTAATTGAACAGTGTGAATATCTTAAGGATTATTTAAAATTTTTACAAGCCTAAAATGGGAAAAATGGAGAATTATTTAACAATCCAAGTTATTTGCTATAATCTATTTGATTTAGCTTTATGTTATTTTAATGAATACTCTTATTCAAAGGAAAAAAATAGTTGATTCCCAATCCACCCTGCCAGGAGTTTGTGTGTAAAGTCACTACCCTGAGGTAGAGAGGTTATTTCAAACCACACCAAGATTTCAGGACCTTTTACTGCTATGAAACTTATAATAATTTACTTGAATTAACCAGTAACATAGCCTACTATAATAGCGTACATATGCACATGTACATGAACACATAGCCAAAATTGATGCTGAAGCCAGTTAACATTTTTCCAATGAAACATAACAGGGCAAAGGGAAATATGACAAGGACATTTTTTCATGTTGTACTCTATTAAAATACTTTTAGTATACCATTTTAAAGAAGAAATATAAATAAAGTAAAATCTAAGGAGAAAAAGCATTTTACTTTAACCTTCAGGTTACAGCTACTCTTATTTTACAATCCATTTGTACTATTACATATTGCAGAAAGAACTGTCTTGGTAAGTTTCAGACTGAAAAATGAACAGATAAAGTAATATCAAAGAAGTTAAGCAGAGGAAGTGATTTTTTAAAAGTGAAAGTAAAATCTGCCCTGGTGAGAATTGAACAGTCACAGATAACTTTTTTCAAAGGAATATTTAACTTAGATCAAACAGGTTTGTTTTTCTCTGCAGTCCCATGCCATATCAATTAGCAAGCAAGGACTTTGTGAAAACATTTTTACTTGGTTATATTTGACTAATAACCTAAAATCCTATGAGTGTGTTGTTGGGCCCATCTTATTCCTTTGAGATAGACTAATTAAAACCAGCAATTAGTATTTACCTGTGATTTAAGCAATCATTTGTAGAAAACACCAAAAGAATCAGTTATTAATCACTAGAAAAAAATTTTAAACTGTGCATGGTGATATTCACTAGACTTATTTTAGTGATTATTTTGTAATATATACATACATTAAATCATTATATCCACCTGAAACTAGTATTACATTATATATCAATTATACATAGTTGGATAAAAGGTGAAAACCTTTTTTTTTATTACATAGAATTTACTTCCACAGTAAAAGTTAGATACTTTCTAAGAACTCTAACAGAAAACCAAAAGTTTAGAAGCCTGTAAATGCATGAACATATGTATACATACAAACAGGCTTACTCTCTATACCTTCCACAAAACAAAAAGGTAACTTTAACATTCCAAATCAGAAAGCAGAGATAAGCATTGTTTTTTTAAAAGTCAGTCATATTACTATTTAATATGTTTTGATTATGCAGCTTCAGTTCAGAGGTAACTTGATTGGATTGCTTTTATTAAAATAAAAAAAATGAAATAAGCCAGTTAAAATCACATTCTTTGAATAACAAAGCATTCTACTTTTTATTTGTTTTTACATACTTATATTTTCATAAACATGCAAGCAGAAGATAAGCTGCTCAAAGCTATTTTCTGTATGCAATATACAGAAATTATATTAAAAGTTTGTTTATACTATGAATGTTTTTAATATCAGTGATATTCAAGATGTAAATTGATTAGAAATAAAGCCATCACTAAATCAAGATACACACATAATCTATTTCAGAAAAAAATCCAACCTTACTATATTAGAGAAATAAAGTACATTTGTCGCAATACACATTATAAAATTCCATTAAAGTAGGGAGTTTTCAATGTTTTTTATATTATGTCCAGGCTTTTGTGTGTACATTCAGGAATAATAATCATATCACTGTTGCACACAATTATTTATTTTTGCAAAACAAAATAAAAGAGCCAAAATAAAAACTCTTATTTTTTTCAATTAGATAAAGAAATAAATTAATAATAGCAATTTATTTATGAAGCTATAGATCAGAGAAGTGTAGAAATGAAGCAGTTAGATTCTATTTTCTGTCTATACTATTCAGTCTATTTTATCGACATGTTAGTAGACCTAATAAACCATGATGTCCATAATAAGAATTTCACTGTTGCAAAAATGCTAAACTAAGAGAAGAAATAGTATCTATTATCTCAATCTTTATGATATTTTATAAAGATAAAGAATTGTGTGCATATCTGTGTAATAAAATGAGAAAAGAAGTTAAGTACATTTTATAAAAGGAATACTTAGATACATTAGAATTATGTTTATTTTTAAAAATTGATAATTCTGCCAATCCAGTGTACAAAAATCAGAGCAGATGTTAGTGAAATGTAACCCGATAACTTATTTGCAAAGAAGAGTTAGTTTTAAAAATTAAAATGTAGATCATGTGCCATAAAATTCATCTTTTAAAGAAAACGATTCCGTAGATATTAGTGCTCACAAAGTTGTGCAGCCATTTTCACTACCTAGTTCCTGAACATTTCCATCACCTTAAAGAAAAAACTCAAACCTATTATATCAATCAAATCCCTTTTCCCCATCTCTTAATCATCTGGAATGTATCAATCAATCTACCTTCTATCTCTGGTATTGTCTATACTGGAAATTTAAAGTAAAAAATATAATGTGCGCTCTTTTGCATCTGTCCTCTTTCACTTATAATGTTTTCAAATTTTGCTGTAGCATATGTCAGTACTATATTCCTCTTTAAATTGAATAACATTCTATTTTATCCATTTATCAGTTGACAGAAATTTAAATTTTTTTCACTTTTTGGCTATTAAGAATAATAAAAGCTAGTTTTAATGAGAAAAAGTCATTTCCTTAAAAGACAAAGATAAAAGAAAACTTAAGGTACTAGGGCAAGATAATGCAACAGAATTTTTTATTATTCAATCTCAATTAGATAATATAACTTAAAAGAAAACATTAAAATACTTTCAGCCTGAATATTTATCAACTTATATGACCTATTGTTCCAATTGGATTTTGATCTTTAATAGACTTTAATTTTTAGAACAATTTTAGTTTTACCGAAAAATTGAAAACAATGAACAATTACTTAAAAAAAAAAAAAGAATTAAAGTGGCTTCTGAATCCTGGCAAAGCAACTGGTCTTCCATTAGGAACTATTCACTAATGTTTAACTATATTTATAAAACTATGCTGTGACATACGGTCGTTAATGTCAACTTACACTTCTGAGAATCTTCATCCAAAATTGTTACAAGCAAATGCCTGCACTTTGCTGCCCATTTTTCTTTATTATTGACATTTTAGAATAGTATGTGGGAAGGAAAGGATCATCCCAGCTGTCCTAGGTATCTCAGATCTGCACATCACAAAGAAAGGCCTGTCTTCACACTCCTGGGAGATAATTTAACTCTTGGAATATTCCTTCTGATAAGAATGTTCTGTATGCCTAATGCCTTGAGCCATGCTGTACTAGTTTGTCTGGATAAGTTTATTTTAATAATATATCCCCATGTAACTCCACTGAGGGGAGACATCTGGATGCTTATGCCTGGCTCCTTTTGGATTTCTCTCCATGTGTCTTTTCCCTTTATTGATTTTGCTCCTTATCATGTACTGCAATAAACCATAACCATAAGCATAACAAAAAATCAAGTTTCTTAATTATACAGAACAAATATATATACATATATGTATAGGAGTCCTAGACATGTTAAATGACTAATTTAGGCTCATACACTGTGTGAACTTTGAACTATAATGATAACTATTAATCATACCTACTGCTCTTTTTTGCTAGACTGCTTCAGAGTACAAGATATGCTTAGTATTGAACACATATTTCATATAATGTTTGAAATATTCATATAATATGGACATTTTAATCTTCACTTTACAGAAGAGGAAACTTAGGCTCAAATTAAGAAAGTTTAAGATTTCACAATTTATAAATGGTAGAGGGAAGATTTCAAAGCCACATTTTGAAAATTAATGTTTTTTGTACTACTTCCTAATCACTGTCTCTTACAATATTCAGCCATGTAATAGGTGGAAAAAATGTTAATAAATGAATGAATGGAATTAAACTAAAACCAAGGAATTTTATAAATTATTATAAACTGAGTTCTGATTTTTCAGGCTTAGAGTAGAAACACAAATACTAAAATTGAGAGAGAACCAGACATAGCATATAAGAAGTTAAGCAGATGAAAGATAGCCACATGTCCTGTGATACTCCTCCCATTGAGAAGAGGGATCTATGTTCCTTGCCCATGAATCTGGTGAGGCTATGTCGACTCTGACCAATAGAAAGCAACAGAAGTGGTGCTGTGCAGTTTCAGGGCTCAAGACTTAAGCATAGGCAAGTTTTGCTTCATGTCTCTTAGAACCTTATCTCTGGGAGTTGCGAATCTCCATTTAAGAAGTTCAAATACATCAAGAACATCTGCTAGAGAATATATAGAAAAGGACTCTGGTCACCAACCAGCTGAGTTCAGCCTTCCAGCTAAACCTGCAAAGACAACAGATAGGTGAATAAAGGTCATCTTGGACCCTTCAGATAGTCCATTTGTTGTCTGAAAACCAACAAATGACCACAATGCCTTGAGAAACAGTGAAATCACCAACCAAAGTGCCCAAATCCTCAATGGACAAATCACAAAACAAAATGGTTGATTTTAAGAGTCTAATTTTTGAGATGCTTCATTATATAGCAATAAATAACCATAATAGAAAATGAGGTTAGACTCAGCATAAATGAAAATTACAATGCTTACTCCAAGCCAGAAATGTTAGAACAGGTGAAGCCTCCTAAACCAACTCAGAGACAAAAAGCACATATAATATATCAGTGCAAAGGTTCACAGTTTAGAAATTGCAAGTGAGGAAGAGATGAGTCTCCAATAAAAATAAGAAAGCCTAGGAATTTACAACTGGTCAACATATTTTTCCACCATCTGAGGCTAGTTTTCAGATGAACTAAAATACCCAAAACGTTAGATTTTCAGGATTTCATAGTAAAACATCAACCATAGGTTAAGAAATACGCTGCAGATTACATCTACAATTTCACTGACTGAGACAGTTCAGATGAAAGCCCTCTGCTGATTGGTGACTATTAGGCCTTGCTGAGTCAAAGCCTGCACTGGAAATTTCAAGGCAGTTTGTGAGCAAGTCTTTGGGAGTTCACAGCTATTCTTGACCAGTATACCCAAATACTGAAGAAGAGACCAGAACTTGAGAGGCAAAGTTAGAATGAAGTGAAGAACTGAGCCAAATTGGTGGGTATAGACAGGGAAGAGACAAAAGATTAAACCAGAGAACAGGCAAATGATATGGAAATATGCAACAAATATGGACAAGGGAACTAGAAGCAGTAGGTTGACATATTGATGACTTTTGTGTTATCATAAAAGTCTCTACCTATTGATGAATTGAATCAGTAACATCTCATGCATTGACAGGCCCTTAAGATCCTATCTAGTATCATTGGTCTTAAAGCAACCCAATGTTTATGTGATATAGATATAGGTTATAGTCTGGACTTTGGTTTCATTTAAAACTGAGTTCAAGTTATGGTTCTGCCATCTATGAGAAATGATAGCTTGAGAAAGTGACTTAATTATCTGTATCTCTACTTGGCCTGTAATAAGGTTGACACATAAGACTATTGTGAAATTTAAATGAAGAAGTAAAGTAATACCCAGTTTAGTTCCATGTACAGGTGATCAATAAATGAAAATTTTTGGTCCATAGGAAGAGAGAGCTCTTCCCTGAGAAAAAGACAATATTTTGAAGACACTATTCTTCCTTATCAGAAAGCAACAATTAAAAAAAATTCTTTCATTTTATGTACGTAACTAGGTTCAAGGATTGCAGAAGTCAGAAGAAAATGAGAGTTGCATGTGGAATGTATTTTCACAAATTAATCTCTGTTTTCTCATGATTCTCTCATTCTTGACTTACATAATTCTTCAGCATTAGATACAAAAATTAGTACAAAATTAGTAGTGAAGAGCCAGCAAAGTTGGACAGTAAGACAATGTAGGAGTAATAGAATTACTGTTTAAATCCAAATTTTGCTCATAGTGAGGTCTATTGATCTTTTAACTATGGTAAAGCAAGTAGATATTATACAGATACTACTTGGGTAGAATCAGGGCTGGGAAGTACAGACTTCGCCATTTTATTGCAATAAAGATGGCTATAGATATTCTAATTCTAACAATTTCTTCAAGATTAGCCCCCATCTTCCTAATATAGATTTATTTTAAGGAATGTTCTCCAGTATTAATAAGAGCAGTGATCTGATCAAACCTGAAACAAAATCCAATCAAAACTCTCCATTCAATCAGTATTATAATTCTTTCTCATTGACCGACTTCATTTCTGTTTGATTCATGAGGTTGACCTGTACAGCAAAGAGCAATGATGAGAGATCTCTGCACTGGAATTTGAGAAAGAGAGATGGAAATTTTCTGCTAAGCTTATGCACAGAAAAGAACACAATCAAATTAGGAAACACTGAAGAGCAACAAAGACAGTTCATACAATACTTTTCTTTTGACAGGCCAATAAATACTCAAGCTGAATAATTTACCAAAAGAAAAAGAGCCCACTCAAACCTTGTGACCTTTTGAACAATGAACAGCAGTTCAATTATCCACAAATGTTCTATGAGAAGTCAGCTTTCCAGGCTGCAGTATTATTTCAGCAGTCATACGTTAGAATTATTAAAGAGGGAGAAAGAACATTGCCTTTGTAGTTTCTGTGTCCTACTGTAGTTTATGTTACATTCTTTTTAAAAACTTGCAGCCACATGAAGTAGCACTTTGCCAAAAAAAGAAGAAAAAAGTAGGAGGAAGCAATTATTTTAATAATGTTTCTGGCGAGTTTGAGCTATTAGATTTCACTGAAACACTTTATCTGCACATTGCTAAAGTGATACTGTCACTTCAGAAAGTACTATATAATTTGCTTCTATTAGAGATTCAGATAACTTGCCAACAGTGCCCGTAGAATTTCTTCATCACCATCCACATGAACTGCAGTGCTGCAGACTGAGCAGCTCATCACTTCTTTAAGGTACATCTAGGTCCCAAGAATTGAAGAGCTTTCTCTTTCACTGGTGTCATAAAATTCTATATCTTCCTTTAGACTAAAAGCCATAGAAGTCATGTGGAATATCACATGTTTTTGAACCAAAAGTTTGTTACCAGTATGACAGCATATTATGAACACAGTTCCTGGGGAGGTGGCATATTTCTTGTGATTTAAGATTATCCAAAATCCTTTATTAGTTCTCTCATTGTCTTTTAACATTCTTCACCTTTAGGTTTTCTTATGTTTTTTTGAAATGTTGAGATTAGAACCAAGAATTATACAAAAGTAAAACTCCGACTGATGTAAAGATATTAGAAACACGGTTTCACTATCTGGACATTGAATGATTCATTGCTTATTCACTGAATTGTGTTAAGGGGAAGAAATGAATTGTTATTAGATCATAGTCAATTAAACTCAAATATACCTGAGGTTGGACCCAACAGAAGTTAACAGTTAGTGTTTCTGGCATATGATCTTGGGAGATTTAACTTTTTTTAAGGCACTACTTACTACTCTGTAAAAAGGAAGGATATCATGCTTACCTTGTAGTGTTGTTGTGAAAATTGGAAATGACAGCATTAAGTCCTTAACACTTAGCACATATTAGATCCTCCAAACTGTAGTTATATTTTCCCTTTTCCTTCCCTTTTTCTTCATCTCTTGTCTTATGTTAAAGGCTTGGTTTTTCTCACATATTTTTCCAGAGAAACATTTCATTTGTCTCTCTCCTTTCACAAATGTCATTTAGATTTTAATACGTCATTCTAAAAGCTTAGTCATGATTTTTATTCAGCAATTCCTGAAACTCACTAAGCATTGTCTTATTGCATTATACAGGTCATCAGTGGAAAATTTAAATGTCACCTGGTCTATAAATTTAGTTTACTGCATATGTAGTGTAGACATGAGTTGCTAAGAGTGTGACTTGCTTATCCTTATTATCTAGACTACTTATTCACTTTGAATAAACTGTTCCATTTCCTAATATCTTTATCATGTTCTATATTGTCAAAATTTAGTATGAAAGATAGCATTTGTCATAATGATTTTATTAGTATAATACCTTTCAAATCTCTAAAATGCTATGAGCTTTACATATATTAGTTAATTTAGAAAAAAATTGTTATATGCACAATAAGCTTTACATATGTGTAAATGTTTTTTTAGAATAAATTTGCTCTTTTTATTTCTTAATATGAACTTTATCTTAATGTTAATCAATACTGAGGAGCTGGTGACAACATTCTGTCAAATTAAATGAGCAGCCATGTAAACACTCTTTTTATTAACATTATTCACAACGTTTCAATCATAAACAGCATTAAACTACTTACTATTCACCATAAGGGTATAAAATGCACATTGGAGCTTCAAAATCAATGACATGTTGCCCTCTATCTAATGCTGCTCTTTGGCAAAGAGAGAAGAATCCATTCTTCAAACTCAGCATGTCAGTTTTTAATTCACACTTAAATTTCCACTTGAAGAGGCAAGCCAAAACAAAGTAGTCCTCCCTGAGATTCACCCTGGGAATAAATGCCTTCCCAACTTTAATAATTATCTGAGAATAGTCTTTCTCCCACTCCCCTTTTCTATCTGAATAGAAGTTGCTTATAAGGACCAAGTTGTTTTCTACTCCTCTATTTGCATAATTCACAGATGTCAACCTGCTGGTTCTTTTTTGTCCCATTGAATGATAGTCTTTGTTTGCTGGGTAAACTATTGTCCCTTTGCATTTATGGTTAGAAATATACTATACAAAAGTTGTAAGATGAAACAATTATCAGCATTTTAGGTATATGATAGATAGATGGATGATAAATAGATAGATGATCATATTTTTTAGTTAATCATGTCCTGCTTTGAGACCAACTCTTATTTTATAAATTAACCTATGGGCATGCCTATAGAACAGTATATGTATTTAAGAAATCTTTATTTAAACATAAGCTATCTTAATGATGGTAAACAGCTGTTATTTTACTTGATTACTTACATAACATCTTTAAAAACATACTTACTGCACTTTAAATGATGCATAGTATTATTTAGTTACCAGAACTTAATAATAATTAGAAATAATGGTTTTATATCCAATAACAAGAGCATCTCAATGATAACATGAATTTTTAGGTAAAGGTTTTTTCTTCCAGTTCATAGTCTATGTAATTCAGCCTAATTCTGCAAATAGCAAATGTGTTTAGTATCATGAACTGTTTTAGCTTTTTCTTTACCTGTTATTTAAGAAGGTATTTTTCAGAAGAAAGTGATACACAAGGGCATAGTACTACTAGTAAGAGACACATGTTTGAATCAACAAGATTTCAAAGACAATCAAATATAAGTGTTGTAATGATGTAGCAGAATTGGATGAAAACACTTCTGATCAGGATATTCATCTATAAAAGGATTTTTGAAGCAAAATACAACATATAGTGAAATTTGATTTACAAATATTTTGCTCAAGTGAGATCTTTCTGAAATTCTATTACATTTAAATTTTTCCTTGTTCTTTCAAAATGGGCTATATACACTGTAGATCAATTCGTCTAGCACTTGTTGATTAATTTTTGGACAGCGAAGTGAAGGCATTTGCTTATAACAATTTTGGATGAAGATTCTAGGAAGTGTAAGTTGACATTAACAACCATATGTCACTGCATAGTTTTGTAAATATAGTTAAATAATAGTGAACATATGTTCTTAATGTAAAACCAGTTTCTTTGGCCAGAATTCAGAAGCCACTTAATTCTTTTTTTAAAAAGGAGTTGTTTTCTAACATATAGAAAATTTGACTTGAATTGCTATCTTAAAAAATGGGGTCTCTAATGGCAAACACATGCCATCACTTTATTTCTGTTTTTCTTGAAGGTGACAGATATATACAAAATGCAAGGTAATCATGATGTTGTATTATTTTTCCATTTAATACATATGTCAGTATTTTATATGTGAAAATAATATAAAAATTGGAGTAGATAAAACTCTATTTCAATTGTGGGATATTAGAATATCTGTGCTTCACCAAGAAAATTTCCTTGATTTCTGTCTTGTGACTAGCTGGTTTTGATTTCCATGAGCTTTTAGGGTGTTTAACTCAAAATTTTAAAGGTCTCCTGGACGATGTGTAATATTTGTACCAGAGTATTTGACATAATTGTGAAAAGAAATAAAGTGATATACTTCCTAGTGGACACATGGTTAAAAAATGCAGCGGGTTTGACTGTATCTAATCTTTGCTTTCTTCAATTTAACTACCAATGAACCAAAGTTAATTATAATAAAAGTTATGTGAGAACTAAACATAGCAAACTTGCTCATTATCCTCAGCACGGAACACATGGTAAGTGTTCCATAAATAAAGAGTAAATAAAGAAAATATATAGTTTTACTAAAACAGGGAGAAAAACTGAATATGTAGGTTAGAAAAATACAGGATGAAAAGTTACTCTTAAATAAAACTAGGTTTCTCCATCTGGCTTTTCTCTAAAGAGTTCCAAAGAAGAACTGAGAATAGATTTTTTCTTTCTCTACTGGTGAAGATGTATATTGCTCAAAGATGAAAGAATCAAAGAAAAGGTGCCTAAGATTATTTTATTTTAACCATCATTAGTATGTAATAATATCAGAGTCAACTTGACAAATCATATGCTAGTAAATCATACATGAAAAATTGTAGTGTCTTCTCAGATATAAAATTTTTTTACTATTCCTTCATTTTAGTAATTATCATTTGTGCTGGATGTTGATTTAAATTAGACTTTGCTTCATATTTATATAATATACAAATAAACAAACAAGAAAACTAAAATAATAAACAAATCTCCAATGTAAAAAAAATTACAAATAATCTCTGTACGCATTCTACTCTCAACTAGGTAGAGCACAACTCCCAACACCTTAAATGAAGGTTGTCCATAGTGACTTTCTTCCAAAGAGGATTGATTAAAAATAGAGAAGTATAATAACTTGACAGTTATGTAACCTGACAAACACTATCTAAGTCAGTTGATCAAGTTCAACGTCAACAACAATAAATCTTGTTGATTTTGCTATTATTTAACTATATTTACAATACTATGCTGTGACATATGAAATGCAGGCATTTGCTTTTAACTTCGCTGTCCAAAATTAATCAACAAGTGCTAGACGAATTGATCTACAGTGTATATAGCCCATTTTGAAAGAACAAGGAAAAATTTAAATGTAATAGAATTTCAGAAAGATCTCACTTGAGCAAAATATTTGTAAATCAAATTTCACTATCTGCTACATCATTACAACACTTATATTTGATTGTCTTTGAAATCTTGTTGATTCAAACATGTGTCTCTTACTAGTAGTACTATGCCCTTGTGTATCACTTTCTTCTGAAAAATACCTTCTTAAATAACAGGTAAAGAAAAAGCTAAAACAGTTCATGATACTAAACACATTTGCTATTTGCAGAAGTAGGCTGAATTACATAGACTGTGAACTGGAGGAAAAAACCTTTACCTAAATATATAATAGTTCTATTGTAAGGTATCTATGTGCTACACTGATTAATACCTTAAAGTACATTAGTTCCTATGTGTTCAGAAAATAAATTTATTAAATTGGGTATTTTATAAGAATTATATATTGATAAGTAGAATGTAACTTTTTAAAGTAAATTATCAGAAGAGATTTTGAAAATATCAGTGAAAATTGAAATGAAATTAACTTATGTTAAAAAGACTGAATAAATTAGTCTTAAAAAGTAACATTATTATCGACAAGCAATTTATCAATGATAAGATTACAAACACATTCCAACATTAAAAATGACAATATTAGAAAAATCTTAAATAATTATAGGTAATTAGTCAAATATTCTTTAAAAGTATCATTTTTATCTAATGGTAAAACTCTAATTCTAGATTCTGGGTCAAAATGCTTATCTCTGGGTTATTTATTTTTGTATATATTCCTTTTTTAAGGTAAGAATCTGAGTTGCAGCATCTTATTTCCAGTCATGATCTGGGATGAAAGTGGAGTGGCCTGACATCTACAATACTTCAGTGGCAATTACAGCACAGTTAATATATCAATTTAATTAAATTCCTATAATGCTTCATGACATAAAATATCAAAATAAGTTAACTTGCACAGAAACAGACAAAAAGATCAATGCAGTAGGCAGAGATACAATGAATTAAATTAAAGTATAATTGCCAACTACTGAAAGGATTGTGTGCATAAGTAGGTTTTTTTGTAAAGCAATTTTTTAGAAAGACATCACTTAGAGGAGTTAGATAAGACAGATTCTAGAAGGTTCTAAAGATTCCTAAAGTCATCTTTAAAGCAATGTCTGAATTATTTCTTATCTAATTTTTAAAAAGAAGTCAAATAACTATTTTTGTATCAAATTAAAAATATGAAATTCTTACATTTTACTAAGCAGAATTTTAAATGTGATTTTCACTAATTTTTGCAGTAGTGTTTTTAATTAAACTAATATCACTGAAACCCTTATGACATAATTTAAAAGCTACATGTCAAAGAAAAAATCCATGTTTCAAAGGAAGAAGACAGAAACAATGTAACCAGTGGGTTCTCTAATCTCACTACCACTCTGAGATAAGTATGATCATTGGGTTCTATAGCAAATTGGAAGTAAGGTTGATAGCCTTTCTGCTAATAAAGACAATAGAGTCTTGAAAGAAAGAAAGAAAGAAAGAAAGAAAGAAAGAAAGAAAGAAAGAAAGAAAGAAAGAAAGAAAGAAAGAAAGAAAGAAAGAAAGAAAGAAAGAAAGAAAGAAAATTCTCTTCATTTAGTATCCCAAGCTGATAAAATGGATCTTACTGGTTATAGTAAATGTGCTAGAAAATAAACAATTGGTGATTTTATGTGTCATTGCTTAATAAATAATCTGTGGTCTTGTGTTTTCTTTGTGGCTCTAAGCATCTTCATCTGTAAAAGAGAATGAGTTGCATTAGATGTTTACTAAGATATCTTCTAATTCAAACATTTTATAGTTCTATGTCAGAGAGATGATACCTACTAACTCATTCTCTGTGCTAGGAATTTTAGTTTAGTTATTGCTGGAGTAATTATTAACATAAATAAAAAGTATTTTGCTTCATTCAATCAAGCACAGTAGGTAGTGTGTGTGTGTGTGTGTGTGTGTGTGTGTGTGTGTGTGAATTAGAGTGTGTATTAGTTCTGAAATTATCCAGCCAGTTAAAAAACATCAGTAGCTTTGTAGGGACACTTATATTAGAAATAAGATTACCAAATAGTTCAAGAAAATTTGAGTTGCCACCCTCACTTTCAATTGTAATCTGTTATCTTGAAAAACTCCATTGGTAATGCTAATGCACAATCATTGACACTAGGAAAAAAGGACAAATAAGCAGATAAAATAGAGTTCTATTTCTGTGACAGGACTGCTGAGTCACTTCTCAGTTAAAATTAGATTCAATTATGAGTAACAAAAAAATCTCAAATTATAGCTTATTTTAGATAGAAATTTGTTTCACTCTTACAAAAATATTGGTGAACTATGACTAATATGGTGGCTCTATTACCTGTAGGGACCCAGGCTTCTTCTGTGCTCTACCATCTTTAACATGTGGCTTCTAACTTATTGTGCAAGATGTTTGTTCCACTTCTAAATATCACAACCACATTAAAGTCTTCACAGAAGTCACGTTATCATCTTGCTTACATTTCACTGTTCATATATAGCTGCAAAATAAGCTAACAAATGATATATTTTTGGAAGCCTATTTGCCTAGCTTAAACTTATGAGGTCTATTACTAAAAAAGTAAGAATGTATACTGGGAGACAACTGGGAGCCTCTATCTGCACTTTGGCAAAATGTCCCTGCATATATAACATACTCACCTCTCAAGATATCTTCTGATCATAGTAAACTATAAACCAAGATAAGATATTTTTTCCCCAGCACCAATATAGAACTGAAAAGTAGAAATAGAATGACCTCAATAAAAACTTCCTTTCAGATAAGAAAGAATATGAACTACCTAATGGTTACTATTTCATTAGAACTAGTGTGTCCTTACCCAAGGTGATTTTTTATTAGTGAAATTTTAGTCAGTGGTTATGCAACTTTTTGGTCTCAGGACCCTTTTACATTTTTATGTTATTAAGGAGAGCAAAGAGTTTTATAAAATGTATAATGTGTCTATCAATTTTTGCCACTTTACAATTTAAGCTGAGAAATTTTCAAAATATTTATTGATTAATTTATTTAAAATAATATCAAATCTGATACATCTTAACACATTTTTATAAAAATAACTATATTTCACAAAACAAAAAATAGCAGGAAGAGTGACATCATTTTGAACATTCACAAATATTTTAAGTATCTGCCTTTATAACAGACAGCTAATTCTGACCTCTGCTTCAGCACCAGTGCATTGTAATGTTGCGAAGTGGATCAGGATCATTTGGCTTCACAAAAAAGTTGTGATAGGAAGTTGGACAATATAGTTTAGTAGCCTTTAAAGAAAATTGTGGATATTTCTTTGTGAAGCTAAAGCAAAACCTGACAAATAAAGTTTTTGAAAATTGCAGTGTGAAATCTGAAACCAAATTACTTATTCATACTGTTACAATAAAATTTATTTTGTGTTCTACATCTTGAAGTTTTTAAAATTTTAATTAGTTTCAAGTATACAGTACATTGGTTAGACATCTATACAGTTCATAAAACGATTCCCCCAATTGCTACCTCCCTCCCCTGACCCTCTTCCTAGCCAACATATTAATGCTAACTGCATTCCCTATACTGTGCTCCTGCATCCCACGACCATTTGTCAGGTACTAATTTGTACTTCTTTAACCTTTCACCCCATTCTCCCAACCCCCCAAACCTCCTCCCTTCTGTCCATCACCAAATTGTCCATTATATTTGTGAGTCTGTTTTTGATTAGTTTGCTTTTTTATTTCTTAGATTCCACATATAAGTGAAATTATATAGTGTTTATTTTTCTCTGCTTGATTTAAATACCTTCTAGGTCTATCAGAATAATATTTTTTTTCTATCCACTTCTTTTTCATATGTAGGGGTCTTGTTTTCTTATCCTTTCAGCCACTTCTGTCTTTTGGTTGGACTTAATTCTTTTTTATTTAAGGTACTTATTGATAAAAAGATTGTTGTTATCACTCTTTATTCCTGTTTTTAATACATGTTTTTTTCTTCTTAAAGAAATCCCTCCAATATTGTAATACTGGCTTGGTGGTGATAAATTCCTTTAGCTTGTTTTTATCTGGGAAGCTCTTTATCTGTCCTTCAATTCTAAATAATAGCTTTTCTGGATAAAGTATTCTTGGTTGTAGATCCTGCATCTGCATCCTGTTGAATATTTTTTACCAAGTCCTTCTGTCCTGCATAGTTTCCTTTGAGAAATCAGCTGCAAATCTCATGAGTATTCTCTTATAAGTAACTATTTTTCTCTTGCTACTTTTAATATTCTTTCTTTGTATTTAAACTTTGGCATTTTAATTATGATGTGTCTTCATGTGGGCCTCTTTGGATTTATGATTTTTTGAATGCTCTGAGCTTTCTGAGGTTTTATGTTCATTTTCTTCACCAAGTTAGGAAAGTTTTCTATCATTATTTCTTCAAACAGCTGTTCAACATCTTGATTTTCCTCAGCTACACTAATCAGATGGATATTTAAACCCTTAATAGTGTCCCATATTCTCCTTAAATTATTTTTGTAGTCTTGGCATCTTATCTCTTGTCATCTGATTGTGTGTCCTTGACTTTCTAGTCCTTTAGATAATGCATTTGATTCTTTTCCTTAGTCACTTTGTTTATTCAATTTCATATACTTCTCATCTCAGATGTGTCCTCCATTTCAGACTGGTTCCCTTTTATAATTTCCATTTCCATTTTTATATTTTTATCTCTTTGTTCAAGTTCTTTCTGAATTTATCTGCACTTTCCAAAAGTTCATTTAGCATCTTTATAACCTGTGTTTTAAACTTTGCATCTGTTAGATTACTTGACTCCATTATTTCTGAATCTCTGTTCTCTTCTCTCATGTGGTTTCTGCTTTTTTGTCTTCCAATTTTGGCTGTTTTTCCATGTCTGTTTCTGTGTATGAAGCAAAACTCTTAAGTCTTCCAGTCTTACTAGTGTGGAGTTGTGAAGTAGGTGTCCAGTGGCACAGTCCTGAGAGAGATTCTGCTGCAGGCCAAATTTAGCCCACACCTCTGTCCCTCTGGGGCCACCTGTTAAGTTCAGCAAGCAATCCACAGATGCTGTGCTTATAGCTGTCTAAAAAGGCCACAGCAGGAATGGAGGACAGCTGCCTCCAGTGTGAGTCTCAGCAAGGAGCACCTGACTCACAGGATACACCTGGATGTGGCTTGGGTAGGGCTGTGATTTGGAGGAGGAGGGGTTTTAGAAAATATTCTGGGCAGAGCAACCTCTCTTATTCAGTTTGATAACCTCAGGGCTATGGTAGTGCTGTGTCTGGTGCACTGGTAGTGAGGGAGGACTCAACAGAGAACAATGGATACTACTAGCACTTCTTACCCAGAGAGTCTTGCCTAAACCCTCACTCCGACAATGTCTCCTTGCAAGTCCCTGCTAACCCCTGCATGCAGCTAAATTGGTATTGGTGTTTAAAATAAGCAGGTCCATCACTGTGAATATCTGCTTGGGGACATGACCCTTTTAAGAGGCTTCTGCTGCTGCTGCTGCTGCTGCTGCTGCTGCTGCTGCTGCTGCTTCCTCTATCTCATTCGGCCTCTGGAGACTGGGCAGCCCTGCATCCTCTCCCATCCTACCTTCTGTCATTGCAGGGTGATTTTTTGGATTTCTCCTTAGTTGTATGGCTTGTTCATCCCAGGCGATTTTTTCCTTGCTGTTGCTCTTTGTTTCCACCACAACTTTGATTTGGTCACCAGAGAGATGAACAGAGCCTCTATCATCTACATCATTTTTTTCCCCTCCACATCTTGATTTTTTTTTTTTACCCATGCATGGACCATTTGAAAATATTGATTCCCTTAAGATTTTCCAAATATCAACATATATTCTGCTATATAATGTGATTTTTTTAAAATTACATTTGTTAATGTTATCATAGAAAAGTATTTAAATATTGGAAAGCTGTCAAGTTCTTGGTCATGGATATAATTTTCCAAACTTCTAATTTTTGCTTGAAAGTTCAGATTTTATCATTGAGAACAAGTAGTATGGGTTGTTTCCTTTGAAATGACAGATTCACTTAGTTCATTTTAAAAATCCTCTCCCCAATATTCATGTCTGAATAACCATAGTTTGCCTGTCAGTCATTCTTTCTAGTAAAAATGATGCTCCATGAAATAAGAGGCTAGTTAAACTAAAATAAGAGTTTTTTTCCTAAGGCAGACAAATATCATACTTTAGTTGGCATCAGAAGTACTTAATGTGTACCACATATTTCATCATAAAAAACATCACAAACATATACTTAAGTAAAGTCATGTTTAGTCTTTTATCAGGATATTACAAGTGAAACAGTGTGTGTGTGTGTATAACTACATGTGCACGATGGAGAAAAATGACTATTGTAATTTGTTGTCAATGCCTTTATTCAAACTAAAGTGACAGTTTTACCCATCATTGCTTTCAAACCATCAATGCAAATGTTTACATGATGAAAAAGGGCAAATGATGTCTTAGTATTATGATGAAAAGCATTTTGGCCTTACAAATTTTCTGAAAGGATCTTGGAAGCCTATGATCACACACTGAGAATCACTGCATTAGGTTAAAGGGTATACATATTTAAACTATTTATGGATGCTGCCTGGTTGTACAATTTTTATTTCCACCAAAATTTTTGGCATGACTGGTTTTGACATTTTGACCAATATAGAGAAGAAAGTATAAATGTTTGTCTATCTGATAGATTAAAAAAAAAAGCTTATTGTCATCTTAATTTGTTTTTCTTTTACCATAAATGAAGTTCAGGATCCTTACATACATTTATTGGTCAGTATGAGGCTGGCACAGGGGTAGATGAACCCCTTCCATTGAACAGAATGAAGAGTTAATAAAATGACCTACATTCACTTAAAAATGTAATTCAACATCAAGGTTGAATTTTTTTAATAGGTAATTGGTTGAGAGAAAGGTAGAAATTTAAATAAATAATGTTGGGATAACTGACTCACTATTTGAAAGAAAAGTTGATCCATAATTGATTTACATTTTCTATCAAAAACTCTTAATAGATAAAAGATCAAAATTTTAAAAAATCAACTTATAAAGTAGTAGATTTACTCATTTTTATATTTTATATTTGAAATATCTGTCAAAACTCAGAAGAGTTAAAAAATTATACACATGACTATATAGAGTTATTTGAGTTTTGAATGACAAAAGAACACAAAATAAATCATAAGAAAACAATAAAATGAGAGATAAATATATTTAACACATACTGTAAACAACTAATTCTATTTTAAGTGCTTTTATAAAGGTATAAAAAAAGAAATTAACAACCTTTTAGAAAAATAGGCAGAGAATATGATTGTAAGATATTAAAGTAAACCACAGAAACAAACAAGATAATGAAGTAAATCATAGAAATAGTGCTCTTAGGAGTATTTGAAGTCAATCAAATCTTCTTGCTCTCTCATTATAGGTGAGGAAACTGAAGTCTAGAGAGGCACAGATTGAAGTTTAATTTTTTTATTCTACATTAAGTGTTTTAACAACAAGAGGTTATTCATTTGTTTCTACTAAGTAACTGTTACCCAAATATGATTTGTTTTCAATTCAATATAACTTTAAATATATGTCACTCTGCAAATACTTCATGAATATATATGTCATTCTGTAACTACTCCATGCAAACGCAAATAGCATACAGTGACCTATAGCTACTTGCAACTGATACATTTTAAAAAATAGGTTAACATTCTATTGCAACGGACACCATCTGTTGTTATTATACAAGACTAGATATAGTGGTTAAGAATTTAGGCTCTCGAACCCAACTGCTCCAAACTGAAATCCTGGCTTTATAACATACGGGATAACCTGAACAATTTATCAAAGCTCTGTATCATCCTGTTTCTAAAGTTATTGTAGGATTAACTCATACTTATAAAGAGATTATGATAAGGCATGACACACAATAAGTGCCCAATAAATATTAGCTATTATTACTTCATTGTTGTTTGTAGGTGAGGGCACTTTTAGTGACCATTTCTTTTTTGTGTATTATTTTACTGTGGACTAGAAGCATCTTATCTTGCTTGTTACCACCACAGAAATGATCTACATGTGGGCTTGATTTCTGTAACCCAGTTATTTTCATAATGTATTAAGTAACATGATGAATAAATCCCAGGTGTATATTGACAATCAGAGGTTGAAAAAAAGATTTGAGGTTATTTAGGAAAATGAAAATTGAATGAATTTATTATTTTAACCTTTTATATGAGGAAAAATTTACAGAGCCTAGTTACAGTTTATGCAAGAATGAAGAGAGAAAATAAATGACACAAACAGGGGATACAAATCAGCTGATTTCAAATTCAGATTATATATACATGCCCTCCTGTTTGTCCTGCAAGTATTTCTCATTGTGAGGCTACTTTCAACTTGACTTTGCTGTTCTTTGTTCTTTGAAAACTTCCAGAAACACTTAAAAAGCTTAAGGGATTTATCATAAGGCTTGATATGCAGTATTCTAATGTAGCCTGAAAGCTAAATTGAACTGGAAATCATCTATGCATACTAAGGCCAATGCCTGCCCATTCTGAATGGATCACTGGTGGCTTATCACTATTTCTTAGAGACTCAATACTGAACTTAGAAAATGATTCTCAGGAGCTAAAAAGACTTTCGTTTTTTAGATTTTCTTCCCTTTGTCCTTTACAGTTCTGAACTTAATCAAATTGTCAGGGGGCTACTTCCCCTAACAAGGATGATGGGAATGGAAATTTGGGTCTATTTATTTCTAAAAAGAAAGAGCCATGGGTATAAGAACCTCAACACTTAGCATTTTAACAACACGTAATATACAAAAACAATCAGTTTTCTTGCATAAAATTCTACTCTAAAAATATCAAATACCAAAATCAAATAGATTCTCTTCTTAAGTTAAATTGTTACTTTCGTTGTCTCTTGATGACATACTTTCTGAATTTCCATGTTCTTGTAAAAGCTTAAAGTGAGAAAATTTGATTAATTTAACTAATGGATCACCATACAAGTTTTTATAATGAAAAAGAACTTATGACAAACTATTCATTACCTATGTATTTGATTTTTTAAAACATATTCAGTTTGAAACATCCGATAAAATTATTGCTCTGAGTTTTTACATAACATTTTTCTTATTTGGGTTTTTTAAAAAATAGCATTATTGAAATAGAATTTGTATACTATAAAATCAACCAATTGAAAGTATATAGTTCACTGATTTTTAGTATATTCACAGAATTGTGCAATCATCAATACAATTTAATTTTAGTATATCTTTTTATGCAAAAAATTTCTCCACTTATTACTCTCACTACCATTCTCATTCCCTCTTCCAACCCCTTGCTCCAGACAACAAATAATCTACTCTCTATAGCTTTGCCTATTTTGGATGTTTCATATAAATGTAATCATATAATATATAGTCTTTTGTGACTGGATTCTTTTAATTAGGATAATAATATCAGATCTTCAATCTAATGCTCTCCCAACTGAGCTATTTTAGAGAGCTCTTAGGGTATATTTTCAAGGCTTATTCATGTATAGCATGCATCAATAATTTATTCTTTTTATTGCTGAATAATATTCCACTGTGTGGCTATACCACATTTTGTTTATCTATTCACCAATTAATATCTATGTTGTTTCTACATATTATCATTATGATTAATGCTGCTAGAGACAATGATATACTAATTTTTTATATGAATATATGTGTTCATTTCTTATATTGTCTTTCCTGTTTTATTGTATCATATATATATATGATACTATATATATATAATATATATAACATATATATATTATATATATATAATCAGTGAGTAAAAGAAAAAGGTCACAAGAAAAAGAAAAAAACATATATATATATACATATATATAATATATATATGTCTATACACATATACATATATATATATACACACACATATATATTAAAGTACATTATTTAATTTTTATATATTGGTAAATTTTTCTAATTTTATTCCAATTTTTTTGGCAAATATGTTTATTATGATTTCAATCTTCTAAATTTATTGAGGCTTGCTTTATGACCTAACATATCATCTATCTGAAGAATATTTCATGTGAGCCTGAGAAAAATATATACTATAAATTGTTGGATAGAGTGTTCTATAGACATATTTTAGGTTTTGTTGGTTTATAATGTTTTTCACGTCTTATATTTTCTTGTTTATCTTCTTAGTTGTACTATCTATAATTGAAAGTGATTTATTGAAGTCTCAACTATAGTCTCTTAATGATGGGGATACATTCAGAAAAATGTGTCATTGGATGACTTTGCTGTAAAATCGTAGAGTAGACTTACACAAACCCTGATGATATAGCCTGCTACATACCTACGCTATATATGGTAGCCTATTGCTTCTAAGCTACAAATTTGTGCTTAATACTGTAGGTAATTATTATGAAACGATAAGTATGTATGTATCCAAACATATTTAAATATAAGCTACAGTAAAAATACAATTTAAAAGATAAAAATGATACACTTATATAGGGTACTTACTGACAATGGAGCATGCGAGACTGGAAGTTTCTCTAGATGAATCAGTGGTGAGTGAATATGAAGGCCTAGGACATAGTGTACACTACTGTAGACTTTATAAACACGACCGCCACGCTTTTTACTTGCTTCCTTCCAATAGGGTCAGAAATAGAACATCAAAGTAGTCAATCCAGCTCCATCAACTGGATTTATTGCAATTATCGAGGAGAAACTGGCTAGGTTAAGCATAGATCACCATAATAGTGACTGTCAAGAAGGTAAGTCTGAGAACATAAGAATAGGAGATCAAGATAGAAAGATAAAAGAACACAGGGGATTGTCATAGCAATGTGGTTTTGATATTGAATATTGAAGCAATGATTAGATTAATGAACTTTGTAGTATTCATTTTAAAAAAAGAGGGTGTTTAACATGGAGAAGGTATAAAACTGAAGACTCAATGTTCTGACTTTGGAAATTTATTTTTGGTTCCATTGACCCTATCTGACACAAAGTATTCTCTCTAGTGTTGAAATGATAGATGAAATAAAACAATCTATGTTTTACAACCTGAAAATATTTCCAAAGTATAAGAAAAAGCTGGATACATACTACCACATAAAGCTTTTCCTAAAGTGGCAATGGCATATTGTACTTAAGGCAGTTTCTGCAGACCTGTTTCCTTGTACAAGATCTTAGGTCCTCGACAAAGAATTTACAATGATGTCCTCTGAACACCATCATCTGGGAGGGCTGTAGCACCCTCTGGATATGCAGCTCTGAGTAGACACACTTTCCTGTACTGAAACAGGTAAGGCTGACTAATTGGAATGTGACTCTACAATCACAGTTGAGATGCTGTGATTGAGAAGGATTGTATTGTCAAGCCCCACAGGTATTATTTCTGTCAGAGAAAAAATAATTCATCCTGAACCACACATCCATTAATTTTTTGTGAGAAATTCAGCTCCATTAAAATCTTATGGGATCACTATCATATATGTGGCCTGTCATTAAATAAAATTCCATTATGTGACACTCGACTGTTCTGTTGTTTAATTATCTATTTCCTCCTTTCATTTTGACAGCTTTTGCTTCATGTACTTTGGGACTCTTGTTAGGTGCATATATATTTACTATTATTACATCTTCCTGATAAATTGATGTTTTTATTATTATGTAATTCCTTATCTCCAATAGCCATTTTTATGTTAAATTCTATTTACATCTCATATAATAGTATGTTTAGTCCAATTTCAGTTTAGTTACTGTATATATGACATATCTTTTTATCCTTTTAATTTCAATCTATTTCTGAATCTAAGGTATGTCTCTTGTAGACTATTTTATTTGAATCATGTATTTTTCTGTTCATGTTGCTAATCTGTGTCTTTTGAGGGGAGTATTTAACTAATTTATACTTAGTGTAATTAATAAGGTAGAATTTATGCCTGATATTTTGCTATTTGTATTCTGTATGTCTATATATTTTTTTGGTCTCTCTTTTCCTTAATATTGTCTTCTTTGTGTTAAGCAGACATTTTCTAGTAAACCATTTTTATTTCTTTGCTGTTTCTTTTACCTTATATTAACCACATATTATCAGTTATTTTCTTAGTATTTTTTCCCCAGAAGAGATTGCAATTAACATCTTAGTTTAAAGCAATATAGTTTGGATAACATTAACTTAACTAACATTAACTTAATTTTAAAAGTATACAAATTTTTATTCCAATATACTTTTGTTTCTCTCCTTTTTTTGTACTGTGACTGTCATACAAGTTACTTATTTATAAATTATAAACCTATCAACAGAATTTTATAATTATTGCTTTATACACTTGTCTTTTTAAAAAGAAGAAAATAGTTATGAGAAGACTTATGTTTTACTGTGTTTTATCTATGTAGTACTCTTTACCAGTGATCTTTATTAATTAATGTGGATTCAAGTTACTATCTAGTACCCTTTCATTTTAGCCTGAATGACTCTCTTTTAGCTTTTTAGTTTTTTTAAACTTTTTTTTGTAGGGCATTTCTTTTAGCAACAAATTATCTATCACAACCTTTATAAAAAATATCTGAAATATCCTAATTTCTCGTTTATTTTTGAAGGAGAGTTTAGCTGAATATATAAACTCTTGTTCAACTTTCAACATTGTGGAGGTATCATTCCATTGTCCTCTGACCTGCATGGTTTCTGATGAGAAGTCATTTATCACACTTATTAAGGATCACTTATAATGGATAAAGTTATTTTCTCCCACTCTTTTCAGAATATTTTTTTCCTCTTTGATTTTTATTAATTTGACTATGCTCTTCTAGTGATAGGTCTCTGAGTTTATTTATTCCAGTTGGAATTCATTGTTTTTCTTGGGCATTTATATATTAATATTTGTCATAACATTTCAAAAGTTTTCAGCATTTTTTTTCTTGCTTCTGAAACTTCCATTATGGTTATTTTAGTACACTTGATGATGTTCCACAATTCCCTGAAGCTCTGTTCACCTCTTATTCTTTTTTTTCCATTCTGCACCTCAAATTGGATTATCTCTACTGACCTCTCTTCAAGTTTGTTGATTCTTTATTTTGTCAGCTTGACTCTCTTATTGAGACACTTGTGAAATTTTCATTTCAGTTATTGGACTTTCAATTCCAGGGTTTCTTTTTCAAAAAATAATTTATATATTTTTTATATTTTTATTTTGGTGAGATATCATTGTCTTCATATTTAGTCAATGATAGACATGTAGGTATTCTGGTATCAAACCCCCTAAACCCAGGATTTGTTGTTGTTGCTTAGATTTTTATTGTTGTTGTTTTTCTTGTATCTATTTCACTTACTTGTTTAGAGACCTTCATGAGCAAATTCTATAGATTCTGTATCTAGCAGAATATATTCTGAGCACTCAGAATATATATATATTTGTTTTTTATTTTTAAATTTGGCTTCCAAGGAGGTCACCTATAGATCATATAATCAAGGGGTTATAATGGTCCATCAGAAAATCTTAAATGCAATTCCTATATATTTTCTCCTTTTCTAAATAGATCTCTGTGTGTGAGAAAGCACATCCAAATCAGGCAGTTTACAAGAAAGACATCCTTAGCTTTCACCTCTTGTGTCTACAGAGTTTTAAGGTCAGTCGGATGCAAATGACTCCAATCTTCTCCTTTTCTGGATATTTTCTTATATATAAGGGCTTGGGAACAGAGCAGTCTTTGAGATTCCCATGAATATGTTGGGGCATTTCAAAGTTTCCTGTGGTCATCTGGTTCTCCAGAATTTCTTTTTAAATCACTCCCTACCCAGGCTCTTATTTACTCTGATTGAAATTTAACTATAAGCTGTGAGGTTGCCAACATATTGCTACTGTTTGGGGAATGCTCTGGGGATCCCCTTTTACTCGCTGATCTTGGACCTAATCCAAATCAAATTGCCACAACACCCAGGGCATAGAGATTTTCCATGAGCTGCAATTTCTGACAAAATTTTGACTGTGCTCTGGGGATGGTGTTTTTAAGGCTGTTGCAAAAGAGGTCCAACCTCACCTCTCACTGGTGTCTGCAAGGCTGAAGGCTTTTGGCTACCACATCATTGCTCTGGGGAGAGAAAGAGGATGAAACTAGCCCCAAGGGAAAAAATATCACAGACCATGATGCCTTTTATAGAGGTTTAGCAGTTTTTCTTGGATAGATGTTTACTTTGCTCTATGGCTTTGGTTAATGTCCAGAGTTCTGAAATGGTTGATTTTAGTTATTTGCCCATATTTTTATAATTTTAGTGGGAGAGCTAGTTCACAGAGGTCCTCATTTATTCCAGAAGTCTATGTTACATTTATATTGTATTACATTAATTATATTTGTTAATTATATTAATTATATTATATTATATTTTTTATATTATGTTGTGTTATGTTATATTACATTACATTATATTTATTATATAATATTAATTAAAGGTATACTGTAATTTGGTTTACTTTCTCATCTCTGTTAGCTTCTCTTCCACTGTTTATTATCTATCTTCTTAATATCTGCATTTTCAAATAAAATTTATATTTATCATGGTTTTCTATTTTGAAGTTTATTAAAACTTCTCTCCTTCTTTCTGGTAAAATATGTGTTTGTGAAGGTGTGAGAGATATAAGTATCATTACAAAGTACAGTTATATAAAATCCCTAACAAGGTAAAATGATTCAATTTTACTATAGCAAATTTACCGCAATAAATTTGCATTATATTCATTATTTACATTAGATCCTTTTCATAAAATAAATGGGTCAGTTATTGCTTGAGAATACTTCTTCAGTTAATTATGCAGCAATAAACTCTTCAAAATGTATTATCATTTATAATTGCAATTTTCTAGGTGATATACTTGAGATGTAGCAATGAGTAACATATATTTCTTTTAATGCTATGGTAGGTATACTATAATTATTAATTATCAACTTGACTAATTATTATTGGTAGCAATTAATCTTTGCTCTAATAATTAGGGCTGATGGATATACTTGTCTTGATCCCTTTACCTTTTGCAAAGACATGAGTATAATATATCTAATTACTAAACTACAGATTGTCTAAAACAGTTAAATAATTTGATATTATAAGATTGTCTCTGAGCTGTTGGAACTTTAAAAAAGGCATATAATACAGTGGGGTTTTTTTGTTTTTTTTTGTTTTTTTTTTTTTTAGATTTAAGTTTGCTTCATTCCCATACCCAGATTTGTTTTTTTTGTATTTCATATACCACCGTTCAAAGCTTTTTACTATCTTAAATAGGGAAGTTGTTAAGAAGCACATGTCTATAAATGAGTGAGAATAATATTAGCATTGGGCAAAAAAGAATAGAAAGGAAGACTCTTAAAAAGTCCTCATAGTAATTACAAAAACTTGTATTTACAAATTCCTGACTATGACCAATGTAATATTATAAGAAAGATGGACCTTGTATTTCTTATATTTCTTGAATAAGAATTATTTCTGGCATCTAGTAGATGCTCAATAAGTATTTGTGGAATAAATAATTGAATATGAAGTGAAGTAATTATCTGTTAACAAGTTGAAGCTGGCATAAGTCAGTGTATAATCAGCTAACTTTCATTGAAGAGATCATTTATTTAATATGTCTTCATAATAATAACTTTTACCCTAACTTTTACCATTCAAAGACTCTCAGAGAAATACATTAACATCCACTGAATGAGAAACAAAAAAATTTGAAAGTGATAATGCTGATTTTAAACAGGGTTTGCGAGTTCTTGGACAATAGAGGTTACAGTTGCTGTAAAATTTATCAGAAGGGTTGTGTTATCAGAAGGAACTTCAATGAACTAATATATTAAGAAGTCTGAACCACTCCAGTTTCTGTAGACATATTTTGCCATAGCAATTATATCAAGTCTTTAAATTGTTCTTTTAAAAACAGATATTTAAGTGTTATTTTGCTCTCATTTATTTTGGATGGATGGTTTAAATATGTTTAATGGTTCAAAATGGGTTTTCAGTATTGCAACATTAATACATAATATTATGACTGTGGTAAACAAGAATTTCACTTTGGTTTGATTTGTGACTATCATCCTAGAAATACCTAAACTATATGTTGGTGGTGCTTCTGAAAGAGAGTGCATGTAGTGTGTGTGTGCATGTGTGTACATGTTTATGTGTGGTACATAATGAGTTGTTACAAACAATATAGAAGAAACACATAACACTGATTTGTCTTACTAAAGCAGTGGCTGCAGTATAGCCCCTGAGTTTTCTTATGATCAGTATTTTCCTTAAAAATATCAGTTTTTACAATGCATAGGATGAAATGATGGAAAGCACTGTGGTTAAGAGCAAAAGTTTTGAAGTCCGGTGATACTGAATTGAAGTCTTACTTTACTATTTTCTGCGAGTCTTACTGCAAGGTTTCTAATCATTTTTAACCTAGTTTCATTATCTTGAAACACTGGCTATAAAAATAAGATTGTGTCATGGGATTATCATGGGGGTTTCATTTAGATAAAGATATTATTATGGTTATGATAATAGTAGCTGTCTCAGAGGTTGTTGAGAAGATTCAAAGTAAGAAACTTACTTAGGATACATAGCAAGGTCTAAATAAATATTATCTACTATTTTATGGTTATTATTACCAAGCAAATGTAATTCAAATACTACAAAAACATTTAAAAATTGTAAGTGAAGACAAACATAAATACTAAATTAATTTTTTAAACAAAACTATTTTCAAAACCAACAATGTCATATTTTTTAAATAATTTTTTCTCAAATAATTTATCAGTAAGCCCATGGATGAGCATTTCTTTTTCTTCTGAGACATTTTCTTTAGCTTAATGGATATTCTCTGTCCTGTAGCATGAGAAGTATGTGAAGAGAAGGATGGCTCATAGCCAATCACATATTTCTCCAGGTCATTCTAGAAAGAATTCCATTGTGGATTTCACATTGCATCATTGATGTAAGTGGTTTATTTGATCTGACTCTTTCTACATGGATCCATATTAATAACTTATTTCAGTTGTGATGTCCTTCAACACTTGACCAAGAATAACTTCCCAGATTAGGCTAAACTCATAGTGGTGACATTAAAAAATTTTATATTCTAGTCCTGCCCCCGAAGACATCATCATGTTCTTCTTTTAACTATACTGAATACAAGCCCATGACTTGGCAAGTGTTAAAGATTTATCTATTATTAACATTTTACTCAGAAGGATAAAATTCTTAAAATATTACAACTCATTTTCAAGAATATCCTTGAGATGGAAAGCAGATTTATTTTTGTCACATTACATTTTCAGATCATGTAGGTCACTATCATAAAGCAGTCACCAGAAAAGTTAAATGAAACTGCATTATGCAATAGATTTTTCATATTTTACATATACACTGTACTTACTATATACTATACTTGATTGTAAATTTTGATGGTAGGGTTGAGAACAGTGGAACGATTACCAAGCTCTTAAGAAGGTAAACAATTTGGAGAATGGACAGAATTATATATTTTTTTTTCTAAAATGGGGTAAAATTTTAGGTCTACCTTTATGCAGAAATTATTCTTTTTTATTATGGTTAACAATAAAGTAAAAAATACAGTAGGGTTTTTGGCATTTCATTCTCTCTGACTCTGGCATGCATTATGCATAGAATACAAATAAGTTGCGGGGGGATGTCATTGTATCAGTTAGGGTATCAGTTTTGCTACCTAGTTGGCTCCAGCATATTTGCCAGCTGTCCTCACTTGCTATTGTGAGACTATTGGACAGTAGTGTGAATTATAGCATGGCAGTTAAGACTGTAGAACTTGCAATTGACCAAAGCTAGGTTTGTGTCCAAGTTCCACTAATTATCTTGATTTTTTTGTCTTCTTTTCTCTAAAAGGAGTGCAATAATAGTGTAACTGTTATTGAGTGGCCATGAGAGGAAAAACTATGTTTTCAATTAGGCCTGAACAAATGAGCACTTATAAGATGAAAACTGTAATTATTTCCACCTTGTGATGGTTAATATTATGTGTCAACTTGACTGAGTTAAAGGATACCCAGATAGCTGTTAAAACATTATTTCTGGGTGTGTCTATGGGGGTGTTTCCAAAGGAGATGAGCATTTAAATTAATAGACTGAGGAAAGAAGTTGCCCCTTACCAGTGCAAGTGAGCATTGCCCTATCCACCCAGGGCCTTGTAAACATGCACCTAAACTTTGGCCCAGTAATTTTACTTATCTGTATTTACCTAAGTAAAATGAAAAGAGTTGTAAAAGAATGTTCATAGCAACTTTATTAATATTAGCTGAAATTTGAAAGCAACCTAATTTCTATCAAGATATAAATGGTTAAAATAAAAATGCTATATTTAGACGGTGGAATACTATTTAGTAAAATAAGAAAAGTGAAAAGCAAAAAAGAATTATTAAAACACACAGAAAAATATGGATGAATCTCAGAGTCATTATGCTGAGATAAAGAAGCCAGAAAAAGGTTGACTTTGGGATGGTAAAAATACTGAGGAAGGGGAATAATTTTCTGATTAATGAAAAATTCTATATCTTGATAAAGTATAAATCATACTGGTAGATGCATTTATTTAAACTCATGAAACTGTATACTTTTTATTTGTACAATTCATTCTATGTAAATTTTACTTAAAGTGTACTCTTAATAAATAGTTGACTCTGAAACAATATGCTTGATTTTTCCAGTGATAAGAGTTGGCAATTGTGAAACTGATTTCTGTGTATTTTAGGCTTCAACAAATATAAGTGTAGGTTGGCATGTATAGATATAATACATAGACATTATATATATACACATATATGTGTGTGTGTGTGTGTGTGTGTGTGTGTACACACACACAACTGTTTATGTTTTTTTAGATTTGTCTGCTGAGATGTTCCAGAAACAATGATAGAGCAGAAGCAATGAACAGATAGTATATGGATCTTGGTTTCTAAATATCATTTTTTGCCAACAAACAAACAAACAAACAACAAACAAACAAACAAACAAAAAACAGGACTTCTTAGGAAAAGGTTGCTTCCAAAATTGGGGTAGGAAAATTTTCAAGGCGAAGCGGGAATATCTTGTGGAAGGAAGTGATTAAAGAAGACATAAGTAAAACAAAAGCACACAGTATTCAACTTGAGAGAAACTCCTACTGGCAAAATTCAGGAAAACTACAGAAATTGATTTTAGGCCATTTAATAAAATAAAAGTCCATGAGTTGATCCTAGAATAAATAAATTAGTAAATAAATGAGTGCATAATAAACTCAAATAAATAAATAGGAAAGAATAAAGGGAAAGCCCTTAATTATAGTAGTATACCAACTAATAAAAGAGGAAGAGAGATTGCCTTTAGTGTACAACACAAGCCATCAGTCTCAGTAAGAGCTGGAACAACACTTCCATCCCAAAAGCAAGCAGGAGGAAAGAGTTGGTAGGTGCTAGAATGTTTGTATATTCGTTAGTGAGAAAGCAAAGGAATTATTTTCTGATTCTTCTTGTTCTTGGTGGTGTTTTTTTCTGTGAATTATGAGATCTAAAATAGTTGTCTGGAAAATTGTCTAGATAATAAAATTAGAATATGTGGAAGTACTTTGAGGAGCCTATTGATATTGGTAATAAAAAATTATAATGCAATTTGCATTCAAGGTTACTCAGTTATAGTGACTTTATTATTGTTCTGTTCTATCCCTACCCAGAAATAAAAATTGTAGATGGATGAACTATTTTTCTTTTCAAAATTATTTATAAAATATTATCGCTCTATTTCTTAACATGATTGCAAATTGCATTTTTCTCTTAGCAATATCCAAGTGAAACAGAGCTAAGAGTAGGGCCAGCCTTAACTCTTTGGCTAATGGAAACTTAGCTTTTACTCCTTTATCTTGGAAGCCATAAGTCCCTCCTGTGTCTTTTTTTTTTTTTTTTGCTTGAAATTTTTGAGAAAACTGTTTAGTCAAATGCAGTTGTAAGAAATAATACAGAATGATCTGATCCCCTGTATACTTTCCCAGTTTCAGTCATTGGTAACATTTTATAAAACTGAATTACAATATCACAACCAAGATGATGACATTTATACAATCCATCAATCTTATTCTGATTTCCATGGTTTTACTTGTACAGCAGTTTCTGGAATAAAGTCATTTTTTTTTTGTAACATAATTCTGTTATAATGTTACTAAGAAAAAAAAAATTCATTCCTGGCTGAGGCCAATATCTGTGTGGAGTTTGCTGCACCTTCTTCCTATGTCTGTTGGGGTTTTCTCCAAGGACTCCAATTTTGTCCCACATCCCGAAGATGTGAATTGATGGATCTAAATTGTCCCAGTCTGAGTGTGTGTATGAGTGTAAGTGGTCCTGCGATGGAAGGGTGTCTTGTCCAGGTTAGGTCCCGCACTGTGTCCTGAACTGCTAGGAGAGGCATCAGCCACCCACATCCCTGAACTGGAATTAGAAGTTTGAAAAATAATGGTGTCACTAGTTTTTATTCATCTTTGTTATATGTATATATAGCTCATATTTATTTCAGCGTTCAATATTAGATGTATTTGGATCTTTATTTTAAAGTTTGATGATGTTTTTGTGACCACAAATATGTCCTAAGAATTTAACCCATTTGTATCAGTTAGCTAGAGATAAAAATGATTTTATTATGCATTATTTGGCTTAAAGTAGTAGTTTTCAAGAACCTATGAATGATGTTAATTGAGGACTTACTGCACTCATTCGTGTGGAAATGTGTATGTATATTTACTTTTACACAATGTTATTAGATGTGCAGATTTGTTTATCTCCCACCATAGCACAGCTACAACTGCATAAGTATCTTCTGCATTGTCTTTTTATAACCACACCCATCTCCCTCTTGCTGCCTGCACCCTCCATCCCTAACTCATGACCATCAATAATCTGGCCTCAATCTTCAAAGTTCTGTTATTTCAAAAATGTTATATAAGTGCAATTGTGCAGTATGTAACCTTTTGATAGCCTTTTTTATTCAGCATAATTCCCTGAGGAGTCATTTAAGTTGTGTGTATCAAAAGTTTGTTCCTTTAAAATGCTGAGTAGTATTATATGATATACAGGTTTCATATATATGTGTGTGTGTGTGTGTGTGTATACATACATATATATATATATAACCATTCACTTTTTTAAGGGCATTTAAGCTGTTACTTGTTTTTGGCTTCCACAAATGTAACTGCTCTGAACATTTATGCACAGGTTTTTGTATGAATGTAAGTTTTTATTTCTCTGGGATAAATGACCAAGAGTGAAATTGCTTGGTCATATATTAGTTTTGTAGTGCTGCATAACAAAATACCAAAGACTATGCAGCTTAAACAAGAGAAATTTATTTTCTCTCAGCTCTGGAGCCTGGAAGTCCAAGATCACAGTGCTGGCAGGGTTGCATTTCTCCGAGGTCTCTCTCCCTGGCTTGCAGATGGTCACTTTTTCTCTGTGTATCTTCATGTCTTAGTACATTTGGGCTGCTATAATAAAATATCACAGACTGGGTAGCTTATAAACAACAGAAATTTATTTCTCACATCTCCTGGATGCTGGGAAGGCCAAGATCTAGTTGCCAGAATGATGGTGTTCTGGCAAGGGCCCTATTTCTCGTTCATACTTGGTGCCTTCTTCCTACTGAACTTTACACAGTAGAAGGGGAGCTCCCTGGGGCCACTGTTAGAAGAATGCTCATCCCATTCATGAAGTTTTTACTCTCATGATCTAAGCATCTTCCAAAAGCCCCATTTCCTAATGCCATTATCTTTTAGGGGATAGGATTTTAGCATCACTTTTGGGGAACATAAACATTCAGACCATAGCACCTCGCATGTGTTTGCTCTGTGCATTCATCACCCTGGCAGCATTTCCTCTTCTTTGAAGAAAAACAGTCTTATTGGATTAGGGCTCCACCCTTACAGCTTTAACCTTAGTCATCTTTAAAAGCTCTATCTCCAAATATATTCCCATTGGGGGTTTTGTGCTTTAATACATGAATTTTAAAAAGACACGATTCAGTCAGGAACATAGTAATTGCATGTTTACTTTAATACGAAACTGCCAAACTATATTCCAGAGTGCCTGTGCCATTTTACATACCAGTATTCTGTCAATGATTCAGTTTCTCCATATCTTCACAACCTTGATATTGTCATTATTTTATATTTCCCTTATAGGTAATTAAATTTAACATATTTTCATGTGCCTATTTATCATGTGTATATCATCTTCAGTAAAATGCCTTTCCTGTCTTTTGCTTATTTCTAATTAGATTGTAAAATTTTTACTGTTCAATTTTTAGGATTCTTTATGTATTCTAGATACCAGTCCTTTGCTGAATATGTAGTTTCCAAATGTTTCCTCCCAGTCTGTAGCTTGTCTTTTTATTCACTTAGTATAAGGTCTTTCACATAGTAAAAGTGTTTAATTCTGATGTGATCTAAGTTTTTTTTTTCCTTTTATAGATTGTACCTTTTGAATCAATTCTGAGAATTCTGCCTACACCCAGATTCTAAAGATTTTCTATTTTTTTCCTAAAAGTGTTATAGTTTTATAATTTACATATAAGTTTATCATGTATTTTGAGCTAATTTTTGCCAAAGGGCTGAGATTAAGTCAGTGTTCATACTTTCGCCTGTGAATATCCAATTACTCCAGCACCCTTTGTTTAAAAAAAGATATCTTTTCTCTAATGAATTGTTTTGCATCTTTTTTCAAAATTCAGTTGGCATATTCGTTTGGGTCTGTTTCTGAGTTCTATATTCTGTTTCATTGATCTATTATTCTAACTCTCATTTATACCATACTATCTTGATTACTATAGCTATATAGTAAGCTTTGCTTTCAGGTTGAGTTATTTTTTCCACTCTAATTTTCTTAGTCAAGATTGTTTTAGGTCTTCTAAAATATGTAATTTTCAATACAAGTTTAAGAATAAGCTTGTATATAACCACATAAAAACCTTGTTGCATTTTTTTTTTGACGAGAATTGCATTAGACCCGTAGATCAAATTGGGAGAACTGACAATTTTACTGTGATGAGTCATCCAATCCATGATCATAGTTTGTCTCTCAATTAACTTAAGTATTCTTTGAGTTCTTTAATAACAATTTTTTGACTTTCAGCATATATATAATACACATGTGTAGCTAAGTATTTCATTTGCTGTGGAGCAATTGTAAATGGTATTGTTTTTAATTTCAGTTGTCGTATATTCGTTGTTAGAATATAGTATCAATTAATTTTTATGTGTTGATTTTGCTAAACTCACTTATTAGTTTTAGGACTATATTTTTAGATTTCTGGTTATTTTCTATGTATACAAGCAATTCTTCTATAAAAAAGTTTTATTTCATTGTTTCCAACATGTATAACTTTTGTTTCTTTATCTTGCCTTATTTCAATGACTATACCTTCCAGTAATACTTTGAAAAAAAGTGGTAAGAGCAGACATTCTTGCTTTGTACACGGTCTTAGGAGGAAATCATTAGTCTTTCACCATTCATTATTTATGATGCTATCTATAGGTTTTTTGTAGGTGTTTTTTATCAAGTTGAGAAAATGCTCCAGTATTCCAAACCAGCTAAGAGTGTTTTTCATATATGGCTGTTAGATTTTTCAAAAGTTTTTCTGCATTAGTTAATATAATTATATGTTTTTCTTCTTCAGTTTATTGATATAATGCATTACATAGATTGATTTTCGAAAGTTAAATCAGCCTTATATATGTGAAATAAACCCCGCTTGCTTACAGTGTATATTTTTTTATATATTATTGAATTCAGTTTGCTAATATTTTGTTGATAACTTTTATACTTATGTTCACTTGAGATATTGGTGTGTAAGTTACTTCATTTGTACCATCTGATTTTATAAGGATAATACTAACTTCATAAAATGATTTGGAAAGCATTTTTTATTATTCTATTTTCTTGAAGAGATTGCGTATAATTGGTTTTAATTCTTTTTTTATGTTTGGTAGAGTTTTACAATACAATCATTGTAGTCTTAGAGATTTACTTTTGTGAGTTTTTAAATTATGTTAGTTAATACTTATAGAACTATTGAGATTATTTCATTACTTTTAGGTTGTCAAAATTATGAGCAAAAATCATTTGTAATATTACTTTATTATCCTTTTAATGGCTATAGGATCTGTAGTGATATTTCCTGTTTTATTTCTGATTTTAGTGATTTGTGTCTTTTTTTTGTTTTTGTCTATATGGTTAGTGGTTTATTAGTTTTACTGATTTAAACCTTTTTTTTTCAGTGTCTTTTTTTAAACTTTTTTTTTTATTTTCAACTTTACTAATTTCTGCTCTTACCTTTGTTTTTGGTTTGTTTTCCTCTTTATACTTTGGGTTTATTTTGTTCTTTCTTTTTCTAGTTTCTTGAAGTAGAAACATAGGTTAATGATTTGGGATCTTTTCAAATTTCTTTTGTAATTATTTTGTGCTATAAATTTCCCTGTCAGCATTGCTTTAGCTACATCTTCTATATGGTAAGTTGTATTTTTTAAATTTACTTATATGTATTTATAATTTCCCTTCAGACTTTCCCTTTGACCCATGTATTATTTAGAAATAAGTTGTTTAAATTCCATGTGTCTAGAGATTTTCTTATTTTCTTTCTGTTACTGATTTCTAATGTTATTACATTATTGTCAACTCTGTATGATTGAAATTCTAATTCTTTTAAACCTGTTTAGGTATGTTTTATGGGCCAAGATATGGTCTGTCTGAGTAAGTATTCCATGGGTACATCTAAAAAAATATTGTATTATTATTAGATGAATTGTTTTATAAATGTTAATGAGATCTTGTTGATTGGTTAAGTTATTCAGCTCTTCTATTTCCTTATTGATTTTCTGTCCAGTAATTTTATATGTTGCTGAGAGGGAGGTGTGGAAGACCCCAATTACAATTGTAGATCTATCTGTTTTTTTTTTTCTTTTAGATCTATCAGTTTTTCTTCATGCATTTTTAGGCTCTGCTGTTTGATACATTATGTCTTTTTAGAATATTGATGTTTTTATTGTATAATTTTCATATCTGCTTCTAATTATTTCCTTTTGTTTAGTCTACTGTATCAGATATTAATATAATCACTACTGCCTTTTGTTGATTAATGTTTACATCACACATCTTTTCTTCATCCTGTTATTTTCTATTGACTTATGTTGGACTTGAAAAGTGTTTATAAGCAACAGATAGATGGATTGTGTTTCTTTATTCACTCTGCCAATCTCTATGTTTAGATTAGTATACTTTAACCATTTACTTTTAAGGTAATTACTCATATGTTGGTATTTAAGGCCGTTATTTTATGACTTATTTTATTTTTGTTTCTTTTGGTTCTCATTCATCTTCCTATGTTTCTCCTTTCTTGCCTTCTTGTTGGTTACTTAAACATTTTTAAAGGTTCCATATTGATTTATTCATAGTATTTTTAAGCATAACTCTTTATATTGTTTTCATTGCACTTACTCTGAACATCACTACACACACACACACACATACACACAAATACACACACACAGATGAGTTACTATAATCTACTGGTATTAATGTTTAACCATTTTTAGTATAGGGTAAAGCCTCTCTTTCATGTAAGTGTCTTTTTTTTCCCCATTTTAAAATACCAAAATTTTAAGTATCAGATTGTACTATAATTTTTGTTTCAATTATCGAACATGATTTCTAAAGCTCATGAAAAGAGAATCGTCTATTATATATATCCATCATCTGCTGTTTGTGTTGATCTTTCTTCTTTCTTAATTTTCCAAACTCTTTCTATTGTCATTTTATTTTTTCTGGAAGAACTTCCTCTGGCTAGCCTTTAAAGAAAGGTTTGTTAGTGATAAATTCTTTTATTTTTCATTTATCTGAGAAGACCTCTCTTTTATTTTCTGAAGGATAATTTTGCCATCTATAGAATTTGTGGTTGAGTTTTTTTCTTTCAGCTCATTGTTGTTAGTTAGGTCCATCTTGCTGATTCTGCCCACTAGCCACAATGCCTGACAGGCAGGGGTTTGTGTTCCAGGCCTGGTTTATTACTGTGATTGTATCTTTTGTCTTATTCAATTCTGTCTGCTGTAACAAAATACCACTAACTTGCTGGCTTAAGCAACGAACATTAACTTTCTCATAGTTCTGGAGGCTGAAAGTCTCAAAATCAGTGCTAACATGGTTAGGGTCTTGGTGAAAGCCCTCATCTCAGTTTACATATGGCTGTCTTGCTCTGAAACAGCTCTGGTCCCTTTACATCCTTATAAAGACATCAATCGCATTATGAAGGCTCCACCCCTATGATCTCATTTAACCCAACTACCTTCCAAAGACCCCACTTCCAAATATCGTCACACTGGGAATTAGAGATTCAACATATAAATTTGGGGTGGCTCACAAACACTGTACATAATAGTCCTTCCTACCTGTTTTACCCACCTGACCTAACTCCCTTAGGAGGAGACAGGCAATCAGATCAAAGAGAGTTCCCTGTAGGAGAGCTTGCTATGATTTGGTCCCTCTTGCTGGCTCTGCTGGTTTCTCTTGCCCACCCAGTATTGCTAGGTAGAAAAGTGGTGTCTCAAATCAAAAAGGCTTGCCAGGTCAGGATGCTCATGACTAAGTTTATCCTGCAGATTTTGCCCACTGTCCTATGTCTCTTGGAGGAAGAGGAGTCTCAATCTGGTGGGAAAAGAGAGGACATCCCCTGGTAGCTTTTAGTTGGTTGAGTTACTTATTGAACCCCCTTTCTGTGCTGTCAAGCTTGCCTAATATTCTCAGATGGATTGCCACTTGATCTCAGATGAGAAATAAGCCTATCTGGCTGTTTTCCTTTTCTAGGTTGGGAATAGCAAATGCTGAGTCTGGGATGCCTTCTTCTCTTGGGTCAGGGGAACATAATATACTCCGCTGTTGTATTTTTTCTCCAATTCTGAGGTCTAAAACTGGTTTACTATCTTACTGCTTTTCAGATTTCTCTATTGGTTGTAAGTTACATTATTTCCAGGATTTGTAGCTGTGCTTAGCAAGGAAGAATTTCGAGAAGTATATCTATATACTCTTATGTGGACCAGAAGCCCCATAGTATTTAATTTTCTCAGTGATTTGGTTTTAATAGCCATGCAAGGACTATACTTAATGCCTAACATTTATCCCTAAAATATTTGAGTTGTTTATTTTTTTCTCTAATACCAAATTTGAAAGCAGTACCATAGTCCTGTGACAATATAGCATTATTCCTTTATAGCAATTCTCTAAGATTTATTTTCAAGTTTTAAAATCCCTGGATAATAACTTGATCTTTGTTTTTGTAGCTGAAAAGTGAACTTTTCTAATAGCTCAAAGCTGCAGCCAAAGCCTTGCAGAATTTATTTTTCACTGGGACCTTCTATGAGAATGAGATTGAGCAGCTTTGCATAAATGAAGAGATAGAAAAGGATAAAAAGGATATAAATTAGATTAGCTATTTTATTAAAAAATATATTTTGGTGTAGAAATATTTTGTTTAACAAAAACAATGATAGAAGCCCTGAAATTGAGAAAATATTGTGAATGTCTTTTAAAAATTAGATATAGATTGAAAGAAAAGAACATTACAATTTTATTTGGAAAAATTAACAAATAACTTTCCACAAAGTTTTTTTAAGTTCTATGAGGAGAAGTAGAATTGTTAATTAAATGTTTAATGTTATTTGTAAGAAATATAACAGTTTGGGGTTACCCATCCAATGCAGTTGTGTATTTATGAGCTGTTATTTATACTTTAAATCAGGAACCATTCAATGACCAACAGGTATACATTTAACTTTTGTCCATTTTACAATATTTGCTTTCTAATTTTAATGAGTAAATTATTGTCTTTTATAAATCTAATAACTCTGTATGACATTGATGGGCATATATACATTTTATTCAATTCCAAGGCAACACCTAATTATAAATTCTTCATAGAAAATCAATACATTTATATGGTGTGGTTTCTACTCAGCATATTGCATAGAAGAGTGGAAACTACTAATAACAAATATTTTTGTGCATACTCACATTCACTAAATAAACATTTAAATTTCTCAGTATCAAAATTTGATCAAATTATATGACTTTGGAACAATCACACTATATATTTACTCACCAATTTTAAATTATCATTAATATTCTGCTCTTTGATTTATCAGCAGTAAGTATTTGATCCAAAAGCTCTTTATCATTGACTCTAATGTATTTACTATTACACAGATTTTCTTTTATATCTTTTGAGCTAAAAGTATTTTAATCTGAACATTTATTCTCAGAAAACCTAATTCACTTTTCCAACTGCTCAGGATTAGTCAATTAGCAGCTATGGAAGCCCTTAAGGAGCCATTCCCTCTCAGTTTAGTGTGCAGAACAAATTAGTACTTCCCAAAATAATACCAATTAAGCCAGCATAAAAAAGTTAGTATCTATATTAATCTCAAGAGACAGATTACAATATTCCTTCAAAAGAGCTGCCACTCAAGGACAATGCTTTTTCAGCTCACGTAGTTATGCTACTTTTATATTATACTCCTAAGGGCTGTTTGTGCTTGATGTCACCTATTATTCATACTTCTACTACAATTACTGCTGGTACTGCTGCTGCCACCATGTGTGCACACATACATGCTCACTGGCACACATATATACCTATACCATATACATTTTTTTAATCTATAAATTTTGACATTTCATTTTGACAGTTGCACTAGGTAGGAGTCTAAAAGAATTATATTCTTTTTCTAGTTCTTTTATAAGTACTGTGTGATCTTGGACAATTCATTTCACTATTGTATGACACATTTTTCTTAAAAAGTTAGACTAGATAATAGGTTGGCAAACTAAGGCCCTTGGATCAGCCACCCTTTTTGGTAAATAAAGTTTTATTGAAACATGCTCATGCTCATTTACTTACATGTGGTCTACAACTGCTTCACACTGTGTCATCAGAGTTGAGTAGTTGTGACAGATCATATAGCCTGAAAGAGTAAATATTTACTATCTGTACCTTTAATAAAATGTTTCTCAATCCTGAACTAGAAAAAAGTTTTAGTTTACCTACCGAACATAATGATAAAATGTTTAAATTACTAAAGTTTTCTATTCTGAAATTCTCCTTTATGAATCCAAAGGACAAAAATTAATCTGGCCCATTTAAATAGAAGAATTGTCTCGGGTGATAGTCTGTTGAATAAAGACAGAGTGCTAAGCCCAGTAGGTAGTCATATTTTTAGCAATTTGTCCATTTTTCAATGTTTCAACCTTGTCATCTTAATTATAAGACATGTAGCCTAATCATTTTTATTGAAAGACCTTTATTCAAAATCCATTTGTATCCATTCTGGGGAATTTAAGACAAATCAATAATAATCAGAAATGTAATAAAAAACAATGAAAATATGAAATACTTAAATTGATAAACTCATAGAAAACAAAATATAGATACATATAAAGATGTATGTGTATGTTTACATTAATTGGTAAAGTGTATTAACAAGGAGGAGAATTAGAATTCATATTGGACTGATGCTATACAACTGCTTTTTTTGTGTGTGTGAGAGACTTTCAAAGCACTAAAATGACAGTACTTCAATTAAGTAGCCACTAGGAAGTAATGAACTGTCAATTTTCAAATTAGCAAAAGACCTTAAAAATATATGATCAGGAACTTGTTTCACGAAGACACAAATTGAGATTTACTGTAGCATTGTGAGAAAGAAAATTAAAGCATCAATTTATTGTAGAATTGTTGAACTGATAAATGAAAATGCATTAAGAATGCACCCCAAGTCACACAAGAGAAACCTATGACAGTTGTATAAACTAACCATTGGATCACTCTCTCTTTTACTTCTCATAAAATCTTTATCAGCTGAATTTTCATGTTTTAATTAAAATTTATTTAAATTTACTTTATCTAGAAAATTGTGATAAGTTTTTGGAAAAAATGGCCATAACTATTTACCTTTCTGATATCCACATTGTTTGTAATGTAAGTTTAGAGGTCCTTCTATTCAGATGTGGCATCTATTTCCTTACAGCTTAAATCTTAGCTGCCCTCATGATCTGGTTTGGCAAACTGAATTCAACAGAACTGATTGTATGCTGGTTTTTAATAGATCTTAACAGGCCTTGCATGCTTCTTCTCTACTCTCTTTTAAAGAGGATCCCAATGACCTTTACCTCACACTATTTTAAAAGCCCTTATGTAGATCCTCTCACACTGAAATGGAGCTGGCCTGCGTGTTCAACAGAATGCAGCAGAAAAGACAGTATCTGACCTTCTAGACTAGGTCATATGGATGTTATAACTTCTACTTGGACTTTTGGAATACTGATATGGGTAAACCAGCTGTATGTTATGAGAATACTCAAGTGGTCTCATGGAGAGTTCAACATGGAAAGAAACCAACTTGTCAGTGCCAGCTTGATAGCCATGTGGCTGAGGTACCTTAATAACAGAGACTCTAGACTCAATCAGCCTGAAGATGACAGCAGCTGCAGATGACATCTGACTGCAACCTCCCAAAAAACCCCAAGCCACAATTGCCCAGCTGAGCTGCTCCTGAATTACTTGATTATAGTTCTTTTTAAACCATTGTGTTTTGTATGTTTGTTAGGCAGCAATCTTTAACTAATTCACTGTAACCAAAAAAGGTACACAGGATTTTAGTTGCTCAAGGAACTATGGCTGTCATGTTTATATTCTATATATTACATTTAAATCTCTCTATCTTGAGAAAGAGTTGTTTTCCAATAATGAGTAAATTCTGACCAGCTTTTTTTTTTTTGCCTTTTGTTTACCTTCTTTTATCTTCCAATTTTACTAGATTATATGAATTTTATTTATATTTTACTTTATATACTTATTGTTTATATACAATAATTATGATATCTTTTATCATTTGATTTATCAGATTTAAATATCCTTTGAAATCAGGCTTATAAAAAAAGAGTTTAGCCAAAAGGAGCAAACTAAACAAAAAGACTCACAGCTACAGAGGACAATATGGTGACTGCCAGAGGGAACAGAGAAGAGGGATTGGGGTTGGATGAAAAAAGGTGAAGGGATGAAGTACAAATTAGTAGTTACATAGAGTACAATATAGGGAGTATTGTCAATAGTATTGTAATGGCTATGTGTAGAGCCAGATAGGTGCTAGAGTAATCAGGGGGGATCACTTAATAAACTATATAAATATCTAATTAATGTACTGTATACCTGAAACTAACATAAAATAAATTTAAAAAAAAGTTATATCAGTAAGTTACATAATCTGCAAATTGCAGTATCTATTCTCAATTAGTATTTTCCTAATTATATTACAACTTCCCCATTTCTTATTCTATCACAATAATTCCAATTTTATTCTTTTCACATATTAAAATTCTGTGAAATATTTAGTTTGAAGAAATAAAGCAATTTTGTTGAAAAATAGAGAGGAGTTTGGCATATCTATGCTACTGCAAAAATTCTTGTCACCTTTAAATTCTCAAATTTTGTTCAAGATGGGAATGATACATTGTCAATGTTAACCATAACGTTTACATTTCTTTTAGTCCTAGAAGTTTGCATGCTTTTTGTTATTTCTATCATTAATCTCTTAGTTGGCTGACCTTTATTCCTTAATAGTGTCTTCCAGAAGACTCGTGGGAACTGAGTTGTATGGTCAAAAAAATTTTGTCTTTGTACTTGAATGACTGGGAATAAAGTCATTGTGTCACATTTTCTTTAATGGTTTTAAAGGCATTGCTCCAATATATTCTCTCTCTTTTGTTCCCTGTTACATTAGGGAAATCTAAAGTCAGCCTGATTTGGTTTACATCAAGAGGAAATTTAATATTTTTGGTGAACTGTCAAAGAGTTATAATTTATTTTTTTTAAAAGAAACCTAACATTTACTAAATGCTGTGTTACTTTCAAGTAAGAGCTATATGACCTAGATATAATTCATATTCCCATTTTATAGATGGTAAAACTGTTCCTAATGCCATACAATCTTGTTTTGAGAATTAGAAGCAACTGAGTAAAGAATAATCTCTCAATATATGTGTGAAATAGCAGGAGATATATGGCAGAAGATTAAAGAAGTGACTTGAAAGATGGAACTATGGGTCTCTTTGAAAACATGGAGTAAAAGGATAAAGTGATGAAAAGCATGGAGAAATGGAGAACATAGCCAAGAATTCCAAAGTGTATCTAAGATTTTCAAGTTGTCTAATTGGACAAAACGTAGAGAATAGAAGAAATAAAAGAATGATAAAAAATAAAAACCTCAGAGCTTGGAAAACAAAACATTAAGCAAAATAATCTCCAAATTGAGAGCCAAGCAAGAACACTCAAAAAGACAAACACTTAGAATAGCTTCATAAAATGTTATAACTCCCAGGTAAAGAAGAGTATCCTAAAATACCCAGAGTAAAATATAACAAAACAAAACAAAACAAAAATAATAGATTTGCAACTATCCATTTCAAAGGTTTTCAATGTTCTCTCCCAGGAAGATTTCAAAAAACTAGAGTCTCTGCCACTTATTATTATTTGTATTATAAATATACATTAATCTAGAGGTAAAAAAAAATCGGGTAAACAAAACTTTTTAATTGTGGAAATCAAAGGCTTATTTTCTTTACCTCAATTTATTTTTATAGAACTTATTACTTTCTCATATATTCTAAAATTTACATATTTATTAAATTTAGTGTTTGTTAAATATTTCTTTTGATAAGAATGCAACCTGCATGAAGGCAAATGTTTTTATTTGTTTACTGATTATTTCTAATAATTAGAATAATAACCAAAGTTAAGTAGATTATCAATATTATTTATAGCATAAATTCCTTAAAGTATCAATATATTGGAAATTACCTAAATGTTCAACAATAGGAGAATGGTTAATAGAGCACAGTGTATCCAGATCATATATCAGTTAAATAGAGTGACATAGTCCCATATTATTCAATGTAAAGTCACAAAACCCATCTGTAATAAGCATGTAGATGTCTAAAAAAAAACTGATAGAATATATTCTGAAACACTCATCCTAATTACTAAGTGGGACTGAGGAGTGGGTGATCAATTAATAGTCAATCAAAAAGTATTATGGAAAACTTATTTTGTGCCAAGTAATATTTTGAAACTGGGGTATAACTGTGAATGAGATCTTCCCATGAGGGTGATGATATTTTTGTGGGTAGAGAATAATAATATATAAGCATAAATAAGATAATTGCAGGAACTGAGAAGTGCTTCAAAGAAGATGACATAGAGTTATATTCTGGAGAATAACTCGAGAGATATTGTCTGCCAACAGTGTCTCTGCAGGGTTCGTATTTAAATTGAAAACTAAATATGAGCAGGGTGGCATAATCACAAAGATTAAGATTAAGCATTAGAAACAGAAACAGATTGGGGCGGGGGAAGCTATCAGCAAATACAAAAGACCTGAGATGGGAATGTACATGGTACTGACTGAGAGACAAAATGAAGACCAAAATACCTAGAGAATGGTATATGGGGGGAAATGTCACTGGTTGGGGTTGGGGGCAGTAGTGGTGGAATGATATAAAACAGGTCAGCTAGGGTCTTTGTCAACCATGTAACCTACACATTAAAGTACAAGCGTAATAGCAGAGCACTAATAAACTTTAAGAAAGTCAGAGTCGTGATCTTATTTATGCTTAACAAAGAAGTGGTAGCATGGGAAGGATGATTAGCAGAGTATCAACAGTGAAATCCAGAGACCAGTTAGAAGCTAATGGAGTAGACACCAGAAATTAACGGTGTCTTCTAACAGCATGAAGAGCAGTAGAACTATATTCTTCTTGATGTTTTTTCTTCTTTCTCTTTTCTGTGTCCTGCCTCCTTCCCTCCTTTTCTTCCCCACTTCTTTCTTTCTCTCTCTCACCCTCTCCTCCTCTCCCATTCTTACCTTTCTTTTCTTTCTTTCTTTCTTTTTCTTTCTTTCTTTCTTTCTTTCTTTCTTTCTTTCTTTCTTTCTTTCTTTCTCTCTCTCTCTCTCTCTCTCTCTCTCTCTCTCTCTCTCTCTCTCTCTCTCTCTCTCTCTCTCCCCCCCTTCTTTCTTTCTCACATAAATTGTGTCATAGTGACTGTAAACAAGTATCTCAAAAATTCATGTCATTCTAGACAAGGCTCCAGAGATAGAGAAGTAATACTGATTGGTAACAGTAAGAACTGTTGCAGACAGTATGTTTGAAAATAGTCAGAGATTTATTTCATCCTATTTATACTGCTTTGGGGTTTATTTGGAGTTTCAAGTGGGAGGTGTGTTTTTTTGCAGTATATCACTTAAAATTCATCACATGTCCTGCATTTGTTGTGTGTTCAATGACTTGTAAAAAAGAACTGACCTGGGAGACATCCACAATATTTGGAGAAATACTTGTTACACTCTAAAATGTTTTTAAATAACAGTTTTCAGGCTCAGGGTAGAATTAGAAATGTACTAAAATGTTTAGAAATTTCTCTCAACTATAGGGATTTTGCTATTTGTATCTGGCAGGAAATAGCTGTTCTGTAGGCACAAATTTGGGAGTAAATTTTTGAAAGGAAACTCTAAAATCTGGATTGCTAACATTCACTAAGGAAGCAGTTCAGGTTATTAAACTAGAAACTTACACTGTTTCTAGTAGGAAATCTTACAATAATTGCTTATGTTTCATAGAAGAGATTTGTCTAACCATTTCCTTCAAACAGTTAATGAAAGGAGTGTGATTTCACTTCTATTGGATTTCTAAGGTAAATACTTTATTGGCACTTGTTATATATGTCATTTCAGAGCATATACATGTGTCAGTTTATTTTCAATTGACTCTTGGAGGGCCACTGTGCCAATACAGCACAAAGTGGAAGAGGGCTAGTGCAGCATCACAGTGCTCTTTATGACACTCTTTATGGTGTTCTTTATGATGCCTCCAACCTATATAGCTTGGTTTGTTTTTGTTAATCTTCCACTGCATTTTTTTCTAGATTTGAAAATATCACTATGTGAATTAATTATTAATATTAGAAGTAACTATGTTTGTTAGCATGGTAGCATTAGCATAGAATAACAAAATACATCCATTTGAAAAACTTTGCATATGAAATGTGCCACTTATCCACAGTCCTGAGAGCAAAAGGTAAATAAACTGCTCTATGGTCTACTAAGTGATCAAAAGTGAATGGGATATACTTGTGATAGTTTTCACCCCAGATCATCACTTACTAAGTAATTTTGAACATGTAATTGACCATTCTAAGCTGTGTATCTTGATTACTGAAATGGCTATAATAATAATACTTCTTGCAGTAGAAAATGTTTATTGTTAATTCAATACACAAAATAGGGTAATCATGTCCTAATTTGCAAAGGATAATTTAGTTTGTCTACAATAATGGCATTCTCTCTGGTTTGGCATTTGTCACAAAACAGTATCCCAGGTTTGATGACAAATAACATGGTTGCCACAGCTCTCAAGTCCTTCTTACTGATTTTGTTCAGGTCCTGCCATTTTCCCAAGCAGCCAATCGGACTCAGAGACTCCTCCATATCCAGGAGTTGGTCCTGATATATCTAACCCAGTGATAGATTTAAGGATTTCTGCTGTGCTTTATCTAATCACACATGTCATTCTCCTGGGGATATTTTAAACGCAATGGTGGGTATACAATCTAAGTTGACTTAAAAAATATATATTAAAAAAAAAGCAGTTGGAGAGAGAAAAAGTTTTCTCTCTCCTTAGGAAATAAACAGGATAGGTATCCTTAATGCTTGAGGGCAGGTAGCTTAAAGACAAAGCTGAACCAGAGAGAGACAAGTTAAGAAAAGGCCTAGATCTCTGTTTACACCATATCTGAGGATATTCTATCTTCTCAACTTATGTTTTTCAGATAACAAATGGCTTTACTGTTTATGCCAGCTTGAGGCAATGTTTTTTTTTTTTAATAAATCAAAGTTAAATATCCTAATAATCTTATTGTGTGTCTCTAAGGATTAAGTAAAATTATACATATGCAATTATTAGCACAGGGTTGGGCATAGTAAACTAATTTTTAATATAACTGGGAGAATGCTGCCACAGAGGATCTAAATCCAAATAGATGTATAGTATTTTCTAACTTATATCTATCAAATTCTTCTTAAAATCAAATATAGCTCACTAATTTTCGACAGATGAAACATTCTCCTCATATTATATGTCAGGTAACCAAAATCTAGACTGGAGCTGACAGGCACTGGGGTTATATTTCTCCTGATCCAACTTCTATTGAGCACATGACACAGTCTCTCACTTGAGTAGAAAAAAGCATGAGGTTAAATATCTATCAGACCTGAGTAACTAATTGCACTGGGCATTACTATATGTTAGTGTATCTATGTGTGTGTGTATGTGTGCACCTGTGCATGTATGTCTAGACTCTGTGTAATAATGCTCAGAATGTTGTGGGGAGAGAATCTATTCCTCTCCATCCACTACCCATATGATCCGGGGGGGCTTCACCCACCATTCCTATGGTAGAACATATATTTAAAGCCCAACTATAGTCAGGATATAACTTTCTCCTTGGCTAAGAATGAACTTGTGACTCAAAGAATGTCAATAAAAACCAACTTGCATTGGAATCACAAGACTTCTGCTAAAGTGACCAATGAAGAGTGTTCTCTCTCATGCTACTCTTGAGTTTGAGAGTAAGCGTGACCAGAGCTGCTATCACCGTGCGGAAGCTGAAATTTTTTTTTTTTTTTTTGGAATCTGGTATTTCATACCACTGGTTTAGTTCTCTCAATCAAGAACTCTTATTGCTGTCTCTCTTTTTTCTACTTTGACATGTATCCATGATCTTATACCCATGATCAAGGCTTCATAACTCCTCAATGTCATCATTTCATGAAAAAAGTGGGTATTATATTTAGTAAGCCCACTGCTGGGATTTATTGGTGAGCAAAGTCCTTGCCCTTGAGGAGCTCTCACAAAAGGTTTGCAAAGCATGTTGCAAGGCAAATAAAATAGCATAGCCCCTAAATATCTGCATTTCTAATTGTTCATATATCAGGAACTGTATCAATGCCACCCTTCTACAATGCATTCAAAGAGCATTGCATGCATATTTCTTTTTGCTGTAGGAAAAGTTATAAATTTGTTTATCAAATTATAAAACTGTGTTAAAATCTATGATTAGATTCATCACCTCTCCTCCACTTTTTCACACTGCACAACTAGTTCAGAAATTAACAAGAAGCTCCAAGATTTCTACATTCACTGATAAAAATTAAGCTATCCAGCTTCATGCAGCTGAAAAATGTGCCCCCAGTAGGAGGAAGGAGACTTGCATGCATTTTCCCAATGAAACTGCCCATGAAGACCAATATCTAGAAGGAAGCCGGCAGGCTTTGAACTTATGAAGACTTTATCAATATATTCAAAGGTAGAACTGCTTAATTAACATATCCTATGAGATCCTGGTAAACACAAAGAAAAGCAAAAACCAAAATAGCAAAACAAAACAAAACAAAACCCAGAAATCTCTTTGTTCTTTGCTTCATTTCTTTTTTTATTAGGGAAAAAAATCAGAGAGCCATTAACACAAGAGACTCAGTTTTGTACTGTCATAACAGGATGCCTGACAAGTCTACAGGGAGAAGATAATAATATGTTAAGAGCTAGGCCAAGAAGCTTTGCCCACCAAGCTCAACCCTTTAGAAATGTTAATTTCCACAAGAAGAATAGCAGGATTGTTTTATTTCTAGAGGGAGAGTGATGGGTAGTCTATTTTGATTTTAAGTTTATAAGGTAGGGTGTCATCTGTCCTGAACTCTCAATGTAAATGAGCTCTTGATTGGATTGTGGCTGCCTTGCCTACAGTAGGGAAAACTGCTGAAAGATGAGAAAATGGCAGGAATTAATGCTGGAGATTTTGCCAGAGGGAAAGCAGGGAAGGAAAGAGATGATCTGATTATACATTCAGGGATGACAGGTGAACCTCCAAAAGTTCAGAGGTTCAGTTCAGATATCCATCTCAACATTTAGCTGCTCATTTGAAGGTTTGCCAAGCCCAAGGGAATATAGTCTGTTACAAAACTGTTGACAATCCCTTAAGATCAGTGGGGCTCACTTAAGGCCTCTTGCTTGTTCTTGCATTTCTTCTCACTCCATCTCAAGAACAAAAGGTCACCAAAATTGTGTTTTGCAGTTATAATTTTCTGTTACTGCATATTTTGCTATTTCTACTACCCTTAGTGGTTCTAAAATAGAATGGACTTTTACTACATTAAGAACATTACTACTTTTTAAAACCTCTCATACCAAATCAGAGGGTCATAAAAGTAAAGGAAGGTAAAATATCAATATCCTAATGCTGTGAAAGCTTTTTCCCCCCCTTCATTTGTTTATAAACACATATTTAGTAAATTAGTAGATAATTAAATCATCTTCTTTTAATGAGTTATTTGGCTATTCTGCCTCATATAGTTGAGGAATAAACTTTTTGTTGTTGTTTGACAGTCCAAATTAATTTTAACACCATAGGCTACGGGATTCTTGCCACTGTCATGCATTCAGCTAAGAATTTTATAACCACTATCTCATTTAACTGTCACAGAGTTTTGCAGATTAAAAAAAAAAACAACAATAAACAAAGCAAAGTAAAACTCACACAAAACGAATTTCAACAGAAACAATCCTGTACACCGCCAAAATTAATAATGACCTCTGCCTGCTTACTATACAGACTGTCTGAAGGTCCACAGCATAAGCACCACTTGTAAGCTTGGCAGAAATATTGAATCTTAGGGTCCACCACAAATATATTTCATGAGAATCTGTATTTCAGCAAATTCCAAGGTGATTCCTGTGCATTTTAAATTTAACAAAAATTTAACAAGCAACATTTCCTACTACATTGCCATTTTTCTTGATAAAAAGGTTGTTGGCACATTACAAAGTTTTTTTTAAAAAAAAAACTATTTTTTTAATTTAAAATTAAAGATCTTATTTTTCTGATTATAAGTATATATATGTGTATTTATATATATATATACCTATTTAAAAATAAACACATCTATAAATTTATAAAGAAAATAAAATATCATCTTATCCTTTAAAGATGGTCTCTGTTAATAATATAAAATAAACAAAGAAATAGCTCTACTTTCATCACCAACTAAAACAGAACATTATTAAATGATTCATTTAATATGGCTATCTCATGAGAAATCATAATCCTAGTTAGGATATTGTTTAATTTTTTTAAAAGTATTGTAACATTTGAGATCTTTCTACAGGAGATTTCCATAAAGAAGATTTTGAAAGCTCTGTAAGAGTGAAATAATATTTAATTCTTTTCATTTATGTTCTTAAAATTATACATACTTTTTATTTAACATGTTGCTTTCTTTCCCATCTCTTCTAATGCATTGTCCTTGTCTACTCTCTCTCACCCTTGAACTATTGATACTTAGCATAGACAGAAACCATGAAGTGAGAGCTTGATAGAATTTGCTACATAAAAATTGGTATATCAAAGTATAACAAAAGCAAATTCAGATGTCAAAAGCTACTATGCTTAGAAGAAATTAAATAATACTATTTTTTATATTATGTCATAATATAAATAAAAAGCAAGAATATTTCAATAAGCAAAATATATTAACATGTTTTTTAAATATCAATGATAATCAAAATAAAATCATATTTTACCTTAAAAATCAAACAAATGTGCTACCATTTTTAATGTATTAGTTGAAGATTTAAAAGAATTAAAGGGAAAGAGTTTGAGGAAATGCTACTCTCTTACACTTATAATTAGTTTTAATTTGGTACATTTCTAAAGTGTAATTGGAAGATATACGTCAAAACCCCTACAATAAGTATACATATTTATCTATAAATTTTATTTCTAAAATAAATGCCTAGAAAATGATTATGGTTTGTAAAAATTTTATAAAGATGTTTATTAAAGCAGCTTTTATAATTATATAAAACATAAAGACATACTCCCAAATTTAAGACTTCTTAAATTATACTACATTTATATAATAGAATGATGGAAAGTCATTATGATTATACTTTAAAAAGATATTACTATTTTGTAAAAATACACAGAGGGTATAGAAAAATATGACACATTTATTGAGTGAAATATATATAGTCATATCATTTTGAACTGCTTTCGATTTTGTAAACTTTGAAGTTTGGCAATTATATAGCTCTTAAGTAAATATTATTATTATTAACTGTCCATTATTTTTTTAGTAAAAAAAGAGATGATCTCAGTTGGAATGAAATGTCCACCCAAAAATATATTTCTTCATTTCATGTTATCAGGATAACAGGATAGTGTCAAATACAGTGTTTTAAAAATATTAGTGGTAAGGGGACAGAGGAGTTCCACTTTATAATGATATTGGGAATAAATCTATCCAAATCCAAGTTAGCAAGTCTGAAGTTATGATCTGATAGCAAGTCAACTGTCATCAATTCTTCAAACCCTGAAAATACTGGAATACTCAGTCAAAACCTCAGAATGCATGGAATTTCATTATATTCCAGAGAAAACTATAGTCTCTCCCTATCTTTTTATTTATGTTTAATCCTTTCACTTTGTGCATGTGCAGAGGTGAAATCACTAACAATATATAAAGTAAACAAGTATTCTTTTCACAACAATCTATCATCTATCTATCTATCATCTATTGTTACTAATGACTTCAAATTTTTGGTCCATCATTTATTCAAATACCTTCTTTTTTGTTTCTGAGTTAATCCACAAAGCTGAGAAAATGAAGAATAAATGCGTGCATACTCTGAAGTGGAGTCCTAGGTATATCCAAGCAGTATAAGAGAATATTGGGGGTTTATTAGAGAGCAGAGTTCTTTATTAGAAGTGTATAAATATGTTTTATAACATCTCAGCTACCAAGACAATTTGGTGGGGTGGGGAGTAGGTAGGTGCAATAGACTCTCTTGGAGGATGGGGAGAGGCATGCAAAAAGAGGAGAGTAGCAACTCACCTTAGTTTTAATGCTTGCTGAGCTGCAGGAAGTTTAGATCTGCGCTCTGCTGTTAAAAAAAAGATGTCAAAAAAAGTCCTTGAAAGAATTTGACATATGATAAAGTTTGGACTGAGGTAGTCACTAAGGAAAGCCTGAGAAAAAGGGCAATGAATGGAGAAGTTGGATGAAGGAGAGTGAGAGTCTATGGGCAAAAATGAACAGTTCTGAGTCACCTAAAAGGCTCGGAAAAAGAGGCTTGTCTGCCTGGATGAAGGCAACTGAGCATAAAGAGGCAGCAATTTCAGAGTAACCAGATTGCATCCCCTGCCACAGAGAGCTAACTGTATAATGAGGAGACCCCTCCCTGACACCTGAGGTTGTGAAGAAACTTCCAGAGCACCTTCCAAGGGAGAGGCTGCTTCATACACAGGAAATGCACACCAGCTAAGTAAACAAGCCTCTAACTTTCCCTGTCTCTTCCCTCCTCCTCTTTATCAGACCCTAAGGAGAAAGACAGAAGAGATGGAAAGTGATTTACAGACCAAATACCTTTTTCTTTACCGTAGGCCTTTGAGCCACTACTCATTTCAGATATGTGCAGGACATGAAAGGTCTTTAATTTTGTTGTGAGATTAAAATTTTATTTAGGTTAGACTGAAATTCTGAATACCCTGGAAATGAAACTGTTTAAATATTCTTCTAAGAGGTGAAAATGACTAAGTCTATGAGATCAGCCTGACTTGTGTCTGCAGCAGGAAAAGGAGATTCAATGTAATATGTTGAAGAGATTTGTAAGAGAGAAGAAAAAAATACTGTTTCTTGATTGCACTGTACTGAGTTCAGACAACTCAAAAAACAACTTATACGCATGTTAAATGTATGGGGCCATTCACCTACAAATATACTTTTACGAAATACTTTCTTTTTAAAATAAAATATGCCAAAACTCTCTAAATATTAGTTCATAAAACAGAATGCAAAATAAGGTATTTCTTATCAGATATAACTTTCAGGAAGTTCAAACACATTAATCCATCAACAAATAGGTACTGCACATTCATATTTAAATGTATATTGAGTATGGCAAATAGGCATTAGGGCTATAAATATAGACCTGGAAAATCTCACATTGCATGTTTTATATAAAACTTAATACAAAAAAAATGAATATGTTTAAGCATTTTCCATTTGGTAAACATTGTATTCACTATTTAGATAGATAAAGAGTATTAAAGTGTTCTTGCTATTCTCACTGTTAGAGTAAACTGAGAAATTAGACTTAACTATTAAAAAAAAAAAGAAGGAATACAATTGATTTACTAAGAGAAGCACAGTTAAAGTACCACAGATTTCAATGGAAAAATCATGTGAAAAAGGAGGCATTTCAGTCACAGGAAATTAACAAAGATCAACATCTAATTAGGAAATTACTATTTACCAGTCTAAGTTTCCAGATTTACCCCCAGCCTTATATCTTCTACCCCAGCAATAGTAGCAGCTTTATGTACGAGAACTTCCTGATAACCCTGCACCCTGCCAATCACCACATGCTCATAACTACACTCAGGTTTGTAGTGAGGAAAAAACTAAGATTGTTTCTTTTTCTCTTTCTCCGTTTTTCAGAAGTTGTGATCACATATTCTCACCTCTACAATTCCCTTAAACCCTGCCTATCCCTCCTTCAATCTCCCCATCAGGCTCAGATGTCATCATGGTGGAAAGAGCTGAAGACTAATCATCAGACGTTTGAGATCTGCATCCTGGGTCTGCTCCTGGCTCCTCATGTTAGTAAGTCATTTAACATCTTGGAGCTTCATTTTACTTTTCATATGGAACTTATCTAACAGTTGAGAATATAAAGTATGATTTTTAAAAATACTTTATAGATTATAACAAAACAGGTATAAACTTTCTGAAACATTTAGAAATAAATTAGTCACGTCTCTACAACACATTATATTTAGGTGTATTTTAGCACTTTCCAACACTATAATTTTAATCTCTTTTTCCCCCCAGATAATAAATTCATAAGGAAGAGACTTGCTTTCATTTCTCTTTGCAGCTTAATCCACAGCATGGTCCATAGTGGGTGCATGGAGATTCGTTAGGGAGTAATTGAGGTTGGAGGAATAAGGCTAAGATTAGTTCAATCATAGCAATATTAATTAGAAGTATAAAATAAATGTGAATATAAAATTTTACAATAATTTACAAACTGTAGTGATGCAAGAATAGGACCTAATCTGTTTACAGGGATGTTTAAGATGCTTAGAAAATAATGGGTAAACAGGAAGTCAATCTTATATCATTGATCTTTTAAATTAATGAGATAAAAGGTCTGTGTGGAAAAAAGAAAAGAAAGAAAGAAAGGAAAAAAAGCAAGCAAGCAAGCAAGCAAGCATACATTTTTCTTTTCCTCATATACCCAGAGACTGGATTTATAATAGGGGGTTGAATGACCTTTGTAGTTTAATTAATTTCTCTGTGATGCTCTCTTCATCTAAAGTGGCAGTAAAACTTCCTTTGATCCATTTCATAGGATGTTGAAGATAAAGAAATTTATATATATGAAAAACTTGGAGTTTCTTAGAAAGGTCTTCTAATTTTCAATTCTATGCTCTTTCCACATCTGTGACATTTGAGTTATTGTTTTAATTTGTGTTTCCTTGAGGGCACTGGCCCATGGGTGATCCTGACAGAGGGAATTTGTTTTCTGCATGGTTTATCTCTGGTTTTAGTGAAGCTGCTGAGCTGGGTGCCAGTCCTATACACCTGGGAATCTGTCCCAGTGTAGGAAGACCTGTGCTTCTCTTGGGGATGAAATTTGCCAGGTATCTTTTCAATGAAGAATGGCTCTCCCTATTGAAACTCCTTCTCCAGATGCTGCCCTTCCCACTCCCTCTCTCACTGCCTTGCTGTCTGCCTCCCCCAGGGGGTTCTCCTAGACTAATTACTTCAGACAAGAGCTATTCGCCTCATTGTGGACAAGTTTACCTTTCTGTTGCTCTAGATTGACTGAGATCTTAGAAGTCCTTACCTTCCTCGTCCTGCTGGGATTCTCTGTTAGAGTGCCTTGCTGCTGCTGCTTCTGCCTGCCTGGTTTTGGCTTCTATGAGCCACTTGCTAACAGAATTTTAGTACTATCTAATCCACAACCGAAGGAATTTTTAAAAAGTCTCTTGTTCTTTTGGTCTCGTTGATCTTCTTTATCTTATCCTGTTAATTTCTACCTCTGATCTCGTCAAACCTGGTGGTGTTCCTGGGGTCCAGAACCATGCCCATTACTTCTGATAAGGGCCAGGTATTTGACCTGGAAGGTGCCGAATGCCTCAGTCTGGGCGTCCTTCCATACTTGCACTGAACATAGCAAATATCCCACAACCAATCCGGCACTTAGGTGGCTCTCAGCATTGTTTCCAAGACAAGTTCAAATGTCCCTCTATTGTATTGCTTGCAGAATTGATGAGAAATGCCTGGCAGAATATCAAGTTTGTCCTCAAGCCTCCATGTCTTCAAGGTTAACAAGTTTCAACACAAAAACCTGAAATCTCCTGTTTGCATTTGATTCCTTTGCAATGTGTTGGGAAATATTGCCTTTGATTACATCTACTCCACTTGTCCCTTAATAAGCTAATTGAAACCTTGCTTGTGTAACAATGAAAACTCACCTGAAATTTCACCACACCCAGACTTACAATAAATATTATGTCTTCTTTTGCTGGCGTTTGTTCTTTCGTATACCAGTTTGGACAAGTTCTTAAAGACTGTCAAAAGTTCTTTAATTTACTCATCATAAGCAAGGCTACTTTCTATTTCTTGTTACTTCAAAGAATACATCAGAAAAAAAAGTTATTTTCTTTTAAATTGTTGTTACAAAAACTGAACAAGATTAAAAAATATCAGGAATTTCTTGGGATACTCAGCATGGTCATAAGTACTGAAACTCTATGTATGGATGGAGAATTTTTTTTTAACCATGGAAAAGATTTTTTTTTTAAGTAGAAACAGTCTTTTAATTCGTCTTGGCCTTCTCCCCTGGCAGTCTTTTAGAAGAATTAATGAGATATGGTCTAAAAATCACTCAGTGCTCCTTAGAGAGGAGCAATGCAAATTTAAGGTAACAATATAAGGAGTCATTTTATCAAGAGTCAAGTAATTATTTAAGGAACTGGGAAACTTCACTCTAACTCAGGTGATTAAAACGTTTATTAAAATTTCGAAATAATTAATCTCCAAATCTAAATGGGAATCATCATTGTTGTCATTAGCCTCAGACAGTGTCATCAAACACTATTCCTTGTGCAGAGTTGTGTGCCTTATAAACTTAATCATTTTCTCATAGGAGAAAATATAAAATAGTTTGCTTTAGGCACTATCGAAATATTTCCATGGAGAGTTTTATTCTACTTTACAATTTTCTGAGGTGTTTTATAATGATATACAGTCCGCAGCCCGCTTAACTAGCTTTTCAGTGTCATAAACCTAAGGTTATGTTGGGTTAATTTTCCTCTTTGTCCACCTGATCTGCCAGACTTTCCCCAACCACCCCTTAAAACTGACAGCAAGATGACTGATTACAGCCAACTACAAGGCCCCTTTTGAATGCATGACTTTTTCTGGAATCAAGTTAGACATCAGAGGACACAAAGAAATCACTGTAAATTAATAAATGAAAATAGTTTAAAACCCACTGACCAGTTAAGCAAATCATCATCATGTTCACTTGCTCCTGCAAATCATTCACGATGGATATTCTTTCAATTACAAAGAAAATTAACTACCTCACAAGAACCAAATTAATGAATCTAATGCAATGAGCTGAGAAGATCTTTATAAACAGTATGGCTACCTGACAAGTGACAATTTCATATTTAATTACAATAGTATACAATTTATAACTTTCCCTCTCTTTCAAATTGTGCTATATTGCTAGTTTCCAGCTAAGAGAGTTATATCCCAGAAGTAACTCTGCCTTAGACAGTTTTATCACATCTCTGTAGCAAAGATATAGAGAAAGGCACTATAACAAGTGACACTGGCTTTACTTTGAGAAGCCATGTGTCTTACAGCAGGGTTTTTTAAGCAGAGAGCTCCAAGTCTGTGGTTTTGGTCACATGCCATTTTTAAGCATAGTCTTTGGGTCTTGCAAGTGAGAAAGAAAGAACAAAGGGAAGAATGTTTCTTACTTTCTCATCTTACACTAGATAATAAGGTATCTTTCTTCAAGGTCAAACACATTATCACGGAGACAAGTTTGAAGCCTGGGAAGCCAGAAGACAACACAGGAGAAGAAATAAGAACTATTATTTTTGAGTGGTATGACTTATTCTCTGTAGGAAACCCAGTGCACCTGATAGGCGTACCTTTATATCTTGTGTTCTAGACTATTCTCACCATATTGAGAAATCTTAGAGAGTCAAATTTGCCTTGACTTCTAGAAGAGTTTGAGTAATTCTGACATGTATTTAAAAACCATCCTTTAACAATGATAACACTGGAAAAGAAATGTGTGTAGATATTTATTAAAGGTAACACAGCCTCCCTGTTTCTATCCATCACATCACTTTATTTTTACCATCCTCCACCCCATCAAATAATTTTTTATTCTTGAAATTGAAAATGTGTCTCACAATTTAGAGAAGTTATATAGCACAGTGAGAAAGTCAGTTAAAAATTAACTTGTACATTTGTTTTAAAATGTAACTTTTAATAAACTATGGTTCAATAAATCATTTTAATTGAATTGAAAAATGTGTTTTCAGATGAAGGCCAGCATAATATTTAACAAAGAAACAGTAGACACAACAAACATCAGAAAAAAATATAAACTGTCCTATATCAACACAATTATTTAACATGGTACAGGAACTACTTGATCTACAAGACACTGCAACTAGAAAAGAAAAAGAAATAGTATATAAAATATAAGAAAGAACAACCTCATTTTGTGCAGATTACATAATTACAAGGAGTTTCCTTTACAACAGAATAATCCTTTAAGAGTTCTTAGTAATAGACTATCTATTCTGGAGGGTTTAATAATGTCAACACTAAAAGTGTCAAGTAGTGTGAGTGAATAGATATGCAGAGTCTTGGGACATTGAAGTTTTCACTCTAAATCACATAGTCAGGTTAATGGACAGAAAATTCTTCCTTGGAGGTCATGAAAATGACTTTCTAGATGTGGGGTCACTCTGTCAATGTCTATCCAGCTCCCCAGTACTAATCTTTTTGTTCTCCAAACTGACTCTCTTTTTTTGCCTGAAACCTTTATATATATTCTCTTTTCACTACCTGGTGACCCATCATCCTCTCCCCACCTTTCCTTTACTTGGAATGTCTCATCATTAAACTTTCAATGCCAATGTTACTGCCTCAAGGAGTCCTAAATTTCTGAGACAAGGTGAGGTGATCCAGTTAAAATATTTATAGAATTATGTAGTTCTTCTTCATAATAATTCTTTGAACTAGAATTAAATTTTAGTGTTATTAGTTGTCCAGTATTTGCCTCTCTTCTTCCTTACTTTCTCCATCTTTATAAATTCAAGATTAGTAATGGCCACCATTGAAAACCCAGACCTGGCCCATTACCTGCATTAGCAGAGGTATATTTGGTGAACAAATAATTTTCATTACTGGAGAACAAGTATTTTGAGAAAGCTATTCTTTCCCAAAAATAAAACAAAGAAATTTATATTAATTTCTTTTTCTTCTATCTAAAAGTAACCTTTTGAGTTATTCAAAAAAGTATTCTGCTTCTTTCACAAAGAAAGTTTCTAAAGTTATGAAGACAGTTCTCATGTTCTCTATATTTTTCCTGCATACTGAACATCATTCACTCATTCATGAGATAGGGATTTACTAAACATCTGTTCAAACTAGGCATAAAGTCCGTGGCTCTTCCTCATTCCTCATGTGACACCATGCTTTCTAGGTCGTTCAACTCAGTGCTAGAAGTCTTCAAAACACTGTGTTTCTATTTTTTTTCCTCCAGACCATTTTCCATTGTTCTAGTTTTTTCTTTTCTTTAGTCTGTACTTTATTCCACATTAGATTTTGCAATTGGAGAAACTCTTCAATATGCCTCTTAATCTTTCTATCTCAGTATTCCCAAAATTTGATTCTATTTTCCCCATGGATATCTGATGTTTATTAGTGGGCAGATGGTAGTAATAATAAAGAGGCTCATAGGGCTCTGTTGCAAGAATTATGTAAATTATTAATACAGAAGAGTATAAAACAAACATATTAATACTTATAAATATTTTCCTGCAAAGTTTATGCCCAAAGAAAATTGAAAACCATTGGAAGCTATAATATAATATGAAATTCAAGATGGTATCTTTTTGCAAAATAAATATTCTGAAGGAAGTATTGTTTCTACATATAGAGAAAAATGGTAAAAACTTGCATGGAGAAATCATTCTACACATAACATGGACAAAATAAATAGCTTGAAAAATCAATGAAAACCATGCAGAGCTAACATGAAGAACCTTTCAATGGATTATAAAATTAATGGAAAAAAATGAACAAGACATATAACAACATAAAAGTAAAAAATGATAGGCTAATAAAAAAGGCATAAACTAATCTAAAAACAAGATTTTAGACAAAAAAGCAGATTTTAGACAAAACTGAGGCTGAAATTTAATGTTGATCCATCCATAATAATAGCAAATAACCTTTAGTCATATGTAGAAATTAACATCTCTTCTACTGTGGCAGTTGCTCTCCCTAAAATTATGTATAATTTTTAATCAGCTTATAGAACATCAAGAGAATCTTTGTGATCCTATGTCCCAGGGTCATATTAAAACCATTGGCTTAAAAAGAAAGACTTTAGCAGAACAGGGTAATTTGGAGGATGGTCCCAAATAGACTTCTGCTTAGACAGTAGAATTGAAAGATGAAACTTTTCCCCAGGTAAGGCCTTTGTTATTATTATTAATTTCAATCTTAAGATATCCTGGGGGACTCTTAGAGAGAAAAACAGAAAAGGCTTGTCTTAAGGGATGCTAAAAAGCTATCCTACAATGCAGTGGGCTACATGCTTTATCTCTCAGTTCTGACTTGGAGCATACACAGAACATGCTGACTGAATGAAAAGGCTTCCTTGAGGGCAGATTTTTGAGGCTCTTTGCATCAGCAGTGAGAAATAAGGCTATCTAGTATGAAAAAAAAAAAACAGAAGAAACAAACAAACAAAAAGAAACTACCACAACAAGTCACAATATCCTTAAGAGACTATTCATATTAATCAACTTCAATGCATTTTTTTTTAATGATCTAAATACAGTAGGGTATAAACTGCTTTATTTTTCTCTATTGTCCTTATTTAATTTTGCTTAAGGAAATTTTTCTTCTCCTGGTCAAGAATAAAATTTTGGATATTTTCAACAGCTTTTCTGATCTATTTTAGTTAAAAGGCCTTGTTCAGTTCAGAAAATAACTATGTCAGTAGTATTTTTTTTCTCTCTTCATAATACAATCCCATTCTTTCATGAACTGTTTTAAAGCCTGTACCAACTGAGTAATTTATCACTTGTCTTTATGATACAAGTGTCCTTAATTTCTGATTGATTGATTGATTTAAAAGAGGAGTACAAATAAAGTTATTAGTTAAATACCAATTTTACAGCTATCTTACCTTAAGATAATGTTAACACGTTTATGGCTCAAGTATATGAAGGTGGTCTTCATGAAAGAAAACAGTGTAAAAGATGATTAAAACAGAATCTTAATATTTTCTGCTACAGCCAGTAGAAATTTTGGGTAGGCGCGTGGGTGTTTCAAGTAAGAGGAAGGCAGGCCATGGTCAGCTACAGCTCTGTTCATAATGACCACAGGGAAGCAGGAGTCTTTGTGAGCTCCAGAATCACAGGCAGAAACTGTAGCCTGGAGAGAAGACAAATTCCAGAACCAAACAGAGCTGGAGAGTTCTTCAAGGTATAGCCTTAGTGTCTTCTCTTATCTATTGTTGTATTTGTTTTCATGAGTTTTGTTGTGCTGTTTGTTTTCTTTGAATTTATGTTTAAAAATCCCTAGTTTTTCAATCCCTGTACAAAAATTCTCTGCTAGGAAAAGGATACAGGTCTAGGTGGTTGTATCCTGTTAGTTTAGCCTCGTGTCTGACCCAGAAGCACTTCTCTGTAGAACTGCAGCAGTGTCAGCAACATGGAGTGCAAGGCAGTGAGAGCCCAAGGGCAACTCTTTACCCCCATGCAGTGCTGGCCCCAGCATCAGAAACGGAGTTCACCTGATGCTCTCTTCAGAAGAATCTCAAGTGTCAGTTCAGTGTTTGTCAAACTTGTTTTAGCAGCAGAACCTTTCTTCTTCTTATTCAGAGCTGCTCTGTGTGTAATGGAGTGGATGAAAGATTGGGAGAGTAGTTATTTTGGGAAGGGGGGCCACTGTTTGTCTAAACTTCAAAGATTTTTTTTTTTTTTTACTAAAAGAGAGACATGATTAAGCTAAAGGCAGAGCTCAGTCACTAAGAACAGTCAAAGGGATTTTTACTTTAAAAGGACTTATGAGTGAAGAGGAGCAAAGGGATGAGGCCATTAGCAGAGAAAGGAACTTTGGGGAGTTGAAATCTCTAGGTCTTAAAAAAAAAAAAACTTTGACAGAACATCATGATATATCTTTATGTGTAAATATGAACAATTAAGGGCAACTCACTACCTATTAAAGGAAAATCAACACTTGGAGCAAATGGATCCCGTTGAAACATAATAAGTGCCAAAAGAGAATTTTTTAAGGTCTCATTAGCAATTTCAATGAGATTTGAACATTAATGAAAAGGATGCTGTAATAAAAATGTAAAACTGTAAAGGAGATAGTTCTTGAATATTAAAAAAACCCTCAAAATATAATTTTGAGAAATGAACAAATCTCAGGAGAGAAATAGAATTTTGAAAAATGGTTAGAATTTAATATACAGCATATAAAATTAGATGAACAGAAAGTATTTTTGAGACTGCAGTAGAAAATATAAAAGAAATAAATTATAAATGACATGAATATACATGAGATATAATAATCTTAAAATAAAAGGTACAGATTGAAAAAAATGGTAGAAAGTAATTTGAAAAAAAGAAAAACTAAATGAGAATAATAAAACTTTCTTGTTCTAAAGAATAACTTGGGTTTCCATACTACAAAGTCTTCTTCCTTTCAAAGGTAAATAAATTTGTCTGTTCATTTATTCATTAGTTCACTTATTTCATGTAATAATTGATTTAACCAACATTTACGGAGAAATAATGCTTAAGGACACTAGATATATAAATTTTTAGAAAGTATAGTTCACACTACCAAGTTCATGCTGTTGCAAGGTTATCACACAATTATATATGTGAAAATGTGTATTTCAGAGGTGGACATCTAGCTCAATAAATGTTTATTTTCTTTATTTTTTTATTATGCCCCATATGATCTCTTCTTTATTTTAAAGATGTGATAAGTATATTTTGGTTTTTATGCTTTTGAGGACTAGTTTCAAGGAATAAAATTTTATCTGCAATGTGTTGGTAACATCTTATCTAATTTTACAATAAACAATGTTATTCCATTTTTCTTCTTCAACATATAAATATATTTCTATTTGAAATATATTTGCATTGAAAAATAGGTTCCTCACTTTTTTTATTAATTAAAAAAATAAATATCTGCCTTCAATGATCATAGTATTTTAAAATATATTTAAAATTTTTTATTTAATTTTATTTAGAATTGTGTGGATAGTATGAATAGATGTCTCTATATATATTTGTTGCTCTGTTACCTTTTTCTAAAATTATTTAATACATGTCCATTTTCTCAAAAATTGAAATATTTCAAGAATAGGGGCACGTTTTTCTTTAGTAAGATTTCTAGTGCTTAGTAATTAGTGTGGGCCAATCTCAACTATTTATGGTGACTGCCTGACTTTGTAATATATTTGTATGTTCAATCTATGCTAATCAACTTTGTGCAGAGGACAATTCATTTAGAAGTAAACATTTTCAGATGTCATTATCAATGTCTTTCAACAGTGAATTTTCCTCTGAAAATTTTCAGTGAAACTCTTATGAGTGTTTAGATTTCAGAAATTTGTACAAGATGTCAAAAATGAAAATAAAACAAATAATTAACTTTCACAAAGGCATTATCTCCATCTGCTAGAAGTTTGTATTATAAAATCGATACTTTACAAATGCAACCTTTTTAATACATATTTAAAAATTGTTATGCTCATATATGGATAACTATTTTAAAATATTTCTAGATGTGCCTGAAAACTGATAGGCATATATTTTAATTGCCAAACATATATATTTATTTTTCTAAAGTGTTATAACTCCATTTTATGATTTTTTAAGCCCATGGATACATATTTTCCCTTATGAAAATCTCTTGTAAGAGAGATGACTATCCCAGATTGAAAAAGAATTATAAGCAATATAATATAAATGTGAAGTACTGCATGTTTCAAGCAGTGTAACTGAAGGAAATTTTGGGATTTTCCAGGATGTGCTGACAGCTGTCAAATGGAACTAACACGTATCAGTGATGCCATCCCAAGAAAAGGGCATGATGATTAAAGCTGAAGGCGGGAGGAGGGTGTCAATGGTACAGAAATAGAATTTCTTGGCTGATCTTGAGCACTACATATACAATGTAGCAAAATAAATTTTATTAATTTTTATTTATATAAGTAGATTAGCCATGATTGTAATAACTTCGAATCTGCTATATGTTAATAGCCACTGAGGAAAGAACTTAAAATAAATGATTAAATTTATAAGTGGGGAAAACATACTTATATCATTAATCTGTCAAAATAAAACTTTAACAGAACTACTTATCAAAGAAAATAACATAATGTTGAGGTTAAGGTCATGAACTTCAAGGTTAAATGGCTGGGGTTTGAATCCAGGCTCCTTCATACAAAATAGTGATCATTGGAATATTACTTCTTTAACGTCTATTTTTTCACAGGTAGACTTGAAATACTGATAGGCTCTACCTCAAATGATTGTGAGTTGAAATCATATTTTAAGGTTTTTAATATGTGGTTGGCACATAGATTTACATAAAATTTTTTTGAGAAAAAAATGTCTATAAATAAATGATGTGCAGACATCCATCATAATTAAACTCTTTTAGGACAAGTGTGATAAGATATAACATCTAAAGTGAACCATAACATACAAACTCACCAATAATTTTATTAAGTCAAGATCTTGGGTAGGCTGTGGAAAGTAGTGCTGAGAAGTACTTTGTTTACAACCAGAAGTATCTGAGGTTAAATTTAGCCACTAATTCCTTAACATTTGTGAAATCATAAGAAAATTACATAGATAGTCTAATCTTCCACTTCTTAATTCTGTAAAATAAGTATGATATTCTTATAAGGCTATTATATAAGGAAATACCTTATGTAATATAGTTCAGTGCTTGGTATATTCTCTAATGCTTTATAGGTTGTTTTGAACCCACCTTTGAATTTAACAAATTAAAAACATGGGCAGAATATATTTTTTAAAATCTGTTTGAAGATATTAGGATGCTATTAGAGTTAAAGAAAAAATATTCTGACACTTGTTTTAAAAAGTAATGAAGATTTTATTCAAGACTATAAAAATTGAGGGTTAAGATCATTGCAACAGGGAAGAGAGATTGAATTCAATTAAAAAATGAGTGCAGATTTATAATCAACAGAGCAGATTAAGGAAGGGGAGACAATCTGTGTAAGGAAAATTGCTAAGAGATGACGTCAAGGGTAGGGGGATTTTTGCTGAACTGGCCTCACAGGATTCTTACTAAAGGCAGGCCAAGGTCTTATACATTAGAGGTGAGGGATGAAAAACTTGTTCAGATGTCAAAAATGATCAAATTTCAAGGTTGGAGGATTGACTTGGAAGGATACTTTGCTAACTCTGGCTTAGGTAGGCTGAGGAAGAAAGAGATCTAGTTCAAAAGAAGGCTCAGAAGAGCTTGTCTACTGTTTGGTAGAGAAGATAGTCTATTGTAGGCAATAAACACCTGCTGAGAAAAGATACAAAAGAGGAGAAAAGCCAAGAGAAATGGGCCTACCATTTAGTGCCATGTTTCTGTTAAAGAGATTGACAATAAAATAAAACATAAGGTGACAGAGTGAACAGTTGAACAGAGCTTCCAAAAGATTCATGTGAATGGTTTGGCAAAAATTAAAGTTTAAAGTCTTCTAATTTTAAATTCAAAGATGAAGGGACCTTGCAAATATTTCAAATTTTTCTTGAAACTTCTTAGAATGATCTATGTTAGAAATTAGTATGAACTGGAGTAGACCATCTTTTACTAGGACTGATGTCTAGTCTTTAAATATTTTGTTTTTCTGATTGGATTTTGAAATATGTTCCTATTTTTGAAGCAGAAATAAGTCTTCTCTTTGAAAGATAAAATCTAAGACTTCTAATTTCAGATCTGACATGCAAAGAGATTACAGGGCAAATCGCTATACTTAAATCCGAAGAAACAGGAAGATACGAAGAATCACCGCCAAGATCTGCCTGTAAGATCTGTAGAAGTTGGAGGAGTCATAAACTGATAGGAACATTTAAATGGCAATTTTGATGCATTGCTAGAGCTGAAGCATGGGAAACTACCAACTGGTATTTTAGAGATAGGGCTACCCAATACTTAAATAAGTTTTATCTCTAGAAACCCCACTAGGTTCTCTTGGTGAAGATCCAAGAAAAATCATCTAGTGGCTCTAACAGGAAGAAGGGAAATGTAATCATTTTGAAATATAGCCATAGTGCTTTCCATAATAAAGGCCTACTATCTAGGGAAAAAGACTTTATCGGATTGTACCTTACCTAGATGAAAGGGCATTTATGAAATTTTAGCCTTCTCTAGCCTTTTTATATCACATAAATGGCAGGGTGGAGCTAAGAAACACTTGTCAAGGCCCAGGGACATGGGTACATTAAAAGACTGAGATATAAAAATAGAAAATGCTTCCCTTCCCGAACATCTTACCATCACATCAGCAAAGTCCCAGTATAACATAACAGCAGGGGATCGTAGCTTAAAGAGTTACAAAATACAAGCTGTATTTAAAAAATAAGGCAATACAAAGACAAAAAGAGAGAGGAAAACAAGGACACTGAGACATCAGAAAAAAATTAAAGTCTTTGACACCAACCATTAGAGCAAACATTAAAGAAGACTAACTCAGCCAGATTAACATAAAGTCTCATACTAAAGGACTTACATCTAAGTTCACAGAACTTGATATATCATACACAGATTTTAGCAGGAAATTAAAAGGCATTCTAAAAAATAAGAAAAAAACAGTCTGAAGAGGAAGACAAATATCAGAACCAGACTCATATATTACACTGTGGACCCTGAGAAGGAAGATTCATTTGATGTAAATCTGGAGGAAAAAGTTTATCTTCTCAGATGGACACAGGATAGCCAAACATAGTCCAAATTTTATAAATAATTCAAGCCTAGAGGCCATTTGATGACATGAGCTTCTCAAGTACTTTGTATTTGGGAAAGAATCTCAGGCTGAACCCTCAACTTCCTACACACTGCCCTGCTTGTTTACCGCTTCTGAGTCAACAGCTGGTAGGGAAACTCTGGTTTCAGCTTTCTACCAACAGACTGAGACCTGCTTTGTCCAGTCAGAATTGTATCCTTCTTTGCATTTATATCACACAATCAGACTTGCACAGTTTGGAAACCTCATTTACATAAAATGAACCTAATTGAGAACATTGGTAGGACCATTCACTATAAAAGATAGCCTTACCTTTGACTCAGTGGAGCACAATTTAGGTTGCTATTTGAATCTATGTCTTCCAGGCTACAGCTCCTTTTTACTCAAATAAATGATTTAGATTCTTTATTATAATCTAAAATTCATTTTAGTTTACAGCATAGAATTTGGAATTATCAGACAGGAAATTTAAAATAACTATAATTAACATGTTAAGTTTAATAAATTAACCTTAATAAATATCTTAAAGTTACATATATATTAAGGAAAAAGCATATGACAGGAAAGAAAAGATGAATAATATAAACAGAGAGATGGAAACTCGGAGAAAATCACAATGGATGCTAAAAATAAAAAATACTGTAACGGAAATGAAGCATGCTGCCTCATTGGGTAGATTTGGCCCTGCTAAGAAAAGAATCAAAGAGCTTGAAAATATATCAGTAGAAAATCCCAAAGTGCAATGCAAGGGGAAAGAAATATAATTTTAAAAAAGGAGAAAGGGGTTACAACTTTAACAAATCTTTTTGGAGGACACAATTCAACACATAACACTTGCGTTATGTACCTGCATTATGTCTGAAGTGGTACAGTGCTATTTGAAAAAAGATCTGGATTAGTTATAAATGTATATTGCAAATTCAAAGGCAAATACTAAATTTTTTCAAGTGTAATTAGTTAAGAGAAAACAGACTAATCATATAAAATGCTTATTTAAAATAAAAAAGACAGAAAGAAAAGGAAAAAAGAAAAAAAAGATTAAAAGCAACAAATAGAAAACAGTAAAAAATATAGTTGATATTAATCCAACTATATCAATAATTACTTTGTATGTAAATGATATAAAAATACCAGTTAAAAGATAGAAATTGTCAGATTGGGGAAAAAAAGACCCAACTATATGTAATCAAAAATAAAGTATTTTAAATATAAAAATTTGCATAAGTTAAAAGATATATTGTGCCAATACTAGTCAAAAGAAAGCCAGAATACTTATTAATTTCAGACAAAGCAGATTTCAAACAAGGAAAATATTAAAGGTTAAATAGGGGCATCAGATAATGATATAGCAGTCAACTGCTTAAGAAGGCATAAAAATCTTTATTGTGTATATACTTAACAACAGTGCAAAATATGTGAGGCAAAAACTGATAGAATTATAAGGAGAAACAGACAAACCATATTATAGCTAGAGAATTTAACACTTCTGTATCAGTAAATTCTAGATTAAGCAGGCAGAAAATCACTAAGAATATAGTTTACTTGAACAGAACTATCAATCAACTTGATCTAATTAATATTTATAACTATCACAAGAGCAGAATACATATTCTTCTCAAGATCTCATGGGACATTCGATAAGATAGACCACATTCTGGTCCATAAAAAAATATCACAGTAAATTGGAAGTATAGAAATCATTCAGGTATGTTCTCAGAGCACAATGAAATTATATTAGAAATCAATAGTAAAAACATACCTGTGAAATCCTCAAATATTTTGAGATTAAACACATGTACACATAACACCTTGGTCAAAGAAGTCTCAAGAGAAATTTAAAAATATTTTGAACTAAATAAAAAAGAAATTACAATTTATCAAAATTTGTAGAATGCAGCAAGCAATGATTAGAGAAAAATTTGTAGCCACAACCCATGCATTAGAAGAGAAGAATTATCTAAAATCAATAATCTGAGCTTCCATATTTGGAAAACATAGAGAAATTTAAACATAAAGCAAGCAGAAAAAATTAATAATTAAAAATAGAGCAGAGATCAGTGTAATTGAAATCAGGAAAGCAATAAAGTAAAATCAAAAGCTGTTTCTTTGGAGTGATCTATAAAAATGATAAACTTTTAGGCACTTTAATAAAGTAAAAAGAAAATAAGAAATAATTACCAATATCAGAAATGAAAGAAGGATTATCCTATGGACATTAAAAGGATAATAAAGGCATACTATAAATAATTCTATGCAAACTAATTAGATTATTTAGATGTAATGGGACAATTCTTTGAAGGACCCAAACTACAAAATTCTAACAAGAAGAAATAAATCATTCAAATAGGCCTATATCTATTAAAGAAATAACCTCCTCCTCACCACCCCCCCCCCCAAAAAAAAGTGTCAGGCCCAGGTTTCACTAGTGTATTTCACCGAACATTTAAGAATAAAATAACAATTCTCCACAATCTATTTCAGAAGACAGAAGCAGAGAAAACACTTCCTTTCTCATTTAATGTGACCGGCAGTATCCTCATAACAAAAATGAGGTAAATATATTACACAAAAGGTATACTATAGACCAATATCTCTCATGCGCAAAGATACAAAAATTTTTAACATAATGCTAGCAAATCGAATCTAACAAAGCATAAAAATAATTATACACTATGACCAAGTGAGATTTATTCCAGATGTGCAAGACCGGTTCAATATTCAAAAATCAAATAATGCAATCTATCATATCAACAGGCTAAAAAAGGAAAACCATAGGATCATATCAATTGATGTAGAAAACACCCTCGATAAAAATTATGCATTCATGCATGATAACTGTCTCAGTAAATTAGATAAAGAGAACTTCCTAAAATTTATGTACCAAACCTACAGCTAACTTAATGCTTAATGATAAAAATTAACACTTTCCTCCTAAAATTAGGAACAAAGCGAGGATGTCCCCTTTGTCCTCTCTTAGTCAAGATTGCATTGGAAGTTCTAGCTTGTGTAATAAGAGAGAGAGAAAAAAGGTAAAACAGTTACACAACTTGAGAAAGAAGAAATAAAACTGGTTTTGTTCACAGGTGATAATATTGTATATGTAGAGATCTCTAATAATTGACAAAAAGAATTCCCAAAACAAAACAAAAACAACTCCTGGAATTAATAAGTGATTATAGCAAGGCTTCAGGATATAAGGTTAACATACAAAAGTCAATTGCCTTCCCATATAAGAGCAATGAACATTTGGAATTTGAAATTTAAAAAATAATTCCATTTATATTAGTACCCTACCAAAGATGAAATACTAAGATATAAACCTATTGGAAAGCTTAAATAGTATCTATACATGAAAAACTATAAAACTTTCTCAAAGATATCAAAGAAAATTTAAATAGAGAGATATTCCATGTCCAAGGACTGAAAGAATAAATATATTAACCTAATTAAAATGTCAATTAAAATAAATATATTAACCTAGTTAAAAATGTCAAAACAACCTAATTAAAATGTCAATTCTTTCCAATTTGATTTATAGTCAACACAATTCCTATAAAATTCCTGGGTTTTGTAGATATTGACAAACTGGGCTAAAGTTTATATGAAAAGGCAAAAGATACAGAATACTGAAGAAAAACAAAGTTGCAGAAGTGCCACTACCTCATTTTAACTTTACTATAAAGCAATAATGATAGTGGGGAAAAAAATAGATACATATATCAATGGAACAGAATATAGAGCCCAAATATAGAGTCCTATTAAGTGTAGTCAACTGATCTTTAACAAAGAAATAAAGGCAATTTAATATAGAAAGGATAATTTTAACAAATGCTGATATGCAAAAAGTGAACTTAAATCACAAGTCTTTAAACTTTCACAAAAATTAGCCCATGTTGGATCATAAACCTAAATGTAATAGGCAAAACCTCTAGAACGCAACACAAGAAATAGTTTAGGTAACTTAGGCTTTGGACATGAGTTTTTAGATATATGTCAAAACCAGAATCTATGAAAGAAAAAACTTGATGTTTTAATATTAAAAATATTTGTTTTTAATAAAAACATAAAGTGTAAAAGACATAAAAGTATGAAAGACATAAAATTGTAAAAAACATAAAAGTGTGAAAGACACTTTAATGATAAAAAAAGACAAGCTGCAGACTGGAAAACTATTTGTAAAGCACATAAGAATTTAGATTTAAAATATATAAAGAATTCTCAAAACTCAACAATAATTAAAAAATCTAATTAAAATATAGTCAAAAGATCTGTGAAGATGCTTCATTATAAAGATATACAGATGGCAAAAAATTATGAAATGATTCAACATCATGTGTTATTAGAGAATTGCAAATTAAAAAAATAGCATTCACTCATTAACGATATGAATACAAAAAGATACAACCTCTTTGAAAGACTGATTTGCAGTTTCTTACAAAGCTAAACATATTCTTAAGGTAAGATACAGCAATGGTGCTTTTCTAGGTATTTACTCAATTAATTTGAAAACTTTTGTTCTTGTGAAAACTTGCACATAAATATTCATAGAGGCTTTTTTTCAGAACTGCTCCAAACTGGAAGCAACCAAGACATCCTTCAGTAGGTGAATGGATAAACAAACTATAGAGCAGTAATCTCCAACCTTTTTGTCACCAGGGACTGGTGCTCCTATGAGAATCTAATGCCTGATGATCGGAGGTGGAGCTGAGGCAGTGATGTTAGTGCTGGGGAGCTGCTGCAAACACAAACTGAGCTTCCAGGCTTTGCTCACTCACCCCCTGCTGTGTGGTCAGACCAGTACCAGTCCACAGCCCAGGTGTTGAGGACCCCAGCTATAGAGTATTTATGCAATTTAATATTATTTAGCAATAAAAACATTGCAATCAAGTCACAAAATGACATAGCTAAACCTTAAATGCATGCTAAGAGACAAAAGGCCAGTCTGAAAAAGGCTGCATACTCTATGACTCAAATCATATGATATTCTGGAAAAGGCAAAACTTTAGAAACAAAAAGATTAGTGATTGAAAATGTTCTTGAGGGTGGGGGAGGCTTTAATAGCTAAAATACAGGGGACTTTTTAGAAAAGTAAAAATATTCTGTAAAATACTGTAATGGTTTACATAACATTATGTACTTGTCAAAACCCATATAAAGTAACAGCCATAAACAAAATCTTAAGTTATGCAAATAAAAAAAGAAAACAAACAATAATTTAAGGGGCAGGGGTAAAATAGATAATCTCAAGAAGGAATGAAAACTGTGAGAAGACCATCTAACTGTATTACAAATGTGTGAAACAACCTCATTGAAGCACAAAGGGAAAGTTATAGCATCAAATGCATATATTTAAAAAGAATAAAGACCGAAAATCAACATTCCTATTAGTATCTCAAAGAAAAAATAAGGAAAAAATAGCAAGCCAAACACACACACACACACACACACACACACACACACACACACACACACACAAAGTAGAAAGAAAAGAATACTAATGGAACTAATAAATACTTATTGATATTGTTTAGAGAAAGTCATTGACAGAAAGAGAGAAAGAGAAAGCGAGAGAGCGTACACAAATGCCTTATGTGAGAGATAATATATAAGGGTTGAAAAAGGGACAAACCTACAGTTTATATATATATTTCTCTATATATATATTATAACAATATTAAGAGGATAATAAGAAGTAATACATCTAAAATTTTAGATAAAACGAAAAAATTCCTCCAAAACACAAAAGATCAAAGGTGACACAAGAACAGATGGAAAATATGAATACTTTTATATCTAGTCAAACTAAATTCCTCATTATATTTATATATATTTATACACAATAACTGATCAAATTATGTTTATTCCAAAAATGCAAGTCTAGTTTAAAATTTGAAAAAAAACAGTCAATGTAATTTACTAGATTAAGTAAAATAATGTGTATACTTATCTCAAAAGTTTAGAAAAAGGAAGGAAGTATTCATGATAAAAATGAAGGCAAAGTAGAAAAAAAGGAAACTTTCACAGTGTCATACAATTTTAAAAATGGCCATCAATGACCCTTGTCCTTATATAATATACTCTCTTTTGCATGTGAGTGAAACCTGTAAATTCGATAATTTGTCACTTTAGTGATTACATTATATAGCAAAATGGTGGAGCCTAACCTAATATAATCACAAGGAGCCCTTTAAAAACAGTTTCCTCCAGCTGATAGAAGAAAAGGAAGTCAGCAAGGATCAAAGGTGTCCTTGATAGGAACTATGGCTGGCATAGAGCAAGAAAAGATGACTTCAGTCACAGTGAATTCAATTCTGAACCTGATTGAATCTGGAAATGGATTCTTCCCCAGAACTTCTAAGAGCCCCCTTAACCAATACCTTCATTTTGACCTTGTGAGACCCTAAGCAGAGAACCTAGAGAAGACAATTGGATTTCCAACCTACAGAACAGGGCGCTAATAAAATCTAAGGTGTTTTGAGCCAGGAAATTTCTGATAATTTGTTATGTATCATTAGAAAACAAATACAGCTAGTATGATAAACTGTGCTCCCCTCAAATAAGAAAATAAAATCCCTACAGCCTACATCAAAATTAAGGTGAAATAATTTTGACTTTGACACTAGGATTTAAACAAAAATTGTCCAATATCACCACTTCTAATTAACATGTTTTCTGGAGATGCTAGCCAGTATGATAAGGGAAGATAAATAGATATGTAGACAGAAAAAAAATTTTTTAAATGTCATTTTTTCATAGGTATAATTTTAAACATAAAATCAGCCATTAAAGTGAATACATGTACTTAATATGCTCCCTGAACTCAAGGTCATTATACAAAAGTTATATTTCCTATATTAGCAACAAACACTCAGAAAATGAATAGAAAACTTGCCATTCAAAAAGGTAGTCATCGAAGACTAGCCATCAAAGATTTTCTCTATTTAGGTAGAAATCGCTCATAAATTGTCTCGTCTCTCAAAGGATGCCATTTGGGATATTGCTGAATTTTTCTAAAGTTTAGAACTTAACAATCTTGGCACCCTCAGTCACCTAGGTCTTAACTGAGGCATCCTTCTTGAATACTTAAAACCTTTAAATTTCCATTTCACATTTGAGCCCCGTGTTTCTGGAATCTCTGCATTCAACTAAGGAAGGATGGGCAAATCTTCCCCACAAGATTTTGTGAATAGGTATTTTTTAGCCTGTAAACAGTGCCTGCCACCAGTGCTTCTTGCTGTAGTTGCTTGAGCTCTTGTTTCTCAAGTCAGACAATTATTTAGAATCACTGGGGGAGCTGTGCTAAAACCTCACCTTCTTTACGAACAGGGATGGATATATTTTTAAAACTTTCCATGGGATTCTAACGCACCTCCAGGGCTGAGAATTACTTGCTTAGGCCTATAAAACAGAAGTTCTTCACTATCGCTGCACATTAGAATTAGCTGGAGAGCTTTTAAATGGCACTGATGACTAGGTCCTACCCCAAATTAATTAAATCGGCACCTCTGGGGGAGATGTCTGTGATAACACTGGTTTTAAAAGCTCTCCAGGTGATTTCTGTGTGCTGTCAGGATTGAGACCTACTCAGATAAAATCTACCGCTTAGGAAGTATTTTCACTCATCATCACATCTGTTTCAGTTGAAGGATCACCCTTTCCAGGTTCCTCAACTGAGGTTAATGTTCTCAGAAGCTAGTAAAAATCCATACCACTGGTGTCTCTTCCTGAAGTCACTGGCTTTCCTCACATTTTGAACAGACTACATATGGGTCAGCATTTCTTTCTGCTATTTCTTTTCCTGAAGTGGTAGGATAGTGTTTTTCATTTAACTACTATTTCTATATTACTTTCAAGAGATTCAGCATTTTCTAACATCTTAACCATCTTATACAGTTCCCTAAATTTTGTTTTATAATTATCATTTAGTGAAAAAAGAGGTGTCAAAAAGTTTTGGGTCTAATTAAAGCATCCACGGCTGAGTCAAATCTTGTGTTCTTTTTGAATTGGATAATTCTATGCAGGAGATACTCTGCCATCAGGAACACTTAACTTAGAACTGGAGGTCATCTCTCATTGTCCTCCCTGGCCCTCTTATTTCCCTAGACCACGCCTTAAGACTTAATTCCAGAAAATTTTAAGTTACAGTAAATCTTCACTTTACTAGGCTGTGTTACTTTGAAGCTTGAATAATGATACTTTGTTGTTGTTGTTGTCATCATTGTTTTTCTTGTCCACTGGAATTCCTGGCCTTCCCATTTAAAATCTTGCAGATTTTCTGCAACCACTTTGTAAAGACAAACTTAAATGGAGTAGCTCCTCAACTGCTCTTACTCTAAATTCTCCTTGTGTCTGAGGCTTCCCATGAATACTTTCTTAGAGCCTGGCAAACTCTGGGGGATTATTTTTTATTTGGCTTCTCTTCTGTTGGATTTTTCTGGGTTTCTATCAATTTTACTAATGTAATAGCAACCGAACACTCCTTCCCCTTATAGATATTTTATTTTAAGAGAACTTAGAACTGAGTGTATCTTTCTTTTTCTATATGTCTATCTTGGCCTTTAAGGTGTACATTTTTTCTTCATAACTATCTAATTTATATTGTTATAAGTGAAACTTTCTTCTAAGGGAAGTTCCCTTCCTACCTTGAGTTTAATGTCTGCTTAATTCAGTTTTCATCCTTTTACTGTTTTGGTCTGAAAGCAAAGCTGAGCTATATTTCATCACTTTTAAAAAACTACACTTTATTTCTTATAAAAGTTTCAAGTTCACAGTAAAACTGAACAGTAAGTACAGTCTTTGCATATACTCTCTCTGCTCCCACACATGTACAGCCTCCCTGATTATCAACATCCTCCACCAGAATAAGCACATTTGTTACAATTGGTAGACCTGCACTGACACGTTATTATCACCTGTAGTCCAGAGTTTAACATTAGGATTTGCTCTTGGTGCTTTTTATTCTATAGGTTTGGACAAATTTATAATGACATGTATTCACACCTCTATAGTTTCATAAGAGTAGTTTCATTGCTCTAAAAATCCTCTGTGCTCTGCCTATTTAACTCTCCCTCTCTCTAGTCCCTGATAATCACTGATCTTTTTATTTATCTCTGTAGTTTTGCCTTTTCTGAAATGTCTTTTATTTGGAATCATATGGCATGGCACCTTTTTCAGATTAACTTCTTTCACTTAGTAGGCATTTAAAGCTCCTCCATGTCTTTTTATGCCTTGATAGCTCATTTCTTTTTAATACTGAATAATATTGCATTGTCTGAATGTGCCACAGTTTATTTATTTGTTCACTTACTGGAGGGCATCTTGGTTACTTTCAATTTTTGTCAATTATGAATAAAGTTGCTATAAATACTCTTGTGCAGGCTTTTTTGTGGACATGTTTTCAACTCCTTTAGGTAAATTCTAAGAGGTGCAATTGCTGAATTTTAGGTAAGAATATGTAAGGTAGTTTTATAAGAAATTGTCAAACTGCCTTCCAAAGTGGCTGTACCTATTTGCTTTCCCACCTGCAATAATGAATGTCCCTGTTGCTCCATATTACCAACAGCATTTGGTGTTGTCAGTATTCAGGATTTTGGACATTCTAACAGGTGTGTAGTGGTAGTTTATTATTATTTTTCTGCATTTTCAAATACCATTCACTTTTTTTTAAAGTTCATGTGCAACCTTGACTTCAGTGCTTCAAGAACACACTTTTTAACTGCTTCTTGGTCTTTGTATCTGCAATATTTTAAATGAGTTGGTTTTCTGCTCCAAGAAGAGAAGATGGTATATTCCATTTTCAACATGGTCTCCCTTTACTTTTTGTTGACTTATAAAATCTACTCTCTTGCTATGACTGACTCAACTAAAACCTATAGTTAGAGCATATGTATTTAGTCATCCCAAGCCAAGTTTGGAACAAACAACCTTTAAGAGCTTATAAAAAGTCATCTGAGTTAAAGAATTTATCCCTTTCTCAGATTTCTCCTTTGGAAATGAATATAGTTTAGAATATATTTTCAAAAATCGGGACTGGGGACAGTCTATATATATATATATATATATATATATATATATATATACAAGGTTAGTTTTTTGTGAAGAAATAAATCTTAGTTGCTAGTATGAAGACCAACCTGAATATCAGGCTGAAAACTCAGGGGAAAAAAAAGAAAATTTGTTTTGCCTTCTAATTTCTAAGAGTTCTAATGAGAAAAGACTCTTTCTTTAATTCAATACCTGCTTAGAAATGTTGGGCCCATGTAAGTCAAGGGAAAGCTACCAAAGCCTCCTATTTATCATCTAAAACTTGAGCTTTTGCTGATTTTGACTAGTCTGCCTTTGTTAGGCTAGTGAGGCCTGCTATGGCTAAATTTATCTTGTCGATGCCCTAAGACCTCTTGGATTTTACTAAGGCCCAGCATTCTGGCATAAGTCTAAACAGTTCATTTAAACCAACCACTAGCCTGCAGTCCAAGCTAAAATTTTATCAATGAAAAAATCCCAGAACACCAAGGTCTTAAAGTGATATTTCTAGGACACAATAGTTAGTACTAAACTACAATAGCTGGTAGACCAGGTCAGGGTTTTAAATAAAATAATTCATAGGAGACCAAGCACTTAAAATCTTAGATAGCAGTTAATAGCCAACTTTAAAAAACATCTACATGGAACAATTTAAACTGCTCAAAACCACCCAGTTTCAACTAGAAAATACATATTATTATGCTTCCAAAATTTCACTTCCTTACCAAATCTCACTTTTAAACCCAGTGAACCAAATCATTTAATTTTCCTGATAAGAAGTTACCTCTACAACCCTTATAGCCTGCTTCCTACAGGAACAGGGCTGACCTTTTAAAATATAAGGCACAAAGGAAGAAAGCAGAATATATGCTTTCTGATTTCTATAGGTTTCTAAGTGGCAGAGACAGAAGTGACTAAACCAGAAAAGTCCATGCCCTCTTTCAAATCTTTCCCAAAAGGAGGAGGAGTGAGGGAATAAAAGTGACCAAATATTTGACCATAATAATGGAACTCCCTTCCCAAGAAAGACATATAGGAGGAGGAAAGGAGCATTTTCTCTCTGCATTATGTAACACGACCCCCACCCTCCCACCCACCCCCCCAAAAAAACATAATAATCAGCTAAAGAACAACATAAAAGTTTCTCAAAATTATGCTCCACATGCTCACTCATTTAATTGCCAGGTTGAAAAATTTTCTATTAATAGGTTTTAACCACAAAAAATAGTAATTAAAAATGTATAAGTAAATAAATCTGAGACCGGTTCATAATTGAAGAAACTGTTACTCTAAAAAATATAGACTAGTTCTTGCATTAAGCTGAAAAATGCTTCTCCCAGAATTAGAAAGTCCAGTTTAGATCTGAGAGTAGAATGAGGAAGGCCTAACAGGAAAGAATGTAGTTCTCAGACTAGAATTTTAAAGATGAGAGAATAATAAAGAAACTCTAGAAAAATTTACGTAAGTCTTAACCATATGATACACAGAGAGTTTTATCTACAAACAAGTTTCATTTTTATACTTCTGAGGAGTATGATTTTTTTTTTAGCTCAGTTGCCTCCATTTTCTCACTAATTCAGCAACATCTGAGAGACTCTAAGTCTATCCTGTGTGTATACTAAAGGAGCACAGCCTTTCCATGCTATCTCTTTAAATTTAGCGTTTGTAATCTATATGCACCTGAATTCTCTTGGGGTTTTATTTTTTTATATTTTAATCAGTGAACAGGAGGTAAAAAATGATGACTCATCCAAGAGGACTTTATAAACTAAAAAAGGGTATATTAGGTATAACATTTAGACTGTGGGCTTCCACTAAGATTGAGATGATGAAAAAGAAAGTTTAAAAATGAAAGTGCAGATAAAAACATTCCAGACAAATGTAAACAAAATAAAAGCAAATGACACTACTAATATAAGATATAACAGAATTCAAGGACAATATAGTTAAACAGAACAAAACTTTTTATTATATAATGATAAAAGGTTCAAGTTGAGAATTAGCTGTAGTTATAAACTTTTATGAACAAATCAACATACCAGACAAGTCTATAAACTCCTAAGAACACAAAAAAGACCGTAATTTTTTTTTTAATTTATAGCTGGTAATAGTAATATAATGCTTCTTTCACAATAAAAAAACCCCAAGACAAATAAAATAATCAATAATTTTGTTTATATAGATATACATAGATGTTTGTACTTAAGAAAAAAAGGCTTGCTTTTGTTTTCAGAACACTTAACAAAATTTTATTATATTTTCAGAAAAAAAATTATAATTCAAAAGACATTTTGTCAAAATTTATGGAGTACATTTGGAATAAAATGACTATTTCTTGGTAAAATAAAGAGAAATTAGTATAAAAAAGGGAAGATACTGTGAGAGAATAATAACCATAAAAAAGACTAAAAACTAAAAAGAAACAGGATTTTAAAGCTAAATTCTATTTAAATCTTAAAAACAATATGCCATATGCCATTTAACTAGTCTAGATTATAGCAAAATATAGAAAATGCTTTAATTTATGCTAGAATCCTTAGATAACCTTAATACCAAGTCTGAGAGCTACTGTACAAAACCCTTAGTAGAGATAGAGCAACTATTCTTTATAAAATAAGAACAAAGCAAATCTGAAAGCATATTAAGAAAATTAACAGTGACAAAGTACAAAACTACAAGGTTGGTTCACTGCTTTGTAGAGTATCAGAATAACTCATGACATCAATTTGCCAAAAAAAAAAAATCATATTGATTTTGAGAAGACACTGGTAAAATTCAACATTTATTTCTAATTAAAGCTCTACATAAAGTAGGGAAAGAAGAACTACTTAAACATTTTCTAACAAAAATCAAGAGCTAATATATTGTGAAAAGATAATCTTACTTCTATTAAAATTAGAAATAATACAGTAATACCCTTATGACTAATATTATTCAGCTTTGTAAAAAAGGTTATATTTAATAAAATAATACAAAATTAAATAAAGTGGATAAATATTGGATAGACAATGTGATTTTTAGCTTTAAATTACATAATTATCATTTGATTCCGCCAAATACACTGCACTAAAATAATTCTGAACAATAAAACCTGTAATATTTCCTTTATAAAAATAATAAATGTAAAGATTTAGTAGCTACATTCTATATACTGTTAATCACTTAGTAGGAGATATCCATTTACAATAGCTTTTAAAAGTATTTGGATTGTTAACTAAGAAAACATAGACATGCTAAATTCTCATAGCAGGAAATAAATAAAACTTCCAAAATAGAGTTATATAATGTATCTCTAAAAGGTTGTTTCTTAAAGTTGTGAAAACTTTATAAATTGATATATAGTTAATACAATTCCAGTCAGTACCCTGATGGTATATTTTAGATTGGAAAATCTAAGCTCCTGAAATAACCAAAAATAATTTTAAAATATATAGTGGGAGTAATTTATAAAATATTTTAACTTACTATAAACAGTAGTAGAACAAAATAACTTCTAACTTTCAACTGGAACTCAGGGAATATTTTAATTTGGTGGGAATGAATGATTCTGGTTATAACAGTGTCAAACTTTGTGTCTAAAATAAAGACAAAGGAAGAATCGATGAATTATAATCTGGGAAAACTAAGGAGACATGGTTTTGCTTAAAATTTAACAAGTAACTCTATTGGAAATTGACAAGAAAATGGTGTAGAAATAGAGATAAAATTATAAGATTCTTTAGCTCCATGACAGAAGTCAGCAAAGGTGGCTGAAAGTTCCACTACACAGGGTGTGGGACCAAATGCCCCACCAGAATTGGAATTAAGAAAACCTTAGAAGATTAGATATGTTTGGACATAGTCGATAAGAAGATTATTTAACAAATACAGCATCTTCTTTATACCACAAATGAACATAAATTTTAAGTGCATTGGAGTTTTAAAATTTAGGTTAAATATCTTAGAAAATTTAAAAGTATATTTAGAACAAATTGAGAATATTTGTATTGTCTTCTGGTATGTAGAGCTGCAGGACTGAAACACATAGGCTAGGAGGAAATTATATACATGTATATCTATAAATACATTAAATAATTTTTATATTAAAATATGTGAAGTCAAAAGTGCAAAGAAACGATTTCTAACACTCATATACAATAGATTCTACAAACTGATAAGTAAAAGGCAAATAAAATAGAAGAGTGAGCAAAAGATATGAACAGAAAAAAAGAAAGCCAGATGGGCAATAAAAATATTTCTTGATTGGCAGTAGGGAAAATGCAAATTATAACTACAATAAGAACATTTTTTTTTTCACGTGCCATATTGGTTGAGTAGAAAAAAAATGATATCCAGTATTGAAGAGTATAGTGGGTAATACATAGTCTTTTAGATTGCTGGTGAAAACATGAACAGTTACAATGGAAATAGAGCACAAATACAATCTAATAATGTCTATATAATTTAAATTTTTTTTTTACCTAGAAATTTTACTCTTGGTAAATAAAATACTAGTACATAAGGATTTAGCACTCCTGTGTTTTGAGAATATTCTGGTGGAGGGAAATGCTATGCCTGGCACAGCTTTGGGAAAATAAGGGGAGAACCATACTTACCAAGACAATAGAATTAGTCAGTAACTGTTAAGTTGTGTTAATGCTCTGTAAGGATAATGATGGGATGAGAGATGTTAACTAGCAATTAATTTCTAAATTAAAAAAAAAAGAAAGCCCAAGTGGTGGCTTATGAGGAAGCACTCATTACATGTTCTAGCAGGGCAGACATAATTGAAAGGCAGCTTGAACATCTAATTGTGAGAGTCGTAGAGTTTCTATTATTTGACCTCTCAGCCAAGCCAGGTCTGCTGTGTCAGCATCAGAGCCATGGTAGGGAAAACCTGGAATCCTATAGGCAGGAACTGAGACATCTGGAAGGATGAACCCGAGGATGTTGCCTCTGCAGTCCCTCCAGATCTCTAGGTCTGCGAAGCTGGCTACTTTTCTCTAATAAGAGCTAGCATAGAGAGTGCAGCAGAAGCCTCTCTCCTGCAAAGCCACAAGTGGTCCCCTCAGAAACTTTCTGCCTCTTCCCATGTTAATAAATAGGATTAAATTCTAGTATAAGTGAACTGGTGACATCCTGGTAGAGACTACTCACCTAAAGGACTATAATTATTAGCTGGCATGTACCAGCAGGAACCAGGGAAGGACTCTGAGACCGGATGTTGACAGTGCTTAATCAATGAACTGGAATGTTGGGCTGGAAAGCAAAAATTCATTGACTCAGCAACACTTCTCTGACAAGAGATTTAACACCCTAGCAAGGACACCAGAGCATGAATTAAACTCACTACTGGATGGCTCTTAGAAACCTAGAATAAACAATGACCAACTTCCAGCAAAATAAAAATGTCTGATTTTTTCTAGTAGACCGTGAAGGAAGGAATATAAAGGCTAAAGAAAGTAAATGGTAATGCTTACTTATTAGGCCCAGCCAGATATATTAGATGAGGTCAGAAGATCCAGGAGAGGAGTATGTTCCATGAGAGGGTCTATTAGGAATGTGGTGATGAGAGAGGCACCGATATCACTAAGAAGTTCCGTGGTGTCTTTTCTCTGCTGGCCTGATGTGAGTAGGAGAGACATTCACACAGTTGAGCTCATAAACACTGGATAAGTAAAGGGCCTTGAAGAAGTTGTTAGGTAGCTAGTCAGACATGAACAACAAGAGGGAACACAGGAATTTGGACCCAGCCTAGAGACAGCCCAAAGAACACTCTAATAGTGGTAGAATTCAGGGAACGCACATGTATACTAGGAAAAGTTATTGCCTAGTGTCAATCAGTGTCAATTAAAATGACCTCACCTGCCAATCACCTAGGAATGCCTTTGGGACCACTCATCACGGCCTAAATATAGGCAGACATTCCTACTTCTGGGTCCTTTTTGCCCTTCTGGGCTCTCCTCCCTTTTGCCCTCTGGACTCTCCTTTTTGCCCTTTTTTTGCCCTCTGTGTTCTCTCTTTCTGGTGGCCTTTGTATCCTTTTAACCCTTTTGTTGCAATTTTGGCCCCTTTATGTTGGTTACAGTGCTGGGACCATGTGCCAACTTAGGGCACACTTTATCTTTCTCCATGAGCCTTCTTGGGGGCATTCTTTGTCTTTATAAAACATATTTTTAACAAAACTATTAAATCTCAATGACCTGTGATTCTTCACTGTCATCATTTAAGGAAGAAGAACAAAGGAAAAATGTTAAGGACTCACCTGTGCCATTATTATCCCCTTCCCTCCCCACTACCGTTGTGGTGACACTGAACTCTGATTGGCCCCAATGATAACAAAGTCATAGAGGCCAAATGACAGTGCTTAAAAACTAGAAGCTAGGACCTACAATTACCAAGTACGAATAGAAGCCAAAAAGGTTTGACCTGTAGGAAGTTTTCAAGGGTCCAGTGGTCAAGGGCAACCTTGAATATCTCCTTCAAGATAACAAATGACTACATCTTCTATCTACTGCAATAAAGCAGCACATTATTCAACAGACCACTTAGGGCTCTTGAGGCAACCTTTTCCACACATATACACCTCTATACCAGGTAACATGGAGGGCTGACAGCTTTGAGTTTGGCCTGGAGCAGGAAAAGATAGTGTAGTATATCCGGGCTGGGTACTCAAAACCTTGCTGCTTGGGCCTGATCTTCCATCTAGTAGACCCTTGGAGGTATCAGTATGGGGACATGATTCAGTATGAAGTTTGTGGCAAGGTCCTGTGAGAAAACCATGATGCAATTCCCTGGGAATCAGAAGCAAGGCCATACTATCAGGGAGAGATGACTATACTTCCTTTGAAAAACAAAGTTCTGTTACCTCTCCCAGGTACAAATAAAATTCTTGACCAGAGGGCACTGAGTTATGCATCTAGAACCACTTACTTAGAATTGGGTTTAACCAGACTAGCTAAGTCATAGCTTGGACAGGTCCTATTTCCTTCCACATAGGCATTTTCTTAATAAAATTCTTGCGTGTTTAATGTCCTCTTGGTATCTGCTTCTCAGAGGACCTGGACTAACACACCTACTTTTTTCATCTTTCCCCAAAGGTTTATCTAGAAATTATCAAATTTCAGAATGCAGCTCTCCAAAACATAAACTCCATGAAGAGAGCTATTTGTGTCTGTTTACCTGTTTCTGGAACAGTTCCTTGCTGTTATATATTCTCATATATATAGCATGTATAGCACATATATTCTCTGGCTGAACAGTAGATTATTAAAGCGTGAGAGAATAAAGATCAGAAAGAGCTGAGTGGAACTGGAAATGCCCTACCTAAAAGCTTTTAAACTTTAATGTTTTAATATATTTTGCCAACCAATTAAAATAAGTCTAGTGGTTAAATCTAGTTAGTGAACTGCTGATTTGTAACCTCTGGGTGGTGTAAAATAAAAAGTTATTCCTCCTGGTAATAACCTTCAAGATGATGAGATTCCCAGAGTGAATAATAGGGGCAACTGATAACATACAGGGCACAATTAACCAGCACAGACTAAAAATCTTGCAGCCAGGGTCTGACAAAAGGCATCACATTTGCCTTAGCCTCAAGGAGTTTAGATAAGAAGACAAACATGCTCCTAAGAAATGTCAGGAGAATAATTGCAGTGTTTTACATAGTTAAATACAAGGTAAAACAATAGGTTCAAAATGTATGGGCCTGAGTTGCCTGATTTATGTGGTGATTAGAAAATTGGACTCCTTAGGCCTGTGAAACAAAGCTCTATTCTGTAGGATTCACAGTAGCCGGAAACTAAGGGCTGAAGCAAAGTTTTAATTTATAAAATTTAATTATTTTCCATTAAGCTTGGGAGGGCACCAATCCAAAACAGAAATTTTAGAAGCATATCAGGTACTAAGTAAAATTATTTTGGCACCTCTGCCTCTAAGAACCTTTTAGTTTCACTATAGTAAATTGGGCTCATGACCTCCAGCTGCCTCTTTGCAGGACAAGCCATGGGTGGTTTGGGAACCATTTTCATAAGTGTAAACTTTATGTAAAATGCTCATCAATATCTAATAAAATGCTACCTATATAGACAGTGCAGTCAGGCTAAAATTCTCTTTATACATTAGAGATGACTCATTCTCACTGTTCTCTTGCTAACAATAGCAACTTTGTGAAAGAAAAAATACCTGTAAGATAAGGTGAAAAGATGAAGAGGAAAGTAAAGAATTTGTTTTTAAAATCTACAAAAAATTTACCTGGTTTAATAGTACTTGAGCATTACTTATCTTTCAATATTTTGAGAGTTTTTCCTTCTCTTTTATGAGAGTTTTTATTATGAGAGTTTTTCCTTCTCTTTGATGACAGCAAGGTGTTTCCTTCGAATATGAGAGAATATAACAAAAGTCAGTTAACGTGACTATCAGGAGAGAAAACAATAGATCTAAAATGCTCTTAAAAATAATAATTAATTAATTAAAAAGTTTTTAGGGATTCAGAACAGCAATAAATAAAAATACGTTTTCACAAATGCTTCCCAAATAAGGCATGAAAAATGAAACAACCATTTGTACTTTAAAATGTATGACAAGTACTGATTAAATTCACCCTGAGAGCATGTCAATTTGAAAAAGAGATTATAAATGTACATATCACCAGGTGCTCTCTTTTGTAAGGGGTTTGGGGGTGGGGAGTGTAGCATTTAAACTCAATGTTAGCACGTGCATTGAGAACTGGAACAAAACTGGATGAAAATTAGAATAACGTTGGCCTTCGGAAGGGTTAGGGAAGCCGTCCCTGCAGCTGGTTGGTAATTTGTCACATCAGCTCCTTCATGAACTATCAACCTCATCACCATGGTTCACTGCACAGTTGGCCCTTGGGAGTCAAATACTAATAACATGAAGAGGGTATTGAGGATTGTAGTCTCAACTACTTCATTATTGAATCACTTAAAAACACACCACCTATACATTCGAATAAAGTAGGTAATAAATTAGAGAGGGGAAACACCATAAACATCAAAAATCAACTGCAGTAGGGAGGAAATAACCAAGAAAGGATGTAGGCAGCAAGAGCCCCATGAAAGCAACTCTTCTTGTAAAGAAAGAGGATGGATAATTTTGTGTGACAGCTACCATTTGTTTATGTTGTGTGAGGCCATGTATCATCCAGTAACAGTTACAATTGTACATTAAATAGGATTACTAAAGGAAATAGGTTTTGGGGTTATTTTTAAGACACTGCAAAGACACACAGAGCTAAGGTGTTTGAAGAACATATATTTAACCAATAAAAAAGAATATATTGAGCTTCAATAATATTAGGCAAAAAAGAGGAAAATGGTTCATTTCCAAAGCTCCAAGCCGATAGATAGTATGTATGAAAATATGTTGATACATTAATGAGTATTAAATGATTTCCTTTTAGGTAAATTCCCCAAATCAAACATTTAATGAGATCCATCTTTGGAGAATAAGAACTTACACGTGAGATGTGACCATTTAGACGCTTAAGATTCTCCTTATCCAACAGCAGTGAATTTTAACTAAGCTTTGAAATAACAAATATATATATATTTATGAATATATATGAACAAATATATATGACTGTGTTATATGCTTTCATTTATGTTTTATATTTATTGATTCATTGGTAACACAAAAATATACAAGTAACACCTACTTGTCAAAAAAGTTGATATACACTGATAACATATTTTAGCTACTTGCAGACTTCAGATTGTACTGTCCAATACAGTAGCCACTAAATTCATGAGGTTATTTAACTTTAATTTTAAATTTTTAAAATAAAATAAAATTTAAAATTTAGTTTCTCAGCCACATTTCAAATGATCAATATATGTGATTTGTAGCAAGTATATCAAATAACACAGATATATAACATTTTTCATTAAGCATAAAGTTTGATTGGATAGCAATACTTTGAGGTATTTGCTTTCAATAATACCTCAACCAATACATTTGAAAATAAATTCAAAGTAGACTACAATACACAGAAAATTTGAATTTTCATAAAGTTACACTTTTTTTTTCTGGCATCAGTCACTCACTGTATTTTCAACACCATCATCTAAAAATATTTTGCACTTAACACATATATTTAAATTTTCTTGGTGAACATTTGTAAAATGACTAAAATGTAATTCTCAGATTTGATCATGCAAATGTCCTTTTTCACATGGTAGCTAAAATTTTTGGTACAAATAGAAAACCTTTTGCTGTAATTGTAATTATAAATAGTTTTATTACCAGTCATCACACATGTGACTATTTAAATAAGGAAGGATAGATTTTCTAACTGTGAAGTGCCAACTGATGAAAAATACATCAGGCTTTCAAAAGACTGAAAATGGTTAAAAGTGGAGTCATTCTAAATTTAGAAAGTCAATTTAAATGTGGTTTAGCATAGAGCTTTATAACATGTCCCTGTTTCTAAGGTCATTTCTACAGAAGAACAAGCGAGTGAGATAAAGTGTGAATAAGGCCCCCACATCAGGACATGAAGGACATGAAGAAAATCTTTTCTGATACTCTTAAAGATTTTTGTTACTTTTCTTTTCCACAGACTTTTTGTCCTGTGGAGTGTCTGTGCATGCATGCATGCACGTGTGTTTTAAGATAAGGCAAACCCATATTTCAGCCATAAAAAGAATGGAAGTTTTGAAGCAGTGTGAAAAGCAGTTCAGCATAGCTGGAGGCTACCTAAAATCTTAGGAGGATTTGGATAAAAATATTTCCAGCTCAGTTTGACAGAATTCTGAAGATGAAAATTGCATCAGAACTTTTGAAACCGAGCCTTTGTTTCCCCTGACTACCCCCTTGGGGGCTGCAATAGTCTTAAAGAAAAAATATTCACCACACCCAAAGTAGCTCATTTTTGTATATCACATATTTTTCTTAGCCTTAATTATTGCTGCTTGTGAGTTCTTGGGGGTTTCTTCCTTTTTTTTCTTTTCTTTCTCTTCCTTCCTTCCTTCCTTCCTTCCTTTCTTCCTTTCTTTCTTTCTTTCTTTCTTTCTTTTTCTTTCTTTCTTTCTTTCTTTCTTTCTTTCTTTCTTTCTTTCTTTCTTTCTTTCTTTCTTTCTTTCTTTCTTTCTTTCTTTCTTTCTTTTCTTTCTTTCTT